>JADNRZ010000012.1:0-1200000 GCA_015501605.1 Panaeolus papilionaceus | reverse complement strand
TTTATATATAAATGTAGATAGTGCATTCACGTACCTTAGTCTATTACCACGTCCAGTACCTTCGTCTAGCTGCTTGTTCTTGGGGAGTGGCAACGCCTGCAAGCTAAAAAACAGCTTACATAATATTCCCACCTATAGATAGATAATAAACCTACGAAATGTCGTTTTCCCCCAATAAATGCTCGATATGGATAATTCTTTTTGGATAGACCACTTAATTTTGATAATTAATTAATATGCTTCTGACCAAAAGCAGAAAATTCGCGCTCGATGTCGTGGTTCTGTTTGCTAACATATGGATGGGCACAACTACACATAATTCTCCCAGAACAAATTAATATAAACTATTAAATAAATTGAACTGCGAAAGAATTGAGTGAATAGCTATAGCGCAACATGGGGAAAAATCGAGGTGCCCCAATCATGGCGGAAATCTCATTAATGTGATTACATAATACGTGTCAAGACGCGTCAATGTGTGCCTGCAAATGTGCAATCCACCATCCCAAGCGTCCCGTATCTCCCTAGCACGTCATTTAACATCAATAAATGGCGCGACAATATGTCAAGAAGTCGAAACGGTCACCTTTACAGATCCAATCCATGGAGAAGGCCCGAAAATTAGCATGGAAGCTTCAACAAAATCACACATGACAAACAACCACATGCGAAAGGAACATTTGGAGAAGGCAGTGGCAAGGTACAATGCATGTTCAGTGCAGAATGGAGCGGCTACGTCTTCACCACCAACCCACCAGGAGGACCCTCAAGATGGCATGGATTTGGACTACGAATCAGACCGAAATGATGATACCATATAAACTCAAACTCACTTTAATTTTCGCTTATTGACAAGTCTATTTCATTAACTATATATTTTCACATTTAATACACCATCATATCTACATTATTTGATAAAATATATATCTTCAATGTGGTGTGGACACGAAGAGCACTCGAAATGTTGTTTCGAGAGGTTGACGAAGCTTGATTTCCTGAAATTCGGTGGCGATGCGCTTAGTAAGCAATCATCAAACTTCGCAGGTCTTGCCACTCCCCATTGTTCTCGCACTTACGAATATAGCGAGGTTCTATTTACCTTCTCGCTATTCAGTGTTTACCCGATAGCCACGGGTCTTCCAAGCATATCCAGGATAGATTTATCAGATGATGATAATTATTTGCATTCCGTTAAGATGAGAAAAACGATCAGTGGTTGAGCGTGGCTAGAACTTTTGAAGGAGCAAGTGAAGGAGCATCAAAAATGAGGTTGGGAAAGAGGAAGGACGGCAAGCGACTGGTGCATTGACCGGAACAGGCGTCAAATACAACAGCACCAGTTTCTCTGCCGCATCCAAAGGTCGGAGACGCAGCCAATTGCAATTAATGTCCCCTTCACGACTTGTCAATCCAACTCTAATCCAAACCTAAACGCCCTCATCATTCCCTAGCCGTGCAAAGGAAAGGCAGACAATCTCGAGGGGTGCTGAGTCATCCCCCACCACACTCCAACCGAAGCCTGATGGGGTGCTCTTGAGCACGACCCAGAGTTCCGATCTCTTCGACAGAGAACCTAGTTGAAGCTGCGGCTGCGGGGTCACCCTTCTAACCATCAGCAAGGCTCACGACTGGATAGAGATAATCGACGTGGTTGGTGAGAATGCTCGTACACTGACGTGTAGCACTAGAACTGCAGGAACATAGCCTGTATAGTGGTCGTGGACTTGAATGGACTGTGGGGCTGATGTCATATTGCAGGCAGCATCGACTTCTCCACTATCAATGAAAGTGACAATAAGAGTGAAATATATCTGTGAGCATTGGGTTGAGGTTACACGAGGCGGTGTGACCAAAGAGACAAGGTGGGATACTCGTACAGGTATATAGGAGGGAAGGGAAAGGTGGGGGAATCCGTATTGGACGACAAAACATCAACGGGTATCGCAGCAGTCCATCCCTGTAATTCCAGCCAATATGTCCCCTTTCCTGTCATTTCCACCTGCGTTCACGGTCCGATCCTTTCACGTCGCCGTTGCACGCTTTCCCGCTTTGCGTCGTCTCTACTGAAACCAGCCATATTGCCAGGACCTTCAAAGGTTCGTCAAACTCGCACATCCGTGTCCCTTCCAACTTCAACCCTCTCTCTTTCCAGAAAGTCACCATATCTCGTCCATCCCTATTTCGCTCCAGCTTCACATCTACACACATGCCGCCGAATTCGCCCAATTTCTGGCAATCCCAGTCACCACACTCCCCGCTAGCCTCACAGCCTCGCATTGTGCTGTTCAACATCCCGAAAATATCTCTGCGCACATCGACAATGACCATATGACGCCGATGCTGACACCATCCCCCGTAAATGGACAATTGAGGGGGGCCGGCACAGAATGGCGACTGTGGTGTGGTGTGGTGAGCTGGCAGCGACGTTCTAGAGACGAGGTAACGGAGACGTGTGCTGGTGGTGTAGTGGGGGCGGGAAGGCACGAACGAAAAAAAATAGCTAACATGCCATCCTCGTTAACACTAGATGGATTTGAACGGAGGAGTGGAGGTATGTCCTTGATGTGTCCATGGCGGGTGTGAAGATACGAGGAAGGGGTGGTGGAAAGACGACAACCAGGTCCAGCGTTGTCTTGGTCTAGGACTGTTCCGTGCAAAACTGAGTCCGCCTAGAGTCTATCCAACACTAAATGAGGTTTACGAAACGAGAAGGAAGCTGAATCTATGAGGAGAAACTCGATTTGAATTCTACAGATAAGTGGCGGTGACAGGCGTACATTTTGGTATCGAAATTGTGTCCTGGATCCGTAGATGTGGTGCATCCTGAACGTGTATACAAGATGCGAGTCGATTATGTGGTGACGAGGTTAAAGCCAAGCCACCAGCATGCCCCATATGATCGAAAAATAAGCTTGCTAAACCACTTCTCTGCCTCGTAGGGCATCTACTCGCAGATGTAGGACATCAATTTGACTGACAGGAGGAAACAGCTCCTATCAAAATCGGGAAAAATGTGAGCAATGTAAAAATGGATTCTGAGAAACGGACATGTAATATAACGTACCTTCATCTCTTTCAAAATAAGCTTATTGATAGCATACAGTCCACGAGGACAATCTTGAGCAGGGCTGCGTTACAAGCATACATCCGTATTCTGGTCAAGAACAGTAACCAGTGCGGTCCAAGACGATTGTCTGTCGGCGTTTTAATATGCCTAAATATCGTGGTCAGAAAGATGAAGATCATATATGTCATGAAAAGGAGAGCCATCATACCTACAACGCCGAGCTATGTAGAACAGCATAGAATGGGCATCCCATGGTGAAGGTCATAGTAGAGATTGTCTTGAATGAAGATATTGGGAGGACCTCAGTTCACCGTGGCCAGTCAGATTAAGTTCACAGGCCCCTAGAATCCAACACATTGATTCTTTTCTAATGTCTCCTCTTCTTCTCGCTCGTTGTTTCTCTCAAGGGTCTCTACACTTGCGGTTTCTCATTTGATAATTGTTAGTCTTCAGAAGAACTCGCCAGCCTCTGGCTCATTTTGGACTAAATACCAAAACTGATGATTAGTATGTGCCATAGCGAGAGTCCACCGAGACTATTGGAGAGGAGGTAATGGAAGATGATAGAACTTGAATTTGAACTGGGACTCCTCTACGTATGCAACCTTTGATCGCCATCGAGAACTTCATATGATTTTCCTCTGTGCTCTGGGTTATTCATGGGACAGTCTTAATACTATTTCTGGCTTCTGTGTGCTATTATTGTGGTGGTCCGTTCATGGTTTGAAGATATCAGGTCGGACACGTTCTGACGAGTTGCGGATGACCAGTACACATGGCACCCAGATACTTCAAGTTGAATTGCTGGTGATACTTTCGTGAGTTAATCTACAACTGTATGTGTGAGGAATGGCACGCAGATACTGACGCTATTTATCAGAAATCTGCACAACTTCACAGTCTAAAAATTGACTCTTTCCAATTATGCCTTGTACGCGTGAGTTGTGGCTATCGCTTGTAACGAAGTCCTGTGCCATCATGTGCGAATTCAAGGATCCTGTGGATAAACCGGACGAAATATCTAATCACCCAAGTGCCTGAAGTCGCCATCCCTTCCCCCATGGCTCCAATTCGCTCTCCTTGCCTCTATAGTTCGACATTTTCACCATTAAATGGTGCACTCGCGCCCAAAGGTGAGTGCAATACCTTATAATATATTGATTGACCTCTGATTTTGTGACATTTGCATAGGCCGGAACTCTCACTCTCTCGACGAGTATCCTAACGATCTACCAGGTGCTCCCTCACAAAGTGGTGCGTAGCATACTGCTCACACAGAGAATAGAACATTTGAGATTGACTAACACCCGCGACAGAGATGGCAAAAGGGGTAAGCTGCCTGACCGTTCTTTATAAGCGCATCCCTTCTCAAAGTGTTTGATCATGTAGTGGCCTCAGATTTGCATCAGGGTTGTTTGGTTCTGGTACCCGAGTCTTGCTCAACGTCGGATTCTTTCACCACCATACTCACATTCATCGCGGCCAGGGCATAGAGGGTGAGATATATCATTGTTTCGCTTGAGACTTTCAATTGGCTTACATTTTGCGACGTCAAGGAATTTCTACACTTCATCGCATTCTTCGCCACTGGCAGCTTATAATTCCAAGGATCGGTATGGTGCGCCTAAATGCCACCCAAACACTCGCGGTTTTGCACTGGACTCCTCAACACGACTTGGATCTGGATAAACAAGGGTCCATCTCGCATCATGTGGCTGTATGGTTCTGCAGAAGCTGGCAAGTCTGCCATCGTACAGACTATCTCAGAAGAGCTGCAAGCGGACGCGCCTGACGCAAATCTTGCGGCTTTCTTTTTTTTTTTAATCCAGACGGTGTCCCCTGACAATCCTAGCCTATCAGCTCGGCCAGACCATACCGGGCCTCTGGTGCTACATCGAGGATGTCATCAACAACCCCTCTGTACTTGATCTCACCCTCAAGACGCTGGACCTCGTCATCGAACCATTAAACAGCTCAAATGCAATCAATTTTTAGTGATTCCTCCTATGCCCAATATTCATGTGGACGGTTTGGATGAATGTTAGGAGGAGAGTGGGCAGGAGCAAGTCCTGAGGCCATCGCAACGCTGGTTGGAGACGATGAGATTTTCCTTTTTTCCGGTTTTTATCCCTGAGTCTGATCGACCGTACGCCGAGCTGGATGCACTCTATCTCCATATCTTCCAGAGGACCCCTACCCAGTTTTTGTCCACAGACTCCTCGCTTTCTGTATTGTCTCTGTCATTCTCCGCAGCCGGTTACCTTGAAGGGGACGACTCCAAGGATTACTTTCAAACAATTCCTCCCCTTGCCCTGTGCGATTGACGCTCTATTGATTGACCTGCAGTCAATTATGAACTGCAGCACCGACGGGATGAGATTACGGAGTAATCCGCTTGATCGAATCCAGAAGGGTTCAACGAGCCTTGGTGTTCCCATTCCTTCTGTTTTTCATCATGCGCCTCTAGTCGAATTCTTGCTGAACCCTCAACGCTCACAAGAGTTTTACATCGATATGCAGCTCTTCGACAAGGAGCTGACGGACGGAGATCAGGTTAAAGCAACTCCCAGGTGAGCTTTTTCTTCTTCAACTCGACTTCAAACCTCAATGATGAACATCATAATTGTCTACCAGGTTCGAATCTAGATCAGTTCAACGAGCGTCACATTATGTTCGATTTCCTGATCGTGCGCCAACCCAAACATCTCGCACATCCAGGTCGCTTCCAACTTCATCCCTCTCTCATTTCAGCAAGCCGCCGCATTCCCCCAACCTCATTCTTCCGACTTGACGCCCACACATGCGACTGAATTCGCCCATCTCCTAAAATCTCGGTGACTCGGTCATCACACTCCTTGCTAGCCTCACAGCCTCGCATCCCGCTCTTTAAACATGCACAAAAATTTCCCTCCACACGTTAGCGACCACTATACAACGCCGTATCCTTTCATTATCCCTCGTAATTTGACCAATTGTGGACAGCCAGCAGGGAATGGTGACGGTGCATGTGGCGAGGCGAGCTGGCAGCGATGTTTTAAAGACGAGGTGATGGGGATGTGTGCTGGTGATGTGCTGGGCGAGGAAGGGTATAGACGAAGAACGATAACATGTCGCCTTTGTGAGCACCGGATGGATCTCGACGGAGGAGTGGAGGGAGGCGCCTGTAGGTAGTGTCAGCGATTGGCAAGGTACAAGGAGTGGCGGGAGGCAGTTGATAAGGTGGAACAATATCTTGATAGAGCACGGCCTGTCCTGCACCAAACGAGGTTCACGAAACGACAAGGAGGCTGTAATCTGTGATAAACTTAATTTAGATTCCACGGAGAAGTGGTGATAACGGGCGTACATTCTTGTCCCAACATCGTGTTCTGTAAAAGATTCAGATTTTCACAATTTGTAGACCTTGCACATTGCAAACGCGTATCGATATGCGACTCCTAGATGACGCGGTGGTGGACTAAGTCCCAGTGACCGGAGTCGCGGTCTGGCAACCACCATGTCCCATGCCTGAGGTCGAAATCGCGAAGTGGGCCCGTGCTGCTACACGGATCATCTGTCCCATAAGGGGTCTATTTGAAGACATGGTACGTCTGATTGGCCGACCTGAGAAATCAGCTTTTGTAAAAATCAGTGAAAAATAAATTTTGGGATGATGATGCGCGATGCGATGTACCTTTGGCTGAGTCAAAATAAGCTTATTGATGTGATATACAGTCTACGAGGGCATTCTAAATCCCGCCTACATACGCAAGATTGGGCTCTTGGTCGGGTCAGAACGCATTCTTGAAGACGATCATCCGACGCCTTGGATGCCTGAAAATTAGAGTCAAAAAGTTGAAAATCATAGATCTGACGCGAAAGACTGCCATCTTACCTATACTCTGAAGCCCTGTTGTAGAGCGAGACGGAATACGCAGCCTATGATTTAAATTATTTCAGAGATCGTGTGCCAGGGTGGAGGAAGAGTCGAGGCAGTCGCGGTTGGACGACTCACGAATAACGCCGGGAAAAGAGACACCTGATAAATGAGAGCGTGATGGCGAAACAAGGGTCCGAAAGTGATGAAGGTGGGGGTGATGCGTTGGCCTGACAGAAGTACCAGAAGAGGAGATAGTCGAAGAGCAGAAAATACGGCTGTTGGCGTGGGGTGGTGTCGTCCCAACCGTGCCGCGCATGACGACAGGTTTTTGACCAAAACCTGAGACTCTGAGCTCGCTTGTAGAAGTCTCTGTTGCTGGCGGAAGAAGCTGTCGGTGCATAGCAGTGATAGATCCCCAGTTCGTCAACGTATCCCTATTCCAGTCATCCAACGGGCGGTCAAGTTCCAATCCCTCCACGTCACTAAGCGCGACATTGCTCTTTGCAGTGTCTCGTATGTGTCATGAAACCAACCACGTCCCCAAATCCTCCAAATTTCGTCAAACGCATACATCCACATCCTTTCTAACTTTGCCCCCTCTCTTTCCAACTAGCCACCGCACCACCATTCCCACCTCGCTCCAGCTTCGCATCTAGTATACCCATGCCGCTCAATTCGCCTATTGCCCGTCTCCCGCACCTTCCAACGTCCCAGTCATCGCATTCCCAACCAACCCCACAACCTTGCACCCTGCCCTTCAGCTTCCACAACACCTTCCTACTGCGTTCAATGAAACATTGGCAAGCGCAGTACGTTGTGGGATCCTTTGACCATCCCCTGTACGATAACGAGATAGGAAAAGCAATAGCCGGTCGGAAAACATCGAATTTAAATGGAGATATGGAAAGCAGTCGTAATCGTGTCCGCAGACGGGCCAGCGAATTGTAAGATGAACGACAGAGAAGTGGGGCAAGAGGCGAGAAATTGAATCTCGACTCAAGCCATGGTGAACGACGGGTTGTGACGCGTCATGGCCCAACTGGCACGACATGAGGGTTGTGGGATGAATAAAGCCAAAGATATGAAGAGGGAAGCGTCGGTTTTAGTTACGCCGCGAAACCGACCACGCCACCAAGGACTTCAAAAGTTGGTCCAACCCCTCTCTCTTTCCAGGAAGCCACCATATCCCATCCATCCCGATTTCGCTCCAACTTCACATACACAGGTATGCCACTTCCCGATATCTCGATCATCACATTCCTCGCTCGCCTCACAGCCTCCAACCCGCTCTTCAACATCCCCAAAGGTCTCCATACACGCATCAGCGACCACTAACGACGCGGTATGTGCTCATTATCCCTGGTAATTTGACCAATGTGGACAGCCAGTGGAGAATGGCGACAGTGCTTGTGGGAACGCAAGCTGGCGGAGATGTTCAAGAGACGAAGTAACGGGATATGCGCTGATGCTGTGGTAGAAGGGGAGGGTATCGTCAACATGCTGCCTTGGTTTATGCTGCATGGGTCTGGGAGGAGTGGAAAGGTGACATTGACGTGTTCACAGACGCGGCCAGGACCAGGGAAGATACAAGCAAGAAGGAATAGGGGGGAAAGAGGCGAACGGCGTCTTGATCCAGGCTGAACAGAGAGTGTTGACGCGTTGACAGTTCCACGGAATTTGAGCGTGTCTAGACAATGATCTTTGTCGTATCACTGGGATATGATCTATCCAGCATAAAAAAAGGGTCACGAAACAACAAGGACGATGAAGCTATGAGGAGAAATTTAGTCTGAATTTACAAGAAGGAACGCTAAGGCAACGTACTTCTTTTTTATCCTAACACCATATCTGGAAAAGATACAGACAACCCAAGGATGTGGGCGTATCCCGGACGTGTATGCAAGATGCGACTCGATGATGCGGTGATGAAGTTCAAGTCATGGTGCAGTCCATGCCCCATGTCTGAGGTTGAGATCTGAACAGCAGCCTGTACTGTTACACTCGTTATCTGTCTCCTAGGGCATCTGTTCGCAGATGTAGTACGTCAGATGAAGAAATAGCTCCTATAAAAATCAGGGAAAAATGTGAAAAATGGATTTTGAGAGATAGCGTACCTGCATATACAGGAATGGGTCCATGGTCTGTTCAAGAACTGTAATCTCGAAGACGATCATCTGACACCTTGACATGCCTGAAAATTAAAGCCAGAAAGATAAAAAGTCAAATGCTCTTACGCCCTGTTGTAGAGCGACACGGGCCCATGATTAAAATTATTTTAAGTAGAGGTTGTGTGGAGGAAGACAGTTGAGCGACTTGTGAATGGCGTCAGGGCTTAATCAAAATAGAATTGTTCACACGCCCCTAAATCCAACTTGAGAGCGCTCCTGATTTCCCTTCATTCAAACAAGCTGGCGCTTGCCGTGGCTCCGCCACGGCTTGAACTCAGGCTGCTTACTACTTGCCATATGTAAGGAAGTAAGACAGCTCTTTAATATTTATTTATTTAAATTTTTAATACCTATTTTCATCTCTTACAGGGGACTTTTTTCCCATCGAGACAGTATTTTTGAAAGGAATGCATAAGAAATGCGGAAGCTTGCCCTGCACACTTGCCAGTCAACACACCCAGTTACACAGCAAGTATTAAACCCATGCTTGCCCCGTGCACAACAAAGTAGATACTTCTGTATCTATGTATTTATCAAACATATGTAAAATTATAATTTTCATATCTGGCACAATATCCTTTCCCGTGGAGTAAACTTTTGCTGGATGTAATGCAGTAGCTCCGAGTCGCACTGTGTGCTTGCATGGTGTTCTCACGATCTGAATACCAAACCATTACTGTACCATTTCAATTAGTTGGAAGGTCTCCTGTCCCGCCCCCTTCAGATGACAAATTGGGACACCTACTATAAAATAATGCAAATTGAAGGAATCAATAATAATAATATTATTGTAGTGATGGTAGATATAATCATGAACCCGTTTTATTTGACAGTTTGCACACTCCTGCGCATTTCCACCAATTAACACTCAACAGTGACCTTTTCAATCATCAGCAAGTTGGCAATTTACTTGCCGCTTTTTTCCCGCTTTTGGACTTGCGGCAAGTCCAAAATTAGAAAAGCGTCTGATTTCAGGGCGAATCTAAGCCAAATTTGGCTTAGCTCAGGGAGAATTACGCAACTTTTTAAAAAATCAGACGCGGCTTTTCTTGCTTGCCGCTTATTCGCTTTTTTTCGCTTTTTTTCGCTTTTAAAAGCGAAAAAAAGTAAAATGCCCACTTCCTGATGATGTTGAAAACATCCTCTGTATATGAGCCTCCACCGAAAATTTGCATATGTCCCAGGTCCCCGCCCAGGTTGACAGGGGAACACAGTTTGGCATCATTGTCCTGTGTCCCACCCTCTGCCAAATTAATCAAAAGGGTATGGTAGGTATCATCCTATTGAAGTCTTTTGCTAAGATCCTGTTTACTGTACCATTTCAAATGATTCGGCCAGGGGGTTATGCGTTACACCCTTGGGTGAGTTTCGGCCACCGTCCATAATGAAGGTTATGCGTTACAACATCAAAAATTTCGGCCAATATGCAGTAAATAAAAATAAAAATATAGAGAACTTTTTTGGAGCACTTTTGACATTTGGCCAATCAAAAAGTTATGCATTACATGTAACCCATTTTCGGTCAAAACCACAGGGCCTGTTACGACTTTCCTATTACTAGTGTACTATCATCTCTCTATGTACTTATATCTCGTCTATCTTTTTCTTACCTTCTTTCCTTTTCTTCCTCCACGTGATCTTATCTTATCTTTCATCACGTGACTACTCATCTTATCTTTCATCACCTGATCTACCATTATCTTATCTTGGTTTTACTTTTGACTCATCTTCCCTTGACTCTTACTCGACTCATCCCCGACTCATATTTACTCTTTCTCCTTACTTATGACTCTCTTTACTAGTCATACATCCTTTTGACTCGTTACTTCTACTCATACGGACTCATATCCTTTCGCGCACAGACCGCTTGTAATACCTATATAAACCCAGTAACTATACCCATGTTCTTTAGCTAGTTCTTTAACTACAATAGAACGATAACTTCTACTGCTTCTTTCTCAACTCGCTCTCTACTAAGACAATACCATCGAGCGATTCTCAAAGTGGCATTCTTAGTACGATAAACTCGAACTTATATTCTGATCAAGAATATCGATCCCGACTCTTCCGACTGACTCGACTTAGTTCAAAGGCCTTAACCGCAAGCACCTGTCGAGCTACCGTAACAAAAGAACTAGCTACCTCGAATCACTGTCCGTAGTTTACATGACAGTCCCTCACTATTCAAGATGGCTACCTCGAAGAAGACCATCAGGATCCGACCGGTATCGACTTCTGCAACCTCCCCAACACTTTCGAGCAAGCAGAAAATACCACCAAAACGAAAAGAACCCAGTATCGCCGAAGTAAGCGAACCGACAGCCACCGAACAAGAACCGTCCCAAGAAGGACAAGAAGAACAAAGGGAGATCTCCCGCGAAACCGAACCACAACCCGAAATACCAGACACCTCCCTGAACTCCGAAGAAGAAGAATTTCAAGAAAACCCTGACCCTAGAGAAACTGAACACACGATCCAAAGAACTCCAGTGTATAGCTCCGAGATCCCCAAATACGTCCGAAGCCACGAAGACATGTCCACTACTGAATTAGTCACTCTGTCTACTTCTGGGCTTGCGCCCAGGGCTGTTCAAGACACCTCTTCTAGAGGAATCTCCAGCTTCTATCAAACTGTTCTTCCCACTTTCGGAGAACCCTATGATTCCGGAACATCGTCTTTAAAAGGAAAAGAAAGATCCGCTGGACGATTAGACCCTTCCTCGATTCCTTTACCACCCATGTTCCCCACTCCTTTTGGACCTAGCGGTCCTCCTAAGAGACCCGGTTCGCCAGGGACTCCTGGAGGATCAGGAACACCTACTCCCCCCGGGTCCCCTAGAGGAGGCGGAGGAAACCCTGGACCTCAAGGCCCTCCTGGACCTCCTGGATCCCCTGGACCCCAAAGAGGACAACAAGGAATCCCGATCGCCAACGTCAACAGAAAGGAACTCAATATTGGTCAACCCGAAAAGTTTACTGGAGATCGATCTAAGGTCGACCACTTCATCACAGATTGCATGGCATATCTCTTCATCAACGAACATATTTACGACACCAATGACAAACAAATCGCCTTTGTCCTTTCCCTATTCGGAGAAGGACCAAACGAAGATAGATCCGCCTTAGAATGGAAGCGGGGATTCCTTAATACCGCCTTCCTTCAAGCCCGAAACACTGGAGTAATCTCTTACGGCTCACTTCAAAATTTCCTCCTTAAACTCAGGAACGAATTCGCCCTCAAGCTCAGCTCGGAAACCACCGACGAAGATATCACCTTCCTTAAACAAAAAGGATCTGCTGATGTTCATAACACTCTCTTCAAGAACATGCTCATCAAGGCCGGGTACCCCATTCCTAATACCCCGGCTGGACAAGCACCAGATCCCTATGAACGCAAGCTAATCAAGGAATACCGACTGTCCCTCAACAAACCCCTTGCTGATCAACTCCGCTGAGAAAGAGATACACCAGTTACCCTTATGGAATGGATGAACCGAGCCGCTCAAGCAGATGCCATCTGGAGAGAGACCAACAAAGGCTTCTCCAACAACCGGTCCGTTAAACCAAATAACTCCAACCGTATGGGATTCCGATTCAAGGCCAAACAGATCAATCTCACCGAGACCGAATGCGATGATTTGATGAAGAAAGGAGCATGTTTCCGTTGCCAACAAAACGGACACATCTCCAAGAACTGCCCCACCCGAAACACTGGTATTTCCACGAACAAACCGAACCCGACTCCCACCAACATCATGAACCGTACTCCAAAAGACTTCGTTAAACATATCCGCAGTCTCTACGCCGGAATGACCAAGGAAGAACAAACCGAATTCCAGAATGAAATGCAAGAAGAGGATTTTGCCTAAAGGGTTTTGGATTGATGTCAGAACCCCATGTATCAGTATGTTCCACTTTGATAGCTCACAATGAATCATTTTCTGTTCCCGTGACTATCGAGTGTGAACAACTGAGAACCGCCGAACCTATTTCCTCTCATGCACTCCTTGACTCCGGAGCTGCAGGTATCTTTATCGACCAATCATTCGCGAAATCTCTTAAACTCCCTCTCACTCCTCTCAAAACCCCGATCCAAGTACGAAACGTTGATGGGACCCCGAACAAGACTGGGACCATTACCCACCGAACAACTGTAAAAATGAAGATCTACGATAAGATCAAGAAGACGAACCTCCTAGTAACTGGGCTAGGAAGGCAGAAAATTATATTAGGACTACCCTGGCTGCAAGAAACGAACCCCGAGATCGACTGGAAGAACGCTTCCCTGAACTGGCGATCCCCGATTACTGAAGAACCCAACCAAGATCTTGCTCGGACCGAAACGCTGAACCCGATACCCGATTGGTATCCCACCGACTCTGTTATCATCGACGAACTCGCTATAGCGAACCTGGAACTCCAAGTAAAGAAAATGCTTGGAGAAAACGCAACCACGAAACAAACTACTCGAACCACAACTAATGACCTGGTCATTTCCTACATTGAAGGAGGACCTACCGAAGAAACCGAAAACATCTGGATCAACACCACCCTGACTCATTCCCAAGCTTTCGCCCAGAAATTCAATAAGGAATCCGACAACGCTGACCCTCTGGAATTAATTCCCTCTCAATATCACCCCTGGATCTCTGTCTTCAGTGAAGAAGCCTCCTCGACCCTGCCAGCCAGTAAACCTTGGGATCACGAAATCAAACTCAAACCTGATTTCGTCCCCAAATCTACCAAGATTTATCCTCTAAATCCGGCAGAAGATGAAGCAACCAAGAAATTCATCGAAGAACACAAAGAAAAAGGTACGATTAGGGAAAGTAACTCACCGCAAGCATCTGGATTCTTCTATGTCGCCAAGAAAGACGGGAAACTCCGACCATGCCAAGATTACCGACATCTCAACGAAGGAACTGTCAAAAACGCCTATCCGTTACCACTTGTGACCGACCTCATGGATAAGCTCCGTGGAGCCAAGTTTTTCACCAAGCTCGACATCCGCTGGGGATACAACAATGTCCGCATCAAGAAAGGAGACGAATGGAAGGCCGCGTTCAAAACTAAATACGGCCTCTTCAAACCCCTAGTGATGTTCTTTGGTCTCTGCAACTCTCCGGCAACGTTCCAATCCATGATGGACAATATCTTCATCACCCAGGTCGAAAACGGTTACATCATCATCTATATGGACGATATTTTGATCTATGCCACCAACGAAGAAGATCTGGAGAAATACTCCAAAGAAGTACTCCAGATCATGAAAGAAAACGACCTCTACCTGAAACCAGAAAAATGCGAATTCCACAAAACTAAGATCGCATACTTAGGATTCATCATCGAACACAACAAGATTTCCATGGACCCCGCCAAGCTCACAGGAATTAAAGATTGGCCAGCACCAAAGACCCTAAAACAAGTCCGATCATTCCTGGGCTTTGGAAACTTCTACCGAAAGTTCATTCGCCATTACTCCGACATCGCGCAACCACTAAACGACCTACTCCGAAAGGATAAACCCTTCATTTGGACCGAAATTCATCAAACCGCATTTGACAACCTTAAGGACAGATTCAGCCGAGAACCAGTGCTAGCTATGCCCGATCTGAATAAACCCTTTCAGATTGAAGCCGATGCTTCCCAATACGCCTATGGTGCCGTCCTCACTCAAACCGATTCCAACGGAAAACGCCACCCCATTTGTTTCCTATCACGATCGTTCTCTCCAGCCGAGCAAAATTATCAAATTTTCGACAGAGAACTTCTCGCGATCATCCGAGCACTGGAAGAATGGAAACACTACATCCAAGGATCACCTCACACGACCACCATACTTTCCGACCATAAAAATCTCACATATTGGCGCTCCCCACAGAACCTCAACCGAAGGCAAGCACATTGGTTCCTCATCCTATCTGAATTCGACATCGAACTAGTCCACACCCCTGGTCATAAAATGATTCAATCCGACGCACTCTCACGAAGACCGGACCTTATCCCCGAAGGAGCCAACGAAGAAAATACCGACATTACCATGCTTCCAGACTCACTATTCATCAACCTTATCGATATCGAACTACAGAAACAAATCGCTAACGCCAAACCATTAGACAAAAATGCCATGGAAGCCTTGGAAACCCTGCTACAGAATTCTAACGCCACCTCCGGAACGACCCTAAACGACTGGTCCTTCGAAGAAGGAGACCACGGGAAACTTTTGTTCTATAAGGATAAGGTTTACGTTCCCAAAGACGACAACCTCCGAAGATCCATTGTCATGCATTTCCATGACACTATCTCCGCCAGACATCCCGGAGAACTCAAAACGTTCAACTCCATCTCCGCCACTCACTGGTGGCCTGGAATGCGACAATTCATCAAATCTTATGTCAAAGGCTGCGCCACCTGTCAGCAATTTAAGATTAACCAGAACCCTGCTAAACCCACATTAGTCCCCATTCCTGCTCCAAAATCACTGAAACCCTTTGCCCAAACTTCTATGGATTTGATCACCGACCTACCGCCCTC
This sequence comes from Panaeolus papilionaceus, assembly GCA_015501605.1. NCBI lineage: Eukaryota > Fungi > Basidiomycota > Agaricomycetes > Agaricales > Panaeolus > Panaeolus papilionaceus. Next base: position 1,184,372 of record JADNRZ010000012.1, on the reverse strand, counting down.
ATCCAATTATGACTCAATCTTGTCCGTGGTGGACCACGGCCTTACGAAGGGGGTAATTCTCCTACCTTGCACAAAAACTATTACTTCCGAAGGAGTCGCCAAACTTTTACTCGACAATCTCTACAAACGCTTCGGCCTTCCAGACTCTATTACCTCTGATCGCGACCCCAGATTCGCTGCTCAAGCCTTCAAAGAACTCCTAAAGCTTCTCAACATCGAATCTAAATTATCTACCACTTATCACCCCCAAATGGACGGAACCACTGAACGCTATAATCAAGAAATCGAAACCTACTTGTCCATTTATTGCATCAATAACCCTGAATCTTGGCCAGACGCGTTACCCACACTCGAATTTACTCATAACTATCGCCAACACTCTGATCGCCGCCACTCCCCATTTGAACTAATGCTAGGAACCAACCCCACTCAAATTCCGATCGCTTTCGAACCCACAGTGTTTCCCACTGTTGATAAGAAACTCGCTTCCCTTCTCAACATGCGCCAGGAAGCCATTGCTGCTCACACGTTCGCCAGAAACAGAATGATTAACAACAGCAAACACCCCTTCATTCCATTCAAACTTGGACAAAAAGTATGGCTCAACGCTAGAAACCTCAAAACCGGACACAATAAGAAAATTTCCACTAAACGTGAAGGACCCTTTCTCATTTCCGAAATACTGGGACCAGTAACATATCGTCTCACTCTTCCACCCCACTGGAAAATCCACAACGTCTTCCATGCCACCCTTCTCTCTCCATACAATGAGACTCCCGAATACGGCCCTAATTTCCCTCAACCACCGCCTGACCTTATCAAAGGAGAAGAAGAATACGAAGTGGAGCGCATTCTGAAACATAAAGGGAAACCACCAAAAAGGCAATATTATGTGTCCTGGAAAGGCTATGACTCGATGTCAGATCTTTGGATTTCCGAAGAAGCTTTAACCAACGCCCCTGATATCCTACAACAATATAAAAGAAGACACAAACTTTGACTCATCCCTCAGCAAATTCGTTACCTTTCAACACTGCTTCAAACTAACATGCCTTCTTTCTCCTCTTCCTCTGCTTCTTTCAAAACTACTCCTACCTCCGCTACCCCCCAAGAGCAAGAGAAATGCCTTGCCGATTTCCTTAACCTCATCGCCAAAGAAGAACCCTCTTCTAAATCGTCCTCCTCCAAATCCGTCCGCATCCTTTCTCCCTCGCAAGGATCCTTCACCGAACCACCAACGTTTTCCCCTAATAAATCGTCTCCCCTCCACTCTGACGCGCCAAGCTCTATCTGTTCGAGCACTACCATCACCTTCCAAGAATTCGTCAACATTTTCCGCACCAAAGAAGACTACGACACCCTCAACTGGAAACTCCCTTTCAACGAAAAACACCTAGACCCCATCCGCGACATGGACACTGCCATTTCCAACCACCTCGAAACTGTTATCAGTCTCAACTCCCAAATTAAGGCCCACAAAGAAGCCGTATCCAAGCTGTGGGACACTGGCTGCAACAAATTCGAACAGTTCTGCCAAGAGCACCTCAACGACCCCAACTACCGACTCAGCGTCATCTCCCTCATTGACGAACAAAGAAAGAAATACGCTAACGAGAAACCCAATAGGGTTTACAAATTCCCCAAGAACAAGGGGTTCTACTTCGACTACACAGTAGCCTCCCCTCAAGCCCCGTCTCTCGAAGTGCTCGCCCTCCGTTCCCCTTCCTCTACCCTCGACAATCTCGATCCCCAAACCAAAGCAAACACCCTCGCGATCATGAAACGAGGACTCAATCTTTGTTGAAAGTGCCCCAACCTCGATCACTTCTGAGAAAATTGCCCCCATAACAAATGTTGGAGCTGCGGAAAATACGGAGCCGGACACCTCGCGCTCAGCTGCCCCCAACGCCTTGCTAATAAAAGCACAAAGAAGGGCAAGAAAAAGGTCTCGTCGACCTCCTCCTCTACTTCCTCCAACCCCTGGGACAATCTTCAACCCTATAAGGAAGATATTGCTTGGGACAAGAAACACCGCCGCAATTGGAACAAAGGAAGCGGCAAATTTAGAGTCACCCATGATTCTAAATGGGAAGACACCTCCGAAGACTTTTACGGAGGCTACTACGACGACGACATGGGCGCAGACGCCGACCACAACCTTTGCACCTGAATGAGGACATTCAGGCTTAATACGGGGGTAATGTTACGACTTTCCTATTACTAGTGTACTATCATCTCTCTATGTACTTATATCTCGTCTATCTTTTTCTTACCTTCTTTCCTTTTCTTCCTCCACGTGATCTTATCTTATCTTTCATCACGTGACTACTCATCTTATCTTTCATCACCTGATCTACCATTATCTTATCTTGGTTTTACTTTTGACTCATCTTCCCTTGACTCTTACTCGACTCATCCCCGACTCATATTTACTCTTTCTCCTTACTTATGACTCTCTTTACTAGTCATACATCCTTTTGACTCGTTACTTCTACTCATACGGACTCATATCCTTTCGCGCACAGACCGCTTGTAATACCTATATAAACCCAGTAACTATACCCATGTTCTTTAGCTAGTTCTTTAACTACAATAGAACGATAACTTCTACTGCTTCTTTCTCAACTCGCTCTCTACTAAGACAATACCATCGAGCGATTCTCAAAGTGGCATTCTTAGTACGATAAACTCGAACTTATATTCTGATCAAGAATATCGATCCCGACTCTTCCGACTGACTCGACTTAGTTCAAAGGCCTTAACCGCAAGCACCTGTCGAGCTACCATAACAGGGCCCGTTATGCGTTATGGCTGAATCAATCGAAATGGTACAGTAGTGTCCTCCAAATTTATTCATATCAAGTTGTCAATACATATCAGATAATCAAGAGTGGCTTATCAGTTTTGTTCAAATGCAAATTATATTTCTATTACATAGATATACGTCCCCCAGTGTATCTCAAGCTTTCTTAACATCTGAGTTTAATAAATTTGTGTGATCACTTTGCTCACTTTGAAGTTGTTGCTTGCCCATTTGATCAAAAATAAAGTAACTCCCATGTTCTTCTCACTATTCCTGTGTTTCTATCTTGCGGTATGGATAGTAAATGTCTACATCAGGATTTCCTTACCTCCATCTCTCATATGTCATTATGACAGGAAGCGTTCAGGGACACAATGAGGAACCGAGTTTGAACCAAGCATCGTTCGAGCCAGCTTCGGAGTCTGCTTACTTAAATTCTGCTTACATAAAATTGGGTAAGAAAAAATAGTAAAAAAGAGGAGAAAATGCGAAGAAATAGCTCCAAAATGGTAATTATTAACACTAAAAAAATGCAGAAAAAGCGAAATTATAATCGAAGAGAAAGTTTTATTTCCAAATTTACCTATTAAATCCAAGGAAGCACTGAAGGAGTGCAAGTTTAGAGGGGAGAGAGGAGGAAAAAGGCAGGCAGGTGCATGGCTTCAAGGCTGCAATGGCCGGATCATCGTGATTACTTAATCTCACAAATCGGGAAGTTCTGGGCGGGAACCGAGCTTCAACCGAGAGCAGCTTCAGATCCTGCTTACATGAAATTGGGTAAGCAGCCCAAAGTCTCACAGCTACTCTCTGTTAAAATATAGATGTTTTCTTTCGGTTTCCGTAAATTTCAACAGTAATACATATAACTGTATGTATTTGTCAACGAGTAGAAACAAAATTGTGCTCTTATTCGTCGTTCATCGTCATTCAGTGTCCGGACTCCGTGTACAACTTCGTTAGTGTTGTCTTTGCTCTTCACCTTCATCTCCTTTCTAGCTCACACACCTCACCTTCCATACTCTTCACCTCTATCACACATTGACCCCACAAATTAATACTGCGCGTCTTACCTTCCGTTTTTATCCTGCTGTCTCGTCTCGCTATCACCCTCATTGAAATCTTCCCCTGTGCACATCATCGGACAGGGAGACATAGAAGGGACAGCGCGAGGGACCAGCTGTGCATGCCCTGATCCAGGAACATCTTTAACAATGTTCTGTGATGAAAACAAACAATCGTACGCTGCATGGTCAGGCGAAAATGAGGATGGAGGAAAGCCGCAGATACACCCAAGCAATAATTAAATGCTCAGCAAAGCACCACCAAAAAGGTCAATAAGCTTTAATTCAGCTCACTAATATAAGAACTCCATACTCGACTGAGTTTTCTCTTGACTTTACAAAACAGAGCTACGAAACTGGTTTGGTCAAGTGCTTGTGAATTGTAAGGAGCAAGTAAGGAGCTCATCAAGTGGAAGTCGATGGCTGTGTTGTCTCACGACTTGCTCTCTCACATGTCGTTCTGGGCTTCCAGTTCACCACATGCTTTCTTTGCCTGCTATGGTGCCAACCACTTAGTCACCGCCACTTTTGGACAAACTAGGGACTAACATGGGAAGCGAATAACTGGTAAAATATATGTAATTACCCGTACCGTGGAATAAAATGACATAACCGTGGATAAATATGGATTAACTGTGGATTTTGTGGATATCCGGGTATATCCGTGCTTATTTTGGAAGAATTAAATCTCCGACAGCCAAATTTGATCTCCTTGCTCAATCCACTTCGAAAACATTGCACTCTGCTCTCGCGCATAATCTCTGACCTTGATTAACACACCCTACACCTCATTAATGGCTCAAAGACGTGGTAGAAGTGCTAAAACTGCTAAAACCACTGAAAATTCCGGTACAAGTGCTTTAACCAAGGATCCCATCATTGATCAGGACACTGGGCCAAGTCTCCCCTCTGCACCCTCCCCTGCAACACAGCCACCTGCCTCTATTTTCCCTCGTCCTGGCCCTCCTGCCACGCCACAACAATCCATCCCTTCATTTGTTCCCAATATACCTGTTCAGCAACGTGATTCAGGCTCAAGCAGTGGTGAAGACTTCCCTGACATCTCTGAGACTGGTCCATTCTCTGACAAAGATAACCCATTACCTGCACCACCTGCGGCTAAAGCCAAGACTCGTGCCCCTGTTCTTGCATCACCAGTAAAGAGGTGGCATGTGAGGAGGGAGGGAAATGCAAAGATTGTCACAATGACAGATCTTGAGCTGAAGGATGTTGATGATGACAAGATTATTTGTATGTTAAATGTGTTAAATATTTTTAAATATGATATAACTCATTATTCCTTTTAAATAGGCGCTCATAAGGACACATGGAACTCCAATGTTTATGATCACTACTCCATTACTATCCGTTGCAACAAACAGAATGGTTCAATTGACTTCATCTTCACATGCGCAACACATCCTGAAAACCATCCATCTCTTATTATTCGACCACGGAAAAATACAAGCCATGGAACAAGTAATCTTCAGAAGCAAGCTGTGGTCTGTGACAAGAAGCAAGGGAAGGAAACCAGCAAAAAGATCAGCACTGCTCCAATCAAGTATTCTGAAGGTGCCCATTGTGTTCTTATTGCCTTACGCTGTGCAAAATATGGTCGCCCATTCAACATGGTTTCTGATGAGGAATACCTTTTGGAGGTTCAAATGCTTTGTCCAGAAACCAAAGTCCCTCTTCCTATTACTGTCCAACGAGATTTAATCCACATCTACAAGCATGCCTCAACACACATTCGTAGCTATTTTCAGGTGTGTAGTGTATTTTTCTTTCATATGCATATAATAATTGATACATTTTTGTAGGACCGCAATGGTGCCATTCATCTTGAACTGGATGGATGGACTGCACCAATTGTAATTTCATACCTTGGTTTGATATTTATCTGGTATGAGAATGGGAAGCTCTACTGCTCAGTACTGGAATTTCTTCGGTATGAACTTTAATTCTTAATTCTAAAATAAGTTCTGACACTCTTGTCCAGTCTTACACAAAAGCATGATGGTGCATATCTTGCTTCAAAGACTGCAGACTGCCTCAAGCGTTTTGGTCTTGATAAATTGGTATGTGTATCATAATATTAGTATCAATAAAATAATTTTATTAACTACATATTGGCAGCTTCTGGGACTCTGTATGGATAATGCAGGAAACTGCAATACACTTGCTAGAAATCTACCACAGCATATCCCGACATTCAATGGTGATCATAGTCGCTTGAGGTGCATGGCACATATTGTAAATCTTGTTGCCAAGGTAAAGCTTCACTCTTAATGAAATGTCTATTGACTAAAAGCATATTATTAGGCATTTATATCTTTCTTTTTCAAGAAACCCAAGTCAAAGAAAGTAGTGCGTCCTTCTAATGAACATGGTGTGGTTGTGGATGAGGTTTCATTGGATGGTGATGACATTGTTGATGAGGGTGATGCAGCAGCATTTGAAGAAGCAGAGGTAGATGTACAGTGTATGGTGGATGAAGCAGATCAGACAGTGGTAGATGAGGGGCAAGTTGTTCATGATGAGCAGGTGGTTCGATCTATTCGAGAGGAGGTTATTCATCTCATGAAATCTGAGTTTGCTGTGGAGATGTCAGCATTGGAGGAAAAGACTGCTCTTCGTATATTTCCTGCAGTATTTTTCCTATTATTTTATTTTATTTTTATTAGTATTCATGTCACAATTTTAGGTTGCTGGATTTGCTCGCCGCATCCATGATTCAACCACTCTCAACACCCAATTCCTGGAGCTTGTCTCTAACAGTAAGGACCCCAAGGTTCAGTCCAACAAACGGGCTCTTGATCGATGTGTCCCTACTTGTTGGAATTCAGACTTTGATTGCCTTTCTGCTCATGTGCACTTCAAATCTGTCATTCAGTCAATGACTGGAGTATCAGCCAATAAACTCCAGCGTTATCGGTTGACTGAGGTGCAATGGCAGTTAGCAGATGATATCAATGAAGTATTAGTGGTCAGGCCATTTTTACAAGTCTATATTTTATAAGAAGTTCTGATAAACATTTACTAGTTGTTCAAACACCTCACCTTGCTCTTTTCTCAAGCTGAAGTCCCTTTGGTTTCAGAGACACTTCCCATGTTCTACACTCTCCGTGACACCCTCGAAGCTGTTGTGAAAGATACACCCCCAGAATCAGATGACTCTGATGGTGTATCTGACACAAGCACAGCTGATTCCAATGACTCCAATGCCAATAATGCTTCTGAATCTTCATTCTCTCAAACAGATGCAACACCTGTTGTAATTTGCATTGCAGCACGTGCTGCCATTCTGGTTATCGATAAATACTTGGGACTTATTTGGAACTGTGACCTTTATATTCTTGCACTTGGTATATTTTATATTTTACCTCTTGTGCACCTGTACTGATACTTCCCCTATCTAGTCATGTGTCCAGATCGCAAGCTGGAATGGTTCCAAGATCCTGCTTGAAATCTGTCTGCTGCCCAAATCAATCACATTCGCTCTACAGCTGTGTCAACATGGAAGAAGAAATATGCACCAGCAAACTCCGATGTACCATTGCCAAAACAAAAAGAAGAAAAGAAAAAGGTGTGTCATCTATTTTATTTGCTTTTATCACTTTATTCAAACTATATTTAAAGGGGAAATCAAAGTGGGAGCCTCGTCCAAAAGCCTCACACAAGACATTTCCAGATGATCATATTGAAACATATCTCCTTGAGCCAGTCATTTCCCCTAAAGTGATGGATGATGTTGGTGGATATATTTCATATTGGACATCTTGATCCAAGTCTTGTCCCAATCTTGCACGGATGGCACTTGATCATGTCTCAGCTCCTGGTAAGCCTGTTCTGTGCATTTTTATCCACATTTTTAACTTTATTTCAGCTACATCAGTTGATGCTGAGAGAGCATTTTCGACTGGGCACAGACAGGTATCATTTATGCAGCACAACATGACCTCACAAACTTTCAAGGCACGCATGGGAGTTGGTTCATGGGCAAAGACACCACTTCTTCCATCTTTTGAAATCCTTGCTGAAATGCTCACCAAGGGTGATGTGGATCCAGCTTACAACAAGAATAACGAAAATCAGGATGACAAGTAATTTAGGAAATTCAGAAGCATGATCTAAATAACAGTGTACTTGTATTTGACATGGAATTTTTTGTAATTTGTACAAAACAAGTGTACCATAGCTATCTACTAACTTGTACGATTCTAACGCATATTTAAACACATCAAACGGACGAGAATTGACTGAGTTATGGCTATTTCGATGCTGAGGGATGGTTGTCTCATTGATGGACACAGCGGGGCAGGTCGATTCCCCGGATCGGAACCGGATCACACCTATCCGTACCCGTACCGACCGTAAACCGGTCGCGACCCGCGGATATGTCACGGATTGTGACCGGGTCTATCCATGTTAGTCCCTAGGAGTCACAGAAAACCCCATTTCCTTATTCCTCTTGCAAAATCAATTCTTTCCTCAATCTGATCATTTTACCAAGAGCGATTGTCCTAAATCGTAAAAATGATGGAGAAATTCTTTCTGATGATGTTGAAATTGGCGCAACACTGTGCGCAGGCCATCATATCAACCCAAAAATGGTCATTTTTGATGACAAATGCAGATCCGTTCATGGAAAAATCGTGCTCAAACGACTTATCTGAGCTTTGAGGGGCCATGCGCCCTCCAAATTTTTCCAATTTGACAGGTCCCTGACCCTCTCAGACCAATTGGCGTCTGTCCAAAAGTGGTGGTGACTAAGCGGTTGGCACCATAACACTGGAATTTATCATTTCCTGCATTCGCTTTCTTCATGTATCCTCATAACATACACATTTCCGGGTCAAGGAGTCGGTCAATCAGAATTTGGGAGTTGAATATTGGGAGTTGATTCTTGTACACTTTGGCTGTGCATTGATACTTGTAATGTATTTCCGAACATGCATCGTGTTGCAGCGATAATCAAATGGGCAATTATAGGCCACTGGCTCAGGCTGTGCTACAGACATGTGGCTGCAGTGCGTGCACATTCTTCAAGTGCGCTGCTTGGATTGCTACTTATTATCTGCTTTTCTTGTCGTTCCTCTTTATGCCCCCAATTCGCTCTCATACGTCTAACCATGTTTCAAGACCATCCCCTCTGGGTGGTGGTGAAAGGAATTCTAGTGAGCCTGAAGCCGTCAATACACAACTTCCATGTCCACTAATTCGGAAATTCAGTCAGCACCACCACTCTTTTAGCAGACGGTCAAACAGTCCAGGATGGAGGGCAACACAATGACTATCACGCCTCGATGACAGTATCTGGGGGTCCATCTACTGGAAGTCCGCACAACGGACTTATAGGTCCCAACAGCAGACTGGTTTTCCAAGGGGGAACAAACCACTTTTCTATCCAGCATATATATAACGAAGGTGTAGGCGGTGAGTTTACTCCGCAAGTCTGGAATCTGCAATACACACAGTTTTGATGAAGCAACAGTGCCCAATCCTCCATCGAACCAGGGCTTGTTTGGCTCTGGATCGCAAGTGTACCTGGGTGGCGGACAGACGACCTTTCAACAAAATACACACATGCATTATCATGGTCACATCCACTCCTCGGACGGTATGTCTTTTATTCCTTCAATTGTGACCCAAACATGAACTCACAGACGATGCAGCCATAACGCTTCTGTACCAAAGATCGGCACCAGCAGCTGCTTACAACTCCAAGGAGCGATTTGACCCTCCCAAATGCCACGAGAACACCCGGATAGGAATACTGAAAATGATCCGCAGCTGGGCTAACCGTCATGCTGCAATGGAGGACGTGGATCTGCAGGTGGATACTCCCCGACTTACGTGGTTGTACGGTTCTGCAGGTGCGGGGAAGTCCGCGATCGCCCAGACCACATCAGAGGACCTATCGCTCCTCTGCAATCTCGCTGCGTCCTTCTTCTTCTCCAGAACCGCACCAGAAAACAGCTATCGTGGCGACGAAAGTCGTTTTGTTACCACTATCGCCCATCGCCTCACGGAAGTCATCCCAGGTCTGCGCAGCCAGGTCGAAAACGCCATCAGGAGCCAACCATCCGTGTTCGATCTCACTCTTAACGAGCAGGTTATGGTGCTTATTATGGAGCCGTTGAAGGAGGTCAAACGCCAAAACGGCGGCATGAATATTGCGAGTCGATATGCCAAGGTCATTGTGGTGGATGGGCTGGATGAATGCAAGGGTGAAGCCGGACAGAAGCAGGTGTTGGAGGCGATAGCGACTCTCATTGGCCACCCTCAAATCTTCCCGTTCTCCGTATTCCTAGCCAGCCGCCCAGAGCTGGCCATTCGCACATGGATTGAATCCAAGAAATCAGCATGCCCAACTCTGATACGGAGCGTTTCGCTCTTAGATCACTGTGATAGCGACCATGACATCGAAGTTTTTGTCAAGGCTGAAGTTGTTGAAATGCGAAAAGAGCACCTCCTAGGGCCCGAAATTCCGGCGGACTGGCCATCGGCAGAGCCCATCAAGGAGCTCGTTAAGCGTGCTTCTGGTCAATTTGTCTACGCATCGACTGTGATGAAGTACATCAAGGACTTACGGAACGACCCTAGACAGAGGTTGGAAAGTATTCTGCAAAACACTATTGTGGGATCCGATCGTCCGTATGCCGACCTGGATGCACTGTATCTACACATTCTCCGACAGACACAGCACCCCACACTTGTCCATCGAATTCTCGCATTCCGTCTTGTCACAGGATTATTCTGCGGAATACTTTATAAACTTGATCCAGAAGATTGCCTGCAAAACCTTCTCTCCCTTCCACTCCCCGTTCCTATACTTCTGGTTGACTTGCAATCGATCATGGCGTGTTCCAGTGATGGGATGGACCTGATGACCGGGTCCGGTAAGGACTACCTGGGGAATGAAAAGATGACCTCCCTCAGTATCCCAGCTGTTTTTCATCATGCGTCATTTGTCGAGTTCCTTTTAGACCACCAACGTTCAGAAGAGTTTTATGTGGATACAGACAAGTCCGATGAAGACCTTTTTCAGATAGCATTGAAGAACATCGGAGATTGTGGTTGGTTGATTTCACTGTTTCATCGACAGACCATCTAATGACTATTATCAGCATCAGATCCAGAAGAGGCATACAAATCAGAAGCCTATGTGATATTCTGCTTTCTCATCATTCTCCAGACTCGGACATCCCACCGCCCTTTCTTCCTGGATCAAATATCTGTCGAGCTTTCCAAGTGGGACACCTTAAACGAGACGATGCTTTATGACATTCTCCAACGACTCGCTGTGAAAATTTACTATGTAATCGATGTCCGCCTCCTTGACATTATTGACCTGAAGCTGTGGAAGCACTTTGCTCCTGCAGTGGATAGAAGGCGAACTCGATGTCATCAGAAGCTTGAAAGTGCAGGACTCCCACGAGAGCTGTTTACCATTTCCGAAAGAAAACTGGATTTCAGTCTTGAATTTCGTCTTCGTGACTGCAATCTCTCCCAAGCTCATGATCTACTGGAATGGCATATTTATTCCTCCACTCACCACAGAACAGGAACTGAATCTACTAATCTGTGGAGCGAATCTCTTGAGGATTTCCGGGATACCAGTGCCACACCATTTGGCACTGGAGATGATTATGAGGGATTCTACAACTTTATAGACGCGCTACGTGATGACATGCCAGAGCAGGAGTGGGCAGCTCTCCAACTTGAAAGGTGGGACTCGGAGTGGGATATAGGTCGAGAGTTTGAGGATGCGGTTATATTCCATCTCAAACATATTGTTTCTTTGTACGTACCTCTGCAGCCTCAGGTCTCTTATCAACACCGATCAACGGCTAAAGGATTGCATAGGCTCGACCCGTCTGAAGACATCCACAAACCCAAGGAAATCATTGCCGCTTTTGACAGCCTCAAGGGACAGTTGGGAGAGCATTGGCGTGCACTCACCGCAGCTTATTTGCTGATCGGCCCTAGCCATCTTGTGTGGTATCGTTGTCCCGTTTCCAACGGTATAGTCGCAGTTTTGGATGACATCTCCAACCGTTTCTTCCCACCACACGTTATCTCATCAATCGAAGACGCTGCCTTGCCCTTTGACTTCCCCTATCCCCAATCGAAGAGAGATATGTTGAACTCATTCACTTCCACCTTTCCTCGCTGGTTCAAATCACCCTGGGAGGATCTTAACGTCTACATCTCCGTTGGTGACATACAACATGACCTTTGCCGCCTTCATGATTACAAACGTGTACGTATTCCTTTTAAGTTGTCATTTTAGAGCCTGTACAGCAACGAAAATACGAATAATTTGGCCTGTATCACAATACGATCAATGAACCTATACCTGTTTTGGTTGCTGTTCGGTTCACTCTGAAACCCTGTTTTCAGGAGCTGATGTCACACATCTATAACTGATAACATCCATGTTCATGTCCACCACACGATTTCCCGTCCCCTCGCCTCATTTTTTCAATGTGTGGCCCTCATTCAATATATCTTGCACTACCTACAGGTAGATTACGTGCAAATGATAACACTATCTCCATTTTTCTCCAGACAGTCGCATGAAACCTATTTAAACTTCCGCCCTTTGTACTGCTGTTCTTCACTCCTTCGTCCCACTTCTCCCATTCTCCCTATTTTTATTCTAAATGGTCAAGTCTACATGCTCAAACAAGAGAGGTCTCAAGGCTGTTTGGACCAATAAGGAGGAAGCCGCTCTTGTTGCCCAGCTACTACATTTGCCATGTATGCAGATGCAACAAGCAACAGACGACATTGTTCAGCAGTGATAATGGGGATTGTACGACGCAAGAAAGCATGAAGAGGGTAATCTTATCAAGTGGTAACAGTCACATCAGGTTATGTTTTTGGTGTTGAGGCAGGAGCCGAACAGCAACCAAAACAGGTATAGGTTCATTGATCGTATTGTGATACAGGCCAAATTATTCGTATTTTCGTTGCTGTACAGGCTCTTATATTCAACGTCTGCAACCACTAATATATGAGATTTCCTGTTGTAGATTCATGACATTTGTGCGCATGGTGGCAGTGGGATGGTCGACTCGGACGACGACGATGAGCCCGTGGTGTCGTTGAGTGCATTTGATTTTACTTGCAAAATCGCGAAGGAAGTGAACGATGATTGGACACTGAGTGACAGGGTTCAAAAGTTCTTTTGGGATTACGAGGAGGCGAAGAGGAAGCATGAGGAGATGACAGAGACGAAGAATTCAAACACGCTGTAGTATCATGGATGGTGCACAATTTAATTTGTATAATAGTACAACCCGACAATGACATACGAATACAATATTATATTGAGTGAACAAGACCTAGAGTAACCCGTAAGTGCCTACATTTCCAGGTCCCTTCTCCAATACAAGTTGGGAAGGTAGCATACCCAATGTACAATAGAGCAGGACGGATTTTATTTTATTTGATGATCGTCACCATTCGCACTCTGTTAAGATGAGAAAGGTGATCTTTAGTAGAGATGCATAGAAATTTTTGAAGGCGCAAGCGAATGCAGGTCATCGGAAATGGGGTTGGGAAAGATGGTGGACGGGCAAGCGACTGGTGCATTGGTCGGAACATACGTCAAATAGAACAGCACCATTTTCTCTGCTGCACCCAAAGGTCTGAGACGCAGCCGATTGCAATTAATGTCCCCATCACGACTTGTCAATCCAACTCTAATCCAAACCTAGACACCCTCATCACTCCCTAGCCGTACAAAGGAAAGGCAGATAATCTCAAGGGGTGCTGAGCCATCCGCACCACACTCCAGCTGAAGCCTGATGGGGGGCTCTTGAGCACGACCCAGAGTTCTGATCTCTTCGACAGAGAGCCTAATTGAAGCTGCTGCTGGGTCACCCTTCTGACCATCAGCAAGGCTCACGACTGGATAGACATAATCGATGTGGTTGGTGAAAATGCTCGTACACCGATGTGTACCACTAGAACAGCAGGAACACGGCCTGTATAGTGGACATGGAGCTGATGTCATATTGCAGGCGGCACCGACTTCTCCACTATCCATGAAAGTGACAATAACAGTGAAATATATCTGAGCATTGGGTTGAGGTTACGCGAGGCGGTGCGACCAAAGGGACAAGGTAGGATACTCGTATACAGGTATATAGGAGGGAAGGGAAAGGCGAGGGTATCCGTATTGAAGGACAAAACACCGAGGGGTATCGCAGCAGTCCATCCCTGTAATTCTAGCCAATATGCCCCCTTTCCTGTCATTTCCACCTGCGCTCACGTTCCGATCCTTTCACGTCGCCGTTGCACGCTTTCCCGCTTTGTGTCATCTCTACTGAGACCAGCCATTTTTCCAGGACCTTTCAAAGCTTCGTCAAACTCGCACACCCGTGTCCCTTCCAACTTCAGCCCCCTCTCTTTCCAGAAAGTCACCATATTGCGTCCATCCCCATTTCGCACCAGCTTCACATCTGCACACATGCTGCCGAATTTGCCCAATTCTGGCGATCCCAGTCACCACACTCCTCGCTAGCCTCACAGCCTCGCATCCTGCTGTTCAACATCCCCAAAAATATCTCTGCGCACATCGACGACGACTCTACGACGCCGATCCTGACACCATCCCCTGTAATTGGACAACTGTGGAGAGCTGGGACAGCATGGCGACAGTGTGTGTGGTGAGGCGAGCTGGCGGCGATGTTCTAGAGACGAGGTAATGGAGATGTGTGCTCGTGATGTAGTGGGGGAGGGAGGTATGAACGAAAAAAAAATCGCTGACACGCCGTCCTCGTTAACACTGGATGAATTAGGACGACGGAGTGGAGGCATGTCTTTGATGTGTCTGCGGCAGTTGTGAAGATACGAGGAAGGGGTGGTGGAAAGACGACAACCAGGTCCAGCGTTGTCTTGGTCAATGACTGTTCTGTGCAGAACCGAGTCCGCCTAGAGTCTATCCAGCACCCAATGGGGTTTACGAAACGACAAGGAAATCGAATCTATGAAGAGAAACTCAATTTGAATTCTACAGATAAGTGGGGGTAACAGGCGTACATTTTTTGTGTTCTGAACCTGTAGATGCGGCGCGTCTCGTGTTTGCAAGGTGTGAGTGGAGTATGCCGTTGACGAGGTTAAAGCCAAGCAACCAAGACACCCCATGTCTAAAGTTGAGATCGCAAAAGTAGCCTGTATTGCTACATCACTTCCGTCTCCTAGGGCATCTATTCACAGATGCGGTATGTCAGATGGACCGGGACGAGGAAATAGATCCTATAAAAATCAGGAGAAAATGTGAAAATGGATTTTGAGAGAAAACGATATGTGATACAACGCACCTTTGTTTGAGTTATTAATAAGCTTATTGACAGCATACAGTCTACGAGGACATTCTTAAGCAGGGCTGCGTTACAAGCATGCATCCGTGTTCTGGTCAAGAGCAGTAACCAGTCCAGCCCAAGACGATTGTCTGACAGCGCTCTAATATGCCTTAATACCGTGGTCAAAAGGATGAAGTCCATATATTTTATGAAAAGGAGAGCTATCATACCTACAATGCCGAGCTATGTAGAACAGCATAGAATGGGCATCTCGTGGTGAAGGTCATAGTAGAGATTGAGTTGAAGGAAGATGTTTGGGAAGACCTCAGTTCACCGTGGCCAGTCGGATTAAGTTCACACGCACCTAAAATTAAGCGAAATCCAACACGTCGATTCTTTTCTAATATCTCCTCGCATCCTCTTCCTCTCGCTCGTTGTTTCTCTCAAGGGTCTCTACACTTGCGGTTTCTCATTTCATATTTGTTAGTCTTCAGAAGAACTCGCCAGCCTCTGGCGCATTTTGGACTAAATACCAAAAATGATCATTAGTATGTGCCATAGCAAGAGTCCAACGAGACTATTGGAGAGGACGTACTGGAAGATGATAGAACTTGAATTTGAACTGGGACTCCTCTATGTATGCAACCTTTGATCGCCATCGAGAACTTCATATGATTTTCCTCTGTGCTCTGCGCTATTCATGGGACAGTCTTAATACTATTTCCGGCTTCTGTGTGCTATTATTGTGGTGGTCCGTTCATGGTTTGAAGATATCAGGTCGGACACGTTCTGACGAGTTGCGGATGACCAGTACGCATAGCACCCAGATACTTCAAGTTGAATTGCTGATGATACTTTTGTGAGTTAATCTACAATTGTATGTGGGAGGAATGGCACGCAGATACTGACGCTATTTATCAGAAATCGTGTAGTTTCTCCCAGCTGTAAATGTGCACAACTTCACAGTCCAAAAATTGCCTCTTTCCAATCATGCCTTGTGCGTGTGCGTTGTGGCCATTGCTTGTAACGAAGTCCTGTGCCATCATGTGCGAATTCAAGGACCTGATGGATAAACCGGATGAAATATCTAATCACCCAAGCTGCATGAAGTCGCCGTCCCTTCCCCCATGGCTCCAATTCGCTCTCCTTGCCTCTATAGTTCGAATTTTTCACCATTAAATCGTGCACTCGCGCCCAAAGGTAAGTGCAACACTTTATAATGTATTGATTGACCTCTGATTTTGTGACACTTACATAGGCCGGAACTCTCACTCTCTCGACGAGTATCCTAACGATCTACCAGGTGCACCCTCACAAAGTGGGCGTAGCACACTGCTCACACATAGAATAGAACATTTGAGATTGACTAACATCCGTGACACAGATGGCAAAAGGGGTAAGCTACTTGACCGTTCTTCATAAGCGCATCCCTTCTCAAGACGTTTGATCATGTAGTGGCCTCAGATTTGCATCAGGGTTGTTTGGTTCTGGACCTCTGGTACCCGAGTCTTGCTCAACGTCGGATTCTTTCACCACCATACTCACATTCACCGTGGCCAGGGCATAGAGGGTGAGATATATCATTGTTTCGCTTGAGACTTTCAATTGGCTTACATTTTGCGACGTCAAGGAATTTCTACACTTCATCGCATTCTTCGCCACTGGCAGCTTATAATTCCAAGGATCGGTATGGTGCGCCTAAATGCCACCCAAACACTCGCGGTTTTGCACTGGACTCCTCAACACGACTTGGATCTGGATAAACAAGGGTCCATCTCGCATCATGTGGCTGTATGGTTCTGCAGAAGCTGGCAAGTCTGCCATCGTACAGACTATCTCAGAAGAGCTGCAAGCGGACGCGCCTGACGCAAATCTTGCGGCTTTCTTTTTTTTTTAATCCAGACGGTGTCCCCTGACAATCCTAGCCTATCAGCTCGGCCAGACCATACCGGGCCTCTGGTGCTACATCGAGGATGTCATCAACAACCCCTCTGTACTTGATCTCACCCTCAAGACGCTGGACCTCGTCATCGAACCATTAAACAGCTCAAATGCAATCAATTTTTAGTGATTCCTCCTATGCCCAATATTCATGTGGACGGTTTGGATGAATGTTAGGAGGAGAGTGGGCAGGAGCAAGTCCTGAGGCCATCGCAACGCTGGTTGGAGACGATGAGATTTTCCTTTTTTCCGGTTTTTATCCCTGAGTCTGATCGACCGTACGCCGAGCTGGATGCACTCTATCTCCATATCTTCCAGAGGACCCCTACCCAGTTTTTGTCCACAGACTCCTCGCTTTCTGTATTGTCTCTGTCATTCTCCGCAGCCGGTTACCTTGAAGGGGACGACTCCAAGGATTACTTTCAAACAATTCCTCCCCTTGCCCTGTGCGATTGACGCTCTATTGATTGACCTGCAGTCAATTATGAACTGCAGCACCGACGGGATGAGATTACGGAGTAATCCGCTTGATCGAATCCAGAAGGGTTCAACGAGCCTTGGTGTTCCCATTCCTTCTGTTTTTCATCATGCGCCTCTAGTCGAATTCTTGCTGAACCCTCAACGCTCACAAGAGTTTTACATCGATATCCAGCTCTTTGACAAGGAGATGACGGAGATCAGGTTAAAGCAACTCCCAGGTGAGCTTTTTCTTCTTCGACTAGACTTCAAACCTCAATGATGAACGTAATAATTGTCTACCAGGTTCGAATCTAGATCACTTCAACGAGCGTTACATTATGTTCGATTTCCTGATCGTGCGCCAACCCAAACATCTCTTCATTTTTCCTACCAGACTCAGATCGCTAGGCAGTTCCTATTCGGGACAGCCTTGACAAGCGTTTGCTGTATAGCATTCTTCAACGACTACGGCAGAAATGTGATCGCTCTCAGAAACTCAATCTGGTTGACATCATCGACCACCAGCGTCTTCGTTCCTGTTGTTGCAAGAAAACGGCTTCAACTCGAACAAGCCTTCCAGCTCGAGCATCCAGGGATCCCACAAGAGCTTCTCGTTTTATTCGAGTATTCGATGTTCCTCACTTTCCATCTTAAGTTGTGGTTGGTCAATACTGGTTCCTCAAGGAAGCACACCTGGGTCTTCTACACGACTATGTACGAGTATGTGCTTCCATCGATAACTGAATTGCATCTCAATGATATATTGATTTGGCCTCGTTATAGCTGTACTATATCCATAACCCTCCTAAGTCCAGCGTGGGCAGTGGAAGCGATGTCGGTGGCACAGACGACATATCAAGTTCGTGTGCAGCCTCAGACGATATCTACGCAACACTGCCTACATCTTCTCTTTTAGCCAAAACTACGGATCCGGAAACCGGTTGTGCCATAAAGTATCACAATTGGTCATTTAAATACAAACTCCCTCAGCCGATTCAGGATTGTCTGCATAAGGTACTTAATACTTATCAGTCTCCCCGGAGGACCCTATGCGCTCCTAGCGAGTCCCTAGCGAGTCTGCGTGTTTTCCTAATCTCCTATTTCATTTCTAGTACATTCTATCGACACTCACAGTATATAAAGCTGCGTGCTATGTGGAGTAGAGCTTTTCTTCTTGACTTGAAATAAAGTATTTAATCGTTATTTTGGGTTTGTCGTGTGCCAGGACTTGTGATCTTACTTACACCCTGTCACGTATTTTCAACACTACACTTATCTACTCTACACTATATCTGTCGTGCCAACCACTCGTAAACCCGCTCGCCGCTAGGATTCCTCCAGGCTTGATCACCCTGAACGTCCAGTTGGTAAGCACCCTCGTTTGTTCATTTTACTGAGCAGGTTTATTTTAGCTATGTCTTCTACAACTGTGGTTCATAAGACGCCTCGCGCTTAGGCTGTGCGCTCAGCACAGGTGCTGAGCAGCGCGCCTGAAGTTGGCTATGAGTCGGGCGGTGACTACAACAATTGATCATTGGCTGAGGGAGTAGGCAACTTCATTACGGACTACATTAAGGTGGAGAAGCAGCATAAGGAGATAATAAAAATGAAGAATTCGAACAAGCTGTAGTGTCATGGACAGTCCACAATTTAATTTATATGGTAGTACAACTCGACACTGTCATGCGATTACATATTATATTGAGTGACCTAGACTACTAGAGTAACTAGTAAGCGCCTAGTACATTCCCCGGTCTCTTGTCCAGTAAAGATAGGCAGGCGAAGGTAGCTGGTGTCATATCACAGGCGGCACCGTCCAATGGGTCATTTATCTGTCGACTCCCTCTTGCCTGTTCATCTCCGAGTCGCTGCCATTCTTCTGGAGCATCAATGAAAATGACAATAACGGCAAAATGGGTCTGTGAACTTTGGGTTGAAAGTTGCATGATCAAAGGGACAAGGAGGGATACTCATGCGGGTATGTTGAACGCAAGAGGAGAGTGAGGGCAAGGTGAGGGTGTCCGCGTTGGAGGGCAAAACATCGACGGAGCAATGCTGCAGTCCATCCCTGGGCTCGTCCAGTTGGAGATCTATCAAGTCTAGCCAACGTGTCCCCATCCTTGCCATTACATACGTCCACATCCTGATGGTCTCACATTGCCGTTGCAGGCGTTCCCGCTTTGGATCGTCTCAACTGGAACCAATCATTTTGCCAGGACTCTTCAAAGGTCCGTCAAACTCGCACATCCAGGTCGCTTCCAACGTCACCCCTCTCTCATTTCAGCAAGCCGCCGCATTCCCCTCCATCCTCATTCTTCCGACCTGACGCCCACACACGCAGCTGAATTCGCCCATCTCCTGAAGTCTCGGTGACTCGATCATCACATTCCTTGCTAGCCTCACAACCTCTCATCCCGCTCTTTCAACACGCCCAAAAATTTCCCTCCACACGTTAGCGACCACTATACAACGCCGTATTCTTTCATCATCCCTCGTAATTTGATTCTTGTAAAGAGCCAACAGGGAATGGCGGCAGTGCATGTGGTGAGGCGGGCTGGCAGCGATGTTTAAAGACGAGATGATGTGGGTGTGTGCTGATGATGTGGACTGTGGTGGGCGAGGAAGGGTATGAACAAAAAACGACAACATGTCGCCATCGTAAATACTAGATGGATCTAGATGGTGAAGTGGAAGATGTGTCTGTAGGTGGGGTAACAAGCGAGGAGAGATGCAAGAAAGTAGCAGTGGTGGACAAGGACGATAGTAAGAGTCAAATAGTGTCTTGATCCAGGACTGCGCCGCGCGAATTTGAGTGAGCCTAGAAAATAATTGTTTGGCGTCACTGGCATGAAACGAGGTTCACGAAACAAAACGACGAGGGGGTTGAAGCCATGAGGGGTCCAAACTTAGATTCCACAGAGAAGTGACGATAAGTGGTCGAAATCGCAAAGGTGGTCGCGTGCTGCTACACGAATTATCTGTCCCATAAGGGATCTATTCGAAGAAATGGTACGTCTGATTGGTCGATCTGAGAAGTCAGCTTTTGTAAAAATCAGTGAAAATGAATTTTGAGACGATGACGCGCGATGCAACGTACCTTTGTCCGAGTTAAAATAAGCTTATTAATGACATACAGTCTATGAGGGCGATCTAAAACCCGCATACATATGCCCGAATGGGCTCATGGTCGGGTTAGAACAGCAATCTTGAAGATGATCATCCGAGGCCTTGGATGCCTGAAAATTAGAGTCAAAAAGTTGAAAATCATAGATTCTACGCCAAAGACCTCCATCTTACCTATACTCTTAAGCCCTGTTGTAAGGCGAGGCGGAAAAAGCAGCCTACCATTTAAATTATTGTAGAGATTGTGTGCGATTGTGGAGGAAGAGTCAAGACAGTCGCGGTTGATGTGTTGGCCTGAGAGAAGTGCCAGAAGGGGAGGTAGTCGAAGAGCAGAAAATACGGCTGTCGGCGTGGTGTAGAGTCATCCCAACCGTGCCGCAGATGATGGCAAGCCCTGACTTTGCTGGTAGGAGTGTTGAATGGTGCACGGGAGGGTACATCCCCAAGTTATTCCAGTCATCCCACCGACGTTCAAGTTCTAATCCCTCCACGTCGCTGAGCACGACATTTCTTTTTGCAGTGTCTCGTAGGTGTCACGAAAGCAACCACGTCCCCAAATTCTCCAAAGTTCGTCCAACGCATACATCCACGTCGCTTCCAAATGTGGTCCGTCTCTTTCCAACAAGCCACCACCCCACGCCCATTCCCATTTCACTCCAACTTCGCATCTAGTACACCCATGCTGCTACAGTCGCCTCTTGCCCGTCTCCGACACCTTCCAACGCCCCAGTCGTCACATTTCTAACCAACCGCACAGCCTTGCATTCCGCCCCTCAACTCCAGCGACACCTCTCTCCTTCATTCAATGTGACGTTGACGAACACAATACGTAGCGATCCCTTGATCATCCCCTGTACGATAACGAGGTAAAGACAATAGTTGATCGGGAAACACTGAATTTAGATTGAGATGGAAAGCGGTCCTAGTCGTGTCTGCAGATGGGCCAGCGAATTGGAAGGATGAACAGCGAAGAAGTGGGGCAAGGGACGAGAAAATGAATCGCGACTCAAGCCATCGTGAAAAACGGGTTTTGACGCGTAGACGGCTGAGCATAAATTTGACTGTGGGGGGTCAACCGTCATGACCCAGCCACAGATATGAGGATGGGAAGCGTTGGTTTCATTCAAAAGTTGGTCCAACTCGCACATCCATGTCTATTCCAACTTCACCCCTCTCTCTATCCAGCAAGTCACCATATCCCAGCCATTCCCATTCCGCTCCATTGCCACATCGACACGCATGCCACTAAATTCGCCCGTTTCTCGATATCTCAATCATCACATTCCTCGCTAACCTCACAGGCTCGCATCCTGCTCTTCAACATCCCGGAAGGTTTCCCTACACGTATCAACGACCACTATGCCGTATCCGTTCATCATCCCTTGTAATTGGACGTTTGGGGAGAGTCATCAGGGAATGGTGACGGTGGTTGCGTCAAGGTCAGCTGGTGGAGATGTTCTAGAGACGACGTGACGGTGTGTGTGGTGATAGTGTGCTGCAACCAGTGCGATGGGGCAAGGTAGGATATGAACCCAAAAAGGTCAACATGCCGCCTTCGTTAGCACTGGATGGGTCTGGGAAGAGGAGGGTAGTGATGTCGCTGACGTGTGCGTAGACGGGGCCAGCGAGTGGGAAGATACAAGGAAGAAGGCATGGCGGGAAACGACAATAAATATCTTGATTCAGGCGGAGCAGGGAGCGTTGACGCGTTGAGAGTTCCACATAAACTTGAGATGTCTAGACAATGATCCTCTTCGTATCACTGGGGTATGATTCGTGCAGCACAAAACAAGGATCACGAAACGATGAAGAGAATAAAGCTATGAGGAGAAATTTAGTCTGAATTTTACGAGAAGGAAGGGTAAGGCGACATACTTTTCTTTATCACAAAATCATATCTGTAAAACATAAAAACAACCCCACATGGCGGGCTACCCGAAAGTGTCTGCAAGAAACGACTTGATAATGCGGTGACGAGTTCAAGCCAGCAACCACCAGGCCCCGTGTCTGAGGTTGAGATCGGAAAAATAGCCGTATTGCTGCACCACTTCCTTGACTTCTAGGGCATCCATTCACGGACGTGGTGCGTCAGATTGACCGACACGAGGAAATAGCACCTGTAACAATCAGAAAACAAATGTGAAATTCAAAAATAGATTCTGGGATAATGACATACAAATGTACTGTACCTTCATCTCAGTCAAAATAAGCTTATTGATGTCATACAGTCCACAAGGATAAGAGTTGCGTTACAAGCGTGCATCCGTGTTCTGGTCAAGAACAGCAACCAGAGCGGCCTAAGATGGTTGTCTGTCGGCGGTTTAATATGCCTAAAAATCGTGGTCAAAAAGATAAAGATTATATATTTTATGAAATGGAGAGCTATCATACCCACAAGTCTGAGCTATGTAGAACAGCATAGAATGGGCATCCCATGGTGAAGGTCATAGTGGAGATATAATGTTAAAAGAAAATGTTGGGCAATGGGAAGACCTCACTGTGACCACCATCAGCTGTGACCTGACGAATAACGGCATGATTCTGCCAGACGCGTCTCGGAAAATCCGAGCCATGTCGGGTTGGCATTAGTAGGGCTATGGTGCCGCCTGCTATTCTTGGTATCCTCGATGTCAAGTCGGATTGTGGCAGTGACCTAGCACTGCCCTAGGCATATGTTTGCAATGAACAGTATCGGAAATGTTCTTAAGGCTACGTTCACAGGGAGCCCTTTGATCCGAGTCCCTTGCGTCCCTTGCTCCTTCACTCCGCGATGCCCCCCATTCGACCTGAGCCTTATACTCATGGTGCAGAATTATCGCCACTTGGCGGGCGTTCGAGGAACTTCGGCGAGTCAGAATCCACTTGGGTACAGAACTTACATACTCATCTAAATATGCAGGCGCTCTCTATCTGCCAGACAGTGATGACCACATCTGTGAGCCTTTCAGCCACCGTCAGCTACTCAGATCATGTAAGTAACATTTTACAGTAGCACTGTCTGCACTTGGAGGTCCATCGACCGGATATGCCCCACACGGAATTTTTGGACCCAACAGTAAACTGATGTTCCAAGGAAATCCAACCTTCATACATGACACTAGCGCACATTATCATAACCATTCTAACAGCGGTACATACCTTTCCTCAATTGTGGGTGAAAACGAACTGACATGCAGTTTAGCCGGCACGATTCTGTACCAGAAATCAGCACCAGCAGCTGCGTATAATTCTAAGGAGCGATTTGACCCTCCCAAATGCCACGAGAACACCCGTATAGGAATACTTAACATGATCCGCAGCTGGGCTAACCGTCTTGCTGCAACGGAGAACGTGGATCTGCAGGCGGATACTCCCCGACTTACGTGGTTGTACGGTTCTGCAGGTGCGGGGAAGTCTGCGATCGCCCAGACCACATCGGAGGAACTATCGCTCCTCGGCAATCTCGCTGCGTCCTTCTTCTTCTCCAGAACAGCACCAGAAAGCAGCTATCGGGGTGATGAAAGCCGATTTGCTGCCACCATCGCGCATCAGCTCACAGAAGTCATGCCCGGTCTACGCAGCTATGTCGAAAACGCCATCAGGAACAGACCATCTGTTTTCGACCTCACTCTTAGCGAGCAGGTCATGGCTCTTGTCATGGAGCCGTTGAAGGAGGTCATACGCGACAATGGCGAGATGGACCTTGTATTCATCTTCCCCAAGGTCATCGTGGTTGATGGCCTGGACGAATGCAAGGATGAAGCTGGACAGAAGCAGGTGTTGGAGGCGATAGCGACTCTCATTGGCCACCCTGAAATCTTCCCTTTCTCTGTACTTCTAGCCAGCCGCCCAGAGCTGGCTATTCGCACGTGGATTGCATCCAAAGAATCGGCGCACCCAAATCTGATACAAAGCGTTTCGCTCCTAGATCACTGCGATAGCGACCACGACATCGAAGTTTTTGTCAAGGCTGAAGTCGTTGAAATCCGAAAAGAGCACCTCCTAGGGCCCGAAATTCCGGCAGACTGGCCATCGCCAGAGCCCATCAAAGAGATTGTAAAGCGCGCCTCTGGTCAATTCGTCTATGCGTCAACGGTGATGAAGTACATCAAGGACCCACGAAACGACCCCAGACAGAGGCTTGAGAGTATTCTGCGAAACACTATTGTGGGATCTGATCGTCCGTATGCTGACCTGGATGCACTGTATTTGCACATTCTCCGACAGACACAGCATCCCACTCTCGTCCATCAAATTCTCGCCTTTCGTGTTGTCACAGTATCATTCTGGGGAGTTCTTTATAGACTCGATCCAGAACATTGCCTGCGAAACCTTCTCTCCCTTCCACTCCCCGTTCCTATACTTCTGGTTGACTTGCAATCAATCATGGAGTGTTCCAGTGATGGGATGGACTTGATGAACGGGTCCGGTAAGGATAACCTGGCGGATAAAGAGATTACCTCCCTCAGTATCCCCATCTCTGCTGTTTTTCATCATGCGTCATTTGTCGAGTTCCTTTTGGACCGCCAACGTTCAGAAGAGTTTTATGTGGATAGAGACAAGTTTGATGAAGACCTTTTTCAGATGGCATTGAAGAACATCAGAGATTGCGGTTGGTTGATTTCACTGTTTCATTAACAGAGCATCTAATGACTATTATCAGCATCGCATCCAGAAGAGGCAGACCGATCGGAAAACCATGTGATATACTGCTTTCTCACCATTCTCCAGACTCAGACATCCCACCGCCCTTTCTTCCTGGATCAAATATCTGTCGAGCTTTCCAAGTGGGACGACTTAAACAAGACAATCCTTTATGGCATTCTCACCCGACTCGCTGTGAAACATCACGAAGATTACGATGTCGACCTCGTTGACATTATCGACCTGAAGCTGTGGAAGTACTTTGCTCCTGCGGTGAAAAGAAGGCGAATTCAATGTCATCAGGCGCTTGAAAGTGCAGGACTCCCACTAGCGCTGTTTACCATTTCTGAAAGAAAACGGGATTTCGGTCTTGAATTCTTTCGTTGTGGCGGTGATCTCTCTTATCCTCTTGATTTACTGGAACACCATATTTTTTCCTCCATTCACCACAGAACAGGAACTGAATCTACTAATCTGCGGAGCGAATTTCTTGACGATTTCCTGGATACCACTGGCACACCATTTGGCTGTAATTATGGAGGCCGTTGGGATATCTATGTGGGATTCTACGAATATATGGAGGTGCTATGTAATAACCTGCCAAAGCGGGAGCTGGCAGCTCTCCAACTTGAAAGGCAGGGTTCGCAGTGGAATATACGTCAAGACCTTGAAGATGCGGTTATATGCTATCTCAAACATCTTATTTCCTTGTACGTACCTCTGCAGCCTCAGGTCTCTTATCAACACCGATCAACGGCTAAAGGATTGCATAGGCTCGACCTGTCCGAAGACATCCACAAACCCAAGGAAATCATTGCCGCTTTTGGCAGCCTCAAGGGACAGTTAGGAAATCATTGGCGCGCACTCACTGCAGCTTTTTTGCTATCTTTCCCTAGCCGTCTTGTGTGGAATCGTTGTCCCATTTCCAACGATATAGTCACAGTTTTGAACGACATCTCCAGCCGTTTCTTCCCACCACACGTTATCTCATCAATAGAAGATGCAGCCTTGCTCTTCGACTTCCCCTATCCCAAATCGAAGAGAGATATGCTGAACTCATTCACCCCAGCTTGTGGTCTTCCTCTCTGGCTCAAATCCCCCTGGGAAAATCTTGACTTCTTCATCTCCGTTGGTGACATACGACATGACCTTTGCTATCTGCATGATTACAAACGTGTATGTATTCCTCTCAACTTGTCATTTATATTCACCTTCCGCGATTGCTAACAGATCGATCTCCCGTTGTAGCTTTATGACATTTGTGCGCACGGTGGCGGTGGGATGGATGTCAATGACTCGAATATGACGAGTATGGAGAGCGACTCAGACGACGACGATGCGCCTATGATGTCGATCAATGCAATTGAGCCCTTAAGGCAAGACATGCTAGAAACGGAATACAACAACTACAACAATTGGTCATTGGCTAAGAGGGTAGGAAACTTCATGGAGGACTACGAGAAGGCGGAGAAGAAGCATAAGGAGATGACAAAGACGAAGAATTCAAACAAGCTGTAGTCGTGCACAATTTAATTTGTAAAATAGTACAATTCGACAATGACATGCAAATACAATATTATTTTGAGTGACCAAGACCTAGAGTAGCCCGTAAGCGCCTACATTTCCAGGCCCCTTCTCTAATAGAAATCGGGAGGCGAAGGTAGCATACCAAATGTACAATAGAGCAGGACAGATCATGTTATTTGATGATCGTCATCATTCGCACTCTGTTACGATGGGAAAGGCGATCTTTAGTAGAGATGCATAGAACTTTTTGAAGGCGCAAGCAAATGCAGGTCATCGGAAATGGGGTCGGGAAAGATGGTGGACGGGCAAGCGACTGGTGCATTGGTTGGAACAGGCGTCAAATAGAACAGCACCATTTTCTCTGCCGCACACAAAGGTCTAAGTCGCAGCCAGTTGCAATCAATGTGCCCATCACGACTTGTCAATCCAACTCTAATCCAAACCCAAATACCCTCATCACTCCCTAGCCGTACAAAGGAAGGCAGACAATCTCGAGGGGTGCTGAGTCATCCCCACCACACTCCAGCTGAAGCCTGATAGGGTGCTCTTGGGCACGACCGAGAGCTCTGATGTCTTCGACCGAGAGCCTAATTGAAGCTGCGGCTGCAGGGTCACCCTTCTGACCATCAGCAAAGCGTACGACTGGATAGATATAATTGACATGGTTGGTAAGAATGCTTGTACACTGACGTGTAGCACCAACGCGAGGCGGTGCGACCAAAGGGACAAGGTGGGATACTCGTACAGGTATATAGGAGGGAAGGGAAAGGCGAGGTATCCGTGTTGGAAGACAAAACACCAACGGGTATCGCAGCAGTCCACCCCTGTAAGTCCAGCCAATGTGTCCCCTTTCCTGTCATTTCCGCCTGCGTTCGCGTTCCCATCCTTTCACGTCGCCGTTGCATGCTTTCCCGCTTTGCGTCGTCTCTACTGAAACCAGCCATTTTGCCAGGACCCTTCAAAGGTTCGTCAAACTCGCACATCCGTGTCTCTTCCAACTTCGCCCCTCTCTCTTTCCAGAAGGTCACTATATCCCGTCCATCCCCATCCCACTCCAACTTCACATCGACACGCGTGTCAGTAAATTCGCCCACTTCCCAATACTTCAGTGATCACATTCCTCGCCAGCCCCACAGCCTCGCATCCCGCTATTTAACGTCCACGGAAAACTCTCTACATCAACGACCACTATACCACGCCGACCCTGACACCATCCCCCGTAATTGGACAATTGTGGGGAGCCGGCATAGAATGGCGACAGTGTGTGTGGTGAGGCGAGCTGGCGACAATGTTCTAGAGACGAGGTAACGGAGATGTGCGCTGGTGGTGTAGTGGGGGAGGGAAGGTACGAACGAAAAAATAAAATCGCCAGCATGCCGTCCTCGTTAACACTTGATGGATTGGGATGACAGAGTGGAGGTATGTCCTTGATGTGTCTGCGGCGGGTGTGAAGATACGAGGAAGGGGTGGTGGAAAGACGACAACCAGGTCCAGCGTTGTCTTGGTCCAGGATTGTTTCGTGCAAATTTGCGTCCGCCTAGAAAAGAAATCTTCTGGTGTCACTAGAGCATGGTCGATCCAGCACCAAATGAGGTTTATGAAACGAGAAGGAAGCTGAACCTATGGGGAGAAACTCAATTTGAATTCTACAGATAACTGGCAGTGACAAGCGTACATTTTGGTCTCGAAATTGTGTCCTGAACCCGTAGATGTGGCGCGTCCCGTGTGTGCAAGATGTGAGTCGATTATGTGGTGACGAGGTTAAAGCCAGGCAAGCAGTGTGCCCCTTGTGATCGAAAAATAAGCCTGCTACACCACTTCTCTGCCTCGTAGGGCATCTATTCGCAGACGTAGGACATCGGCTTGACGGGCAGAAGGAAACAGCTCCTATCAAAATCGGGAAAAAATGTGAACAATGTAAAAATGGATTCTAAGAAACTGACATGCAATATAACGTACCTTTATCGCTGTCAAAATAAGCTTATTGACAGCATATAGTCTACGAGGACATCCTTAAGCAGTGCTGCGTTGCAAGCATGCATCCGTATTCTGGCCAAGAACAGTACCCAGTCCGACCCAAGATCATTGTCTGTCAGTGCTTTGATGTGTCTAAAAATCGTGGTCAAAAAGATGAAGACCAGGTATTTTATGAAAATTAGAGCTATCATACCTTCAACGCTGAGCTATGTAGAACAGCATAGAATGGGCATCTCATGGTGAAGGTCATAGATTCATAGTAGAGATTGAGTTGAAGGAAGATCTTGGGAAGACGTTCACCGTGACCACTCGGATTACGTTCACACGCCTCCAGAATTACAGCTAAATCCGCGTCGATTCTTTTCTAATGTCTTCTCTCGTTGTTTCTCTCAAGGGTCTCTCTACTGGCGGCTTCTCATTTAATATTGGTTAGTCTTCAGAAGAATTCGCTGATGGGGAGCACTTCCTCTTCGTGTATAAGCAATCTAGTTTCAGTCTTGTGTCTCTACCCTTTTCCCAGATCCCTGCTTTCATTATGGTTTTACTCGCTTTTGCTGCATGCACCACCACAGCCACGATTCCTGTTTCTTGTCATATATAGTTATTCTGTGTCTTGAGTTTTGTCTTACGTGGGTGGGCTTCCCCGAACCACAGGCTGCATCAGCCTTGTGATCTTATATCGTCTTTAAAGCTCATTTCGCTTGCAATTTCTATGGTCGCGCCTCCTGGTTGTACTTTCGTGCGAGGTGTCCCCCGTTCCTTGTTCCATCTTTTTAGTGTTGTGTTTATTTCATCTATAATATTGTTCTATACTGCCGTGTATGTATTTGTGCTCTTCTCCGTGTGTCTGAACCGGACCTTGTTGACATTCTATTTATCAGCTGCACAATCTGGACGACAACATGGAGCCTAACACAATTGACAAGAGAGATCGGGGATGATAAAAGTGCGACAATGGACAAATCTATCGACTTCTCTGCAATCACCGCATCTAAACTGGTAGATAAAACAAGAGACCCTGCGACTGGGGTGGCGATAAATTATGACGAACAGTCATTGAACTGGAGGATATCTCGCCTTATAGGGGCAATGTGGCACGATGCACCCATGACGTCGATCACTGCATATGACCTCGCAATGCAAGACATCCTAGAAATGGACTACAACAACCGGTCATTGGCTATGAGGGTAGGCAACTTCATTAAGGACTACAAAAAGGTTGCGAAGGAGCATAGGGAGATGACAAGGATAAAGAATTCGAATAAGCTATAGTATCATGGACGGTGCACAATTTAAGTTATATAGTACAACTTGACACTGCCATACGAATATAATATTATATCGAGTGACCAAGGCCTGGAATAATCACTAAGCGCTTACTTTTGTTGCATGCATAAGTAGGGTGGATTTTAGAAGACGATGATGATTCCTCGAACTCAGTTACGATGGGCAAGGTGACCAGTGATCGTTGGTCGGGATGCTTAGAACTTGTTGAAGCAAGCGAAGGAAGATGCATCACCTATAGGAAATAGGTCAAAAAAAGCGCAACCCGAAGTTCTGATCACTTTGACAAATGCCACCAAAAATTGAGCCTGATTGAAGTAGCTGCTGCAAGGCTACCCTTCTAATTATCAGGAAGGCTCATGACTGGAAAAACACAAGTTTCGACGTGGTCATTGAGAATGCTCGTATACTAACGTGCAGCGCACCAGAACAGCACCTGTATAGTGATGCGCCATTCTTCTCCACTATCAATGAAAATGACAATAACAACAAAATGGGTCTGTGAGTGTTGGGTTGAAGTTGCGCTATCAAACGGACAAGGAGGGATACTCATGCGGGTATGTTGAACGCAAGAGGAGAGCGAGGGCAAGGTGAGGGTGTCCGCGTTGGATGGCAAAACATCGACGGAGCATTGCTGCAGTCCATCCCTGGGCTCGTCCAGTTGGATATCCATCAAGTCTAGCCAACGTGTCCCCATCCTTGCCATTACATGTACATACGTCCACATCCTGATGCTCTCACATCGCCATTGCAGGCGTTCCCGCTTTGGATCGTCTCAGCTGGAACCAATCATTTTGGCAGAACCCTTCAAATGTCCGTCAAACTAGCACATCCAGGTCGCTTCCAACTTCACCCCTCTCTCTTTTCAGCAAGCCGCCGCATTCCCCCTCATCCTCATTCTTCCGATTTGACGCACACGTGTAGCTGAATTCGCCGCTCCCCAACGTCTCAGTCATCACGTTCCTCGCTAGCCTCACAGCCTCGCACCCTGCTCTTCAAACGTGTTAGCGACCGCTATACGACGCCGGATCCTTTCATCATCTCTCGTTATTTGATGATCGTAAAGAGCCAACAGGGAACGGTGACGGTGTGCATGGTAAAGCGAGCTGGCAGCGATGTTTAAAGACGAGGTGATGGGGATGCGTGCTGATAATGTGGACTGTGGTGGGCGAGGAAGGGTGTGAACGAAAAACGACAACATGTCGCCTTCGAAAATACTGGACGGATCTGGATGAAGAAGTGGAGGGATGTGTCTGTAGGTGGGGGTAGCAAGCGGAGAGAGATGCAAGAAAGTAGCAGTGGTGGACAAGGACGGTAGTAAGAGTCGTATGGTGTCTTGATCCAGGACTATGCCGCGCGAATTTGAACCTAGAAAATAATTTTTTGGTGTCACTGGCATGAAAAGAGGTTCGCGAAACGCAAAACGACAAGAGAGCTGAAGCCATAAGGGGTCTAAACTCAGATTCCACAGAGAAGTGACGATAACGGGCGTGGATTTCAGTCCCGAAACTGTGTCGTGTAAATAATACAGATTTTCACAACCCATATATGTGAGCGCATCGCAGCACGTCTGCAAATGCGACTCCGAGGTGATGCAGTGACGAAACTAACACCAAGTCGCTGTTGGCAACCACCCCATGCCCCATGCCTGAGGTTGAAATCGCGAAGGTGATCGCATGCCGCTACACAAATTATCTGTCCCATAAGGGATCTATTCGCAGATGTGGTACGTCTGGTTGGTCGATCTGAGAAATCGACTTTTGTAAAAATCAGTGAAATTGAATTTTGAGACGATGACGCGCGATGCAACGTACCTTTGTCTGAGTCAAATAAGCTTATTGATGATATACAGTCTACGAGGGCACTCAAAATCCCGCCTACATATGCAAGAATGGGCTCATGGTCGGGTCAGAACAGCAATCTTGAAGACGATCATCCGACGCCTTGGATGCCTGAAAATTAGAGTCAAAAAGTTTAAAATCATAGATTTTACGCGAAAGACGGCCATTTTACCTATACTCTTAAGCCCTGTTGTAAGGCGAAGCGGAACAAGCAGCCTACAATTTAAATTATTTAGAGATTGTGTGCAAGTGAGGAGGTAGAGTCAAGACAGTCGCAGTTAGACGACTTACGAATAACGCCGGGAAAGGAGACGACTGGTAAATGAGAGGGTGTGATGGCGACGCGAGTGCCCAGAAGTGATGAAGACGAGAGTGATGCATTGGCCTGACAGAAGTACCAGAAGGGGAGGTAGTCGAAGAGCAGACAATACGGCTGTCGGCGGGGTGTAGAGTCGTCCCAACCGTGCCGCGGATGATGGCAGGCTTTTGACCAAAACCCGAGATTCTGACCTCACTTGTAGAAGTCTCTGTTGCTGGCGGAAGAAGCTGATGGCGCATATCAGTGGTACATCCCCAAGTTTAGTCATCCCATGGGCGGTCAAGCCCAGTCAAAACCGGCTCTGCAGAATTCTGCATGATCTGCACCGCGCTGCACATGTCTGCTTCTGTCTGAGAAATCCGCAAAATATGCGAAATTCTGCATTTCAACGAGGTTCGAAACTTGGGAACCAAACTCAAAATTATTTGTAAGCTCCTCAACTTGAATAATGTCAAAGACAAGTTGTCTTTCCACACAGATAGTTACAGACATTCGACTTCGACTCACCCCCATACATGCCCTCGTCTTTCTCTCATGCGGAACCTGCCGCGAATTTCAAAGTCAGCTGGAGATGGGCTTCTGTTGGGTCTTGACGCAATCTCGACGCCCTTAACCAACTCTTTCACCTTCCACCACCACTTCCCCTTTCCTCCCCTTTTTCTCCATCCCCTTTTTGTCCGCACTTTCTAATGCGCTCCCTTCACTCTGATAACGCCTTGGCTGTATCGCATTCATTTACCCGATGACCTTTTCACGCCCCTTTAGCCTCACGACAATGTTTAGGGCCGTGCAACTTGACTAGTAAGTTTACGATACGCATATACCCGACAGTTTGGCCGAAAATCTATCCATATAGCTATAGCGTATCCTATATACTCCCTGATCTTTGTTTAGTTAGATTCCCATCACAGGTAAGCAGATATATTCTCATTCCTCGTGTATAAATGCGCATATACTTACACATTGATTTTGAAAGCAGGCATGAACCCAGGTTTTCGCTATTGGTACGTGATTATACTATCACAGGTCTCGTCAAATGACTGAACCGTGTCCCTTCTCTAGAACACCCCTCCATTCATCACCTTCCTAGGATAGGCTAGTGTAGATGATCTAGATTCCATGTTGTACTCTCCTGGTTGTATTTTGTATGACGAATATATTCAGAATTTTGTTATTTTCATGAGCCTCAGATAAGCGCGGAGTTGTGCAGAATTCAAACAAATTCTGCACTATTCTGATTTGAATACAACGAAATCCTCTCCGGACAGGTGCAGAAGTAATAAAATTTCTGCACAAAATCAGCGCTGGTCCGCAATTTTCTGAGATCCAGATAAAAGTCAGACCAACGCAGAGCAGTGCGGCAGGTTGCACCTTTTCAGCAGATTATCGCAGATTCTTACGGAACCGATTTTCACTGGGGGTCAAGTTCCAATCCCTCCATGTCACTGAGCACGATATTGCTCTTTGCAGTGTCTTATATGTGTCATGAAACCAACCACTCCCCAAATCGTCCAAATTTCGTCAAACGCATACATCCCCGTCGTTTCT
Source organism: Panaeolus papilionaceus (assembly GCA_015501605.1). Taxonomy (NCBI): domain Eukaryota; kingdom Fungi; phylum Basidiomycota; class Agaricomycetes; order Agaricales; genus Panaeolus; species Panaeolus papilionaceus. The sequence continues at coordinate 1,150,548 of JADNRZ010000012.1, read as the reverse complement.
AACCTTGCCCCCTCTTTCCAACAAGTCACCACATCACCATTCCCATCTCGTTCCAGTCTCGCATCTAGTACACCCATGCCGCTACATTCACCTTCCAACGTCCCAGCCATCGCATTCCTAACCACCCCACAGCCTTGCATCCCGCCCTTCAGCTTCAGCGACACCTCCCTCCTTCGTTTAATGGGACGTTGACGAGCGCAGTACCACGTAGCATCCTTTGATCGTCCCCTGTACGATAGTAAGATAGGAAAGGCAATAGTTGGTCGGGGAACATTGAATTTAAATGGAGATATGGAAAGGAGTCGTAACCGTGTCCGCAGACGGGCCAACGAATTGTAAGGATGAACAACAACGAAGTGGGGCAAGAGGCGAGAAATTGAATCTCGACTCAAGCCATGGTGAACGACGGACTGTGACGCGTCATGAACCAACTGGCACGACATGAGTGTTGTGGGATGAATAAAGCCAAAGATATGAAGAGGGAAGCGTCGGTTTTAGTTACACCGCGAAACCGACCACGCCACCAAGGACTTCAAAAGTTGGTCCAACTCGCACATCCACGTCGCTTTCAACCTCGCCCCTCTCTCTTTCCAGGAAGCCACCATATCCCATCCATCCCCATTTCGCTCCAACTTCACACCGACACGCATGCCACTAAATTCGCCCATTTACCGCTAGCTCGCTAGCCTCAGACTCGCATCCCACTCTTCAACATCCCCGGAGGTCTTCCTACACGCATCAACGACCACTATACGACGACGTTTCCTTTCATGGTCCATTGTAATTTGGCCATTGTGGAGAGTTAGTGTGGAAGGGTAACGGTGCTTGCGGTAAGGCGAGCTGGCGGAGATGTTCTAGATATGAGGTGACGGTGGTGGTGTGGTGCGACCAGTGCGATGGGGCAAGGTAGGATAGGAACGAAAGGGGTCAACATGCCGCCTTCGTTAGCAGTAGATGGATCTGGGAGAAAGGTAGCGACGTCCTTGATGTGTGCGCAGACGGGGCCAGCGAGGGGGAAGATACAAGAAGAGGGAATGGAGGGAAGCGACCATAAACGTCTTGATCTAGGCTGAACAGGGAGTGTTGACACGTTGATAGTTCCACGGAATTTGAGCGTGTCCAGGCAATGATCTTTTTGGTATCACTAGGATATGATCTGTCCAGCACAAAATAAGGGTCACGAACAACAAGGACGGTGAATCTATGAGAAGAAATTTAGTCTGAATTTACAAGAAGGAACGCGAAGGCAACATACTTCTTTTTTAACATAACACCATATCTGGAAAAGATAAAGACAACCCAAAGATGTGGGCGTATCCCGGACGTGTATGCAAGATGCGACTCGATGATGCGGTGATCAAGTTCAAGTCATGTTGTAGTCCATGCCCCATATCGGAGGTTGAGATCGCAAAAGTAGCCTGTACTGTTACACCCGTTCTCTGTCTCCTAGGGCATGTATTCGCAGATGCAGTACGTCAGATGAAGAAATAGCTCCTATAAAAATCAGGGAAAAATAAGAAAAATGAATTTTGAGAGATATTGATGTGTGAATGAGTCCATTGTCTGGTCAAGAACTGTAATCTTGAAGACGATCGTCTGGCACCTTGACATGCCTGAAAATTAAAGCCAGAAAGATATAAATCAAATGCTCTTAAGCCCTGTTGTAGAGCGAGACGGATAAGCAGCCCATGATTAAAATTATTTTAAGTAGAGGTTGTGTGGAGGAAGACAGTTGGACGACTTGTGAATGGCGTCAGGGATTGATTAAAATATAACTGTTCACACGCCCCTAAATCTAACTTGAGTCCTGCCAGTGATTTCCCTTCATTCGAACGTTTTCTTTCGGTTTCCGTAAATTTCAATAGTAATACATCTAACCGTATGTAGTTGAAAACGAATAGAAACAAAATTTCCACCTCATCTTTCGTATTTTGTGTTCTTATTCATCCTCCATCATCGTCCATTGTCCCGACTCCGTGTGCACCTTCGTTAGCTTCTCTTCATTATTTTCGTTGTCTTTGCTCTTCACCTTCGTCTCGCCTCGTCCCCCAGTCTCACCCCCACCCCCATTGGAGTACCCTTCATTGAGATCTCCCTGTGCACACACCATCGGACAGGGAGGTAGAAGGGACAGCGGCAGGGACCAGCTATGCATGCCCTGATCCAGGAACATCTTTAACGATGTTCTGTGATGAAAACAAACAATCGTGCGCTGCATGGTCAGGCGAAAATGAGGATGGAGGCCGGTAGTTGCGAGGAACGTACAAGTCAATGGGAAATCCGAATCGAAGAGTCTCATGTCAGATAAACGATAGGGTTGCATGTGCCGCTCTGAATCACCTTGTGTAAATTCTGGGCATATGCTTTGGTTCATAGTCGATTCCTTCAAAAAGAAAAGTCCACAGGTGTATTAGAATTTAGTTGAGAGGGCAAAATTCAGAGAATGACGTACGCAATGAAATATTTAGGCGACTTGAAGAACTAAAGGACACCAGAGGCGTCTAATCTTCAGAAGAAACCGCCAGCCTAAGGTTCAGATTGGGCTGAATACCAGGGATGAAGATAGGTTTTATGGAGCCCGTACGCATGGTATCATATAGTCAGAGTCTAGCAAGACTAATGCAGGAAGGGGTAGCACTGGAAGACGAAATATAGCACTTCAGGATGAATAACGACACGCCTTGGCACACCCTTGTCAGTATAAGCCGTCGATGTATATTTCGGACTCTGCTCATCATGCATCACTCTGGCGCAGAATCAAAAATTGGCCTCCATTTTGGAAGTCGATCCAGGTGCGTTTGGAGCTGGGCTTCGAGCCCTTTGATGACTTTCGAACCTCGAACGCCTCAGATACACCCAAGCAATAATTAAATGCTCAGCAAAGCACCACCAAGAAGGTCAATAAAATTTAATTCAGGATCTCAGCTCACTAATATAAAAACGTCATACTTGACTGAGTTTTCTCTTGACTTTACAAAACAGAGCTACGAAGCTGGTTTGGTCAAGTGCTTGTGAATTCAAGTTGTTTGTAAGGAGCTCATCAAGTGGAAGTCGATGGCTGTGTTATCTCACGACTTGCTCTCTCTCACATGTCGTTCTGGGCTTCCAGTTCACCACATGCTTTCTTTGCCTGCTAACACTGCAATTTATCATTTCCTGCATTCGCTTTCTTCATGTATCCTCATAACATACACATTTCCGGGTCAAGCAGTCGGTCAATCAGAATTTGGGAGTTGAATATTGGGAGTTGATTCTCGAAGTGGTTGGGCTATTGCTGTGGTTATGTTATGACACTAATGTACACTTTGGCTGTGCGTTGATACTTGTAATTTATTTCCAAACATGCATCGTGTTGCAGCGATAATCAAATGGGTAATTATCGGCCACTGGCTGTGCTACAGACATGTGGCTGCAGTGCATGCACATTCTTCAAGTGCGCTGCTTGGATTGCTACTTATTATCTGCTTTCCTTGTCGTTCCTCTTCTTTATGCCCCCATTTCGCTCTCATACGTCTAACCATGTTTCAAGACCATCCCCTCTGGGTGGTGGTGAAAGGAATTCTAGTGAGGCTGAACTCATCGATACACAACTTCCATGTCCACTAATTCGGAAATTAAGCCATCACCACCACTCTTTTAGCAGACGGTCAAACAGTCCAGGATGGCGGGCAACACAACCACAACCACCAGCACCCCTCGATGACATTATCTGGAGGTCCATCTGCTCGATCTGCTCGAAGTCAGCACCACGGACTTTTCGGTTCCAACAGCAGACTGATGTTCCAAGGGGGGACAAATCACTTTACTATCCAGCAAATATATAACGAAGGCATAGACGGTGAGTTTACCCACCAATCTGTAACCAGAAATGAGCACATTTTTGACGAAGCGACAGTACCCAATACTCTATCGGGTCAGGGCCTGTTTGGCTCTGGATCCCAGGTGTTACTTAGCGGCGGATACACAACCTTTCAACAAGATACGCACATGCATCATCATGATCACATCCACTACAGTGACGGTATGTATTTTTTTCCTTCAATTATGGTTCAATGAACTCACAGATGGTGTAGCCATAACGCTTCTGTACCAAAGATCGGCACCAGCAGCTGTTTACAACTCTAAGGAGCGATGTGACCCTCCAAAATGCCACCCGAACACCCGCGAACGACTATTAAACATGGTACGGAACTGGACCAGCGGTCACAATGAAGCAATGGACGTGATGGAGCCAGGCACTGATCCACAACTCATGTGGTTGTATGGTTCTGCGGGAGCAGGGAAGTCTGCAATCGCCCAGACCACATCGGAAGAACTCTCACTGCTCTGTAACCTCGCCGCATCCTTCTTCTTCTCCAGAACAGCACCAGAAAGCAGCTATCGTGGCGACGAAAGCCGGTTTGTTACCACCATCGCACACCAGCTCACAGAAGTCATGCCTGGTCTACGCAGCTATGTCGAAAACGCCATCAGGAACCGACCGTCCATTTTCGACCTCACCCTACACGAGCAAGTTATGACTCTCATCATGGAGCCATTGAGGCAGGTCATATACGACCATGGCGAGATGGATCTTGCATTCATTTTCCCCAAGGTCATCGTGGTTGATGGCCTGGACGAGTGCAAGGATGAAGCCGGACAGAAGCAAGTGTTGGAGGCGATAGCGACTCTTATTGGCCACCCTGGAATCTTCCCTTTCTCCGTTCTCCTAGCCAGCCGCCCAGAGCGGGGCATTCGCACATGGATTGCATCCAAGGAATCAGCATACCCAACTCTGATACAGAGCGTTTCGCTCCTAGATCACTGCGATAGCGACCACGACATCGAAGTTTTTGTCAAGGCTGAAGTTGTTGAAATCCGAAAAGAGCACCTCCTGGGGCCCGAAATTCCAGCAGACTGGCCATCGCCAGAGCCCATCAAGGAGCTCGTGAAGCGCGCTTCTGGTCAATTTGTCTATGTGTCGACTGTGATGAAGTACATCAAGGACCCACGAAACGACCCTAGACAGAGGCTCGAGAGTATTCTGCGATGCACTATTGTGGGATCCGATCGTCCGTATGCCGAGCTGGATGCACTGTATTTGCACATTCTCCGACAGACACAGTACCCCACTCTCGTCCATCGAATTCTCGCCTTTCGTCTTGTCACAGTATCATTCTGGGGAGTTCTTTATGGGCTCGATCCAGAAGATTGCCTGCGAAACCTTCTCTCCCTTCCACTCCCCGTTCCTATGCTTCTGGTTGACTTGCAATCAATCATGAAGTGTTCCAGTGATGGGATGGACTTGATGAACGGGTACGGTAGTGACAAGCTGGCGAATAAAAAGATTACCTCCCTCAGCATCCCCGTCTCTGCTGTTTTTCATCATGCATCATTTGTCGAGTTCCTTTTGGACCGCCAACGTTCACAAGAGTTTTATGTGGATACAGACAAGTTTGATGAAGACCTTTTTCAGATGGCATTGAAGAACATCAGAGATCGTGGTCAGTTGATTTCACTGTTTCATTGACAGAGCATCTAATGACTATCATCAGCATCGGATCCCGAAGAGGCATACAAATCAGAACGCTATGTGATATTCTGCTTTCTTGTCATTCTCCAGACTCAGACATCCCACCGCCCTTCCTTCCTGAATGAAATATCCGTCGAGCTTTCCAAGTGGGACGCCTTAAACGAGACGATGCTGTATGACATTCTCCAACGACTCGCTGTGAGACATGACGAAGCAGAAAATGTCGACCTCGTTGACATTATCAACCTGAAGCTGTGGAAGCGCTTTGCTCCTGCGGTGGATAGAAGGCGAACTCGATGTCATCATGCGCTTGAAAGTGCAGGTCTCCCACTAGAGCTGTTTGCTATTTCCGAAAGACGCTGGGAATTCGGACTTCGCTTTCTTCGTTGTGACTGCAATCTCTCTCGAGTTCATGATCTACTGGAATGGCATATTTTTTCCTCCATTCAGCACAGAACAGGAACTGAATCCCCTAATCTGCGGAGCGAATTTCTTGATGATTTCGGGGCTACCAGCGCCACACCATTTGGCACTGACAATGATTGGAATTTCTACGACTTTATCGAGGTGCTACGTGATGACCTGCCAGAGCAGGAGTGGGCAGCTCCCCAACTTGAAACGTGGGGCTCGGAGTGGGATATACGTCGAGAGCTTGAAGATGCAGTTATATTCTATCTCAAACATATTGTTTCCTTGTACGTACCTCTGCAGCCTCAGGTCTCTTATCAACACCGATCAACAGCTAAAGGATTGCATAGGCTCGACCCATCCGAAGACATCCACAAACCTGAGGAAATCATTGACGCTTTTGACAGCCTCGAGGGACGGTTGGGAGAGCATTGGCGGGCACTCACCGCAGCTTATTTGCTACGCGGCCCTAGCTATCTTGTGTGGTCTCATTGTCCCATTTCCGACGGTATAGTCGCAGTTTTGAACGACATCTCCAGCTGTTTTTTCCCACCACACGTTATCTCATCAATCGAAGATGCTGCCTTGCCCTTTGACTTCCCCTATCCCCAATCGAAGAGAGATATGTTGAACTCATTCACTTCCACCTGCAGCTTTCCTCGCTGGTTCAAATCACCCTGGTTGCTTTTTACCGTCGATTCCACACCTGATAACATACGACACGACCTTTGCTACCTTCATGACTACAAACGTGTGCGTATTCGTTTCAATTTGTCATGTATATTCAATGTCTGCAACCACTAATATATGAGATCTCCTGTTGTAGATTTATGACATTTGTGCGCATGGTGGCGGTGGGATGGTCGACTCGGACGACAATGATGAGCCCATGGTGTTGTTGAGTGCATTGAATATTGCACGTAAAATCACGAAGGAAATGGTCGACGATTGGGCACTGAGTAACAAGGTTTTGTGTTTCATTTTGGACTACAAGGAGGCTGAGAAGGAACATGGGGAGAAGACAAAGATGAAGAATTCAAAAAAGCTGTAGTATCATGGATGGTGTACAATTTAATTTGTATAATAGTACAACCTGACAATGACATGCGAACATGATGTTATATTGAGTGACCAAGACCTAGAGTAGCCTGTAAGCGCCTACATTCCAGGCCCCTTCTCCAATAGAAATTGGGAGGCGAAGGTAGCATACCAAATGTACAATAGAGCAGGACGGATTTTATTTTATTTGATCATCATCATCATCATTTGCACTCCGTTAATATGGGAAAGGTAATATAGTAGCGATGCATAGAACTTTTTGAAGGCGCAAGCGAATGCAGGTCATCGGAAATGGGTTCGGAAAGATGAAGGACGGCAAGCGACTGGTGCATTGGCCGGAACAGACATCAAATACAACAGCACCATTTTCTCTGCCGCACCCAAAGGTCCAAGACACAGCCAATTGCTATTAATATCCCCATCACACTTGACAATGCAACGCTAATCCAAACCTAAACACCCTCATCACTCCCTAGCCGCACTAAGGAAAGGCAGACAATCTCGAGGGGTGCTGAGTTATCCCCACCACACTCCAGTTGAAGCCTGATGCATGGGGGGCTCTTGAGCACGACCGAGAGCTCTGATCTCTTCGATAGAGAGCCTAATTTAAGCTGCGGCTGCAGGGTCACCCTTCTGACCATCAGCAAGGCTCACGACTGGATAGACATAATCGACGTGGTTGGTGAGAATGCTCGTACACTGATGTGTACCACTAGAACGGCAGGAACACGGCCTGTATAGTGGTCAGGGAGTTGAATGAACCGTGGAGCTGATGCCATATTGCAGGCGACACCGACTTCTTCACTATCAATGGAAGTGACAATAACAGTGAAATATATCTGTGAGCATTGCGTTGAGGATACACGAGGCGGCGCGACCAAAGGGATAAGGTAGGATACTCGTACAGGTATATAGGAGGGAAGAGAAAGGCGAGGGCATCCGTGTTGGACGACAAAACACCAACGGGTATCGCAGCAGTCCATCCCTGTAAGTCCAGCCCATATGTCCCCATTCCTGTCATTTCCACCTGCGTTCACGGTCCGATCCTTTCACGTCGCCTTTGGGTGCTTTCCCGTTTTGCGTCGTCTCTACCGAAACCAGCCATTTTGCCAGGACCCTTCAAAGGTCCGTCAAACTCGCACATCCGTGTCCCTTCCAACTTCAACCCCCTCTCTTTCCAGAAAGTCACCATATCTCGTCCATCCTCATTTCACTCCAGCTTCACATCCACACACATGCCGCCGAATTCGACCACTTTCTGGCAATCCCAGTCACCACACTCCTCGCTAGCCTCACAGCCTCGCATCCTGCTGTTCAACATCCCCGAAAATATCTCTGCGCACATCGACGACGACTCTCCGACGCCGATCCCGACACCATCCCCTGTAATTGGACAACTGTGGAGAGCTGGGACAGCATGGCGACAGTGTGTGTGGTGAGGCGGGCTGGCGGCGATGTTCTAGTGACGAGGTAATGGAGATGTGTGCTCGTGATGTAGTGGGGGAGGGAGGGTATAAACGAAAAAAAAATCGCTGACGCGCCGTCCTCGTTAACACTGGATGGATTTGGATGATGGGGTGGAGGTATGTCTTTGATGTGTCTGTGGCGGTTGTAAAGATACGAGGAAGGGGTGGTGGAAAGACGACAACCAGGTCCAGCGTTGTCTTGGTCAACGACTGTTCTGTGCAGAACCGAGTCCGCCTAGAGTCTATCCAGCACCAAATGAGGTTTACAAAACGACAAAGAAACTGAAACCATGAGGAACTCAATTTGAATTCTACAGATAAGTGGCGGTAATAGGCGTACATTATTCGTGTTCTGAACCCGTAGATGCGGCTCGTCCCGTGTGTGCAAGATGTGAGTCGAGTATGCAGCTGACGAGGTTAAAGCCAGGCAACCAGTGTGCCCCCATGTGATCGAAAAATAAGCCTGCTACACCACTTCTCTGCCTCGTAGGGCATCTATTCGCAGACGTAGGACATCGGATTGACCGACAGGAGGAAACAGCTCCTATTAAAATCGGGAAAAAATGTGAACAATGTAAAAATGGATTTTGAGAAACTGACATGCATTATAACGCACCTTTATCTCTGTCAAAATAAGCTTATTGACAGCATGTAATCTACGAGGGCATCCTTAAGCAGCGCTGCGTTACAAGCATACATCCGTATTCTGGTCAAGAACAGCAACCAGTGTGACCCAAGACGATTGTCTGACAGCGCTTTAATATGCCTAAAAATCGTGGTCAAAAAGATGAAGGTCATATAATTTATGAAAAGGAGATCTATCATACCTAAAATGCTGGGTTATGTGGGACAACATAGAATGAGCATCCCATGGTGAAGGTCATAGTAGAGATTCAAATTGTGTTGAAGGAAGACCTCAGTTCACCGTGACCAGTCGGATTGAGTTCACACGCCCCTAAAATTATGCTCAACCCAACGTGTTGATTCTTTTCTAATGTCTCCTCTCATCCTCTTCTTCTCGCTCATTGTTTCTCTCAAGGGTCTCTACACTTGCGGTTTCTCATTTAATATTGGTCAGTCTTCAGAAGAACTCGCCAGCCTCTGGCTCATTTCGGACTAAATACCAAAAATGATTGATTAGTATGTGCCATAGCGTGAGTCCAGCGAGACTATTGGAGAGGAGGTAATGGAAGATGATAGAACTTGAATTTGAATTTGAACCGGGACTCCTCTATGTATGCAACCCTTGATCGCCATCGAGAGCTTCATATGATTTTCCTCTGTGCTCTGGGCTATTCGTGGGACAGTCTTAATACTATTTCTGGCTTCTGTGTCCTATTATTGTGGTGGTCCGTTCATGGTTTGAAGATATCAGGTCGGACACGTTCTGAAGAGTTGCAGATGGCCAGTACTCATAGCACCCAGATACTTCAAGTTGAATTACTGGTGATACTTTTGTGAGTTAATCTACAACTGTATGTGGGAGGAATGGCACGCAGATACTGACGCTATTTATCAGAAATAGTGTAGTTTCTCTCCACTGTAAATGTGCACAACTTCACAGTCTAAAAATTGACTCTTTCCAATCATGCCTTGTGCGCGTGAGTTGTGGCCATCGCTTGTAAGGAAGTCCTGTGCCATCATGTGCAAATTCAAGGATCCTGGGGATAAACTGGATGAAATATCTAATCACCCAAGCTGCCTGACTGTCGGAAAAATCTTGATTTACATATATATACTTGCGACGCTGACCCTCGAATATGTAGCGATCAGTGGTAACAGAGAGTCAAATAAGCAATGTATCAGGGACAAATATCCTTCCGATTACTTACTGTAATAACAAAAATGTTACATAAGGACAAATTTGCAAGGGTACTACGATTGATCAGGTTTGAATATGTGATGTATTAGCACAGCTTAGTGTGGTCATTATGAATATCCTGTACAAGAGCAACACTGATGATATGCCGAAAAAAGTATTGGTATGGCCATTTAGTGGATATCAGCTCCTCAATTCAATGTTAGCTCAACATAGGGTACATGAAGGAAATGATTGATAAGTGCTTATATCGTCTGTAAGGTCCAATCCGTCTTATTTTGGGGTTCCATGATCAACGAACCCCGATTTAATCCCTGGGCACATCAGTTTCGAATTAGAGATGTCGGTGTAAAGTACCTCAAATCGTATTTCTTCGACTATAGCAGGACAACTATCAAGCCTTAGCTCAAGCCAATCAACCCTTTTCATTTCAACTTCCAACATACATAGAACACTCCACTGCCCCACAACCAGGTTCGAGGTGTGGTGCGCCGCTCCACGCTGTTTGTTCGCAGTTACATGCCGTAATGGTTTCCTTACAGATACATAACTCGACCGTCTTGTCGGATTGAATACATTCCTTTCTCCCCTTTCTTCCTACCCACCTGTGAGCATAGTGAGAGTAAGTTAAGTCGTCGACCTGGGGACATTCAAGGTAGGTCATCTTGCGGCTATCAGCTACATTGGAGTTTGGTAAGGCTCCCCAGAACCTGGCCTCGTCCCCGACAATACATGGAACCTTCGTGGAGTGCCCCGATACATTGACCCACAGTGCTGCTTTCTCTATATACTTGGGTTTAAGGCCTGTTGTATAGGTGTAATATTAGATACCGTTGTACACGATAAACGTATCCAATAATCTCCTATCAATATTACACTTTTTTCCCCTAAAGTTTAATGTAAGCATGCTTGGTCGAGACAATCAATAATTATCACAGCATTTGCATTTACATCACTTGGAGTACATATCATTGCAGATGAGCTGTACAGCTGTTATTTGCACCATCACATACTGTTAATTTGGATCGGCGTCCGAAGTGCATATAGTATGGCTAATCTATATCAGTCCCAAAACCTCTCATAACCGAAATAATTTTGATAAACGTTATAAGAGCCTTCTTACGGTGACAAAGAGGTCGAAATCTGATGATCTTATCCGCACATATACAGTACTTAAATGCGCTTTTATGTTTTTTGTGATTTTTCCGACATTTGAAGTCGTCATCCCTTCCGCCATGGCTCCAATTCGCTCTCCTTGCCTCTATAGTTCGACTTTTTCACCATTAAATCGTGCACTCGCTCCCAAAAGTGAGTGCAAAGCTTTATAATGTATTGATTGACATCTGATCTTATGACACTTACATAGGCCGGAACTCTCACTCTCTCGACGAGTATCCTAACGATCTACCAGGTGCACCCTCACAAAGTGGTGCGTAGCACACTGCTCACACAGAGAATAGAACATTTGAGATTGACTAACATCCGTGACACAGATGGCAAAAGGGGTAAGCTACTTGACCGTTCTTCACAAGTGCATCCTTCTCAAAGCGTTTGACCATGTAGTGGCCTCAGATTTGCATCAGGGTTGTTTGGTTCTGGTACCCGAGTCTTGCTCAACGGCGGATTCTTTCACCACCATACTCACATTCACCGTGGCCAGGGCATAGAGGGTGAGATATGGCTTTGTTTCTCTTGAGACTTTCCATTGGCTTACATTTTGCGACGTCAAGGAATTTCTACACTTTATCGCAAGTCTTCGTAGAGCAGAACTTGGATGACCAGGGTCGTTATGCTATCTGCGCAGGTCGTCTGGTACAAAAAAACCCTTCTAAAAGACTCCAAGACTGGCCTAATTACGGCCTACGAGCACTGGTCAATAAGGGAAAGGATGCATGCAATTATATATAATGTTAGGACAATAGATGGGCGGCTATGCCGTACAACTGTAGGTACTAGGCCCTTTTTTTAATCACTTCAACCACTTCAACTCTACGCAGTATATAAAAATGAGGAATTACTTAATGAGAATGCTGTCAGTCAATGGACTTGGTATGATATTTTGAGTTCAAGTAGTGGGGACTGTTCACGAAGGCGTCCTCAAACAGACTTTGACCTAAAGCGGTAGGGTCATTTGGGTGTCGTGTGGTCAAGTCAGAAAACCTGATATAATCATGCACCGAAAAAAGGCGCACATAGGCATACAAAACATATATAAGACAAGTCTCAAAACATGGAATTTTCCTGGTATATCCATCTTATATAGGGTGCAGGAGTGATTTTCGATGTGTTTGAACTTCTTCCAAATACGAGTGACTCGGATGTTCCAACGTCGTTGCTTTGCATCTGGTTATCGCTTCAAACAACGGTCTTCGCCAAGTTTACTGACATAGTCGTTGTTCTCGTGCTAATAACAACCCCAGATTGTCTGGTTGTTCAACCAGCTTCTCGTTCTCGCTCACGTCACAGATGATGCACCTTCTCTACCTCAGGGCTCAACCTCGATGCGAATTGCTTCCTAGGATCATCTATATGCACCTACGCGGGCATCATGTACCGTCTACTCTATTTCTACGTCTTCACTCTCAAATACTCTTATTCAACGTTCAACCTTTGGAGTTTAGTCAGATGTGTGAAGTCAAAGAGGTAGATGCGGTGCTCCATCGGCGCAAATAGTATAGTGGTCTTTGAAGGATTCTGTTGTGACATGTGGGTGATTGTTCGGGCTGGCGAAAGAAAATAGATGCGGCCTCTGGTGATGTGTACTGGGATGGATATGGACAAATGTCTTGGTGAGCATAGTTTGATCGAGGGATAGAGGACAATGACAACTAGAGAGATAGGCATGATTGGAGCATTGAAGTTGAACGTTGAACGTCATCTAGCTCGACAGACCACCGTTGACAGATTGATCGTTGAATCTCAAGCATCCGACACATACATAGGTTTAAAGTCCATCATCCAACCAACAGAAGAACCACATGGGTTATAAGGGCTAAAGATTTCGAAGCTTCTGACAGTACACATACACACACGCCGTGAACGTAGCTCTCTACAGAAAGGAGACTGATAAGTTTATTGCACCTCAAACTTGTTATCGTTATCAAAATTGACCTTTGCTCAACGTCCACACGCATGATCCATACTTCAGACTGATGAAAGCCACCGTATCCTACCCACTGCCATTCGTCCCAAATTCACATCAACACATGCCACTAAATTCGCCGTTCGCCAACATCTCAGTCATCGCATTCCTCGCTAGCCTCACAGCCTCGCATCCTGCTCTTCGAACGTATTAGCGACCGCTATCGACGCTGTATGCTTTCATCATCGCTCGTAATTTGACCAATTGTTGACAGCCAGCGGGGAATGGTGACGGTGCATGTGGTGAGGCGAGCTGGCAGCGACGTTTTGAAGACGAGGTGATGGGGATGTGTGCTGATGATGTGGTGGGCGAGTGAACGAAAAACGACAACATGTCGCCTTTGTAAATACTGGATGGATCTGGATGGTGAAGTGGAGGGATGTGTCTGTAGGTGGAAGTAACTGGCAGCGATGTTTTAAAGACGAGGTGATGTGTGCTGGTGATGTGCTGGGCGAGGAAGGGTATGGACGAAGGACGATAACATGTCGCCTTTGTGAGCACTGGATGGATCTCGACAGAGGAGTGGAGGGAGGCGTCTGTGGGTAGTGACAGCGATTGGCAAGGTACAAGGAGTGGCGGGAGGCAGTTGATAAGGTGGAACAATATCTTGATACCGATTCCCACTAGAGCACGGCCTGTCCTGCACCAAACGACGTTCACGAAACGACAGGGAGGCTGTAATCTGTGATGAACTTAATTTAAATTCCACAGAGAAGTGATGGTAACGGGCGTACATTCTTGTCCCAACATCGTGTCCTGTAAAAGATTCAGATTTTTGCAATTTGTAGATCTTGTACATTGCAAACGCGTATGGAAATGCGACTCCGAGATGACGCAGTGGTGAACTAAATCCAAGTGACGCGAGTCGCAGTCTGGCAACCACCATGTCCCATGCTTGAGGTCGAAATCGCAAAGGTGATCGCGTGCCGCTACACAAATTATCTGTCCCATAAGGGGTCTATTCCAAGACATGGTACGTCTGATTGGGCGACCTGAGAAATCAACTTTTGTAAGAATCGGTGAAAATGAGTTTTGAGATGATGATGCGCGATGCAATGTACCTTCGTCTGAGCCAAATTAAGCTTATTAGTGACATACGGTCTATGAGGGCAATCTAAAACCCGCATATATATGCCCGAATGGGCTCATGATCGGAAAGTCAAAAAGTTGAAAATCATAGATTTTACGCCAAAGACCGCCATCTTACCTATACTCTTAAGCCCTGATGTAAAGCGAGGCGGAACAAGCAGCCTATAATTGAAATTATTTTCGAGATTGTGTGCCGTTGTGGAGGAAGAGTCACGACAGTCGCTGTTGGACGATTACGAATAACGCCGGGAAAAGAGATGCCTGATAAATGAGAGGGTGTGATGGCGAAACAAGTGTCCGAAAGTGATGAAGATGGGAGTGATGTGTTGGCCTTGTAGAAGTGCCAGAAGGGAGGTAGTCGAAGAGCAGAAAATACGGCTCCGAGTCCTCCGAGGTTCATCAAACGCATACATCCACGTCGCTTCCAAATGTGGTCCGTCTCTTTCCAACAAGCCACCAGCCCACGCCCATTCCCATTTCACTCCAACTTCGCATCTAGTACACCCATACTGCTAGAGTCGCCTCTTGCCTGTCTCTCGCACCTTCCAACGCCCCAGTCGTCGCATTCCTAACCAACCGCACAGCCTCGCGTCCCGCCCCTCAACTTCAGCGACACCTCTCTCCTTCATTCAATGTGACGTTGACGAGCACAATACATAGTGATCCCCTGTACGATAACGAGGGAAAGGCAATAGTTGATCGGAAAACATTGAATTTAGATGGAGAGGAAAAGCGGTCGTAGTCGTGTCTGCAGATGGGCCAGCGAATTGGAAGGATGAACGGCAAAGAAGTGAGGCAAGGGATGAGGAATTGAATCGCGACGCAAGCCATCATGAAAAACGGGTTTTGACGCGTAGACGGCTGAGCATCAATTAGACTTTGGGGGGTCAACGGTCATGCATCATGACCCAGCCAAAGATATGAGGAGGGGAAGCGTTGGTTTGTTCAAAAGTTGGTGCAGCTCGCACATCCATGTCTTTTCCGGCTTCACCTCTTTCTCTATCCAGCAAGTCGCCATATACCGGCCATTCCTATTCCGCTCCATTGCTACATCGACACGCATGCCGCTAAATTCGCCCGTTTCCCGAAATCTCAATCATCACATCCCTCGCTAATCTCACAGCCTCGCATCCTGCTCTTCAACATCCCCGAAGATTTCCCTACATGCATCAGCGACCACTATGCCACATCCTTTCATCATCCCTTGTAATTGGACGTTTGGGGAGAGTCATCAGGGAATGGTGACGGTGCTTGCGTCCAGGTCAGCTGGCGGAGATGTTTCTAGAGACGAGGCAACGGTGATGTGTGGTGATGATGTGCTGCAACCAGTGTGATGGGGCAAGGTAGGATATGAACCCCAAAAGGTCAACATGCCGCCTTCGTTGGCACTGGATGGATCTGGGAAGAGGAGAGGAGTGATGTCGCTGACGTGTGCGTAGACGGGACCACGAAGGGGGAAGATACAAAGGAGTGGCAGGAAACGACAATAAACGTCTTGATTCAGGCGGAGCAGGGAGCGTTGACGCGTTGAGTTCCATATAAACTTGAGCGTGTCTAGACAATGATCCTCTTGGTATCACTGGGGTATGATTCGTGCAGCACAAAACAAGGATCACGAAACAATGAAGAGAATGAAGCTATGAGGAGAAATTTAGTCTGAATTTTACGAGAAGGAAAGGTAAGGCGACACACTTTTTTTTATTGCAAAATCATATCTGTAAAAGATAAAAACAACCCAACATGGCGGGCTACCCAAGAGTGTCTGCAAGAAACGACTCGATGATGCGGTGACGAGTTCAAGCTGGCAACCATCAGGCCCGTGTCTGAGGTTGAGATCGGAAAAATAGCTGTATTGCTACACCACTTCCTTGACTCCTAGGGCATCTATTCGCGGACGCGGTATCGTCAGATTGACCGACACGAGGAAATAGCACCTGTAAAAATCAGAAAACAAATGTGAATAGATTCTGGGATAATGACATACAAATGTACTGTACCCTTATCTCAGTCAAAATAAGTTTGTTGATGCCATACAGTCCACAAGAATATTCTTAAGCAGAGTTGCGTTACAAGTGTGCATCTGTGTTCTGGTCAAGAACAGTAACCCAAGACGATTGTCTGTCGGCGCTTTAATATGGTCAAAAAGATGAAGACCATATATTTTAAGAAAAGGAGAGCTATTATACCTACAATGCTGAGCTATGTAGAACAGAATAGAATGGGCATCTCATGGTGAAGGTCATAGTAGAGATTGTGTTGAAACAAGATGTTGGGAAGACCTCCGTGACCAGTCGGATTAAGTTCACACGCCCCTAAAATTGAGCTAAATCCAAATCCAACGCGTCGATTCTTTTCTAATGTCTCCTCTCATCCCCTTCTTCTCGCTCGTTGTTTTTATCAAGGGTCTCTATACTTGCGGCTTCTCATTTAATATTGGTTGGTCTTCCGAAGAATTCGCCAGTCTATGACTCATATTGAATAAATACACCAAAAATGATGTTTAGTACGGTCCATAGATATAGTGAGAGTCCAACAAGATTATTAGAGGAGGTAATGGAAGATGATAGGACTTCAGTACTCAGTGTGTTGCCAATGTGCTCATAATCAACGCCAACTATGTGCATTTGCGGTATACTGTTGATGGATCAGACCCGGGCCATAGACGCAGGTCGTGGCTCTTGGCGCAGAACCATAATTAAACTCCATTTTAGAAGTCGATCGAGGCGTTTGAAGCTTGGCTTCGAAAATTTTGATGCCTTTCGAATGTCGAACGCCCCTCGAGTGCTCCTAGTCTGAGACACTGAAGCGATCATAACTTCAAGTTAAATGATCAAACAAATCCTGTAACACCCACAACAGTAGGAGCGGTGAAATTCGGTGTACAATTAAGGCATGAACTTTGAACTGGGCTGGTTTCTTTGTATCTGAGATAAAAAGTAACCAAAAAATGGTTTGGTCAGTTGCGAATCATAACGCTTTGTGCATGTGCCATCACCGAAATTCATGAGCGCTGAAATCAGTGGTCCAGATGGCTGTGCTGCCTCTGAACGTTCAACACTCACTCTTCCACCACCATCATGTTCTCATTTTCCCTCTAGCGCTATAATCTATCACTTCTGGGAATACATTTAACTTCTGTGCGATAATTCAATGTGAACAGCACAGCTATCCTGATACCACCACCGATATGGCTACAGCACATACCATTCGTGGTACTCTTCAGGGCAAGTGCGATTGTGGCAGTGGCAGAGCACTGCCTTCATCAGCAATTTCTGATTTTTTCCCATAGCTCCGTATAGCGTGTGAGCCATCAGCTGTAGTGCCCCACTTGGCACTGTAGCGTGCTGTAGCAACGTAGCACTCTGGAGTGTAATGTCACTCATCAGAAACAATACTAACTTCCCTTACACTAGTTCTGAAGACATTGGTAGCTAACACCCTCACTATGAACCTGACATATGTTGTATGTGCTACTCAATCATTTATTAGCCCTCTTGCATTTATGAAATTTGGGTAGTAATATATTTTCCGAAGCTTGAAATTCAATAACCATGTCTCTGTATGCAGCTTTCTTTCAAATAAATGCTGAACACAAAATGCAATGAATGTGTGGGGCACCATAATGATATTGAATCGTGATGTGGTTGATGTGGTCACAAAATAAGTCACGCACAAAACCGAACTGTTCGATTTTTTATTCCCGCGCTAGGGTTGTGGAAAACGATGACAAATCAAGTTGGAAACATAATCTGTTCGTTTTCGAAAACTCTAAGTTCTTTCTCAACCATCATCTCCTCAACACTTTCAACCACACATCAGGCTATTGCTCACTACTAAAAATTCGGTCAGTGTTATGTTCTTTTAGTTCCACAAATGCACATGGTTTACTAGAATATTAGAGCATCTTATTGACTTGTCATAGCATGTGGGTGATGAGCTGGCAGCATTTCGGCAGTCTGGTATGTTCCCTTGTGCTCGTTTTTTTTATTCTCCTTATTTATTCCAGTTGGACAGTAATTCCGAATCTCTTCATTTCTTGTCCTCATCCTCTATCCTCTCCCCTCTCCATACTTACCTTTCTTCCTCTGCCTTCTCCTTCTGAGTGGGAACATCATGGGTGACCCTCTGGAACGAAATCGCTGACCTGGACCTCGACCTGTGGCATACCCTATCCTTGCACCTGTGGGTTTTCCGCACCAAACGAGCCCAAGAACATCCAAAATGGATGACTTATGAGCAAGATATGCTTGAAATACGAGAGGCTTCGTATTTCAAGCATATCTTGCTCAATTCTCAGCCGTTTCGGGCGCTCTTAAGCTTGTTTTGAAGCTCACTGGTACACCAACCCGGATCTGTATCCACATCAACCTGACTTGCAACCCCTCTAGGTGTACCCTTGATTTTCTCTCGGAGTCTTGATTTGCGAAGTTTTTTTTGTGGATCCTCTGATTACTTATTTAGTATTTGTATTGTTGATGTATTAGATAGTTTGCGAATATATATATTTTCTCTATCTAATTTTCATTGGTTGAGTCGTATTTTGAAATTTATGTGCTATTTTAATCAATCCAGACCTGCTTGTGTAGCAGTCTGTAGCAGCCTTACACTACTCTGTAGCAATCTGTAGCGAGAAGGGGGCACTACATAGCACTATGCATATGTGGGAGAGTGCTACGTAAAGGGGTACCCATGCTACAGCACTACAGGGTTTGCTGATGAAGGCGAATTCAATGTCATCAGGCACTTGAAAGTGCAGGTCTCCCGCTAGAGCTGTTTACCATTTCCGAAAGACCCTGGAATTTCGGACTTGGATTTCTTCGTCGTGGCTGCGATCTCTCCCGAGTTGGTGATCTACTGGAATGGCATATTTTTTCCTCCATCCACCATGGAGCAGGAACTGAATCTACTAATCTGCGGAGCAAATTTCTCGATGATTTCGGGGATACCAGTGCCACACCATTTGGCGCTACAGATGATGGGGGATTCTACGACTTTATAGAGGAGCTACGTGATGACTTGCCAGAGCAGGAGTGGGCAGCTCTCCAACTTGGAAGGTGGGGTTCGGAGTGCGATATACATCGAGACTTGGAAGATGCGGTTATATTCTATTTCAAACAAATTGTTTCCTTGTACGTACCTCTGCAGCCTCAGGTCTCTTATCAACACCAATCAATAGCTAAAGGATTGCATAGGCTCGACCCGTCCGAAGACATCCACAAACCCAAGGAAATTATTGCTGCTTTTGACAGCCTCAAGGGACAGTTGGGAGAGCATTGGCGTGCACTCACTGCAGCTTATCTGCTATCTTTCCGTAGCCATCTTGTGTGGAATCGTTGTCCCATTTCCAATGGTATAGTCACAGTTTTGAACGACATCTCCAGCCGTTTCTTCCCACCACACGTTATCTCATCAATAGAAGACGCTGCCTTGCCCTTTGACTTCCCCTGTCCCCAATCGAAGAGAGATATGTTGAACTCATTCACTTCCACCTGCAGCTTTCCTCGCTGGTTCAAATCACCCTGGGATTATCTTAAACACCCCTTCTTCATGAGTGACATACAAATTCACCTTTGCTACCTTGATGATTACAAACGTGTGCGTATTCGTTTCAATTTGTCATGTATATTCAATGTCTGCAACCACTAATATATGAGATCTCCTGTTGTAGATTTATGACATTTGTGCGCATGGTGGCGGTGGGATGATTGACTTGGACAACGACGATGAGTCCGTGTGGTCGTTGAGTGCATCTGATCTTGCATGTAAAATCACGAAGGAAATGGACGACGATTGGACACTGAGTGACAGGGTTCAAAAGTTCTTTTGGGACTACGAAGAGGCAGAGTGGAAACATAAGCAGATGACAAAGATGAAGAATTCAAAGAAGCTGTAGTATCATGGATGGTGCACAATTTAATTTGTATAATAGTACAACCCGACAATGACATGCGAACATGATGTTATATTGAGTGACCAAGACCTAGAGTAGCCTGTAAGCGCCTACATTCCAGGCCCCTTCTCCAATAGAAATTGGGAGGCGAATGTAGCATACCAAATGTACAATAGAGCAGGACGGATTTTATTTTATTTGATCATCATCATCATCATTTGCACTCCGTTAATATGGGAAAGGTAATATAGTAGCGATGCATAGAACTTTTTGAAGGCGCAAGCGAATGCAGGTCATCGGAAATGGGTTCGGAAAGATGAAGGACAGCAAGCGACTGGTGCATTGGCCGGAACAGACATCAAATACAACAGCACCATTTTCTCTGCCGCACCCAAAGGTCCAAGACACAGCCAATTGCTATTAATATCCCCATCACACTTGACAATGCAACGCTAATCCAAACCTAAACACCCTCATCACACCCTAGCCGTACAAAGGAAAAGCAGATAATCTCAAGGGGTGCTGAGTTATCCCCACCACACTCCAGCTGAAGCCTGATGGGGTGCTCTTGAGCACAACCCAGAGTTCTGATCTCTTCGACAGAGAGCCTAATCGAAGTTGCGGCTGCAGGGTCACCTTTCTGACCACCAGCAAGGCTCACGACTGGATAGACATAATCGACGTGGTTGGTGAGAATGCTCGTACACTGACGTGCAGCACCAGAACAGCAGGAACACGGCCTGTATAGTGGTCAGGGACTTGAATGAACCGTGGAGCTGATGCCATATTGCAGGCGATACCGACTTCTCCACTATCAATGAAAGTGACAATACCGGCGAAATACATCTGTGAGCATTAGGTTGAGGATACACAAGGCGGTGTGACCAAAGGGACAGGGAGGGATACTCGTACAAGTATATGGGAGGGGAGGGAAAGGCAAGGGTATCCGTGTTGGACGACAAAACACCAACGGGTATCGCAGCAGTCCATGCCTGCAAGTCCGGCCCATATGTCCCCTTTCCCGTCATTTCCACCTGCGTTCACGTTCCGATCCTTTCAAGTCGCGGCTGCACGCTTTCCCGCTTTGCGTCGTCTCTACTGAAACCAGCCATTTTGCCAGGACCCTTCAAAGGTTCGTCAAACTCGCACATCCGTGTCCTTCCAACTTCGCCCCTCTCTCTTTCCAGAAAGTCACCATATCTCGTCCATCCTCATTTCGCTCCAGCTTCACATCTACACACATGCCGCCGAATTCGCCGAATTTCTGGCAATCCCAGTCACCACACTCCTCGCTAGCCTCACGGCCTCGCATCCTGCTGTTCAAAATCCCCGAAAATATCTCGGCGCACATCGACAACGACTATACGACGGCGATCCTGACACCATCCCCCGTAATTGGACAATTGTGGAGAGCCGGCACAGAATGGCGACAGTGCGTGTGGTGAGGCGAGCAGGCAGCGATGCTCTAGAGACGAGGTAACGGAGATGTGTGCTGGTGGTGTAGTGGGGGAGGGAAGGTACGAACGAAAAAACAAAATCGCCGACATGCCATCTTCGTTAATGCTGGATGGATTCGGACGGAGGAGTGGAGGTATGTCCTTGATGTGTCTGCAGCGGGTGTGAAGATACGAGGAAGGGGTGGTGGAAAGACGGCAACCAGGTCCAGCATTGTCTGGGTCCAGGACTGTTCCGTGCAAAACTGAGTCCGCCTAGAGTCTATCCAGCACCAAATGAGGTTTACGAAACGACAAGGAAACTGAATCTATGGGGAGAAACTCAATTTGGATTCTACAGATAAATGGCGGTAACAGACGTACATTTTTTGTGTTCTGAACCCGTAGATGCGGCGTGTCCCGTGTGTGCAAGATGTGAGTCGAGTATGCAGTTGACGAGGTTAAAGCCAAGCAACCAATACAACCCATGTCTAAAGTAGAGATCGCAAAAATAGCCTGTGCTGCTACATCACTTCTGTCTCCTAGGGCATCTATTCACGCACGCGGTATATCAGATGGACCAGGACGAGGAAATGGATCCTATAAAAATCAGGGAAATTTGTGAAAATGTATTTTGAGAGAAAACGATGTGATACAACACACCTTTGTTTGAGTTATTAATAAGCTTATTGACAGCATAAAGTCTACAAGGACATTCTTAAGCAGTGCTGCGTTACAAGCATGCATCCGTGTTCTGGTCAAGAACAGCACCAGTGCGGCCCAAGACGATTGTCTGTTGGCGCTTTAATATGCCTAAATATTGTGGTCAAAAAGATGAAGCTCATACATTTGATGGAAAGGAGAGCTATCATACCTACAATGCTGAGCTATGTAGAACGGCATAGAATGGGCAACCCATGGTGAAGGTCATAGTAGAGATTGTGTTGAAGGAAGATGTTTGGGAAGACCTCAGTTCACCGTGACCAGTTGGATTAAGTTCACACGCCCCTAGAATTAAGCTAAATCCAACGTGTTGATTCTTTTCTAATATCTCCTCTCATCCTCTTCTTCTCGCTCGTTGTTTCTCTCAAGCGTCTCTACACTTGCGGTTTCTCATTTCATATTTGTTAGTCTTCAGAAGAACTCGCCAGCCTATGGCTCATTTTGGACTAAATACCAAAAATGATGATTAGTATGTGCCATAGCGAGAGTCCAGCGAGACTATTGGAGAGGAGGTAATGGAAGATGATAGAACTTGAATTTGAACTGGGACTCCTCTTTGTATGCAACCTTTGATCGCCATCGAGAGCTTCATATGATTTTCCTCTGTGCTCTGCGCTATTCATGGGACAGTCTTAATACTATTTCCGGCTTCTGTGTGCTATTATTGTGGTGGTTCGTTCATGGTTTGAAGATATCAGGTTGGACACGTTCTGACGAGTTGCGGATGACCAGTACGCATGGTGCCCAGATACTTCAAATTGAATTGCTGATGATACTTTTGTGAGTTAATCTACAACTGTATGTGGGAGGAACGGCACTGACGATATTTATCAGAAATCGTGTAGTTTCTCCCAGCTGTAAATGTGCACAACTTCACAGTCCAAAAATTGACTCTTTCCAATCATGCCTTGTGCGCGTGAGTTGTGGCCATCGCTTGTAAGGAAGTCCTGTGCCATCATGTGCAAATTCAAGGATCCTGGGGATAAACTGGATGAAATATCTAATCACCCATGTGCCTGAAGTCGCCATCCCTTCCCCCATGGCTCCAATTCGCTCTCCTTGCCTCTATAGTTCGACCTTTTCACCATTAAATCATGCACTCGCGCCCGAAAGTGAGTGCGAAGCTTTATAATGTATTGATTGACCTCTGATTTTGTGGCAGTTACGTAGGTCGGAACACTCACTCTCTTGACGGTCTACCGGGTGAACCCTCACAAAGTGGTGCGTAGCATACTGCTCACAACAGGATATAACATTTGAGATTTACTAACATCCGTGATGCAGATGCTGTAAGGAGTGAGCTACTTGACCGTTCTTCATAAGCGCATCCCTTCTCAAGACGTTTGATCATGTAGTGGCCTCAGATTTGCATCAGGGTTGTTTGGTTCTGGTACCCGAGTCTTGCTCGACGGCGGATTCTTTCACCACCATACTCACATTCACTGTGGCCAGGGCATAGAGGGTGAGACATATCTTTGTATACTTGGGACTTCCAATTGGCTTACAATTTTCAGTGTAAAGGAATTTCTAAACTTCATCGCATTCTTCGCCACTGGCAGCTTATAATTCCAAGGATCGGTATGGTGCGCCTAAATGCCATCCAAACACTTGCGGTTTTGCACTGGACTCCTCAACACGACTTGGATCTGGATAAACAAGGGTCCATCTCGCATCATGTGGCTGTATGGTTCTGCAGAAGCTGCGAAGTCTGCCTTCGCACAGACTATCTCAGAAGAGCTGCAAGCGGACACGCCGGACGCAAATATTGCGGCTTTCTTCTTTTTTTTTATCCAGACAGCGTCCCCTGACGATCCTAGCCTATCAGCTCGGCCAGACCATACCGGGCCTCTGGTGCTACATCGAGGATTTCGTCAACAACCCCTCTGTACTCGATCTCACCTTCAGGGAGCAGGCGATGGACCTCGTCATTGGACCATAAAACAGCTCAAATGCAATCAATTTTTAGTGATTCCTCCTATGCCCAATAATCATCGTGGATGGTTTGGATGAATGTCAGGAGGAGAGTGGGCAGGAGCAAGTCCTGAGGCCATCGCAACGCTCGTTGGAGACGACGGGATTTTCCTTTTTTCCATGTTTCTTGCCAGTCGACCAGAGCTTGTAATTCGCTCTTGGTTCTCCATGCTACTCTCAGAGTGCCCGAATTTGGCGTGGAGTGTGTCTCTGCTGGATGAGTGCGACAGCGAACATGACACTGTCCCTGAGTACTGTACGCCGAGCTGTATGCACTCTATCTTCATATCCGCCAGAGCACCCCTACCCAGTTTTTGTCCAGACTCCTCGCTTCCTGTATTGTCTCTGTGTCGTTCTCTGGTTACCTTGAAGGGGACGACTCCAAGGATTACTTTCAAACAGTTCCTCTCCTTGCCCTGTGCAATTGACACTCTGTTGATTGACTTGCAGTCGATCATGAACTGCAGCACTGATGGGATGAGATTACGGGGTAATCTGCTTGATCGAATCCAGAAGGGTTCAACAAGCCTCGGTGTTCCTATTCCTTCTGTTTTTGTATCACGCGTCTCTGGTTGAATTCTTGCTGAACTCCCAACACTCGCAAGAATTCTACGATAATATCCAGCTCTTCGACAGGAGCTGATGGAAATTGGGTTAAAGCAACTCATAGGTGAGTTTTTCATTTTTTTGACTCGACTTCAAACCTCGACGATGAACATAATTATAGTTTGCCAGACTCAGATCCAGATCACTTCGACAAACGCTACATCGTCATCTGTTTCCCGGTTGTGCTCCAAACCCAAACATCTCTTGGTCCTTCCTACCGGACACAGATAGCTAGGCAGCTTTCTGATTGGGACACTGTAGACGACCATTTGTTATACGATGTTCTTCAAATTTGGAAACGTTCATACAATATGTAACCGTCATGTGACACACCAAAAATGAATAAATTAAATAAAAGTTCGAATACATAACGAAAATACATGAAATAAAATTCAACATATAGCAACAAGTCCATAAAATGTTCGTATGAAATATCTAAGCAGAAAACGAAGAGGATGAGGAGAAAATAAAAAAAATGGTGGTGAAATGTGATTTGATGGTGTTACGTTTTATCTTATATCTTTCGCCCTATCACTATGCCCCTATCTTTTCTCTATCTTATCTAGACTATTATCTTATCTTTGTGTACTATCATCTCTCTTTGTACTTGTAGCTCGTCCTATCTTCTTATCTTTTCCTCTTCTTACTCCACTTCCATTCTTGCTGTTGCCCCACATTTTATTCTTATCTCTGACTCATTCCTCTCTCACACTTATGACTCGTTCTCTGTTATATTCCCATACACATTCCACTATGACTCCTCTACCCCGTCCTCTGACTCTTATTTATCTTGTGCACAGACCACATATATAAACCCCAGTATTATACCCATGTTCTTTAGCTAGTTCTTTAACTACAATAGAACGATAACTTCTACTGAACTTCTTCTACTTGCTCTCTGCTAAGACAATACCATCGAGTGAATCTCGAAGTGGCATTCTTAGTTAGATTCTATCGAACTCGACATAACACTCAGATCAATACTCCGACCTTACCTTCGACCCTCGTTCTTGTTGACTCTACAGCTGGACTCATACACGCTGAACAAGTCAACCGTAACAGATGGCATTCCCACTATTTGACACACCGGCCAAAATAAGGCTGGAACTGATGATGGATCACATCCATCATCATCATCCCCAGTCTCCTCTTCCTCCTCCGAGCCCCTATCTGCGTCCTTGGCATCCTCATCCTCCCCGCTGCTATCCTCCTCATCCTCAGCATACCAGTCTCCTCGTAGTGAATATCCAAGACACGGATAGTGATTTTTCGAAGGCCGCAGGGCACATAGCTGGTCTTGGGACCCCGAGTAAGCTCCTGTTCATCATGGTACATGTCAACTGCTATTTCGTAGAGATGCTCCTTCATTGTCATCTCTTGATAGGGGCAGCAGGAGCAGGGTTTCAATGCTTCGGTTTATGAGTTTGTCGAGCCATGGCAGTGTGTTGTGGGGTTGAAATGGGCTGCTACTACAGTAGCACTTTATAGCTAATTTTAATCATTGAATATTTGTATTATAATAGCTCTAGGCATCGCAAATATGACTATTTCACTCTCAATCTTGCGTCACGTATACCCCTACTTACCCTCAAAAATCTGGTACATGCTTCATATGCATGCACTTGCGTGTTATTGCACAGAAGGCCAATACATTTTTGTGAAGGGCCATTTTCACACAATCCAATTTCATTGATTCATGTATATTAATCGACACAAACAACTTCTAGCCTCATGACTTTGTATATACATGCGCCACTACATATTAATGAAGATGCGTGCATAAAACCAAGTGCCTGTCCCGGTATACCTGCGCGTGCGCAGGCTTTCTACCTCACTGTGTCAAGTTGTAGGGGTGTGTCACATGACGGTGAGGCACTGCATGAGAAACAGAGAATCAGAATTAATATAGCCCATTCATTTCATTGGAGGGCATGGCGCTGGAGACTTACTCACATGGACACAACCTTCCAAATTATTCACGGTTTGAATCCCATTCCGTGAGTTTAACCTGTTCACGGCATTGTGTATATAAACAATGATTTGTTATAAAGACACTGTAGAGGCATCAGTGCTAAAACAGGATGGCAATATAAGTACACTCTATGTAAAGCTTGGAGGGTTCAAGCATTCAAGGTAGTGATGATGATGACAGTGAAGGAAACAGTATTAATCTTAAATGCCATGTCACGAACCCCCAGAAAACTGTTGGAACGTTCAGTTTGTCTCCGTTGTCTTACATCGCCACCGCCATTGCATTTCATATACTGGTATCGTTCCACGCACTGCAGATACAGCCTCAGATAATAGAGACGAGGAAGCCTTCAGTGCATGCTTGCCTATGTCCTTCCACCACTCTAGATGAGTGGTGCGGCAACACTGAGTCACGTCCTCCAGCTCAAATTGTCGAATTTGAAGAAGTACAACGCATCGCCACCTGTGCATTGTTTGACAGATGCGCAAAATGATGTCAACCAGATCGGGCTTTTGAGTCATCACATCTCTGCTGGGGTCGTGACTTGTTGAACATACATTTTGAGGCAGTGGTCAACCTCATGAGGCTCATGCAGTGCATGTTCACACCGTGACGTTCTGTATATTACAGCCGGTTGGAAAATGGGCACATGACTGTGAGCATCAACCAAACAATACTGCACAGCCTGATCAGATAATCAGCAATTGGGGTTGTCGAGCCCTCGATGTCGCACCACGTATGGATTCAAGGCAACTCTAAAGCTCATCTAGGTATAAGGAAGGGTTTGCGTCCAAAAGGGACTGAAGAAATTTGATATCCTCTGCTGAAAGTGATGATGGACGGCCAGATCTTCGCGAGAAGGGATTGGTAGCTTGACCGAACATCTCAAAGTTACGCAGGGTATCATACACTGTGCCTATAGAACACCCAGAAAGGTCACGAATCTCCTCCATTGTCATTTCGTCTGTATGGTACCAGCGCACCATACAGTGTTTGAGGTCAGTAGATATTGTGGTCGTCATAGTGGGCGCGCAAGAACAGAGAACACCGCTCTCATCGCTGCCTCATCACTTATCTTATTCTGGGATGAGGCTTGCCTCATCAGAGGATAAGATGAAGTGAGTAAGCATGAGCATGTCATCATTTGGCTGTAACGACACAGCCAAATATCCGACATGCGGGGTGTGGACTTACGCCGCCTTCGCGCTCCTTGCTGCTCATCCTTTCTTTCAAAAATTTTTTGTCACGGAAATTTTCAAGTCTGATCAGCAAGAGCTCGACAAAGCTCTCTTTCTTTTTTCCGCTTATCGAAACTCTCAGTGATCATGACACAAAGCACTGGACCCGCAGGCGCCAATCCTTCAGGGGCATCGCAAACTCCTCCCCCGACTCCACCATCACAGCCCACCAGGGTCAGGAAAACCCATGTGGACAACGCCACTTCCCTCAGGTTAAAATCCCTCCCTCTACAGCTACGCCTCAAGAAGAATCAGGCTATAGAGGACGCAAATCTCAAGCGCATCAAGTATGCGACAGACAGGCACACAGCGCTTGCACTGGATCCAGCAGACAGAAACTTCCAGGCCCCAGAATCGGAAACAGCTTCCATGATCACCATTTCCAACAACAAAATTGAAGAGATTGCCAAACCTGGGGTCTTCGAGATGCTAAAACAGTTCTTTTCTCTCAGCATTGCCTCCAGAGTTTCTGACTTCATTGCAAAAAGGGACACTAACAAGCGGAAATCAGATAGCCATCAGGACAGCTCTGATAAGCTCACAAAGAGGCAGTGCATGGATGGCGATCTTATCTCACTCCGCATTCCTGGTGATCTGACTCCCATCAACTTCGTGGACATCATGTTCGTTACCGAGGCTTGGGTTTGTCTCCCGAACGAGTTCTTTCTTAGGCGTTCCCTCGTCTATATCGCTGCTAACCAAGCTGGAGGGCTCACCACCACCAAAGGTATTCTGCTTGACAGTGAAGCTGGGAAACATCCCAACATCATCGATATCGATGCTCTACACAAGGACCTCGGCATCCCAGTGGGCAGCCTCACCTACACGCAGTTCCTCGAGGCGCGGGACAATATGATCGAGTTTCAGAAGCTCAGGGACGTAACACCGGGAGGAGGCTCGTGGACCGCCCTGTGGAAGGAGCATTTTGGTTTCTTCACCTCTCAAGACGACTTGGAGAAGTATTACCCTTTGTGGAAATCCATAGAAGCGGAAATGCGGTTCAATTGGCACGCCACCAGGACAAGGGAGCTGCCCAGCATCTACATCTCAAGGTGGATCTCCATGAAGGACACTCACGACCTCAGGATGGCGCACGAAGAGCTCAAGGCTACAATGGCATCCATGACTCAAAGTAACTCCGGTTCTCAAGGTCAGGGATCGAGTGGCCAGGGTTGCGCTGGTAAGGGTAGGGAAAGAACCGGTGGCTCGGGCCAGTCCTTTCGGAAGCAGACGCAGGTGCAAGGGTCTTGTCTCGTCTGCAACAGCTCTGAACATACTCTCAGAGACCACCCATCTACCCTCAAGAAGTTTCCTGGTGGAGGAGAGACCTACGCGCGGTACGAAAACTTGAAGCTCATCACCCCCACCAACAAGGAAATCTGCATCCTCTGGAACATGCACGGTGACAATCCCCCTAAAGGATCATGCAACCACAACAGCAACAGGCTCCATGTCTGTTCCTACTGCGGAGACTCCAAGCACCACTCCCAGTCCGGTCAGTGCTCCAAGTCTGTCTGAACTGGAGGATTTCCTTGTTGCTTCTAACCCCCCTAGACTCGCCTATCCCGATCTCTCTCATCTCGTTCACCAGTGCCCCCCATTCGACCCCTCACAGCACATCCTCCCTAATATTTTCTCTCGCATTGTCACACCCTATGATCCAGACACTTTCAACCTCCTACTATGCAAACACAACCTCACTAATTCCTATCCCCACCTTGTATCCAACCTCTGTCATGGTTTCCCATTAGGCAAGATGCCAGAACTAAAATCCACTACAATCATCAGCAATCACAAAACTGTCAAGGACTACCCAGAAGAAGTTAACAAATACATCGACACCGAACTCGCATCAGGACGCGTCTCAGGCCCCTTCACCTGCGATGAGGTGGAGGCGATCTTGCGCGGTCCTTTCCAGTCCTCGCCACTTATAGTATCCGTCCAGCCCCAGGCTCCTGGGGAGCCTGACAAACTCCAAGTTTGTCGACATCTTTCGAAAGATGCGAAGACAGCCGCATCTGTCAATTCCTTCATCAAGAAGGACGATTTCCCAACCCGTTTCGATACAGTGTGTCGTGTCACAGATATGGTGAGTCGCTCACCTGTTCACACACTGGGGGCGCTCGTGCCCTGCGTATTCGACTCTCAGCTCGTACACTGACTGATTATCATTACAGGTTGCTTGTGCACCCGAGGGCACGCAAGCCTGCACACTCGACATCGAGAAGTTCCACTGAACCTGTCCTGTGGTCCCGGACCACAAAGCTTGGGTTGTACTCCAAGGCACGGCTGTGGGTCAGTTCTACATTGATCACACGGTGCCTTTTGGTCTGGCCAGCGCTAGCAGCAAGGCAGGCATGATTGTCAACGCAGCTGTGGACATATGGATCGCGGAGGGAGTTCAACCTGTGCTGAAGTATGAAGACAACCTGAAGATTTTCAGGTATCCTGTCAAGGGTGGCCCATTCGTTGACGGCCCCCACCAATATCTTTACGACCGTCCTGAGATACTACGTCATATCTCCTCACTTCGCATTCCCTGGCACCCCGAGAAGGGTGACCTCGTTTTCTCGAGTATTACGGTGTTCATCGGTCTTACGTGGGACCTCGTTCTTCACCGTGTATCAGTCCCTGACCTGAAAAGGAGAAAGTTTCTCCACTGCATTGATTCGTTTATCGAGAAGTTCAACCGGAAGTTCCAGGGTTGTCACCTGCTCGACATCAACAAGCTTCATGGGTCGCTCTGTTACCTCACGGTTGTCCACCTCGAGGGGAGATCACACCTGTTGTCGCTGTCAAATTTCGCAGCCTCGTTCATGGGTAACGACCGCGTCACGAAGCACCCGCCACGATCGCTCATCTCTGACCTTAGATGGTGGAGGGAAACGCTCTCGGAAGAGCACTTCTACCGTCAGCTTGTCCCACGGGGGCCACCTGTCGCCCTGGACATCTATGTCGATGCCTGTACATCTTGGGGCATCAGTGTCTGCATCAGTAGCGGATGGAGGGCCTTCCGTCTGGTGGATAACTGGCACGATGATGCTTCAGGTCAGGGCATCTGCTGGCTTGAGACTCTAGCAATAGAGTTTGCAATTTATTACCTGGAGTCAATGGGAATTCGGGATTGCGAGGTAGTCCTCCACTCAGATAACCAGGGCACCATCGGCTCAATCATCAAGGGGCGCAGCTGCAATTATCATATTAATTTATCTGTTTGTCGATCATATTCTGTTCTCCTTTCACATTTCATCGTTCCGAATCTCGTTTATGTTCCTTCTGTGGACAATCCTGCGACCCGTGGCTTCCAATATCTTTGACATATTATAGGCTACAGCCTGTAGCTGTACTTGCACCGTTTCTGGGCAAATATGCTAAGATTTCTACACTGCCTGGCTGCAATATCTTTGCGATATCTTAGAATATTATAGGCTACTGCCTGGAACTCTAGTAGCAATATCTTATAGTTTGTTAGGCACCTATCCAGGAGACAAGATTTAATTATTATTTCACTACAGGCAACTCAACAAGATCTTGAACTTGATATCTTTGTACCTGTAGGCTACTATCTTGATATCTTAGTGTTACGATCTTTAACCCCTGGGCCAGGTAGT
The DNA here is from genome assembly GCA_015501605.1 of Panaeolus papilionaceus. Classification (NCBI taxonomy): domain Eukaryota; kingdom Fungi; phylum Basidiomycota; class Agaricomycetes; order Agaricales; genus Panaeolus; species Panaeolus papilionaceus. The sequence goes on along the minus strand of JADNRZ010000012.1, from coordinate 1,118,609 downwards.
AAATATCTTAGAGTTGCGATCTTTGGTTTCAAGGCATGTTGTCTAGAAATCTTAGTAGTGATATTAGCAAGAATTGGGCTTTCTTGCCTAGAAATCTTATTGCGATATTATATTATATTTATCTTGATTATATAATACTCTATTTTCAGATCAAATCTTCGGCCTAATCAGGAATATTCTCAAATCTAATCACACCTATTAATCAATACCCATTTAGGATGATGACACATCACATCAATTAATAATATTTCTCCCCTTTTACTGCAGCATTTATTACACCGCTTTTCTGGCCACTTCATATGGACATATATATACCATTAGAAAGCTAAAATTGCCTGCTATTTGATTCTGAATTTTATTCAATTTAATTCCTGCAGGGGAGCAGCCCATTTAGCTGCGCTTTTTCCCGTCAATTTAGCCCCTATTCATTTATGCCACCATTCCTGCTGCATTTGTACCGCTTTTTTTGCACTATTTCTGGTGCACATATATACCATTAGAAAGCCCTAATTGTCTAGTTTAAGAATATGCCCTCAGTTTTACAATAGCCCCACTAGGGGCTGCACTATTTAGCTGCGCTTTTTGGGTATTTAATTAGCCCCTATTTTTAATCAGCATTATTCCTGCTCCATTTTGCACCGCTTTGGTGCAATTATATATGGACATATATATATCACCAGAAAGCTACAAATGCCTAGATTAAGAATCTGAAATCAGAATATAAATGTTGTGTCTAGGGAGGGAGCAATTGCATTTCGCATTTGGGTATTGGAGCGTGGGAACACCCTTGATCACCTCTTCTCCCCCTCCCCCCACCGCTTTTCTCCCTCCATTTCTCCACAACCACTCACCCTCTCGGCTTATAATTTGGCATGCAGATTTATATATATCGTTGGATGGTGGGTGCAAACTTACAGTACACTGCCATCCATAAATATGCATAAATCTGCTATATACTTCTTGTATGGATCATATTTCTCCAAAAGCGGACCCAAAGCATTGTATTTGACTCATTATCAGCTAACCAAGGCATCAGGCAATAATGATGATGTGTGTATACATGTTTCATACATCAGAACACAATATTCAGCCCTCCACCACATGCAAACCAGCTAAAATCATCATATCATTATGCCCTTTGTTTCTACACCAATATCATTCGCATTTCTTAACCAATCTTTGAGCTCAAAGGTTTTTTAAACCGCGGTGGTCAACACCTTTCAAATGTGTGCTTCATCATAGAAGTCTGATCACTCCTCATGAAGATATTGCATGTCTAATATCCTGCATCAACCACAAATAGTCAGGAGGAGGTTTTGAGACTCTAGTATGGTGGTACCACTGTCTGTGTGCATATATACACCTGAAATGTGTTTAGAATTGACACATCTTCAATTTGAAAAAAGTTTGAAAGAGATTGGTCAAGTGTAGCCAATAGACCGAGAGAAACAGTTAAGGAGAATCCTGGTTATTGTCAGTTCATTGAGCATTGACACTACATCAACCTGCATTCCAGCACCCATTTGTGTCTCCAGCCTTCCACACTCACTCAAATGTTGTCAAACCTTTTGTAAACATCAATAACAGTGTCAACCTTCGCCTCTATGGGGTCTGATTAAATTATTTCAATGCAGATCTTGTACAAATGGCTTATCAGCTGAAAAACAGTGATTTTTGAGAAGTGCTCAGAATTTGCTGCAAGTACCCTTGTCTTGTAGGTATTCTTGAGGCGATTTTAGAACATTTTGCACCACTATAAAGCGGGCAGAAATGGTAGAGATATACCCAATATAGTATTTGGGGAACCTGTGAGATAGCAGATGGCTGTTTCTATATGATCTGCAAGTGTGAACACATGATGGATGGTACAGAACAACGGTATTAATGTTATCACATATTAAAATGGCTTCATCCTACTCCAAATGCGAGTTATAGAGGACTATTGGGTCCTCTTTTGGCAGAATTAGAAACAAAAAAAAGGTAAATGCAGAATAGCTGCATTCCTAGCAGTCCCCTTGGGTTCCTGTCTTGCACACCGTTTATAATACATATTTTACACATGTACGCCAAATTATAAGCCGAGAGGGTGAGTGGTTGTGGAGAAATGGAGGGAGAAAAGCGGTGGGGGGAGGGGGAGAAGAGGTGATCAAGGGTGTTCCCACGCTCCAATACCCAAATGCGAAATGCAATTGCTCCCTCCCTAGACACAACATTTATATTCTGATTTCAGATTCTTAATCTAGGCATTTGTAGCTTTCTGGTGATATATATATGTCCATATATAATTGCACCAAAGCGGTGCAAAATGGAGCAGGAATAATGCTGATTAAAAATAGGGGCTAATTAAATACCCAAAAAGCGCAGCTAAATAGTGCAGCCCCTAGTGGGGCTATTGTAAAACTGAGGGCATATTCTTAAACTAGACAATTAGGGCTTTCTAATGGTATATATGTGCACCAGAAATAGTGCAAAAAAAGCGGTACAAATGCAGCAGGAATGGTGGCATAAATGAATAGGGGCTAAATTGACGGGAAAAAGCGCAGCTAAATGGGCTGCTCCCCTGCAGGAATTAAATTGAATAAAATTCAGAATCAAATAGCAGGCAATTTTAGCTTTCTAATGGTATATATATGTCCATATGAAGTGGCCAGAAAAGCGGTGTAATAAATGCTGCAGTAAAAGGGGAGAAATATTATTAATTGATGTGATGTGTCATCATCCTAAATGGGTATTGATTAATAGGTGTGATTAGATTTGAGAATATTCCTGATTAGGCCGAAGATTTGATCTGAAAATAGAGTATTATATAATCAAGATAAATATAATATAATATCGCAATAAGATTTCTAGGCAAGAAAGCCCAATTCTTGCTAATATCACTACTAAGATTTCTAGACAACATGCCTTGAAACCAAAGATCGCAACTCTAAGATATTTACTACCTGGCCCAGGGGTTAAAGATCGTAACACTAAGATATCAAGATAGTAGCCTACAGGTACAAAGATATCAAGTTCAAGATCTTGTTGAGTTGCCTGTAGTGAAATAATAATTAAATCTTGTCTCCTGGATAGGTGCCTAACAAACTATAAGATATTGCTACTAGAGTTCCAGGCAGTAGCCTATAATATTCTAAGATATCGCAAAGATATTGCAGCCAGGCAGTGTAGAAATCTTAGCATATTTGCCCAGAAACGGTGCAAGTACAGCTACAGGCTGTAGCCTATTTTAACCTAAGATCTTGGAAGCTACTAGTGATCCTGCTGACCCCATCTCGAGGGGTATTCCTGGTCCATCGCACGAGATGCTAGATCTCCCTTTCACACTTCCTTCTGAAATTTCGAATTTCTTCGCCTGACATGCACCTGTAGAGGCTGGCTTCATTAATGAAAGACTGTCTTTCGACAGTGAGTGCTCATTTATCAGAACTGTCCATGGACAGTACTGTCAATAGGCAGTGGGCTGGCTTTTGTCAGTGGGGGGGGGGGGATTTTCCGGGGGTGGGGGATGGGTAGGGGGGTGGGTAGGGGCATATAGGGGGTGAAATAGGTGATATTCCGGGTGTAGGAGGATGGGTAGGGGGTTGGGAATAGGGGGGATGGATGGGGGGATGCTGGATAGGGGCTGGTGGCTTATCTGGCTGGGTGGGGGTAGGGGAAATATTGCCGGATAGATATGATATGGGTATGGGGGTGTAGAGAAAAAAATCAGGATCCCGGAATGGGTATTTTCGGGGTGGGGGGATCAGTGGTTGGTGAGCAATTAAGGAAATACACTCTCAGAGCCAGCAATAAATCAAAATAAATCAAAAAAATAATATAAATCGCAAATAGCGCACTCAATTCTGCTCCGATTAGGCTGAAATTTTGAACGCAGCCTCCCACATATGATCCCTATCGACCCTTAAAAAATGTTTTTTTACATGGGTCACTTGAAAAGCCCCTATCTTTGGCCCAAACAGTATCCTGCTCAATATTGCACCGCTCTGGGCACTATTTTGGGTGATCTATATATTGTTAGAAAGCTATTAACAGCCTCTATAAGATCCCACCATCCGATCCACCAAATTGTACCAGCAACCCAGCAGATCAGGTTCGCTTTTTTAGCCCCTATTCCCCCTACTACAATTATTTCCCCAATATTGCTTCGCTTTTGGCACCATTTGGGTGGATATATATATCATTAGAAAGGTATACACTATATCTATCCATTCATGTGGTCCGATCTGCCAAATGTGGCCACAGAAGCAGCAGATCTGCTCTGGTTATTGTGCATTGATTAAATGAGCCCCTATTTACAAATCAAATCTTCGTCCTGATCAGGAATATTAATGTGATGTCATTGATCCCATTTAATCTCATCAATCCTCATTAATTAGCTTCGCTTTTTTGGGAAATTGGCATCACTGATCTGCTTCCAGGCACTAATGACATCACACTAATTAATATTCCTCTTCCACCATTATTGCAGCATTTATTCCACCGCTTTTTTGGCCCCTTTATCCAAACATATCTATATAAATGGAAAGCTACAGCTGCCTAGTATTTGAATATGAATTTTATTTATTTATTTTCTTGCAGGATATTACCCAAAACAGCTCCGCTTTTTTGATAATCAATTGCCCCTATTTATTTATAGCATTATTACTGCTGCATTTTCAACCGCTTTTTTGGCACTTTTTCTGCACACCATATATACCATTGCAAAGCTATCAGTGTCTAGTTTAAGAATCTGTCCCTATATCATTACTATCCTCACTGGGGACTGCACCATTCAATTTCGCTTTTTTAGTAATTAAATGAGCCCCTATCTTTAATCACATTTCTTTGTGCACCATTTATATTTATTCCCTTTATTATTTTAATTGACATATATATATCACTGGAAAGCTACAATTGCCTACTTTCAGAATCTGAAAACAGATCATAAATGTTGTGCTTGTGGAGGGAGCAATTGCATTTCGCATTTTGGGTACTGGAGCGTGGGAACACACCTTGATCCTCCTTCTCCTCCTCCCTCCTCCGCTTTTTTGCCTTCATTCCTCCACTCCCTCTGCAGCTATCAACCTGAAACTTGGTACACATTTATATATACTATATATATATCTATATCTCCGCTTATATGCAAACTGAAGAGGTTCCACTCATTCTATTCACCAATTACATATTAAAATACTAATTTGCACCATATATACTTATTAATACATTCTTTTGGCCCCTCTACTGCTGAAAAAACTTTTGAATATTAGTCATAACATGTAAAAGCATTGAACTTGACACTTGACCGCTTCAAAAGTTCAAGCAACGGAATAGAAAACACCAAATGCTACCTCAGGGTATGCAGAATAGTAATTTGTGAATATCTTCATGGATATTGACCGCTTCAACATGCCCCAAACTGTTCTGAGGACGCTTCTATTGTGCCTTTAAAAGTAGCCCACCCCCAAAGGATTCTGAGCAGGTCTCAAAATCGTTCAAATTTCCACTGATAAGCTTATAACAGAGGATCAGAGACAAAATAATTTAATCAGAACATGCAGATAGATGGAGAGACATGATATGTAACGTTCAGAAAAGGTTTGAAGTGATTTGGTTGATTGTAGAAGGGTAGACCCTCAAAAAAGCGGTCAGAAGGAGTTTGATGTAGTGGTGATGGTGTGTATTCTTGAAACATCCAGCATCAACTATGATGGTTGCACACCATTTTGAAGCTACAGAGGTCTACACTTATCCAAATCACTTGGGGTTTTTTGCATCGTGTAAATATAGTTAGTATATTTGTTTCCTGCTATTTATGAAGTATAAATACTGTTGCTATGGTATAGTAAATTGCAGAATGGTGTATTTTAAGCCCTGCATATATATATGACTAATAACCCAAATGTGGCTCAATATATCAGGTGGTGGGCTGTGTAGAACATTAAATATGGTGTATATAAACGCTTGGACAATGCTAGAGATATGTATATGCAGTGAAATACTGATGGATAAAGCCATAGGAGCCCAGACTAACAAGAACATGCATTTTGCTAATTATACATGCAAATATGGATATATATAATGCACTTTCATTGGATTTCAAATCCCCAGTATGCAATATTGATATAGCAATATCATTTACTGGCATACATCATACAGAAGCATTACATTTTGGTGCGCTTTTTTGAGAATTTAAGGAGTTACATATTAATATGCTGATAGAATGCAATATAGTGTGTATTTTCGCTATTGGGCCGGTGAGATCCATTTAATAATGATTATAAAGAGGTGTACCAAGTTTCAGGTTGATAGCTGCAGAGGGAGTGGAGGAATGAAGGCAAAAAAGCGGAGGAGGGAGGAGGAGAAGGAGGATCAAGGTGTGTTCCCACGCTCCAGTACCCAAAATGCGAAATGCAATTGCTCCCTCCACAAGCACAACATTTATGATCTGTTTTCAGATTCTGAAAGTAGGCAATTGTAGCTTTCCAGTGATATATATATGTCAATTAAAATAATAAAGGGAATAAATATAAATGGTGCACAAAGAAATGTGATTAAAGATAGGGGCTCATTTAATTACTAAAAAAGCGAAATTGAATGGTGCAGTCCCCAGTGAGGATAGTAATGATATAGGGACAGATTCTTAAACTAGACACTGATAGCTTTGCAATGGTATATATGGTGTGCAGAAAAAGTGCCAAAAAAGCGGTTGAAAATGCAGCAGTAATAATGCTATAAATAAATAGGGGCAATTGATTATCAAAAAAGCGGAGCTGTTTTGGGTAATATCCTGCAAGAAAATAAATAAATAAAATTCATATTCAAATACTAGGCAGCTGTAGCTTTCCATTTATATAGATATGTTTGGATAAAGGGGCCAAAAAAGCGGTGGAATAAATGCTGCAATAATGGTGGAAGAGGAATATTAATTAGTGTGATGTCATTAGTGCCTGGAAGCAGATCAGTGATGCCAATTTCCCAAAAAAGCGAAGCTAATTAATGAGGATTGATGAGATTAAATGGGATCAATGACATCACATTAATATTCCTGATCAGGACGAAGATTTGATTTGTAAATAGGGGCTCATTTAATCAATGCACAATAACCAGAGCAGATCTGCTGCTTCTGTGGCCACATTTGGCAGATCGGACCACATGAATGGATAGATATAGTGTATACCTTTCTAATGATATATATATCCACCCAAATGGTGCCAAAAGCGAAGCAATATTGGGGAAATAATTGTAGTAGGGGGAATAGGGGCTAAAAAAGCGAACCTGATCTGCTGGGTTGCTGGTACAATTTGGTGGATCGGATGGTGGGATCTTATAGAGGCTGTTAATAGCTTTCTAACAATATATAGATCACCCAAAATAGTGCCCAGAGCGGTGCAATATTGAGCAGGATACTGTTTGGGCCAAAGATAGGGGCTTTTCAAGTGACCCATGTAAAAAAACATTTTTTAAGGGTCGATAGGGATCATATGTGGGAGGCTGCGTTCAAAATTTCAGCCTAATCGGAGCAGAATTGAGTGCGCTATTTGCGATTTATATTATTTTTTTGATTTATTTTGATTTATTGCTGGCTCTGAGAGTGTATTTCCTTAATTGCTCACCAACCACTGATCCCCCCACCCCGAAAATACCCATTCCGGGATCCTGATTTTTTTCTCTACACCCCCATACCCATATCATATCTATCCGGCAATATTTCCCCTACCCCCACCCAGCCAGATAAGCCACCAGCCCCTATCCAGCATCCCCCCATCCATCCCCCCTATTCCCAACCCCCTACCCATCCTCCTACACCCGGAATATCACCTATTTCACCCCCTATATGCCCCTACCCACCCCCCTACCCATCCCCCACCCCGGAAAATCCCCCCCCCCACTGACAAAAGCCAGCCCACTGCCTATTGACAGTACTGTCCATGGACAGTTCTGATAAATGAGCACTCACTGTCGAAAGACAGTCTTTCATTAATGATTCTAGCCTCTATGGCTGTGACATGAGACTCTTTATTTGATCATCGTTACATCTCGTTGCCGTTTCGCTGCACTCATTCTTGCTGCATCCAGTTATCATTGCACTTACATCTATCTTTATTATCACTGCACTTGTCGTTACTGCACTCATCATATTTGTTATCGTCGCACGTTTTTCTTTGCACAGCATTCGGACTCGTTTTTATTTGCACTTATATTGTTATACACATCATTTCATTGCACAGTCGCACGCGCCATTTGTATCAGAATTCATTTGCACTTATCAGCTGTAATTGTACTCTTATCATCAATCGATTCGCAATCCCGTTTATGTCACATTTCACAATATCACGTCTGATAAAGTTGTGATTTGATTTGTCGATTACTGATTAGCTCTAAATTACACCACTAACGCGATCTGCAAACATGAAACGATCTTCTTTTGACACTGTTATCCCAATCGGCATTTTCTCGTCGAGTTCTGTCTTGCCACTGCAAATTCGGACGGAGAGTGGATCACTTGGGGCTCAGAACACCAACCCCCTTGTTACGCCTCCCACGGAATCTGCCAACCCGAACACTCCAGGGTTATCCGGGGACCAGTATCACCAGAGGTTCTCTGGTGTCTTGGCTCCAACCCCCACCATCACCTCTCCTCCTCTTACATCTCTCTCGATCAATGTGCCATCTTCGAAAGGGGTATGACAGCTGGCACGTAATGCCTCAAAACTCTCGACCGTCAGTGAATTCAGGCCCCCTGTCCCAGCCGCAAAACGACTCTCAATGTGGTCGAGCCTGTACGCACGTCGTCGCAAACAAGACATGACGGGTGCCATCCTGTCCCAACTCATCAAGAAGACTTACCAGGCAGTGGAAGAAGCGATCACAGCCAGTACACAGACCGTCTACGGGGCTGGTCTGCTCCGCTTCCATCAATTCTGTGATACCTTTGGTATCTCAGAGGAGGCGCGGATGCCAGCTTCCGCACCTCTCCTAGCGTCATTCGTTGCCCACTGCAAGGGCTCTTACAAAGGCAAGACCATATCCACCTGGCTCTCAGGTGTTAGATACTGGCACGTTTTCAACCGGGCACAGTGGTTTGGGGAGGACGACTGGGTTAACCAAACCAGGTCACTTGCCAGGAAGGCCGGGACCCAGTTCAGACGGCCACTTCGCTCCCCTGTATCCCTTGACCACCTACGCTCTCTCCTCTCCTCACTCGACCTCTCTACTCCCCGTCACGCAGCCATCTGGGCTGTCGCGTTGACATCGTTCTTCGGCTGCCGTTGTCTAGGGGAGACCACGGTAAAATCAGCCTCATCATTCGACCCAGCCTTCAACGTGACGAGCTCTACCAAGCATAGGTTTCGCGCAGGCGAGGGGTGTTCCTTGTCGATCAGTATATGGATCCCGTGGACCAAGACCACCAAGCAGGACGGAGCTGTTATTGTGCTCACCTCCCGACTTGACGAACTCTGCCCCGTTAAGGCAGTACTGAATCATTCGGCTGTCAATTATGGTCGGCCTCCTAACTCCTCATTCTTTGCATTCCGGGAGGCGTTGGGATGGCACCACATGATAAAAGGGGAGTTCTTAAAATTTGTGGGCGATGTCTGGAGTGGCATGTCGCTGATACGCTGAAAACGCGTTCAGCCCTTGAAAACGACGTAAAACCATCATTCGGGGGATCTTGGAACGGCTACGGAGACTGCAGACAGTAGTCGAACGTCTCGGAGTCGTGTGTCAGGACCTTAGAACTTATCAGGTCATGACTAGCACTTAAGTCGGACCTTCGTCGATAAACACCTCTTATATTAACGAGTCTACGAGGCATGCTATTACCCTGAGACCCTCAAAAGCCTATCTACGAGCTCCTACGTTGACACTCGACTTATACATCGCCACGGATAAAGCCTACAAAGGCATGTGATGCCATCAACGGGGATCACCGTGGAACAAGACCTCTAAGAAGCTACGACCTTAAGCGCCGAAGAGCTCCGATCCTATCCTTGAGCCCGAAGGAGGTCTAGACCTCACAAGTCGGGACTATCGGAGGACAAAGGAGACTTAGGAGAAGGAAACAACAAAGATGAGGGTTACGAATGCGATCGGACTTGGTTGAGGCCAGTCTGAGGGTACCAACAGATGTGGTGAAGCCGGACTAACTGGTGTAAAAGAGGTTCAACCCTCATAATATGGCATGTGATTCAACTCACCAAGCTTTTCTTAGTACTACTTAGTATGCCAGAGTGATCGACGGCTCTCCTAAGACACTCTTGGCTCTTTCTCTTAGTTTCTCTTATGTTTGTTTCGACTCTCTTAGCCAAACCCCTACTCTTGTATAAAAAGCCCTGTAAATCATAGAATAAAGAGTAGAAAATCTCCCCAAGACTTAGATAGCAATTGTGTGCGTCTAAGGGCCCAAAGAGTTGTTTCTCGCATACTTTGAGTGCGACTAGTGTGTTGAATTTGATTGGTTTTTGTTGGATTTTGTGTGTTTGCAAGCTCGGTCATTGGATCGTTGAGTGCATTTGCCTGACTAAGGCTCGATTGTTGGTTCTAAGGACATCTTCGGTCGTGGACTGTTGTGTCTCTTGTCAGAGTTAGTGGGAGACGTCGCCTTTGTACACCTGTTGGTTGTCTTAGGGTCATCTTTGCTATCTCTTTGGGTTATTTTATCTCGAGCCTAGACACTGGCATCATTCCTCGGTCGTCTACGACGCTTGGACTTGCTACCTCTAGTTTAAAAACACACTTAATTCGGCTGCTCCTTGTGAGGAACCGGACAACTTGTCACATTTCCCCCTCGAACACGCAGTACTGTCGTAGGATCAGACATCAACGGACACCTTCGTAGCTCGTCACAAGACCTTAGACCTTCTATTGAGGTTGTTGGTTTGTTGTGTTGTTGTGTTGGTGTTGTATAGGTGTTTCCCCGCGCTCAGCACATCATTGCTTGACCTTGTCTCTGGCCACAGCTTTCGCATTGGCGGAGCGGTGACACTTCTTCTCGCCAGCGTCCCCCCAGAGGTAGTAGCTAAGACTGGTGGCTGGACGTCACTCGCCTTTCTTATCTACTGGCGCCGCATCGAAGAAATCATTCCTCTTAGTACTTCCCATGCGTACAAGAAGTCAGATCTGGACAATATTTCTAGCTCTATGGAAGAGTTCTGGATTAGTCAGAATGTTACTAGGCAGTCTGTAGACGATGCCATTCTGTAATCATATGGTCTGACTCTGTTCTCACTTAAGCCTGACTTGTGCCACTTGGGAAGGTTTCTGTAGCGAAGCTTGGGTTGGTAGTGCAATCCGGCCCCGGCCTGGATGCAAGCTGGCCATTTAGTAGCATTGGGAGCTTCACTCCAGATTGGGAAGGCCGCTTGGCATCCAGCTTGGATCGCCTCGGCTTGCCCTAGCGCTCTGGTCGTTTGGCGCTGCGCTTTCATCATGACGCAGACGCAGAATTCGGTCCCGTCCCGCGCGAATCTCGGGATATTGGGGATGCGAATGGTCAAAGATTTCGACGCGTCGTGATCACGTGCTCATTGAAAGCTCACGTGCGAGCCGAATTTGGAGCGCCTGCCAAACGACCCCCGCACCCTCGCAAACTATGAATCCTCACAGTTTGCTCTCATCAGAATCAGCCAGAATCGACATCTTATAAATTGACTAAACGATAGTAAATTTATCACCCTGCATTCCTTCCCTCACGCGGGGAAAGCTCGCAACGGATATCTTATCACATTGTTTGGTAACTTTGGTTCAGGCACCATGTCACATGATCGGTTTCAAAAAATCATGGTTTCAGGGAATTATGCAAGGCGCTGTAACTCTCAGAATCAGTGCTTGCCTCTAGTTTTACCTCTCTCTTGAAACTTCATGCCACCCATTCGCTCTCCGTCATTTCTTCATGGGTCGACTCCTTTGCCTCTGAGTCGCCCATCAGCTTCCAATGGCAGTGTTCACAGTGAGTGAGAGGAATACAGTACATTTTTTTTGATCTTCTAACTTCACGGAAACTCAGCACCGTATACTCGGTCGCTGTTGGGTTATCCAGATCTTGGCGGCGAGCCTTCACAAGGTATTATGCCTTAGATTATTCACAAGAAAAGTGTGTCTGACTCCAACCAGTAGCGCCCCCTGGATTAGTTGACCCAACTTTGTACTCCGAGGTTCCAAACTCTTTGAATGAGCAGTTGGACATCAATCTTGGTCATGGTCATACCCATGCTGCTCACCACACTGCGGGTAAGGGTCTTGTCTTCCAATCTTAAATTGCATGGTTTATCATATCTCATGGCTCTCCAGAGCCGTATCCCGCAGTGTTCGGACCTGGTAGTAGAGTTATGTTTCAGGGTGGATACCCAAGCTTCCCACAACATACCCATTTTCATCGAGGATATGGGATAGATGGTGAGAGATACTATTCATTTAATGAAGTGCGAAATCCAACTCATGGGTCCAAAGGCATACAACTCTTGTATCAGAAGGCATCACCTGCTGCCGCCTTCAATTCGAAGGATCGGTATGACCCCCCCAAATGTCACCCCAACACCAGAGTGGGCCTTCTAACGATGACGCGGAATTGGTCCAACAAAGGCCGACCACGTATCATGTGGTTGTACGGCTCAGCTGGAGCTGGAAAATCTGCCATTGCTCAGACAATATCAGAGGAGCTTCGTGCAGCATCCAACCTTGCAGCATCTTTTTTCTTTTCTCGAACAGCATCGGCAGACAGCCATCAAGGCCACGAAGGGCGGTTTGTCACAACCATTGCCTATCAGCTCAGCCAGACCATGCCTGCTCTCCGAAGCTACATTGAGCACGCCATCCTTAATGACTCATCTGTGTTCGACGTCACTCTCAGGGAACAGGTCTTCAAGCTAATTATCAAACCCCTAGAAGCGCTAAGAAACGATCAAAGAAACCAAAATGCCACCTGTGCACTCCCGAGAATCATTGTTGTTGATGGGTTGGACGAATGCAAGGAAGAGAGAGGGCAGCAGCAAGTACTTGACGCCATTGCTTTCCTAGTCTCACATGGCGACGTCTTTCCCTTTTCGGTGTTTGTGGCCAGCCGGCCTGAGGTGGTTATTCGTTCTTGGTTTACTGCATACCTCACTGCAAATCCTGACTTGGCTCAAAACGTGTCTCTTTTGGACGAATGTGATGGTGACCACGACATCGAAGTATTTGTTAGGAGTGAAGGCGCCAAAATTCGACAAATCCACCCCTTTCGGTCTCACATCCCGGCCGATTGGCCATCCGGCAGGGTCATGAAGGAGATTGTCAAACGAGCCAGTGGGCAATTTATTTATGCCGTCACCATCATGAAGTATGTGAGGTACCTTCGAGACGACCCCAGCCGCAGGCTTGATGATATTTTGCAAAACACCATCCCAGAAAATCACCGCCCATACGCTGAACTGGATGCCCTGTATCTGCACATCCTACGGCGGACTGAACACCCCTTGCTTGTCCATCGACTTTTTTGCTTCCGAATTGTTTCCATGTCCTTTTTCGGGTACCTGAACGGAGACCGTGTTGGAGAATACCTTCAAAAGTTTCTCTCTCTAACATGCCCAGTTGACATTCTGCTAGTAGATTTGCAGTCGATTATGAATTGCGACATAGATGGCATGAAGTTTGGGGCAGATTTAGATATGACGGCACAGCGCGAGCGTGTCACAAGCCTTGGGATCCGGATTCCGTCCATCTTCCATCACGCTTCCGTCGTCGAATTTCTACTGAATCCTCATCGCTCAGAAGAGTTCCACATCGACACACGACAAGCTGACAAAAATCTAACGGAGATTGCCATAAAACAGGTCAATGGTGGGGTTTTTACTCTGTCCCCTTGCCTTGTTGAAGTGCTGAGCTCTACATTTCATCCAGCAGACCTTAACTCAGATACATCAGATGAACGCTACATTATATATTGCTTCCTGATTATGCTTCAGACTCAGACATCTTTGGGAGCTGCTCACCAGGCTTCGGTAGCAGCAGCATTGTCCAGATGGGATATCTTAAATGACCGCATGCTATACAAAGTCCTTGACAGACTCAAAGAGAAATTCGGTGCAAGAACATCTCAGCTGTTGCAGGACATCTCACACCGGAACTTGTGGAAGGTCTTTGGCCCAGTAGTTGCAAGAAAGCGAGTTCAGGTCCTGCAAGACTTCCACTTTAATCATCCCAAAATCCCACAACATTTGCTTTATATCCTGCAACACCCTGTTGCCTTCGGATGTCAATTTTCCCATTTCAAGGGTACATCTACATCTACATCAGCATTTATCCACTACCATACTCCATCCTCAGTGACCGTCAAATTAACCTCGGGCAAGGTCGACCTTCATCAGCTGGTGTCCGACCATATATCTACTTCTATTCAACATTGTGTGGGGGTCGACGCATGGAATCATTTTACAGGCAGCATCCAGGGGACATCTTACGAGGATGACCATCGTGCTTGGAAGCGGTGTATGTACATTTGGCAGAAGTATGCATCAGGGGACTCAGCAGCCTCTGAAGTTCAGAGGAATCTGCTTTCAGAGGCTTCAACTGCCTTCGTGCATTATATCAAGGAAATCATCTTGCTGTAGGTGTTTAAACCATTGGCCATGTCATGAGTTATGACACTTAACTCTCACAAAATGTGCAGCCTTGATACGTCGCAACAGATTACTAGGCCAAAGTCAATTCAAGACCAATTGGACAACCTAAGGAGGAAGAAGGGCGAGTATTGGCGTACCAGCGTCGCAGAGATGCTCTTACATGACATCGAATTATTTCTGTGGGAAGACTGTCACCTTTCAGTCGAGATAGCCACAGCTTTGGAGATTCTAGTATCAAAGACCCACGTTCGGCCGCATTTTGTTCGAGGCTCTGAGTATGCACCATTTCTCTTGTCGTGGCGCTGTTCAAGCTAACATTTGGATGGCGTTGTATCCAGTCCTCGTACATTGAATCTCCGGCCACAAGTTCCATGCCATGCCAATTACCCCCCTTACCATTGCGGAACCTACAAGGGAGAACACCTTCACATCATTCGTGATTATGTACGGGTATGTTTCTTCTACTGGGTTCTCCTTTCTTACTATCATTGATCCCGTGCCATTCACTGACCACATGCAGTTGTTCGATATTCGTTGTAGTGATATGCTCAACATACACAACGTGAGTAATGGAGGCACAGGTGTTAAATGGGACGCAGCGTCGGACGACATTGAGGATATTTCTGCAATTCCGGCATACGAGCTTGCATTGAAGACAATCGACCCTGTAACTGGTCTAAGCGTAGGCTATCGCAATTGGACGTTATTTCAGAGACTAGATAAATTTAGGGAGGATTGATTCTGATTAGTATTCCGCCATGTAGTAAATTGTGTTTATTTCATGCATTATTAGTATTACATTTGAAAACTCTACTGGACATAGTAAGTATAACTACTTGCTGCATTAGGAGCAGTTTCTGCGATACATGGGTCATAAGCGAGGCGAGGGATATGGATTGTAGGACATGAACTTGCAAGTCGAGGTGCTTGTGATCAATGAGGGGAATCCGAAGACAGGTGTGGCGTTGAGACTGAGTGGGATAGATGAATGAGAAGGTCGATGTTTGGTTAGATGTGTAGGAACGAAAGGTGAAAGCTCGAGATTCTGGGAGTCGCTTTATACTGAGCAGACGGAGCACTCCAACCGATACTCGCAACTTCATTCTGCCAAGACCCAATTATAGTAGACCAAACTTGATCTCAACAACGTCCAAACGAAGGAAGATGTATGAGGTGTTGATTTGCAGGCATGTTGAACACAAGAGGCCAGTCAACATATTGGCGGTCGAGGGCAAAATACTGACGATGCATGATATGGCAGCAGTCCATCCCAATTTCATAGAATCCATCATTCGTCAACCCCAGCAAACACATCCCTATTCTAGCCATCCCACACGCACTCAAGTTCCGATCCTTCCACGTCGCTGTGCTTGACATTGCTGTCTCGTGTGTAGAGAAACCCCCAAGGTTGATCCAACTCGCACATCCACGTCTCTTCCAACTTCGCCCCGCTCTTTTTCCAGAAGGTCACTATATCCCGTCCATCCCCATCCCACTCCAACTTCACATCGACACGCCTGCCAGTAAATTCACCCCTTTCCCAATAGTTCAGTGATCACGTTCCTCGCCAGGCCCACAGCCTCGCATCCCGCTATTTAACATCCCCGGAAAACTCTCTACACACATCAACGACCACTATACGACGCCGATCCTGACACCATCCCTCGTAATTGGACAATTGTGGAGAGCCGGCACAGAATGGCGACAGTGTGTGTGGTGAGGCGAGCTGGCGACAATGTTCTAGAGACGAGGTAACGGAGATGTGCGCTGGTGGTGTAGTGGGGGAGGGAGGGTACGAACGAAAAAAAAAAATCGCTGACATGCCGTCCTCGTTAACACTGGATGAATTTGGACGGAGGAGTGGACGGATGTCCTTGACGTGTCTGCGGCGGGTGTGAAGATACGAGGAAGGGGTGGTGGAAAGACGACAACCAGGTCCAGCGTTGTCTTGGTCCAGGATTGTTTCGTGCAAATTTGAGTCTGCCTAGATAAGAAATCTTCTGGTATCACTAGGGCATAGTCGATCCAGCACCAAATGAGGTTTACGAAACGAGAAGGAAGCTGAACCTATGAGGAGAAACTCAATTTGAATTCTACAGATAAGTGGCAGTGACAAGCGCACATTTTGGTCTCGAAATTGTGTCCTGGACCCATAGATGTGGTGCATCCCGAACGTGTGTACAAGATGCCGATTATGTGGTGACGAGGTTAAAGCCAAGCAACCAGCATGCCCCATTTGATCGAAAAATAAGCCTGCTAAACCACTTCTCTGCCTCGTAGGGCATCTATTCGCAGACGTAGGACATCAGTTTGACCGACAGAAGGAAACAGCTCCTATTAAAATCGGGAAAAAATGTGAACAATGTAAAAATGGATTTTGAGAAACTGACATGCAATATAACGTACCTTTATCTCTGTAAAAATAAGCTTATTGACAGCATACAGTCTACGAGGGCATCCTTAAGCAGGGCTGCGTTATAAGCGTACATCCGTTTTCTGGTCAAAGACAGTAACCAGAGCGGCCCAAGACGATTGTCTGTTGACGCTTTGATGTGCCTAAAAATCGTGATAAAAAAGATGAAGGCCAGATATTTTATGAAAAGAAGAGCTATCATACCTACAATGCTGAGCTATGTAAAACAACATAGAATGGGCAACCCATGGTGAAGGTCATAGTAGAGATTGTGTTGAAGGAAGACCTCAGTTCACTGTGACCAGTCGGATTGAGTTCACACGCCCCTAAAATTAAGCTAAATCCAACACGTCGATTCTTTTCTAATGTCTCCTCTCATCCTCTTCTTCTCGCTCGTTGTTTCTCTCAAGCGTCTCTACACTTGCGGTTTCTCATTTCATATTCGTTAGTCTTCAGGAGAACTCGCCAGCCTCTGGCTCATTTCGGACTAAATACCAAAATGATGATTAATATGTGCCATAGCGAGAGTCCAGCGAGACTATTGGACAGGAGATAATGGAAGAAGATAGAACTTGAACTTGAACTGAGACTCCTCTATGTATGCAACCTTTGATCGCCATCGAGAACTTCATATGATTTTCCTCTGTGCTCTGTGCTATTCATGGGACAGTCTTAATACTATTTCTGGCTTCTGTGTGCTATTATTGTGGTGGTTCGTTCATGGTTTGAAGATATCAGGTCGGACACGTTCTGACGAGTTGCGGATGACCAGTACGCATGGTGCCCAGATACTTCAAATTGAATTGCTGATGATACTTTTGTGAGTTAATCTACAACTGTATGTGGGAGGAATGGCACGCAGATACTGACGCTATTTATCACAAATCGTGTAGTTTCTCCCAGCTGTAAATGTGCACAACTTTACAGTCAAAAAATTGAATCTTTCCAATCATGCCTTGTGCGCATGAGTTGTGGCCATCGCTTGTAACGAAGTCCTGTGCCATCATGTGCGAATTCAAGGACCTGATGGATAAACCGGACGAAATATCTAATCACCCATGTGCCTGAAGTCTCCATCCCTTCCCCCATGGCTCCAATTCGCTCTCCTTGCCTCTATAGTTCGACTTTTTTACCATTAAATCGTGCACTTGCGCCCAAAGGTGAGTGCAAAGCTTTATAATGTATTGATTGACCTCTGATTTTGTGACACTCACATAGACCGAAACGCTCACTCTCTCGACAAGCATCTGAACGGTCACCAGATGAACCCTCACAAAGTGGTGCGTACTGCTCACACAGAGATTAGATCATTTGAGATTTACTAAAATCTGTGACGCAGGTTATCAAAGGGGGAAGCTATTTGACCGTTCTCATAAGCGCATCCCTTCTCAAGACGTTTGATCATGTAGTGGCCTCAGATTTGCATCAGGGTTGTTTGGTTCTGGTACCCGAGTCTTGCTCAACGGCGGATTCTTTCACCACCATACTCACATTCACCGTGGCCAGGGCATAGAGGGTGAGATATATCTTTGTTTCACTTGAGACTTTCAATTGGCTTACATTTTGCGATGTCAAGGAATTTCTACACTTTATCGCAATTCTTCGTAGGGCGGAACTTGAATGACCAGGGTCGTTATGCTATCTGCGCAGGTCGTCTGGTACCAAAAACCATTCTAAAAGACCCCGAGACTGGCCTAATTATGGCCTACGAGAACTGGTCAATAAGGGAAAGGATGCATGCAATTATGTATAATGTCAGGACAATAGATGGTCACCCATGCCGTACAATTGTATGCAGTCCTTTTCCTTAAATCACTTCCACCACTTCAACTCTACGCAATATATAAAAATGAGGAATGACTTAATGAGAACGCTGGCAATCAATGGACTTGGTATGATATTTTGAGTTCAATTCGGGCCATTTGGGTGTTGTGTCACGGTGGTCAAGTCAGAAAACCTGATATAATCACGCACCGAAAAAAGGCGCACATAAGCATACAAAACATATATAAGACAAGTCTCAAAACATGGAATTTTCCTGGTATATCCATCTTATATAGGGTGCAGGAGTGATTTTCGATGTGTTTGAACTTCTTCCAACTACGAGTGACTCGGATGTTCCAACGTCGTTGCTTTGCATCTGGTTATCGCTTCAAACAATGGTCTTCGCCAGGTTTACTGACATAGTCGTTGTTCTCGTGCTAATAACAATCCCAGATTGTCTGGTTCAACCAGCTTCTCGTTCTCGCTCGCATCACAGATGATGCACCTTCTCTACCTCAGGGCTCAACCTCGACGCGAATTGCTCCCTAGGATCATCTATACGCACCTACGCGTGCATCATGTACCGTCTACTCTATTTCTACGTCTTCACTCCCAAATACTCTTATTCAACGTTCAACCTTTGGAGTTTAGTCAGATGTGTGAAGTCAAAGAGGTAGATGCGGTGCTCCATAGGCGCCAATAGTATAGTGGTCTTTGAAGGATTCTGTTGTGACGTGTGGGTGATTGTTCGGGCTGGTGAAAGAAAATAGATGCGGCCTCTGGTGATGTGTACTGGGATGGATATGGACAAATGTCTTGGTGGGCATAGTTTGATCGAGGGATAGAGGACAGTGACAAAGAGAAAGATAGGCCTGGTTGGACTCGGAGCATTGAACTTGAACCTCATCTAACTCGACAGACCACCGTTGACAGATTGATCGTTGAATCTCAAGCATCCGACACATACATAGGTTTAAAGTCCATCGTCCAACCAACGGAAGAACCACATGGGTTATAAGGGCTAAAGATTTCGAAGCTTCTGACAGTACACATACACACACGCCGTGAACGTAACTCTCTACAGAAAGGAGACTAATAAGTTTATTGCACCTCAAATGTGTTATCGTTATCAAAACCCGAAGTTTGCTCAACGTCCACACGCATGACCCACACTCCAGACTGATGAAAGCCTTCTCATTCGTCCCAATTCACATCGACGCACATGCCGCTGAATTTGCCGTTCTCCAACGTCTCATTTACCACGTTCCTCGCTAGCCTCACAGCCTTGCATCGTGCTCTTCAAACGTATTAGCGACCGCTATACGACGCTGTATGCTTTCATTATCCCTCGTAATTTGACCAATTGTGGACAGCCAGCAGGGAATGGTGACGGTGCATGTGGCGAGGCGAGCTGGCAGCGATGTTTAAAGACGAGGTGATGGGGATGTGTGTGCTGGTGATGTGCTGGGCGAGGAAGGGTATGGACAAAGAACGATAACATGTCGCCTTTGTGAGCACTTGATGGATCTCGACGGAGGAGTGGAGGGAGGCGTCTGTAGGTAGTGACAGCGATTGGCAAGGTACAAGGAGTGGCGGGAGGCAGTTGATAATGTGGAACAATATCTTGATCCCGATTCCCACTAGAGCACGGCCTGTCCTGCACCAAACGAGGTTCACGAAACGACAAGACGGCTGTAATCTGTGATAAACTTAATTTAGATTCCACGGAGAAGTGATGGTAACGAGCGTACATTCTTGTCCCAAATCGCGTCCAGTAAAAGATTCAGATTTTCACAATTTGTAGATCTTGCACATCGCAAACGCATATGGAAATGCGACTCCTAGATGATGCGGTGGTGAACACTGTCCCAGTGACCCGAGTCGCGGTCTGGCAACCACTATGCCCCATGCCTGAGGGCGAAATCGCGAAGTGGGCCCGTGCTGCTACACGGATCATCTGTCCCATAAGGGGTCTATTTGAAGACATGGTGCCGACCTGAGAAATCAGCTTTTGTAAAAATCAGTGAAAAATGAATTTGGGATGATGATGCGCGATGCAACGTACCCTTGTCCGAGTCAAAATAAGCTTATTGATGATATACAGTCTACGAGGGCACTCTAAATCCCGCATACATATGCAAGAATGGGCTTGTGGTCGGGTCAGAACAGCATTCTTGAAGACGATCATCCGACGCCTTGGATGCCTGAAAATTAGAGTCAAAAAGTTGAAAATCATAGATCTGACGCGAAAGACTGCCATCTTACCTATACTCTTAAGCCCTGTCGTAGAGCGAGACGGAATAAACAGCCTATGATTTAAATTATTTCAGAGATCGTGTGCCAGGGTGGAGGAAGAGTCAAGACAGTCACAGTTGGACGACTTACGAATAACGCCAGGAAAAGAGATGCCTGATAAATGAGAGGGTGTGATGTCGAAACAAGTGTCCGAAAGTGATGGAGGTGGGGTGATGCATTGGCCTGACAGAAGTAACAGAAGGGGAGGTAGTCGAAGAGCAGAAAATACGGCTGTTGGCGGGGGGTGGTGTCGTCCCAACCGTGCCGCAGATGATGACAGGCTTTTGACCAAAACCTGAGACTCTGACCTCACTTGTAGACGTCACGGTTGCTGGCGGAAGAAGCTGTCGGTGCATAGCAGTGGTACATCCCCAAATTCGTCAACATATCCCTATTCCAGTCATCCCATGGGCGTTCAAGTTCCAATCCCCCCACGTCACTGAGCACGATATTGCTCTTTGCAGTGTCTCGTGTGTGTCATGAAACCAACCACGTCCCCAAGTCCTCCAAATTTTGTCAAATGCATACATCCACGTCGCTTCCAAGTCTGCCCCCTCTCTTCCAACAAGCTACCGCACCACCATTCCCATCTCGCTCCAGCCTCGCATCTAGTACACCCATGCCGCTACATTCGCCTATTCCCCGACTCCCGCACCTTCCAACGTCCCAGTCGTCGCATCCTGCCCCTCAAGTTCAGCGACACCTCCCTACTGCGTTCAACGTAATATTGGCAAGCGCAGTACGTTGTGGCATCCTTTCATCATCCCCTGTACGATAACGAGATAGGAAAAGCGATCGCTGGTCGGGAAACATCGAATTAAATGGAGACATGGAAAGCAGTCGTGATCGTGTCCGCAGATGGGCCAGCGAATTGTAAGGATGAACGACGAAGAACTGGGGCAAGAGGCGAGAAATTGAATCTCGACTCAAGCCATGGTGAACGACGGGTTGTGATGCGTCATGACCCAACTGGCACGATATGAGGGTTGTGGAATGAATAAAGCCAAAGATATGAAGAAGAGGGAAGCGTCGGTTTTAGTTACACGGCGAAACCGACCACGCCACCAAGGACTTCAAAGTTGGTCCAACTCGTGTACATCCACGTCGCTTTCAACCTCATCGCTCTCTCTTTCCAGGAAGCCACCATATCCCATCCATCCCCATTTCGCTCCAACTTCACACCGACACGCATGCCACTAAATTCGCCCATTTCCCGCTAGCTCGCTAGCCTCACAGACTCGCATCCCACTCTTCAACATCCCCGGAGGTCTTCCTACACGCATTAACGACCACTATACGACGACGTTTCCTTTCATCGTCCATTGTAATTTGGCCATTGTGGAGAGTTAGTGTGGAAGGGTGATGGTTTGCGATAAGGCGAGCTGGCGGAGATGTTTTAGAGATGACGGTGATGGTGTGGTGCGACCAGTGCGGTGGGGCAAGGTAGGATATGAATGAAAAAAGGTCAACATGCCGCCTTCGTTAGCAGTAGATGGATCTGGAAGAAAGGTAGCGATGTCCTTGATGTGTGCGCAGACGGGGCCAGCGAGGGGGAAGATGCAAAGAAGAGAGAATGGTGGGAAGCGACAATAAACGTCTTGATCTAGGCTGAACAGGGAGTGTTGACGCGTTGATAGTTCCACGGAATTTGAGCGTGTCTAGACAATGATCTTTTTGGTATCACTAGGATATAATCTGTCCAGCACAAAACAAAGGTCACGAACAACAAGGACGATGAATTTATGAGAAGAAATTTAGTCTGAATTTACAAGAAGGAAGGCTAAGGCAACGTACGTCTTTTTTATCCTAACACCATATCTGGAAAAGATACAGACAGCCCAAAGATGTGGGCGTATCCCAGACGTGTATGCAAGATGCGACTCGATGATGCGGTGATGGAGTTCAAGTTGTGTTGTAGTCCATGCCCCATGTCTAAGGTTAAGATCTAAACAGCAGCCTGTACTGTTACAGCCGTCCTCTGTCTCCTGGGGCATCTATTCGCAGATGCAGTACATCAGATGAAGAAATAGCTCCTGTAAAAATCAGGGAAAAATAAGAAAAATGGATTTTGAGAGATAGTGATGTTTGATACAGCGTACCTGCATAGTCTCCCGTAGTCAGACAAATGCCCCCCTTCGGGGGGCACCCCGCGTAGCGGGGGTCTGATTCGTAACACGGTATCCTTGTCGTAGGTTGGCCTCTCCTGCCTTATAAAGTAATTTTTCGAGCTAGCCAAGAGCTGCCCTTCGTTTGTTTGTACACCTAAGAGCACGTGAGCTAGTTAACGCGTTTCGCGTCTTTGTTGATTCTCTCACTTCACCTCGTCATCTTATCCCTGCATGTATGATTCCGGCCTTGGAAACAGAGTGTTAGTGGTTAGATGATTTAATACTCCCCAATACCCGCCTTTTTTCATATAAGTGGATGCCCATATACCCGCCCCATCGCTATTATTATTGCCATGTCTTCTAATACAGGTCCTGCTGGATTCCAGGACATCACAAACAATGCACCAGCCCCCTTTCAGCACCGCAACAGCACGAAGAGAAAGACAAACACCGACGAGAATGCAAAACCAAGCTACTATTCAAAATTCTCGGTCAGCAAGAAAGTCAAGGCTCATCACAGCATCACACACGCACCTGCCCTTCCTCTTCAATCTTCGCCACTCCCTACGTCGTCCCTCACCCATACATTCCGTTCCTCACCACATACCAGCACACTAAAACCCGCCTACCTTTCCATACCCCAGAAGTTGCAACACATGACCGATGCCCTCAAGTCATGTATAGTACCTGCATATACAGGAATGGGTCCATGGTCTGGTCAAGAACTGTAATCTTGAAGACGATCATCTAGCACCTTGACATGCCTGAAAATTAAAGCCAGAAATATAAAAATCAAATGCTCTTAAGCCGTGTTGTAGAGCGAGACGGATAAGCAGCCCATGATTAAAATTAATTTAAGTAGAGGTTGTGTGGAGGAAGACAGTTGGATGACTTGTGAATGGCGTCGAAGATGAATTAAAATAGAATTGTTCACGCGCCCCTAAATCCAATCCCTGCATTCGAACGTTTTCTTTCGGTTTCCGTAAATTTCAATAGTAATACATATGGCATGTACATAGTTCACAACGAATAGAAACAACATTTCCATCTCATCTTTCGTATTTTGTGTTCTTATTCATCGTCCATCGTTGTCCAGTGTCCGGACTCCGTGTGCACGCACCTTCGTTAGCTTCTCTTCATTGTTTTCGTCGTCTTTGCTCTTCACCTTCGTCTCGCCTCGTCCCCCAGTTTCACCGTCACCCTCATTGGAGTACCCTTCATTAAGATCTCCCCATGCACACATCATCGGACAAGGAGACGTAGAAGGGACAGCCTGAGGGACCAGGAACATCTTTAACGATGTTCTGTGATGAAAACAAAAAATCGTGCGCCGCATGGTCAGGCGAAAATGAGGATGGAGGCCGGTAATTGCGAGGAACGTACAAGTCAATGGGAAATCCGAATCGAGGAGTCTCATGTCAGATAAACGATAGGGTTGCATGTGCCGCTCTGAATCAGCTTGCGTAAATTCTGGAGTGATCATATGCTTTGGTTCATAGTCGATTCCTTCAGAGTGAAGAAAAGGTCAGAAGTGTGTTAGAATTTATTTGAGAGGGCAAATTTCAGAGAACGACGTTCGCTTTGAAAAATGCGTGGAGCTGGAATGAAATATTCAGGCGACTTGAAGAGCTAAAAGACGCCCTAGGTTTCTAATCTTCCGATGGATACTGGGGTGGGTTCCAAGGATGATGATAGGTTTTAGGGGACCCATGGTATAATACATAGTAATGTGATTTAAATTATCGATCTCTCACCCTCATCAGATGCCGTTCTGGGCTCCAATTTCACCA
The DNA here is from genome assembly GCA_015501605.1 of Panaeolus papilionaceus. Classification (NCBI taxonomy): domain Eukaryota; kingdom Fungi; phylum Basidiomycota; class Agaricomycetes; order Agaricales; genus Panaeolus; species Panaeolus papilionaceus. The sequence goes on along the minus strand of JADNRZ010000012.1, from coordinate 1,093,660 downwards.
CACGGTTCCTTTCGCCCGCTAACGCTGCAATTCATTTCCTTTTCATCATATCTGCATTCATTTTCTTCATGCATTCACTTTTTCTGTGTACCCTCATAACCTGCACATTTCTGAGTGGTCAATCAAAATTTTGGAGGTGAACATTGGGAGTTGAAGTGGTTGAGCTATTGCTATGCTTATGTTATGTACACTTAGGCTGTGCGTTAATACTTGAATTGCAGTGTTATAATTTCCGAACGACATCGATATACTAACCCTGCTACCCACAGTTCATGCAATTCAGTAGGACTCCTAATGGAATTCGTCTCCGAACACGCGCTGTTTGCAGCGATAATCAAAGGGGAGATTATGGGCCACTGGCTGTGCTACAGAAACGTGGCTGCAGTGAAGAGTTTGCGCATTGTTCAAGTGCGCTGCTTGGAGTGCTACTTATTATCGGCCTTCTTTGTTGTCCCTCTTCTTTATGCCCCCAATTCGCTCTCATACGTCTAACCATGTTTCAAGACCATCCCCTCTGGGTGGTGGTGAAAGGAATTCTAGTGAGGCTGAACCCATCGATACACAACTTCCATGTCCACTAATTCGGAGATTCAGTCAGCACCACCACTCTTTTAGCAGACAATCAAACAGTCCAGGATGGAGGGCAACACAATGACTATCACGCCTCGACGACAGTATCTGGGGGTCCATCTGCTGGAAGTCCGCACAACGGACTTGGTCCCAACAGCAGACTGGTTTTCCAAGGGGGAACAAACCACTTTTCTATCCAGCATACATATAACGAAGGCGTAGGCGGTGAGTTTACTCCTCAAGTCTGGAATCTGCAATACGCACAGTTTTGATGAAGCAACAGTGCCCAATCCTCCATCGAACCAGGGCTTGTTTGGCTCTGGATCGCAAGTGTACCTGGGTGGCGGACAGACGACCTTTCAACAAAATACGAACATGCATTATCATGATCACATCCACTATGACGGTATGTATTTTTTCCTTCAATTATGGCCCAATGATGAACTCACAGACGGTGTAGCCATAACGCTTCTGTACCAAAGATCGGCACCAGCAGCTGCTTACAACTCCAAGGAGCGATTTGACCCTCCCAAATGCCACCAGAACACCCGGATAGGACTACTAAATATGGTTCACGACTGGGCCAATGACTACGACACAGCAAATGACGTGGTGTCACTGCAGCCTGATACTCCCCAACTCCTGTGGTTGTTCGGTTCTGCGGGCTCAGGGAAGTCTGCGATCGCCCAGACAACATCAGAGGACCTGTCGCGACTGTGTAACCTCGCTGCGTCCTTCTTCTTCTCCAGAACAGCGCCAGAAAACAGCTATCGTGGCGACGAAAGTCGTTTTGTTACCACTATCGCCCATCGCCTCACAGAAGTCATCCCAGGTCTGCGCAGCCAGGTTGAAAACGCCATCAGGAGCCAACCATCCGTGTTTGATCTCACTCTTAGCGAGCAGGTTATGGTGCTTATTATGGAGCCGTTGAAGGAGGTCAAACGCCAAAATGGCGGCGTGAATATTGCGAGTCGATATGCCAAGGTCATTGTAGTAGACGGCCTGGACGAATGCAAGGATGAAGCCGGTCAGAAGCAGGTTTTAGACGCGATCGCAACCCTTGTTGGCCACCCTGACATCTTCCCGTTCTCTGTATTCCTAGCCAGCCGCCCAGAGCTGGAAATTCGCACATGGATTGAATCCAAGCATTCGGTACATCCAAATCTGGTACGAAGTGTTTCGCTCTTAGATCACTGCGATAGCGACCATGACATCGAACTATTTGTCAATGATGAAGTTGCTGACATCCGAAAAGTGCATCCCCTGAGGCTCGAAATTCCAGCAGACTGGCCATCACCAGAGCCCATTAAATATCTTGTGAAGCGTGCTTCTGGTCAATTCATCTATGTGACGACTGTGATGAAGTACATCAAGGACCGACGAAACGACCCTAGACAGAGGCTCAAAAGCATTCTGCAAAACACTGTTGCAGAATCTGATCGCCCGTATGCAGAGCTGGATGCACTATATTTGCACATTCTCCGACAAACGCAGCACCCTGCTCTCGTCCATCGAATTCTCGCCTTCCGTCTTGTCACAGTATCATTCTTGGGAAATCTTGAAGGACTCGATCCAGAAGATTTTCTGCAAAACCTTCTCTCCCTTTCACTCCCCGTTCCCGTGCTTCTGGTTGACTTGCAATCGATCATGAAGTGTTCCAGTGATGGGATGGACTTGATGAATGGGCTTCACGACAGCGACCCTGCGGATACAATGATAACATCTATCAGCATCCCTGTCTCTCCTGTTTTTCATCACGCATCATTTGTCGAGTTCCTTTTGGACCGTCAACGTTCAGCAGAGTTTTATGTGGATACAGACAAGTTTGATGAATACCTTTTTCAGATGGCATTGAAGAGCATCAGAGATCGTGGTCAGTTGATATCCACTCTTTCATTGACAGAATGTCTGATTATTGTTATCAGCATCAGATCCAGAAGAGGCAGACAAATCAGAGTGCTACGTGATATACTGCTTTCTCACCATTCTCCAGACTCAGCTGTCCCACCGTCCGTTTTTCCTGGATCACATATCTGTCGAGCTTTCCAAGTGGGACAACTTAAACAAGACGTTGCTTTATGACATTCTCCGACGACTCGCTGTGAAACATCTCGAAGTAGAAAACTTCCCCCTCCTTGACATTATCGACCTGAAGCTGTGGAAGCACTTTGCTCCCGCGGTGGAGAGAAGGCGAATTCAATGTCATCAGGCGCTTGAAAGTGCAGGACTCCCACTAGAGCTGTTTGCCATTTCTGAAAGACCCAAGGATTTTGGTTTTGGATTTATTCGTTGTGACTGCGATCTCTCTGATGCTCATGATTTACTGGAATGGCATATTTTTTCCTCTGTTCACCACAAAATGGGAACTGATTCCACTCATCTGCGGAGTAAATTTCTTGACGATTTCCGGGGTACCAGTGCCTCACCATTTGGCGCTGCATTCGACCCGGTGGGATTCTACAACTTTATGGACGTGCTATGTGATGATCTGCCAAAGCGGGAGCTGGCAGCTCTCCAACTTGAAAGGTGGGGCTCGGAGCGGGATATACGTCGAGAGCTTGAAGATGCGGTTATATTCCATCTCAAACATATTGTTTCCTTGTACGTACCTCTGCAGCCTCAGGTCTCTTATCGACACCAATCAACGGCTAAATGATTGCATAGGCTTGACCCATCTGAAGACATTCACAAACCCAAGGAAATTATTGCCGCTTTTGACAGCCTGAAGGGGGAGTTGGGGGAGCATTGGCGCGCACTCACCGCAGCCTATTTGCTAATCGGCCCTAGCCGTCTTGTGTGGTTCAATTGTCCCGTTTCCAACGGTATAGTCGCAGCTTTGGATGACATCTCCAACCGTTTCTTCCCACCACATGTTATCTCATCAATAGAAGACGCTGCCTTGCCCTTCGACTTCCCCTATCCCCAATCGAAGAGAGATATGCTGAAGTCATTCACGCCCGCCTGTGGACTTCCTCGCTGGCTCAAATCCCCCTGGGATAATTTCGAGATCTGCACCTCCGTTGGTGACATACGACATGCACTTTGCTACTTTCATGATTACATGCGGGTGCGTATTCCTTTTAACTTGACATTTATATTCAACGTCTGCAATGCTAATAGATGAGATCTCCTGATGTAGATTTATAACATTTGTGTGCACGGTGGCGGTGGGATGGATGACAATGACTCGAATACGACGAGCATGGAGAGCGACTCAGACGACGACAACTCGAATATGCGAAGTATGGAGGTCGACTCGGATGACAACGATGTCACGGATGTGCTCATGAAGTCGATCAGTGCACATGACCTTGCATGGGATATCATGCCAAAAATGGACTACGAGGATTGGTCATTGTTTGAGAGGGTAGACAACTTCATGAAGGACTACAACGAGGCGGAGGAGAAGCATAAGGAGATGACAAAGACAAAGAATTCAAACAAGCTGTTGTACCATGCATGATGCACAATTTAATTCGTCTAACAGTATAACTCGACAATGACATGCGAATACAATATTAAGTATATTCAGTGACCAAGACCTGGAATAACCACTACAGTAAGCGCTTCCATTTGTTGCATGCATAAGCAGGATGGATTTTATAAGACGATGGTGATTCTTCGAACTCGGTTACGATGGGAAGGGTGACTGGTGATCGTTGGTCGGGGTGCTTCGAAATTTTTGAAGCAAGCGAAGGCAGGCGCATAGCCTATAGGAAATAGGTCAAAAAGAGCATGACCTGAAGCTCTGATCTCTTTGACCGAAGCCACTAGAAATCGAGCCTGCTGCAAGGCCACCCATCTGATCATCAGGAAGGCTCACGACTGGAAATATACAAGTTTATATAATCGACGTGGTCATTGAGAATGCTCGTATACTAACGTGCAGCACCAGAACAGCAGGAACATGGCCTATATAGTGGCTGGGGACTCGAATGACGCATGGAACTGATATTACTAGTATATCGCAGGCGGCACCGTCCAATGTGTCATTTTCCTGTCTCTCTTGCTTCTTCATCTCGCCGATGGCTTGTGAAACTTCGAACGCACACCTTCTTCTCCACTATGAATGAAAATGACAATAACGGCGCAATGGGACTGTGAGCGTTGGGTTGAGGTTGTGCGACTAAAAGGACGAGGAGTAATAGTCGTGTAGGTATGGGTGGGAAGGGAAAAGCGAGGGTATCTGTGTTGGAGGATAAAACTTCGGCAGAGCATTGCAGCGTTCCATTCCTGGGCTCGTCCATTTAGATACCCATCAAGTCTAGCGAAGATGTGCCCACCCCTGCCATTCCATGTGCGTCACGTTCTGATCCTTTCATGTCGCCATTGCATGCTTTCCTGCTTTGCATCGTCTCTACTGAAACCAATCATTTTCACAAGACCCTTCAAAGGTTCGTTGGTACATGGACAACAGTTTTGAACGGTAGGAGCAGAAATGTAGTCTTATTACTTCCCCAAATGATTGGGGAAAATGTTGAGCCGCGATTGGTGGCGTCTGGGGCAAAAATATCCTTTGAAAAAGCATGGCATGTTGAACGAATGTGCGTCAAGTTTGAAGAAGAAAAAATAATGTTAAATTCACTCACCGATTGGCACCACACCCAGTTTCCTGACATCAGATCCCTGTAGCGTCGAGTTCCTAGCTCATCTGTGACCTGCTTTGCTGCAAAATACATCTCGGCTGCGAAGTTGGGGTTTGAGAGTTAATTGTGCAACACAGAACGAGGATCTCGAAAGATCACATTGTATTCCTCATGGTTCCATGGTGTCTTGTCACCAGGAGCGAGTCCTCCATTGTAAGCTATTGTGAAGGATTGCCAAAGTACGTCGCCAAGCTTTATTGTATAAATGCTGTTTATTGAGAAACGGTGGGTTCGTGTTTTCGTCCAAGGTCTCAGCCCAAATGTCCGTCAGCTTGTCCATAGTAGTGCCAGAGACCTGCAATTTTTGGTAGAGCAGGTTGGCGAGACAAAACTGTGCATGATCTTGAAACGGTGAGAAGTCGTTAGAGGATAGGATTGATGCAGGCTGTGGTAGAGCATCTGGGGGGAGAAATGCGCCATTTTTCGTCATAAGGAAGACCTGTTATTAATTTAATACGAGATTTCCCTTCAAACTACTCAAGAGACACACGTACCATTAATCAAAGGATGTCAACATGTTGTTTCTTCATTCATCGTGGCTCTCTAATTGATAATTTCAGCGTCGACAGGAGATGGGAAGGCTGGTTACGATTTCCTAGTAGTACAGTGCTTGCGATTTCCGTTATGGGCAATTTAGAAGGGCAGCGATGGGTATGTATGTGGTTACTCAGCCCACCGAGGTTTGAACATGTAAGGTGCAGGAGCAGACTCGACAAGGCATAGTACGGGTTAATGTTCGTGTCATTGGCAATTGCACGCTCTAGAGAATAGGACTTGAAAGCTGAGGATGGCAAAGAGTAAAATAATGAAGAGCAACGAGTCCACAGTTCTGATCCACAGACGCAAAATAATCAAGGTGAAAAGCGTTCGTGTAGTAGACAGTGTTTTGTTCAACACTAGATATCCAGGCCCACCAAGCATATAATGTACACCACAGCACATATATGACACCAGGAGCTCTATTCCCAAATCCGGGATCCTACACTCAAGGAGTGCCAGATATAATACTGCTAATTAAATTGATACAGATGGGAGAGCGGTTGAGAGAAGGAGTCAGACTCAGCGAGAAGAAGGACCACGATGAGGATTTGGGAGCTGACCAGTCACATGTTTCATCACTGTTGATCAATGTTGGACGTTCTCGTTGAACCTTAGCTTGATCTCCAACACCATTCATGATACCTCACTGTCTCGATTTCTCCATTTTTACCTTCTTTATACCATAGGTGAGTTATAATTTGAGTTATGTCTGTTCTTTCAACTCATCTTGACCCCACTCTTTCCCTTCAATTACCATCACGTCGTATCAGTCCATTATCAGCACGCGTTCTGAAAACAAAAGTGTTCACCCTGGACAAGTTACTATCAATTCAAGTCAACAACCACGTTCAAAAGAGAATGTTATTAACTTCTCCAACCCCCCCCCTCCTTTTTTCTTTCTCTACGCAGCTCGGGAGGACTCTGCGTTCTGGCTCTAGTATGTCTGTGCAAGGAGACAGTTGCGTCAACATGACGTGGTTGAACGACATACGCCCCAGCTGGGACATACCTCTTATAGGCGATACCTTCGACCGAAAAATCATATCTTATTCCGACGTGTTCCAGATCAACCACGACTCACTCATCCTAGTCAACCCCGAGCGGGTCAAACGTTGATGGCTGTGTTGCCTCATACCTTGCTCTCGCTCTCTCACTATCATCACATGTCGTTCTGCGCTTCAATTTCACCACACGGTTCCTTTGGCTGCTAACGCTGCAATTTATCATTTCATTTTCATCAAATCTGCGTTTGTTTTCTTTATGCATTCTCATAACATGCATATTTCCAAGTCAAGGAGTCAGTCAGTCGGAATTTGGGAGTTGAAGTAACTGGGCTATTGCTGTGGTTATGTTATGTACACTTGGCTGTGCGTTGATACTTAAATTGCAGTGCTGTATTTCTCGAAATACTGACCCCACCGCCTACAGTTCGCGTAATTGAATAGTACTCTTAATGGAATTCGTTTCCGAACACGTTGTGCTGAAGCGATAATCGAAAGGACAACCCAGGGCTACAGCCCTGTGGCTGCAGTGCAGAATTCGCGCATTCTTCAGGTGCGCTGCTTGGAGTGCTACTCATTATCCGCTTGCCTTCTTGTTCCTCTTCTTATGCCCCCATTTCGCTCTCAGAAATCTAACCATGTTTCAACACCATCCCCTCTGCGTGGCGGTGAAAGGGATTCTAGTGAGCCTGAACCGATCTCTACGAAGCCTCCACGTTTACTGATTGTATATTCAGCTGGCATCATCCTTTCGGCAGACGGCCAAACTGACCAGGATCCTGAGCAATACAACCACTGTCACACCTCGTCGACAATATGTGGGGGTCCATCTGCTAGAAGTCCGCACCACGGACCTTTTGGGCCCAACAGCAGGCTGATGTTCCAAGGGGGAACAAGCCACTTTTCTATTCAGCAAATATATAACGAAGGCGTAGGCGGTGAGTTTACTCTTCAAGTCTGGAACCTGCAATGAGCACAATTTTGACGAAGCGACAGTGCGCAATCCTCTATCGGGCCAGGGCTTCTTTGGCTCTGGATCCAAAGTGTACCTGAGCGGTGGGCAGGCAACCTTCCAACAGGATACGCACATGCATTATCACGATCACATCCACTACTCGGACGGTATGTATTTTCCCTAGAATTATGACCCAATCATGAATTCATAGACAATGTAGGCATAACGCTTCTGTACCAAAGATCGGCACCAGCAGCTGTTTACAACTCCAAGGAACGATTTGACCTTCCCAAATGTCACAACAACACCCGGATAGGATTATTAAATATGATTCGCGACTGGGCTGATGATTACGATGCAGAAAATGGCGTGGTGCTTCAGCCTGATACCCCCCAACTCATGTGTTTGTATGGTTCTGCGGGCGCAGGGAAGTCTGCGATCGCCCAGACCACATCTGAGGACCTCTCGCTACTTTGCAACCTCGCCGCATCCTTCTTCTTCTCCAGAACGGCACCAGAAAGCAGCTATCGTGGTGACGAAAGCCGGTTTGTGACCACCATCACACATCAGCTCACGGAAGTCATGCCCGGTCTACGCAGTTATGTCGAAAACGCCATCAGGAACCGACCTTCCGTTTTCGATCACTCTCTTAGCGAGCAAGTCATGGTTCTCATTATGGAGCCATTGAGGGAGGTCATACGCGACAATGGCGAGATGGATCTTGTATTCATTTTCCCCAAGATCATCGTGGTGGATGGCCTGGACGAATGCAAGGATGAAGCCGGACAGAAGCAGGTGTTGGAGGCGATAGCGACTCTTATCGGCCACCCTGAAATCTTCCCATTCTCTGTATTCCTATCCAGTCGCCCGGAGTTGGCCATTCGCACATGGATTATATCCAAGCAGTCTGCCTTTCCGGATCTTATATGGAGCGTTTCGCTCTTAGATCACTGCGATAGCGACCACGACATCGAAGTTTTCGTCAACGCTGAAGTTGCTGAAATCCGAGAGGTGCACCCCCTGCGATCCGAAATTCCAGCAGACTGGCCATCACCCGAGCCAATCAAAGAGATTGTGAAGCGCGCTTCTGGTCAATTTGTCTATTCGTCGACTGTGATGAAGTACGTGAAGGACTTACGAAACGACCCCAAACGCAGGCTCGAAAGCATTTTGCGAAACACTATGACAGGATCCGATCGCCCATATGCAGAGCTAGATGCACTATACTTGCACATTCTCCGACAAACGCAGCACCCCACATTTGTCCATCGCATTCTCGCCTTTCGTCTCGTTACAGCATCATTCTGGGGAACGCTCGATGGACTCGATTGGCCAAGCCATGTCCAAACCTTCCTATCCCTCCCATGTTGTGTGCAGATGCTTCTCGTTGATTTGCAGTCGATAATGAGTTGTGATCTTGATGGGATGGCCTTTATGAAGGGTCGATCAATGTACACATGCGATGATACGACATCTCTTGGTGTCCCTATTCATACTGTCTTTCATCACGCATCATTTGTTGAATTTCTCTTGGACCGCCAACGATCGGGAGAGTTTTACGTGGATATATGCAAGTTTGATGAAGAATTTTTTCAAGTAGCTTTGAATGAAATCGGTGGTCACTGTGAGTTGAGCTCTTTTCCTTTGGTATACAATTATCTGACTGTCGTTCTCAGACTTCGACGAGGACGAGACAGATGAAGACTATGTGGTATACTGTTTCCTAATCACCCTCCAAACCCAAACATCCCTCTGTCCAGCTAGCAGGGATCTACTCTCTGCCCATCTTTCCATGTGGGATACCTTGAACAACAGGATGCTGTACGAAATTATTCAACGGCGCTGCGACGAATATCTCCTCATGGGTAATTCACCCATGCATGAAATTATTGATTGGGATCTATGGAGACAATTTAGTCCAGCGATGGAAAGAAGGGGGGCTCAGTATCAACAGGACCTCGAACAGGCGAACCTTCCACGCGAGCTGTTTCCTTTCATCGACAAACTCTCCGGTTCAAGTTGTTTAGATTTATATCAGCCTTACAGTCGTGGTCTGCCAGGAGACCCCACACCTGGCCAGCTGTTAACATGGTATATTTTTTTATCCACTCCACGGCCCACAGGAGCCTTCAAGCTTGATGGTGACGATGACCAACTACTCTCCGATTTAATTTTTGGTTCATACCGGCAGCCAAATTGGGCTTACCTTGTCTGTCGGCTACGAGAAGGCTTCTCGCAATCACAGATAGAAGTACCTGCAATCTTCAGTTGGACGTCAGATCTCTTCTTGCATTGCTCGAATGCGGCCGTATCCATCATCGAGCAAATCACATCCCCGTATGGTATTTCTCGACATGTTGCATGTGCCCTGTTATCATCATTCAATTGCTAACATCGGATGTGTAGGCTTGACCCATCTCGAGATACCACCAAACCCCAGGAAATCCTAGCCGTTTTCGAAAGCCTGAAGAGACAAATAGGCGAACATTGGCGCGCGGTTACTGCGGCCATTTTACTGGAAGAACTCGTTACCTTTATCTGGTTGTATTGTCCCCTTTCAGCCAGTTTAATTTCATCTTTGGAGAAGATGTCTCGTTGCCTATTTCCACCGCATACCGTTTCAGCACTAGAGGATATTGACTTTCCTCTCGACATTCCCCATCCCGAACCCGAAAGACAGATGCTGACCCCATGTAAAGCTGCTTGTGCGCTGCCACGCTGGCTTATAACTCCCTGCAACTTTGTTAGTTCGAGTTCCACCAGGCTATATACTGCCTTCGGCTATGTCCATGACTACATCCGTGTATGTATTCGTTTCAAGTCACCAATTATATGTTATTAGAAGCACTAACACGGTCCTATTGTAGCTATACAACATCGTCACGCAAGAGATTGAAAGATGTGATGGAAGCGGGAGTGCTGAAGATGACACAAAGATTCCAGATAAGGACTGGGCCGACAATGTTGACATCATGACAATCCCTGCGTTTGAGTACCTCGAACATGCTAAGCCAGTAGACCCTGAAACGGGCTTGCCTATAGCCCAACACAACTGGTCACTTGGTTACAAGCTGGTGTGCATTATGTGCAGTATCGATGACCTAAGTAGGAAAAGCCGGCAGTAGCACGAAGTGAAAATTTATATCACATCTATGCACTCTATTTATACAGCTGTAAACTAACTGCAATACCGTGTTAAATTCCTAAAGAAATGAGAATCTTATTCCAGAAGCTTTTCGACAGTGAAGAGACATGCTGTCTTGATACCACTAGCAAAGCTCACGACTCGAGACGCACAATCATGAGAGTTCAGCAGCACCAACCCAGACGATATAATATTATAATATGAGGAAGTAACGGAAGGTAATTGGATGTCACAATGAACACACTTTTGTACGCCCCTCTCTGTAGTGGGCTGTTGGTCTATCAGACGCAGTTTACTAGTAAGGTTATCGCTTGTGGCCGCCAGAATCACACTTAAGCTGTACAAGTCTTGAGTGTCATGAACGCTCTTGCCATCTCTGTGTCCAACCTGGCAATTCAGACGATGGACGTAGACACTCGCCACGCGATATTACACCATGATCATGGTGGGTACTCACTGAGCAAGCGGCCAATGGGTTGATTCATGCGGGCCTCGGACCAAGCAGAGAAAGAGCTCAGGGGTTAAACTATTTTTATTTCGAAGTGAGTAGACACTGATTAGTTCGAGCAATGTCCCATATACTGATTCTTCTTCTTCCAAGTGTGTAAGCTCTTCGGTGTCTTCAACAGCAATTCAGCAAGCACTTGTATTGATCCATTCGAATTTACGGAAGAAAAAGAAGTTGGTTCTACATGCCACTCAAGAGATGTTGCACTTATTGCACCATTCGGGGCCTCCACCTGCAGTTCTAGTGACGACAGAAGCAGCGACGAGATTATTGAGTCCGTCGTTCATGAACCCGGCTTGGTACACCATAGCGCTCCCATCCTCAAGATACGGTGTGAGAGTCGCGATCTCTGATGTTCGAGTTTCATAAAACGGTTGGTTAGCTCTATCACTCGTCATCGAGTTCGAAGGACTTCAGCGTACTTCCAACAGAAACTGGGCCCTCCACCGCGTCATACACAGAGGCGCCTCCGTTTTCGTAATTTGCGGCGACGAACCTTATTGCGGTAAGAGGAGTCAGTAAGTGTGAATCTCGATCAGTCAATAAACCTACTTTCTTCCACTCATCCGTCCCAGATAAAAAGCTGTTTTGCAAGGTTTTGTAGCTGGTCAGTCACACGATCATCTACCATAAAGTTTGATGAGTTTGTTCAGACCTTCTTATCCTTGTACCGGGTATCGGTGTGTACTGGAAGGTAACCAGATACCATGTATTGCCATCGGGGTGGCCTTTAGACCATCCATCACCCCATTTGATGGCTTGGTTGATATCCTGCAAGAAAGTTATTATTGATGATCCTTAAAAAAGATTAAAGAGCGTCTAGACTTACAGCGAACACATAAACAGCGCCATTGGGTGAAAAGTCGCCATGGATAGGGAATGGTGTCATTGGATGTCCTCCAACGGGATACTTTTTCGAAACAACTGGCCTCTCGCGGCCAGTAACGGCTCGATAAAAGGTAGCCCTACTTGATAGGTGGGACGGGAGATTAGTGAGGAATAAACCACTATCAGCGGACTGGATTTGAAAGGCGAAGTCTCCACGGCAGGGTTTCGACAAGACAGAGTTTATCGAGATGCAGGCAGAAGCCGCAAGATATAAGAGGGATGTGAACTTCATTGAACAGACTTATCGAGTGTATCAGAGAGGCTAGAAAACTTGAGAGCTGGTAGTTTTCATTCGAAAAGGCTCAGCATTTATAACTATCCCGCCATGAGAACTTCAAGAGATTGACATTTCCATAGTTGGTGGAGAACAGTCGCCGTCACCGGTAGTAAGATGAATGGTTATACCTATGCATTGTCTCGAAGCACAGCGCCCACTCATTACATAGATCAAAATGTCGCCGCCCAGTCAAGTGACTATTGCAGAGAAAGATTCTACATGCCAAAGTGTCTGATTGTGTCGGAAATGTTAGCGAGCGCCATTTAAAAAGTGACATTCAATTCACTCCTGCTCCAATCCTTATCAGACCCTGAAGAAACCCGTATGTCGGCTTGGAGGCAAAGTATTTTGTCGATATCGATGTTATCATGGAACTCCTCCGGCTCAGGCTCAGGCTCAATCATAAATCTGTGATGGAGGCATTGTCAATGAGGGTACGCAACCCGTTTGCTTCGAGTTTTGAAGACGTGGCAGGACTGGCTTATCATTTGAGAGGCCAGGACTTAGTCGATGGATAGCCATAAACACTCGCAGAGTAAATGTTTAATACTACAATATCAAGTTACATTTAGACTTTTGCACTGGAACTTTTTTTACAAAAGCACAAAAGAGAATGTTGGTTCGAATTACCTTCGATTGTGAATGTCTGAATCCTTATGCCCCGAGTTTTTTTTCTCTTATTTCGAGAGTTATTCGAGCGTTTCTGTGTCTACTAGATCGCAATTTATTGATACTCATACTCGTCCTCATGTAATATGTATACGTACACAGGGGTCGTATCGATATCGCTATAAACTATACTTTCAATATAGTCTAAATGCGGCTAAGCTTCTCAGAACCAGCGGAAGTACGTTCATTTAAGAAAAGGCGAACCTCGAACGATTTCATTTGATTCTTTGAAAGTGAAAGGATCCTCAGGCTGTCACGTTATCGTTCAATTTTCTTTAAAGTTCACCTTCGATGCTATGCGGTATACCTCTTCGCTTTTCTTCCTCTTCTCTTCTTCACTGCGCGCCTTGTGGTGCTTGTATCGCCTCAATCCACCTGCCCCTCAAACATGACGTCGACCACCATCAGTAGCAAAGAATTCCAGGCTCTGTATCCTGGTTTTCCTCGCAAGTTCTGGCCATTGGGTCTTCTCCAGAAAAATGTGGAGTTCTTTTTGAAAAAAGATCAAGTGGCTTTCGCTGACGACTCGCTTTCCCATAGGTCTCGCTGAGAGATGAGAAACTTTAGGCGCTTTCTTTGGCAGAAAAAATTGGTGCCTACAGGCGGATTCCACCCAGATTGCGTTTGCGTGAAGGAGATCACTTACAACCCCGCGATTCGTCTACGGCTGGCTAATTACGCAGCAGGATCTCCTTGAATTCCTCAAAACTCATTAACTCCCAATGACCTCAGAGGTAGATATGCGCAGGGAATGCTTTCCCCTCAATATGACTATTGTCACCAAAGGGATATGCGACGTGCTACGTCGTGAATGCCCAGATGCTAATACGGCAGCGCCCATAGTCAATGTCAGTTTAGAAGCGGTGCAGCTCGGTAGGACCGTGAGGCCCGGAACCTCATTTTGTAAGATTGTCATTGCGGATTCATACAAAACCGGCAACCACTTGCCAGCGATGGAACATATCGGGGCGCTGCCGTCTTTCTTCGGGTTCCCCCCTGATGGCGTGAGGTGGTATTTGGACTCTTTGTGTACCAAATGGATATGGGAGGACTCTGCAGAGTATAGATCGCGGAGGGCCACAACGTAACGTAGGACAATTTAATCTCTAACCCAACCGCTGGCGACTAGATTAAATTTACAAGCACGTCTAAAGTTGACTTTTATATTTTAACTCTCGTGTAACTATTGACGCTGAGCTCGACAAGACAAATGTACATTGGCTTGGTTCCTCCATAATTGCCCCCTTAATACTTATAAGTAAGGAGGTACGTGAATGAGCGCTTAAGAGATGTTGCAACCCTTGCACCATTCACCCCCTCCTGCTGTTCTGGTGACAACGGAAGTGACGACAAGGCTCTTGAGTCCGTTGTTCATGAATCCTGCCTCGTATACCATGTTGCCGTTTTCAAGGTATGGCGTGAGGGTCGATCCAGGGCCTGATTTAGATGGCATGGTTAGCTGCATCTTCGAGCTTAACAGGCATCTACATACTTCCGATAGAAACAGGACCCTCTACAGCGTCGTAGGGAGATGTTCCCCCGTTCTGATAATTTGCAGTCACGAACTATCGCCCAATAGAAGGAGTCAGTGGATGATGGTTTCTATATGTCAAGTCGCATCCTTACCGCCTTCCATTCCGCTGTTCCAGATAAAAAGCTGATTTACATCATGTCAGTTTCTAGATCATGCGTCATTTCATACAAGTGTCGCACTGACCTCTTTATTCTCATACCAGAAATAGGTGTATACTTGAAGGTGACAAGGTACCACTTGGGGTCGGTCGTTCCCTTGGACCATCCATCACCCCACTTAATGGCTTGGGTGAGGTCCTAATAATCACTTATCAATCGATCTTACATCATGAAGGCAAGAAGCTTGGGACTTACAGAGAAGACGTAAATGGCACCATTCGGTGAGAAGTCACCAGCAATGGCGAACGGTGTTGCGGGATTTCCTCCAACAGGGTAGTTGGTCGAAACGTATGGTTTCTCGCGACCGGTAACGGCGCGATAGAACGTGGCCTGTCCGGAGAGATAAGACGGGAGATTGGCGAGAAGCAAACCGTCGTTATCGGTGGACTGGAGTTGGAAGTTGAAGTCCCCGCGGCAGGGTGTCGCCAA
Source organism: Panaeolus papilionaceus (assembly GCA_015501605.1). NCBI lineage: Eukaryota > Fungi > Basidiomycota > Agaricomycetes > Agaricales > Panaeolus > Panaeolus papilionaceus. Next base: position 1,078,340 of record JADNRZ010000012.1, on the reverse strand, counting down.
AACAGAGGATACAGATACGCAGGCAGAAGCCGCGATATATAAGAGGGAGGAGAGCTTCATCGAAGAGATAGGTCGAGCGTATCAGCTAATAATGAGGCTGAAAGGCTTTGGAGTTAGCGCTATGATCTTTGATTCGAAAAGACTGGGTATATATAGCCATTCGAACGACCAGAGTGCTATTTCTAGAATCGGTGGATGATGATCGCCGTCGTCGGAGGTAGGACGAATCATTCACCTATGCTGCACCTCGAAGCACGGCGACCTCTTGTTATATAAAACGAAGTGTCACCGCAGAGTCAAGTGACTACCTCGTAGAAAAATTCTACCTGCCAAAAAGTCAAATCCTGTATTGAACAAGGCACTGAACGCCATCGAAGCTGACAATCCATTCGCCCTTGCTCTGTTCTTTCCCAATCACTATTGAAATGAATCAGACAACGAGGCAAAGCTATTCAGAGACCTTTTACCTCAGTTCCGTAAGCTTAAGAATGAATGGGCTATGAAGTCGCCGCGACCTTTCTTGAACGGTACGGCAATTCAGTACCTCGCGGGAGCCGATCTACAATTAAAACTTGAGAACATGAACACTATAGGAAGGCCTCATGATGGTACATTCAATAATTTACCTACACGTTCAAGGTCATGAGTTATGAGCGGATATCACCTTTGAGGTGCGAACCCTCTTTCTGCCTGTCGAAGAGCCACGAGGTGATTCGAGGGTCACCACATCGTACCCAACCTAACAAGTTTCGGAGCCAACCGTTTTCTCGAGTATTGAACGCTTTTAAGCGAATGACTCGGAATTTCAGGCAAGCCGCGACCGTGGCTCGAAAATAAGCGCCTATGTTTACCTCGTCACCTGGGATTCTCACAAATCGTCGTTGATTCATCTTTGTCCTCAGAAGGATATTGTTAAAGTTCAATGGTGTTACATTTTCATGAAATAATGTGCCAAGAGTAACGGCTTTCTTACTTTCCCAACGCTGCATTGAGATGCTTGACGATGCTTTCTGTCATAGCGCCTGTATCGCTCGTCACATTGATCTACAAGGATACGTTGAATGTCAGCTCAAATACCATTTTCAGCACGATCTTCAACCTTACCATATCAAAGCCTTCTTTGGCTCTTCGAGCGGCTTGCTCTCCTGAAATACAAAAGATAGCACTGCGTGTTGTTTGTTAGTATGAAAAATACAGGTGTCAGAGAGATCAATCCACCATTTCTTTTGCGCGCTGTGTGCCGCTTGGAGGATCTGCTGAATCACTTTCTCGACCTCTGGATGAGGATCAGGCGAAGGGGGTGGGAAGCCGAGCGAGATCGAGAGGTCGTAGGGACCAATGAAGAGGACATCTATAAAAGTGAAACGCAGATCGACCATGTGAATACAATTACTTATAGCAGGACAGCTGATAGATCAAAAGCCTTGGAAAACTCGAAGAGGTACATACCAACGCCATCTACCTGCGCGATTTCTTTCACATTTTCAACGGCCTCTTTGTTCTCGATTTGAACCATGACGACAGTACTATCATTTGCACTCTGGATGTACTGCGAAGCAGTGATATTCCACAACCCATGAGTGAAGGGACTGCCAAATCCTCGACGTCCAACTGGTGGGAACTTGCAGTCTTGAACGATTTCACGAGCCTTCTGAGCTGTTGATACCTAAATGTAGCTCGTCCTTAGTTACGTTACAAAACACTTCGGATGTAGAGCTGCTTTTTCGTACATACCAAAGGTAGTATGACGCCCTGGGCACCCCCATCAAGCGCATGCTTGATCTGCCAACTAGAGCTGGCAGTAACCCCAGTTGCGGGGACTCTGACAATTGCCGACGGAGCTGTACCGTCGCTTCTCGCGCTTTGAATGGCGGAGATGGTTTCGGCTGCACCAGGCACGAGGGGAACTAAACCATGTTCGCAATCAACGACAATCCAGGATAAGTGAGGGCTGGTTTGTGCCATAGTGCGCGCATGAAATACACCAGGAAGTGTAAGCCATGCGCCAAAGGCTGGCTTGTTGGCTTTTAGGATGTTCAACAGTGGGTGAGAGGCCATGGGAGGAGGACAAAGAGGTGGATATGAGAATCATCTTCGCAGGCGACATCGTTTTATATAAGAACGGTAATCGTAATCTCATTGGCTCGCGCCTGGGATTCAAGAATGACGTTATTTATAGTGTTAGGGGCTAAGATGTCAGTTATAGCGCCAATTCGATAGTCCAATAATTGGGTTGAACAGATGAATTCTAAAAAGCTGTCATCCGTCTATGACATTCTGGATTTAGAAAAGATGAGAAGTCAGTCGAGGCTCGAGGCTACAGGATATTTGGGTGTGATTCAGCCGACCAGTGACGTTGAATGAACAAAAAAGAGGTATATAGATACAAGCATACCCGAAGCTACATGTGGCTATAAGGTTCTTGATAAAAAATATGAATTACCTTATGCGATAGAAGCTGAGTGGCTCTGAGCTTTGGGGATAAGTATCGCGTTATATAGTCAGTCGCGACAACTCTCAACAAGAGATCGGCTCGAATTCAAGTTCTTGTTAAATTCGGGATTTCTTCATTCAAGTTTGTGCTACGCCGAGTCCAGTACCTCAGCCAAATAATAGAACCATAGGTTCAGTTAACCGAGTTGGTCGTGGGCCAGCGGTAAGACGGCGTGGAGAAATAGGGGCTATTTGGTTCGAGCATTCAAATTAAATATACGGCCAACTCCGACTGCCTCAATTGGCACACCATCATTGGCTTCAGTGTCATCATTGTACCATGACCGACTGTGCCATGCAGTAACTTCGGCTATTTGGACTTCAGGGAAGCTATGTGGGGAAGGTGGGGGAAGGTGCTGGAGAAGACATGATAGGTCGAAGGTCCTGAGTTTTAGGTTTGTATGCATTGTTGCGGCAGAATTTAAATGTATTGACAGCTTCAAATCATTCATAGGAGCCCTGCTGAATCCAGTGACATTGCTGTCGATTCAGAGTTTGGTTTTTCGGACCAACTCCATTATAAAACGAGCTCACATGTACAAGATAAAGCTGAAGTACGTTCCTGTCAGTATCGCGACCTCCGTGGCGATTCTTTACACTGCTTGGCACGGTCAACTTCGTCCTTCATTTGGGCAATTCGCCTTGTATCCTCCGAAATACCTAGAACCAGAAGCAAGTGATCAATTAACTTCATCTCAGCCCTTTCTATGGCCACTGTAAATGGACACCAAGACCCTTGTGTGTTCTTCACCGACGATGATTTTTTCAGCCTTTCAAGCCATATTCTGACACTTCTATGGGACTACGCAACTGCGCCCAGCGCTACTCGTCGCATAGCGCATGGTGTTCTCATCGTCTTTATGGATTGCGAAATATCCTCTCACTCATTGCATCTAGGGTGAGCCGCAGACGCCCTCGAGGTGGCAATCACATGTGCTCATTTGATTGTCCTATACTATAATACTAATTATAAAAGGAGACATCACCATGTGGACAATCAGTACTGAAGAGTAGCCCGTGAGCAAGTCGCGGTTCCTGCGCCCTGGTGTTGACTGCCTCCCCTTGCTTTGATCCACTTGGCTTGCTTCCTGCTATGACTTCTACAACGGACAAGGCGCTAGCTCTGGAAACCACGACGGAGAAGAAGGACATCGTGGGGACGATCATCGATGAGAAGGACGTATCTGACAAAGGGTCACTCTCGAGCTCGCAAGATGAACAGGAAAAGGAGCGTCTTCGCAAGTTGGAGAAGCGATTGTTGAGAAAGGTAGATGCTAGGATGAGCATCCTTGTTCTCATCTATATCCTCAATCATGTAAGTGAAACTACATATTCCTTACCTGCTGCCCACTGATGTCAACCTGCCTAGATCGATCGCAACAACATCTCGTGAGTTCTGAGCCTAGTTTCTTCCTTGGGCAAACTATCGTTAACTTTGATTCAGTGCTGCGCGTCTGGCTGGGTTTGAGCGCGACCTCAATCTAACAGGCAGCCAATTTCCAACCCTTATTGCCATATACCTAGTGGGATACATCTTGATGCAGGTCCCATCGTACGTGAATTGACTGGCCCTCGTCGTAATTCAACGTGCAAACATAACTCCCCTGTCAGGAACATGTTGCTCAACTATCTAAAGCGACCTTCTTATTATCTCTCTGGAGCCATGTTCATTTGGGGAGTTATTTCTGCATTAACGGGTGAGGGACTTAGCCCCTTGGTTAGTTGAGGCCGTAATTGACGAACTTATGTACTTACATAGGTGTCACACAAAAGTGGGTTTTAAGAGGGTCAATATTATTGATAATGAATATCCTACTAAATTTATTTCCAGCTTCGTGGGCGCCCTTATTTGTCGACTAACCCTTGGTATCATCGAGACGGCCTTCTTCCCTGGTGCTCTCGTCCTCATGTCAAGGTGTGTTACATTCTTCTCCTTTTTTGACGTTTACTCATTTGGGATCCCCTAGATGGTACAAGCGTGGTACTTATTATCTTCAACTCATATAACGAAAAACGACTGAATCATGGATTTTCTTCGCCCAGATGAACTTGGCTTTAGGACCAGCATCTTCTTTACTGGTCTGCTAATTAGCATCGCGTTTGGAAACCTTATGGCTTCCGGTATCCCAGATTTCCCTGAGGTGAACCAGTCCTGGCTATCAGACGAAGAGCAAGCATTTTCCATCGCTCGTATTGAGGCTGAAGCTAAAAACGATGATCCTACCAAAGTTGTGGGTGAAGTTGAAGGGTTGAAACAGGCCATTCGGGACTGGAAGGTCTGGTTTTTGACAATACTTTATGCTGTCATGTTTCTTAGCACGACATTTGTGCTTTACCTTCCTACGTTGGCTGCTACATTGGGTTTCAATACTACAATTTCATTGGTACTTTGCGCTCCTCCTTCTCTCCTGGTTACAGTGACAGCCTGGTTCCATGCAAGGTACGTCCAAGGTTCATAGCTTCTAGCTATGCGTTCAATGCCAAATAATGCATTTAATCGTAACCGCCTCATAGACACTCTGATAAAACAGGAGAGCGCTGCTACCATATCGTCGGACCCACCATCGTCGCAATCGCGGGTCACATCATCGTCATGGCCACTCTGAATCGTTGGGCTTGTTACTTTGCCTTGTGAGTCGTTTCAACACAATTTGGGTGACATGAGACGCTTATCAAACTCATTTTTGCATATAGCTTCCTAATTGCACAGAGCCCTGCGGCCTAGATCTGCTTCCTCGCATGGATGAGCAACTCATTCCCCGAGTCGTCGGCCAAGCGCGCCGTCGCTATTGGTATTGCGTCATCCATCTCGCAAATCGGAGGTATCATTGGCTCGTAAGTGTTCAATTCGTTTTTCGATAAATGTTTTTTTGGTGGTTCGTCTTGGCCTGCATGCTGCTTCTCCACTGGTGTCCGCTCCTTCAGGCTCCTTCTCTAGCTCATCGTAATCTACGATTTTATCAACGCACAAATCTTACTCATCACTCAATTTCCATAGATTTATTTACCCTCTTTCATGGGACCAGGTTACAGGCCATCATTCGGCATCAACATTGGTGCATCTGTGCTGATCGTTGTATTCGCCTCATCTATCGTCATAAACTCGTGCGGATTAACCAAAAGTTCGAGGAAGAGGAGAAAGCGAGAGGAGAAATGACGCCGGGATTCCGGTACCCTCTATGAAGGGCCCTATCGGTGACGTGGTTTTCAGTTATGGCTGTCCGTATTTTGGTTGTTGGGCGAAGCGCAGGATGTAATTCTTCAAAGCGAGTCGCTTCATCTGTATTTTGTAGTCCTACTTGTAATTTGCATACCCGATTTATATACCCTTGTTCCGACGTCATGTAGTGCACCTACGGTCCTACACTCCAGCCCGAATGCTTGTTTGAACATATTTCAACTCCACGACCACTTGATTCCGTTGCATTGACAATGATCGAGAAGCTCGAAGTCAGACAACGGAGAGCTCAGTTTGAAACTCTCGCTAAAGTTGTTCGACGTGGAGTCCGTATATTGCTGTATATTGGAGCTGATATAAAACACCAATTTACAGCAGATAGTTTCGAGGATCGACCTTTGAGCCAATGCTACACATGTGGGTCGACTACATCGACCAGTTGTCCAAGTGCTCAAGTTGATCACGCACAGAGGTGGCCATGATTTAAATGTGTGCTGGGCTCCATAAGCGTATTTTGAAGCTCAAGCTCAGGCTATTCGAGGGTGCTCGGCTCGCAATGGATACCGCCACCCAAGAGCAGCAGGGGAAGGAAGGTAACAGCAGATAAGATAAGATCGGAAGCTGGAACCAATCAACAGCAAATACGAACATGGCTCGTCGCTGTTGTCCTCGACGACAACCACTACCGCTTCAACGGCGAGCTCATCATGGTGTTTGTACTTATCATCGGCGACCTTCATATTCCACACAGAGTTCACGATCTGCCCACCAAATTCAAGAAACTTCTAGCACCAGGCAAGATCCAACAAGTTCTGTGTACTGGCAATGTCTGCGACCGCGAAACATACGAATATCTGCGGACGATATCGCCAGATGTACATATAGTCAAGGGGGACTACGACGAATCGAATTTTCCGTCCTCAATAACGGTTACCCATAATGCTATCAAGATCGGGGTGATACATGGGCACCAGTGTATACCAACAGGGGACCTGGAATCGTTGAGCTCATTGGCGAGACAGATGGACGTTGACATGCTAATTTCTGGTCATACACACATGTGAGACCACAGAATCTCTGGGGGAGTTATTTATCACTTCACTAAACATGATTATTAGCTTCCAAGCTACGGAATACGATGGCAAGTTTTTCGTGAACCCCGGCAGCGCAACGGGAGCATGGTCCGGCGCGCATACCACGTACGAGCTTCTTATTTTCTGACTGATTAAATATACGATCTTATGGACTTCGCTTAGGGAGCCAACGCCATCATTTGCCCTCATGGATATCCAGGGATCAGTTGTGGTCACCTATATATACCAGCTCATTGAAGGAGAAGTCTGCGTTGAGAAGATAGAGTGGAGGAAGGAGACCAATGCAGCGCCGGCGCCCCGCAGCTCTGTGCCTCCACAGAATATTCCCAGTCCTGGCACACCGGGCAGCCCACCTCCAGCTAGCTCTGTCTGGTAGTTCACGCTTTAAATACCTCCAGTGTAGTATGTGCCCTCATTTGACGGACCGCATCCATTCAACTCACATTTCATATGCAGATTTTGTACTGCATTTAATAATTTATTGTTAGCACCGCGCTCTCTTTTAGATGGGGGAGTTATCACCGTTTGACTTGGTCGCGTGGGGTTGAAAGGTAATTGCCCCTAAATGTTCGACTTCACAGATCACTTCGCGTTTAAATCCTTTGACGAACGCCATTCATATCTTCGATTCGGTGGCAAAACGACCTGCTGGCACCAAGGGGAATATACCACGCAGATGCCTGCTCAGGACGCCATCGTCAGAACTACTTCAAGCCCCGAGGTTTATGCGGCAGAATTATTTACCGATTATCACCCATCTGTTGTTGAAGAAATTGCAAAAGTGAGTCGACGGGCCGTCGTCTTTGGTCTTACTGTCATTGAAAGATCACAAGAGCTGGTTTGTCGTAATTATGAGAAGCCCTGGGAGTTGAAAGTCTGGGAACAGAGGATTTATTGGTATTTAATGAATCTATTTCCAGGCCACCTTCTTACACACCACTGTACAAGATTTCTAAAGAAAGGACGGTAAAAATAGACACAGGCGTCACCACAGATCGACGACAAAAATCACCAATGATCAAAGGTATGTGCAACACTTTAATGGTACATCTTTTAGGCTTATGGAATGCTTTAACAGGTTGAATCACTAGCATACTACATTCGCCAACAGGATCCAAGTTCATCAGCATCCAGGACATATTTCGCCGACGGATACCTAGAGACTTCTTCGCTGTTAAAGCGTGCGGAGAGGTGACGTCCCTCGTTATATCCGAGGGTCACCTGGTAGAAGGTGTCGTACGTAGGGGACGTATATAAATCCGACATACGCACACAGTGGAGTGGACGAACCACCTCAAATCTTCTACACCCCTTCCTTTAGCAGGTCATGAAGTGGTCAGCGATCATCTCAGCTGTGGGCACTCTCGCCCTTGCTTGCACCGGTGCCAACGCGACTTTGCCCCTCATACCAAAGGCCTCAAAATGGGCGACAATCTTTACCACCATGCCGCAACTGGTCGAACCAGGCAATGTTCCCCCTGCGCCATTTGTAAGTGCTTCGTGTTCCACGAAATGTTGTATATCTGACAGACCATTGAATTTTCTAGAATGCAGGCGGTGGCATGTTCGTCAATGCTACTATACGTCAGACGATCCGTATTACTCTTGATGCTCCCCGTATCCGACTGCAAATCTCCAACATTTTCGGTGGCACCGTCCTACCTATCACATCTGCAACGATAGCATTACCAGTCAATGGATCTGCTGGTGTTGGAGCCATTCAACCCTCCACTCTCAGAACCCTTACTTTCAATGGAGGGAAGAAGAATATCGACATCCCAGTCGGCCAACTCGTGTTCACCGACCCAATTGATTTCCCCGTCAAGGCGGAGCAAAACATCGCCATTTCCCTATTCTTCAAAACAGGTCAAAGTGGCAGCAACATTTCTGGCCACCCTGGAAGCCGCACGACTAGCTGGCTACAAAATGGAGACTTAACTCGGGCTGCGAATTTGACTCAAGGAAATACAGTTCACTGGTGCGTCATAAGTTTATGTAGATATTTTTAGCGTGGCTGCTGACAATGAAGGATATCAACGTAGGTACTTTATCTCTGGCATAGACGGATTCGTCGAGGATAACGCCAGCACTCTTATCATCCTTGGAGACAGTATCACTGACGGCCGTGGAAGCGACAACGACAAGAATAACAGGTGGCCCGACCTCGTCCTCAATACGATGAGGGCGAACGGAATCAAGGACATCGCCATCGGTAATCAAGCTGCAGGAGGAAACTGCATTCTCTCCATGTGCCTCGGCCCGGCACTTCTGGACCGCTACAAAAGAGACGCACTTAGTCAACAAGCCGTCAAGTACGTTATGATTTTTGAAGGTTAGTGTCGCCGATTTGAATGGGATGTGGAGACCTTCCCGAGTGCCCCGACTTTTTTGTTTCGATTTACTGATTGCGGTTGTACGCGTTTATATTAGGTGTTAACGACATCGGTACCGCCGCAACTGACCCAGCCACCCAACAGGTCGTTGGAGACAAACTCATCGCAGCCTACCAGCAAATCACGCGGGACTCCAAGGCCAAAGGGTTCAAAGTCTTTGCTGCCACCATTACAGCTCTCGGAAGCACCTACACTGGCGGCAGCCGCGAAGACACTCGCCAGAGAATCAACAACTGGATCCTGACCAATGGTACCTTCGACGCAGTGGTTGACTTCGACAAGATCTTGCGCAACCCTGATAGCCCGTCGCAATTGCAGGCGCGTTTTGATTCGGGAGATGGACTCCACCCTAATGTTGCGGGGTATCAAACCATCGCCGACAACTTCCCGCTTGAAATCTTTGGTGCTAGGTCAGGAGCACCCGCCATCCCGAAGTGGGGACGGTGTGGAGGGCTGGGTTTCCTTGGGAAGGGTGCCTGCGTGGAAGGGACGAAGTGTGTTGTGAGTGCACCTCCTTACTCGGTATCTCGAAACGAAGTATATTTAAACAAACTAACGCGTCAATATTTTTGCAGAAAATTAACGACTTCTACTCTTGGTGCAACTAGGCGAGAAGGTGTTGCTGATATTTGCTTTACCGTAGAAAAAACGAGGAAAATCCTGGAAAATCCTATCTAACGAAAAGACAATAAAGAACACCAAAATTGTTTTAATCAACTATGTTTCAAGAAAGGAACGTTGTTAGCAACTTTTGAGTTCAATTGGTGGTTTGTTTGAGGCGGAACCATTTGCATGCTGGTTCACGAACTGATCCGTGCCGGCATTTTGGGGTCGTTTTTAGACACTTGATATCAATCTTTCAATTTTAGCTATTCAACAGGGTTCAATTGTTCAATACCGAACGGCGCTAGCGACGAACAATTTTCCTCGAAGAAATAGAATTGCACCTGGTGTATGTGTCAGCCAGAACGTTCTGCATACCTGGAATTTTCAACATCATCATCAAAAAAATTCCTTCAAGCATCAGTGGTAAATCTTTAGAGCCAACCCCCAAATATCAAGCTGGAATTCAGAATGTCGGAGGGGGAAAAAAGTTCACACTTCGAAGCTCCTTCATCACCGACTGACCCTACCAACGCGATCATCACCGCTCAGGGCTTTGTCGGACTGTATTGCGAAAGAAAAAAAAAGAATCACAATCCAGTGCAACGCGTGCATTAGGACACTTGTACAAAACAGGAAATTACATGAATGGTAGGGAATGATCAATAAGGAATGTAGAATAACAGTGGAATCCAATGTTTAAGAAGAGAAAATGAGTGTATGGCGGCCAGGTCTTATTCGACACTCCCGTTGAATGTATATTTGCTTAAGGAGCAGTTTAGGCAAGCTCCGCCGCGATGAGCGAAACGACACGCTCTGAACGCGGCTTGATGACACACTTGAATGGTTTCGGGTAGCTGTCATGAGGTTTTTGTTAGAGCTTGGCATGAATGTTGAGCTGACATCAGAACGCACCTGATAATTCCAGATGTACCCTCGTGCACAGGAATAATCGGGGCACCTTGCTCGTCAAAGGCGTTCGTGACATTGAACGCAGCGAGCGAAGCAGCAATGCAAGAGAAGAGGGAGGCCTCCGCAAGATACATGCCCGGACAGATGCGGCGTCCGTATCCAAAGCAGACCTTCCTAGGGTCAGCCTGAGCCGGTTTTTCCGGAGTAGCGATATGGCGTTCTGGATCAAAGATGAATGGGTCGGGATAAACATCTGGATCATGCAGCATGTGCCTGATGCGGGGACCTTCAGCAAACATCTCCAGGAGAACATCAGGGAATACTAACCAGAGGTTAGAGAGAATCAGAGAATCTTTGGGGATGAAGTATCCCCCAATATAACCGTCCTCGAGGGCCGTGTGAGGAACGCCTAAACACGAAAAAAGCGTCAAAATAGTATCGAGAAGCTGAGATACACACTCACCAGTTGGCGCAACGCTGTTCCATCTGAGAACCTCGGTGACTACGGCGTTGACATATGGTAAATGAGCTTGGTCTGAGAGGTTGGGGAGACGTCGATCGCCGATAATAGCATCAATCTCAGCTTGAGCCTTCTTCTGAACATCTAAGAAGTTTGACGAGGTTAATGGCGGTCCGAAGAGCTTCGAAATCAAGAAGACGGCGTACCAGGATAAAGAACCATAGCCAAGAAGAAGGCATATTCTGCGGAAACCGTTGTATCGGCACCGCCTACGCTTCCAATGTGAGCAACGGCAGGTACTCAGGGCAGGTGTGGTTACTTACCGCCATACATAGAGCTCGCAGTAAACCTGAGATCACGGATTTCCTCAGGTGTCATTGACGCTTCGTTCTCCAGGCTGGTCGAAACGAAAGATGGGATAGCAGTTCCAGCTGCCTTTACCAGAGACACACGTTAGAGTGTATAAGCGACGTAACAAATAGCGAAGACATACCATTTGGTCCTTCGTGTATTGGTATGGGACCTCGACCATGGCATCCGTGTCTGCTTTCCATTCCTTTGCGGTTTTCAAAAATCCACCTCCAGGAAGCCATTCAGGGAGTTTCTTCAAAATGGGAAAGAAATCAACGGGGAATGCCCCAGGAACCGTAGCCGCGTTGAAGTTCGCATTGGCTCCTTCGATCAGGTTTACGAACGGGTCCTCTCCATCCACGACCTCGTAACCATAGGTAAGCTTGAGAATAACACCACCAGCAAGTCTAAGGTGCACGCAGGTTAAGATTCGATGTAAAATTGGTTCGAAAAGAATACTCACTTGCGCAAGTGGCTCATCAAATCCTCGTGATTGCCCAAGGTGCGTTTCAGGAAACGACGAGTCTCATGATCGACCAAAGGGTGGAGGTTCTGCATAGGTTTACCGCTACCAATATAACGAGCGAAGTGCTTTCTATAGGTGCGGAAGCGTTGCCCGTACGCGATGAGAACAAGGGTTTGAGCATATCCCACCAATTCGCCACCCATTTCCAACACAGGGCGTTGTGAATAAATCGAGCCCTTCTTGTCGAGCTCTTCCATGATAGCTGCCGAGTTGACAATAATCATCGGACGCCCAAGGATCGTCACCGAAAGAATACCGCCTATAGCACATTAGCTACTTTTTTTTTTCTCGATGTGCTTCGGAAACTGTGCATACCATATTTCCTTCCCCACTCTGCAAATGTGATCCATTCTTTCTCGGGGGGCATATCTAGAAGGTTCTGTGCTTTGCGGTGAGACAGGGTCGCTACCAGGAAAATGGACTTCAAGAAGTACCCCAATTACAGGAAGGCCCTTTGGACCGGGTGGCAGACCAGCTTGAGGCTTCTTCGAAAGAGCAATGGCCAAAGCGACAAGGGCGACGGCAGCACTGGCAACAGCGACGTCTTGTAAAGACATGGTGGGATGTGGAAAGTGAAGGATGCAGGAGGAAGAGGGGGGAGGGGAAGAAGAGTAAATGAAGGTTTGTCCAGGCAACATTCGCTATTTTGCCCATACCGGGACATTTTGCTCAAGTTCACCATTGTAGGTGCAAAATCAATGCAAAATCGGATTTAAAATTAGATTGGTCAATAATTGTTGTCAATTACATACAGTTAAATTGGGAGGTTTCCAGGCTTTCCCATCAGCATGGCGTCCTAACTTAGGGGTGAAATATCTCCAAGTTCACAAGTCAAATCGGTCCAGTTGGTCTACATACTCCAACCGGTTTGCTAAGCGGCCTGCGAGGTTCGCTCAAGAATTCAAGACTACGTAGTAACTGCAATGTGCATTGCACGAACGGCATGGCTCCACTATTTTCAGTCTCGGATATAATGCAAAAAGCTAGTCTCCGATTTCGTAGCGCCTACAGTACATGGACGCTGTTCCGCACTTTTGGAACACCAGATTTGGCAGATTTGGGAAGTTCAAATGTGTTTGAACTTCGTAACTTCGAATGTTTCAAGCGCTGGGCGGCGCATCAGTCACCTCGGCCGCTTCCATAGAAACTTTCCGGCTCCATCTGCAAATAATCCCGGTCACAAGTTCACAACTGCTGTCATCTGTTTGAAGGTTCCTTCACGAATTCTAAATAATGATAATGGTGCATTGGAAAGCCACAACCGTTTAATCCAAAGCAGATGTTTTAATGGTCCTGGAACTGATTATCATATAGTCTTTCCTTCGAAAATTGATCCGAGTGGTCTGGTTCAGACTGTCAGTCAGGTCAAAATATCCGGTTTGATGTCAAATTGAGCTTGATTCAATGTACTTACATTCCCAGATCGACATTTCCTTTGGCAGCGTGGGTGGCAGTCGAACTACCTTGAGAGCATTTGACCGATATTGTGTCATAACATGCCGATCATAAATGTAGAGATAATTTTCATCATTCAGGTTTGGCTCACAAAAGACAACCTTAGAAATAATTTTACTTCGTTTTCATTGACCCCACTCACCCTTAGGGACATTCTGCGAAGTTTCAGGTTAAGACTCGAGCCACAAGCGCAAGTGGAGAACTTGAAGCACATGACAAAATGGTGATAATACAATGAACCAGAAACATTGACACGACCAACCGCACGCTGACCAGCTCATCAGAATTGCTGCCAATCCGATCAAGCGCTTTTCCAGGCTTCTCTAGACTTCGATGGATCTCTCGCTGAAGCCTCTTGACAATCCGGAGGTGATTTTCTACTTCGTTGCTATATTTATTTTCATATAAATTGGCTGCTTTTGATATCTACCCGTATCGATGATTGTCATCATGGGTGGTGGTCACGATGAATGGCATATTTACTTGAAATCAATTAACGGACATTTATTTCGTAGTATGGGGAACACGGATTCCGGAACACCCGACAACATGCAAGATTCAAAGTTGTCATGAATCTGGATGTTGATCTCCATCTCCATTTGGAAGCACTGCGACCAACGTCCCTGTGGTGGGCAGTGACCAGTCTAACACCAATATATCGCAAGGATGCAGATGCATCATCTCCTTCCGTCAGGTTCGACCGACACCCTTGCATGTAGAAAACTTTTTTTTAACTGTTTCCGCATTTTTTTATTCGATTCTCGATTGTTACTTCTCTCGCCCCTTCACCTTCCTTCCATTTAGTTTCAACGTTATATATACATTCATTCATAACATACGCTTGACCTCTTTCCTCCACTCTCCTTCCTCCTTCCTCCCTCCCCTCCTCTTCCCCTCACCCGACAGCATACGTCATGTCTTCAGCGACTTTGAATCCTGCACTTGCTCTGGACAACTCGTGAGCCTTGACGGACGATACTCGTGGAATTCATTTGAACTAAGGCTTCGTTCTAGGATGGGTGCTATGATGATTGGCACCATCGTTAGTGCAGTACTACATGGGATTTGTCTTCTGCAGGCGTTCATTTACTCTCAGAGTGTGTTGCCACATTACCAAGTGTAAAGCACTCGTCTGATTTTTGTTCTGCAGAGTACCGGAAGGATGCCTGGTGGATGAAGTCTCTGGTACGTCTTTCCCAGCATTTCAGCTGAGAGAGTATTCACGGGAGTTTCGATGGTATAGGTGATGACGACCGTCAGCTTTGATGCTATCCATCTGGTCATGATCACGACGGCTGGTACGATACTCGTTCTGCTTCTGTCGTATATTACGTTAAAATGAAATCTTTCAGTCTATCATTATGTCGTGACAAATTTCCAGTGTGTAGACGTCTACCTTTGGTCATTTTCAAACTCTTAACTCATGGGACGCAGCTCACCGGACCGTCTGAGATTCCTGACTTGGTGAGTTGAGCCGCCCCGAGTCTCTGGATGCCCTTCGAGACTAACCCTGCTTCGCAGGACCGTTCTGGTAAGAAATTAAATGATGCGATACAGTTTCGTCGATGAGGGCTAATTGTCATGATCTAAAGATGGAGGCCTTGTTCACTGTGAGTATCCACTTTTTTGAAGATTGCATCGACACTCACTCAAGGGATGCACAGGGTGTTAACGCAGGCATTGTGCAGACGTGAGTACCTTCGCATGACTACTGATGACCTCCGTGAACATTATTCGTTAGATTTTACACTTACCGCATCTGGCGACGTAAGTTGGTTACTCAGCTGCGCTGCACCAATTTATTTACAGAACACCCCATCTAGTTAGCAAGCATAATTGGCTGATTACGGGAAGCATTCTCTTTTTGATTCTTTGTACGACAGGCTGCGGTGTTGGTGAGTCTCGTCATCTTTTCCATTTGACATCGATCTAAAGCAATCCACGAATAGCTTGGGTAATTTTGTCGTACGGGATATATCGAGCATGTTTCCTTCATAGCGGCTAACATTCGGAACAGAATGCGAATGGAAACTTATGAAGACCTTCTTACAATCTCAGTAAGTGTAATTTCAGTCTTGCTCGAATGTGCCTGAATTTACTGAATTCGACTACTTCATTGCAGCCGCTTACAATCACCATCAACGCACTCTCCACAACAGTTGATGTTGCGATTGCAATCAGTCTCTGTGTACTTCTGCACACCGCTCGTACAGGGTTCAGAAGGTCAGCTTTTCTCTCTTATCATGTCAATTTTCATGAGCTGACTTGTATCGTCTAGATCCGACACGATTATCAACCAGCTCATCGTGTTCGTGGTGAACACGGGAATGTGAGTTTTCGCATCTAATCCGCTTATCTCTGAATCTAATCTATCTCTTTGGGGCTTAGGCTAACGAGGTATGTTTTGGATCCGTGCAAACTCGCGGGAAGGGTTTCTGATCAATCTTGCTGAACAGTGCTTGTGCTATCGCATCTTTGATCTGCGTAAGTCTTGCCCAGAGTTTCTGACTTGCATTCTGATGGAACACTGATGTTATTCATAACTTTTTACAGCTCGTTGCATGGCCAAACTCACTGCTTTATGCAACATTCTATTTCTGTATCGGCCGCTGTAAGTCTTTTTCAATGATAGTGCTCTTGACGTGGTGCGTCTAGGAATGAATACTCACCTTGTTTCAAAAGTCTACACCAATTCATTCATTGCGACGCTCAATGCCAGAAAGTCGATCACCAGCGAAGTGGACGGCAGTAGCGGTATGAATTCAGTTCCCCCTAGTGTCATCAGCCCCCATGGCACTAGTCACATCTCCAGCAAAGCGCAGAACATCTCCATTCGAATCGATACGACGAAGGAGGCGTTGGCAGATGAGCTCGAGCTTCGAACGGTGCGTTGGCAGTATTTTAACAATTTTACTACCGTTCTGATTAGAGTCAGGTCAATGAGAATAATACAACACATAGCAAAAGCGACGATGGCATGTCGACTAAAAAAGGCTTGCCTTATTAAAGTTGTCGCGACTGTAGATGCCGCGTTCGTTGATTAAATTTCAGCTGAGGGAAGCCGTTTATGTAGAATACGTCTAGACCTCTGTCTCCAATTAGATTACAGCCTATTTAGTTCGTCTTAACGGAATACAGTTGCTATCCACTTTAAACAGTGATATATTGAATGCTCTGAAACCCATTCTCAGGAATTTTCGAATTCTTTCGAGCATTTTCACTAGCGACCCGTTCACGGTTCGTCGATCCAAGCTTAGACATTGCATGAGCGGTGACTTCATCTGTTCTGAGATACACTAGGGCTATATCCTGTCAGGGAAAGTGGACGGAGATGCAGCGCGTTCAATGGCTCCCGTCAATGTATCACACACTAGACGCCCAGTAGCCATCTGGCCTAAGCGTGCAACGCTAGCATGAGTACTGGGTGGCTCTAATGCTGAGCATCATTCTGTAGGAGGTCCTGATAGGCACCAGTCCCTCCTCCGGATTGCTTCGCTAAATCGATCCCTACACAAACAAAATACTGCTCGAGTTCCTGACCTTTATGTCTTTCTTTTAGTATCCTGTGGGTCCTCATTCGCTAAATATTTTCGAATCGATCATTGGATAATATACGAGGACCACGAGCAAAATCCTTCACGGCAGGTGCTGTGCATTTCGGATCATAATAGCACCCATATTCCACGAAGTCGCAGATCACGTAGGCATGAGTCACCTCATTCTTTCGAGTGTCCACCCTAATTCGAGGCTTGTCAAAGCCAAAAATAGCCATGTTGGATAAGGTCGTGCCCCATATTGGTCGAACCGAGGTACATATGCAGTTAATTACCACGATTCCGTCAGTTTAGAAACTGAAGGCTACGCAACAGATTAACCTGTATCCTTGGACTGGGAGAGCGACTCTGGAAAATATGGGGCGAAGTGCGTTTGGTTTCTCATTTGGCAGCTTGTTTGAGAACGCTGGTGACAAACCTTACTCAAAAGGATTTGGGCGCCTACTGTGAGCACTATCCCACATCCTGTCCCGGAGCCGACGGATGTCGAAACGTTGATGAACTGAATTGACCTGCACTACGACACATGTCAGCTCTCTCATTCCAGCTGGTTTTGTTTCGCACATTTATTTTGCATCATCACATAGCCAAAATTTGCAGTCCCAGATTCTGCCGTGTCATAATCTACCTTTCGAAGTCTTCAAGGAGCTACTTGACATATCGGACGCAATCCAGGCATACTCTGTCAACATATATCGACCAAATAAAGGTTCGATACATAACGAAGCAAGAGATGCAGGCAGCACGCAACCTGGACGAAAGGACCTCCTCAGCGTCCTTCATCTCATAGGCCAGTTCGAGCTCGAATCGTCACAAGAGATTGAGTGGCGCATGACAACTCTTATCCAACCGACTGGGATAGGAGATGGCTCTCATTCTGAACTAAGGCTGCCTCTTTTATTGCTGTTTCAAAACCAACACTGGTAGACGATTGGTGGTGGGTGATTAACCAAGGTCGTTGAACGCCGTTTATACGAGTTATGCATCCCTCTACCTTCCTACATCAACTCTATTTCTATGTGGATCCGGATGATCGTAATTGTGATAGCTTTCATAAATTTGAATGGTCTCTAAACGACTCTTATATTCTGTTGACAGACATATACTGGGGCTAAAACGATTTTTTATTTCATTCATGATCTTTTTATTACAGTCTCCGAGCAGGTTATTGTCAATTAAATAAAGTTGACAGGTAGGGTCTATGACCAATGAGTGAGATATAGAAGATATGGAAGATGGTGTAAGGTTCACAAGTAAATATGGGCAACATGATATTTCAAAGGTCTATATATGATACAGTGTTCCACATCTTGTGACCGAAACATAATGACACACCAGCAGGTTACTTCGTCTCTAAGAAAGTTGCGTGCAGCTGTTGAATCAGGGGGAAGAACACTAGTCCGCGAATCCATATCGAAGGTGCTCATGGAGCCATCATGTGAAACATGGTAGTTGACTATTGTCAATGTATCATTGCTCGGACCCAGCTGGAGCAAGGCACAATTCGATGTGAAGGTTAACGGGGCAAGTCCAGGATACTTGTCATAGATTACGCCCTCCCTCACTGAAAAAGGGGCAGGAATGGCAGGGTCTGGCAATTTGAACGAAATGTAAACGATTTTAGCATGCTGTGCTGTTGGCTTGAAAGAGAGAAAAGAAACATGGTCGCCATGGATGAAAGGAGGATGCCCTCCTTGAAATTCGATTGGGCGCTAAATCCCTAAGCTTTGTGAATAGATCTTGAAGAGACGTTTATAGTTTCATGCATAACCTGAAAGAACGTTGCGAATTGCCTCTTTCGAAACCCTTTTTTGGAGGAGAGTGCTCAGCGCCTTTTTGAGCTATTGTGGGAACCTTTCACACATGTTGGACGATACCCTTTCTGAGGTTTGAAAACGCACAAGCAGAGAGACAATGATTGCGAAGCAAATGTCATTGACTCAAAAAATTTATCGAAAGTTTTCCGAGCTGATTTGCATTCGGGAGTCAATAGCATTCTCTTTTGCAACACTAGTCGACGTCGAGGGAAGAAGTGGTTTATTCCTACCACGCTTCCCTGCGAGCTGCGCAGTCCTTGTTAGGATGTTTCAGACGGTTTTGGGAGAAAAATAAAGGCTTGGGTCGGTGTATGCGTCCACGCTGTCCTGATCAAGGGGGAACTTACCCACCACTTCTCGCTGTTGATATGTCAAGATAAATCTCCGAAAACGTGGCGTTTGAAGACCATCTCGTTCCTGTAACTTCAGCCAAATCGAAAAAATTTCGAATGACACTCTGACCAGTCATAAGACCTTCGACACCGACCTATGATCTCGGATAGGTTGCTTCTGGTTGCCCACACCCCAGTCCCTCGACACGCATACGTGGACATTATTTACTGTTTTCATAAAGCTTCGGGCAGAATTGTTGTTTCAAGGACTGCGTACCAATGTCAGCATGCTCTTAGCACGGTCGAAGATCACTGAGTGTGGACAATTTTCGGCGCGGCGCTTCTCCAGGAAGTCCTCAAAAGCATTTAAAGAGAGGTTTAAAAAGAGGCTAGTCCCAGAAAACAGCCAACCATTTAAACCTAGCATGTCTGCATTATGACGCAGACACTGTGTTTCTATACTGGCTGTGGCAGCCTTGGCCGCACCAGAACTTTCTATTCGTGATGACACGCCTCTCCGACCAAAGTCTCTATTGAATCTGGCATTCATTGCAGGCCACCTCAACGCATTTAGCTCACATAGAAACGTCCACATCACCCTAGGAACTCCAGAATCCGATATATGTGAACAGAAAAGAAGTCATTCCAAGGCCTTTAGGCCCGGGTTCTTTTCCCCCGCGCCTCTCAGTTTCGTCCGTTCGGGCCCCCACGTGAGGTGGTTGCAAAATTCACGTGCCTCTCCGCCTCGAATCTCGAAGCAGCTTTCAACTCACAAAGTTGCGCACAAAGGCCATGTATAGTCGCACTGCACCTCCATCCCCCTATTTTTTGATTTTCTACATTTTTCCATTTATTTCTATTCGCTTCGGTGCTCCGTTCACGCGCTGCCCACCCTGTATTTTCGAGCATTTTCTCTTTATTTCTACAGTTTTCTATTATTTTACATATGTTTTGTATGTAGTCTACAGCAAATACAAGTTCTTTTCACCCTCGTATTTTGTGTTCTGTACTCATATTTTGCCTTCGTCGTCTCCCGGTGCCTGTGCGCAACTTCGCCAGCGCTTATTTCATCACGTCATATTAGTCGTCTTCGCCTCTCATTTCTCTCTACCCACCTCACCTCACCTCTCATCCTCCTCACCTCACTCATACAGCAACCCCACGAACTTGTACTACACGTCTCATCTTCCTGTTCCGTCCCACTACCTCATCTCCTCATCACACCACCAACCCACACTCACCCTTTCACGGAGATATCCCCACGCGCACATCAGTGTTGAGTGGGTGCAGTGTGAGGAAAGGCCTCGGTGGTTGCCGCGCGCAGCGACGGTCCCGTTTTCCATGTTTATAATCATCCACGTGCCTGAGGGATATGACATCGAGAGGGTAATTTGTCGCAATTCACCGACCTCGACTCTCCTCTACTTCATGTTTGGTTCTCAAAGTGCATGCGAGGGTCGCATGGCAAGGGTCGCATGGCAAATAAGTAGGTGATGGCAGATAAGTGATGACTGAAATGCCCCTATCTGAAGCTTTCATCACTGTGCCATCATTGATTTCCGAAATTTCACACATGGGTTCTACCGTGGTCGACAAAAATAACTTCGACTTCAGCATCCATGTGCCAATTTTCCGTGAGGGATCTGCAAAACATCTTTACCCTCAATTTGCGAATATTTAACGTTAAAACTGCATCTAGACTTGTTGGTGGACTGGTTACGTCGCGTCGTTCATCAACCAGGGGTACTGGTCATTTGATCAGGTCAGTTACAACGTAACCGCTGGTCGCTACACTCTAGAATCGTTAATTCACGAACAACGTTTATAGGATTTATGGACTTCAAGGACCGCTCTGGCCCTGTTCTTCCTCACAATGCTCCCAGACACATTCATTGTTTGTGGATTTCAGTCGGATTTACCCCTTCTCCATTGTATCCCGTGTCTGACCTGCAGACTACATCTTGTCTGTTGATGCACGAGTGGATAATAATAACCAGTATGATCCACGCCGTCTACCATCTAAACAAAGGTCCCAGGAGGTTCTTTCAATTCATATCGTGCCATCTACCGCATCCGAGTCGAGGAGCACGGATGAACACGCCCCTAAAAGCCACTTCTGGATGAACTTCGGTGTCTTTGCATTCTACTCTTAGCCACTTCTAAAAATAGTGGAGCGTATTTAACATGGTTTCAGGCTCTAGCTGGAGTCCCTACGCATCAACATGTTCTCGATACTGATACGCGTAATAAGTCTCTCTCTCTGTGTAGCAACTGCTTGGGCAGCTGCTGGCCAGCTCCAACAGGTCACCAACTTCGGTACCAACCCCACTGGCGTCAAGATGTACATCTATCGCCCATCGGGACTGGTCGCAAAACCAGCTCTCGTTGTAGCTATGCACTACTGCTCTGGAAGTGCTCAAGCCTTCTTCGGCGGCACTCAATTCGCCAATCTTGCAGACCAGTACAAGAGCTACATGCTCATCTATCCCACCGCCCCCGACCCTGGAGGATGCTGGGATGTCCACACCACCGCGACCTTGACGCACAACGCTGGAGGCGACTCTCAAGGAGTGGCTTCTATGGTCAAATACGCCGTCGCAAACTACGGCGTTGACGCTAGTCGGGTGTTCATGACTGGCTCTTCCTCAGGCGCGATGATGACGAACGTTATGGCCGGTGCTTATCCAGATCTGTTCGCAGCTGGCGCAGCCTTCTCGGGCGTTCCATATGCATGCTTCGCTGGTTCTGGCTTGTGGAACAGTCAGTGTGCGCAAGGACAGATAACGAAGACGGCTCAGCAATGGGTAACACTCCTTACTTCAATTACAAAACAATTTTCGTTGAATTAATCATTTCTTTTCCAATAGGGCGACCTCGTACGCAATGGTTACCCAGGATACACAGGACGTCGTCCCAGGATGCAAATCTGGCATGGAACTGTGTAGGTTTTCAATGTGAGCTCTCTTAAAGGTTTTTACATTTAACTCTTTGATCTAGGGATGCAACCTTGAACTACCACAACTTCGGTGAAGCAATCAAGGAATGGACCAACGTCTTCGGGGTCAGCACAACAGCAACACAAGTCCAGAGCAACAGCCCTCTCAACGGCTGGACTCGCTCTACATACGGATCCAACTTCCAAGCTATTAGTGCCCAAGGCGTGGGCCACGATCTTGCTGTTCAGGCCTCTGATGCACTCACTTTCTTCGGCATCATTGGCGGTGGCGGAGGAGGAGGAGGAGGATCGACAACGACCAGGGTGACCACAACCCCTGCCCCCTCCGGTACTGGCACCCCTGTCGCACATTACGGACAATGTGGCGGGTGAGTGGCCATTGAAATTTTACTCTGTTCTATCTTTTTTAATTTATCTGTTCGTTAATTCTAGCATGGGCTACACTGGAAGCACTGTTTGCGCGTCCCCCTACACGTGCACTGTCTCCAACCCTTACTATTCTCAGGTACGCAAGATCCAGGTTAGTTGTAACACGAGTTCTACACTGACATTTATCCTTCTGACAGTGTATCTAAATGGTTACCCCCCTGCGTCTTTCTGTCGGGCAAGTAAATTTGGTAGGGACGTTATGGCACTCAAGTTGCAGTAGTAACAAGCTGTTATTCCTTAATATACCTTGTGTGGCGATTCTTATGGAGTTAAATACTTCTGCAGTCCCTTCATTTCAAGTGTTGAATTCTCAAGGGGAAAAACCCTTTGATATGGGAAATCATTCCGTGGTACCTCAAGAGCACGAAGTGAGGTTCACTGAACGCATGTGATATGACTGCTCATCCGTTCTGAAGACGGGAGAACAAATAAATGCCTCGACAACCCTTCCGGGATGAAGAGAACGATCTAGCAGTGATATCATAGATGGTAGCCCCTGTCCTTATACCGTCGGATTCAGCACAACGATAAAATCAAGACCGGAAGATGCAAAAATATCAATGATGGACGTCGAGTTAGTATATACAGGGGAGCATGCTGATCAATGTAAAAGATAATGTACAAGATGTGACAAGAATGAGAATGAGAAAATAGCAATATTGTGCGAAGAATTGTATCCTCCTGGTAGTTTAAGTAAACAATGTAGGATGGCTCCAAAAATATGACAAGAACCAAAAAATGAGGTATGGATGCGTAATGATGATTGAGCGACAAAAATGGATGAAAAGGCAGAAAAAGATATGCACATAAAAACAAAAATGGATGTGTGAATGTAGGAGAGATTAAAATAAAATTAGTATATCATACACAACCTTTGGGGAGAATAATCTAGGGAAGATGTTGTTGACCAATGGACCCAATGAGTATGTCGTCATCCAAGAAATGCTGAACTAGTCGGAATGTGAAGGAGTATAGTAAAAAATTATTCCTAAACGGAAAAAACGTTATTTCTATCATCAAGTTTTGTAAAGTGGCCACACGCCTCCAGCGCTATGGTGATTGCGCGAGCAACATCAACATCCTCAAGTGGAGTATCAGGAGAGATTGGGGAAATGGGAGCTGTCTCTAACGAAAATCATCAGCGCGAGGTTCAAAAAAACACAATAGAAATGACAGGAACCTGGTGACATCACATCGTCCTTTGGGGGTGATTCATCCCCTTCTTCGGCTTCATCAGAAGATGGTAAGGGAGATAAGTCCGACATATCGTCCAGTTGGCTAGGAATGACTCGGCATTTGAGAAGTTTACGGCTGCCGACATATGAGTGAACACCCTTCTTCACCCGAGGGATTCTGTCAATGACTTTCGTCTTCGGGTTGGCTCCCAGACCCCAACAACGTTGCGGAATACCGACAAAGACCCTAGTGCTGTTGGAATGCGCAGGAAGGGATTTGGTTCGCCAGCGTTTAGTGGCTGGCTCTGAGAGATTTGCACCAGGGAGGGCATGAGCGTAAACGACCGGGATATGCCCACTAGCAAGATGCTTCTGAGCAACGACAGCGGACCCAATTTTTTCCCCATTCAAGTCATAAATGGCGCCCCAAAATTCGGTTTCGGCGGCGGCAGGGGCAATCAGATCGAAAGCGGTAATATCTGGCGGGGGTGGTGTACAGGTGTCGCTCATGTTGTCAAATAACAAAGGAGCTTCATCGATGATACCCGATTTGTACTCCTCCTGACGTCTACGCACACACGCAGTGCAATTGCAGAAGCCATGGCAGGCTGGACATTTGAAAACACCGGACGAACAATCGAACTCCAGGGCAAGATACCTAAATCGCGAGGCGGGCACGTTCAGTCTTATGAAATTGCATGATGCTGCAAAACACCTACCGCATAGCGAGGCAACGAATACAAAACTTCTTAGCGCATGTGTTGCACGCTATCATGACTACGTTGGCTGGGCGCCTACATTGATGACAGTATACACGGTCTTCACCTGGGTTGTTGAGCCTGTCTATGCCATGAGTCATATCCCCGTAGGAAGCCAGTCTCGTCTCAAAGTCGGGCTCCATTTCCGAGAGCACTACACCAACGGGTTTGCTGGGACGTGGAGGCACAGATGGCGCTGAAGATGTAGCTTCACGCTTTCGTGTGGAATCCTTGCGTTGTCGGGTTGACTTGCGAGGCTGGTTGTCTTCCTCGGCGACGTAGTCCGGATCAGAGGATGGCGATGGACGAGGAGAAAAATTGATACAGGGTGATGGTGAAGGAAGACTAGACACTTCAACCGGGGTAATTTCTGACGCTGCTTTCTCGCGAACTTCACCAGGAGTAAGAGCTGCGTTGGCTTGGACCGGGGTTTGGGTGACCCCACTGCCCTCTGGCGCCACACTCTTATCCTCCTCATCAGACCCTTCCTTCACCTCTTCATCTTCACTCTCCTCCTCACTATCAGTATCACTATTGTCACATTCGGAGTCGTCCTTCTCGTCGTCCGCTTCATCTTGGTCCTGGTCCTCCTCAGGGGCTTCATCCATTGTATCGCCCAAGCCCGGATCCCACTCTCCGACTTTATCGACCGCATCTAGCCCAGCCTCCAACACCTCCTGAGCAGAAGCCCCACCTCCAAGCAGCTTAGGATCAATTGTCGTAAATCTCCCATCTCCCAATCCCGGACCAGCAACTGTTGGCGTAGTAATACCCTCACCCGCCCTTTCCACAGGGTCAATCCCATACGTGTCCCAAAGTTGACTGTCCAAATCTATCTCGCTCTGGAAATCCAACAACGAATTACCTCCGCTTCCAACAACGTCGGAAAAGGGGTCATTAGAAACGTCTAGCATCGTTTCAGGTCGGTAATCCGTTGGGGTAGTCGTAGTATGAGTAGACGAATGCGTAGACCCAGATACAGATGTGGCAGTAGCTGCAGTGAGACCTATCAACATCGCATCCGGGTCTCCACCTTCCCCACCTGCATCATCCTCTCTGCCAATCCCATATGGCTTCTCAGGAGACATATCCGTGAATTGATGGAAAAAAACCTCCAAACTTTTGTCCTTCGACGGAGTAGACACAAGCGAAATTTGCCTTGTTGCCTTGAGTGCAGCGTTGACAGAAATAGGCGGGGGTCCAAATAGCGCATCGTAAGCGACCAAGACGGCAACTGGGTTAAGGGCCAGAGATGACGAGAGAACAGCTTCTGCCGCTGCGTTGGAGGTGGTGGTAGTGTTGATAGGATTAGAATCCGCCTTCCTCTTGCCCAACGCTTTCTCAGACAACGACGTGCTCTCGATTTCTGGAGCCCATGATGATGGCGATTCAGGATAAGGTTCAACGGCACTTTCGCTGCCATCAACCACGCTTGATGATGACCCAGCGATAGCAGTGGGGTCGACAGTAGCGAATGGAGCTCCGGTCTGGTAAATATCGACGATGGAATAAGTTTGCGAATGTGTAGAGGAAGAGGTGACCTGATCGTGCTTCCGTTTCTTGATGCTGGGCGATGAAGGCGTTACGGCATCATTAGTGCTGGTGTTGAAGAGGGTATGTGCTCGATAGTACTTTGAAGATGAGGAGGCACTATTGAGGGTTAAGGATGACGAAGGCGCAGACCGAGACTGTAGCGGGGTCTTGGGGCTGCGCATTGCCCTGTCTTTGGATGACGAGACCTGACTATGATCGTGCAGAGGGATGACGACCTCGTCCCATTCTTCGCCGATAGGAATTCGCGTTTCTTTCCCCTGCGCAACGGTGATTCCACGCGAGAAGCGCAACTTGACATCTCTACGGACACCCTCAAATGGAGCATCCTGATCTCCTTCCCCAACCTCTCCTTCGCCGTCCTCCTCCTCATCTGACTCCGAGTCCTCCGTATATCCTTCCATATCCTCCTTCACCCCACGCTTCAAATCAAAAAAACTCCTTCTAGGCCTCCAATACACACACTCCATCACATCATTCCCCACAGCCTTCCCCTCGTCCTTCTCCTTCTCAATGTGCTTCCCATCCACCGCCGCGCTCCCCACCGGAAACTCAAAACATAAATTCAACCTCGTCATCCCCGGACACAAATAATTAGCGCCACGTTTCGACGTAATCGGCACAACAGAGGATGCCCAGATCGAGGATTTGACTTTGACCTTGGTCTTGGGCTTGCGCACTTTCGCCGTCAGTTTCTCGTTAGGGTTGGAGGCAGTCGACTTCGAGTTGGAGTTCATATTCGAGTTGGAGGTGATACCGTCATGGTCATGTTTCCTGCGTTTGACCTCCCTATCCTTATCCACCTCATCCCTCTTTGCCTTCTTCGACGCCGTCGCTGGGGATTTAAATGCCGAAAACGAAGTAGGAGCCGCAGGTGGATGTGGGTCAACTTCAACTCCAGAATCTGAGGAAGGAGACCCGAACAACGATCCCGATTTCGACTGGTGAACGCGAGGGGGAGTAGCCGAGGAAATGTAAGATGCTGCTGCACCCGAATGGGCAACGTGTGAGGTGGCTAACGCGACGGCTGAGCTATCCGAGAGCGGCAACAGTCCCCTCGTGAGCACATTATCCTCTTCGTCGACATTGATTGGATCATCAGCCCGAGCAGGAGTAGGAGAACTCCTCCTTGGAGAATAATATTGGGGTTGATCATGGGGTTTAGGTTGAGACATGGTCCATCGATAAGTGCCATCGTCTGACATTATTGATTTATACACAGGACGGGGTTTTGGTCTCGACGATGACGGAGGTGGGGGTGGTAACATTGCATTCGTAGCCTTAGACGCTGGTTTCGTCTCGGAGGTACCTGTGGTGGTACTGGCGTTGGCACTCTTCGACGACTCCACCTGCACTCCTACCGCTGATGTTGTCGATTTCGGTTTGGACCACGCACTGGCACTGGAGTTATCACCAGGTTTCGCACCTCCCCGTACAACCGCTTCAGAATGGGCTTTATTCTTCAACACCGTCTGGACTTTGGCCTGCGAATCCGCAACAATGGGTCGTAAAACATTGTCGTCATCCCCATCTTCCATCGTCAGATCAATAACCGCGTCGTCCAATTCCCTTGCCTTTTGATTAGATCGCCACGAGGGAGGTTTGATGGCCGATTGCGATTTCGAGTTGGTGGTCGATTTCGCTTTGGTTTTAGACTGCGACTGCGACTGTGACACCTTCTTCAACTTCGTCGATAACACATCCCCATCCACCACCACCTCCTGCTCCCCATGCATGCCCTCATCCGCCTTCTTATTCTTCTTGCCCCCAACGCCCTTGCTTCCTCCAATCCAACTATCATCCCACCAAGCATCCTCGTCCCTCTTCCTCTTCTTCCCATTCCCATTCCCATTCCCGTCTTTCCCTCCCCCCTTCATCTTCTTCCCTATTCCGCCCCAACCCCCGCTTCCAGCAGTCGTCGCACTCGCATTTCTATCACTCCCCCGCCCAACCCAATCAGCCCCACCCCTCCCCATCATCCCATCAATCTCAAATATGCCCTCCTCCGCCAACTTCCTCGTCTCAACAGCGATCCCCAAACTCCGCATCTTCGCTACCAGCTTGGCCTCCCTGTCATACTGCACGTATTCGTATTTGGGACGGGTGAGTGGGGGGACGGAGATATAGGCGAGGTTTGGTTTAGGTTTAGATGTTGGTTTTGATTTTGACATCGGGTTTGGTTTTGGTTTTGGCTTCTGTTTGGAGGTTGAGACAGGCTTTGGTTTGGAGTGTGGAGGACGAGTCACAGATGCGGATTGAGAATACGAATGTTTGCGCTTCAACGTCGACCCAGAAGTCTGGGGTACCCCCGATCCCGATATCAATAGCCTTTCAACCTCGTCTCCACTCTCAGAAGAAGACATCAACTCCAACACCTCCCTCCCCGGACCCCTAACCACAACCTCAGAAGACGAAGACACCTCCAGTACTTCCCTCTCCCTTTCATTCATCATCTCCCTCGCATTCATCACCCCCCTTTCCTCCACCCCAGGCGTCCCCTCAGGGGTAAACAACTTTGAAATATCATCATCCCCTGGATGCCTCGGCGTCGAATTAGGCGTAAACAGAGGGCTTGAGTGAGGCGAGGGCGTCGAGGGATGGTTCGGTGGGGATTTTGCTATGGAGGCTGCTTTTGCAGCAGAAGTTGCTGTTGGAGCTAGCTTGGTGGGAGGGGTCTTTGTTGCAACCCCATCTGCAGACGAAGGGAGAGGCTGAGAGGGCCAGGGTTGCGGTCGAGATACAGGTTTTGAAACAGAACTTTGAGGTGGTGGTTTTGAACGAGGAGGAGCAGGGGTTTGTGATACTGGTGGTGGAGGCTTTGCTGGTGGAGGTGGTTTTGCAGGTGGTTTAGCTGCAGACTTCGACGACGAACTATACGTGACAGGTTTTGACGCCTGAGATGCAGGTCTTGACTCTTCCATCCTTGATGTTGGCCTTGACTCCACACGCGACGCAGGCCTTGACTCCGAATCCCGAGCGCCATCCCTAGAACCCCCAATTCTCGATGTGGGCCTTGATTCCGCCATCCTCGACACAGGCCTTGACGTAGGTGTAGATATTGGTGTTTTTGTCGAAGTTGAGGGTTTGGACGATGCAGGGGTTGAGGTTGACGCCTTTGAAGAGCCAGCAATTGCATTTGACGACTTTGACGAGCCAGGCATTGCCATTGAAGGCCGCGAACTGAACGCCGGTGACGAGCCAGGAGTGATGGTGGTTGGCATTTTCTTCCACACTGAATACGTCTTCACGCCTGAGGTCAGAGGACCTGTTTTTGAGCTAGATGCCGTCGGAGGACTAGTTTTCGAGCTTGGCGCCTCAACAACATACGGAGGGGGTCCTGTGGTCGTCCTAGGAAGTATTGCTTTTGGTCTTGGTCTTGGTTTCAGGGGGGCGGCGTATGGTTGGGAGGATGAGGTGGGGTGAGGATGTGATGACGAGGGGTGCGATGATGACGATGAGGGTTGGATGGTGGACTATGAACCAAAAGAATTTTTTAAAAAACGAGTGAGTAAAACCCAGACATATTTCTCCAAAGCAGGGAAGAAAAGTAAGATAAGAAAGACATACCGCCGGCTTCTCTTTCTCCTTCCCTGTTTCCATAGGCAATCCAGCATTTCCTTGAACTTGTGATGACGAAGTCTTAGTACGAAATATGAACTGCGCATTATTTGATTATTTTTTTTTGAGTCGATTTTCGATTTTTGTTTGGAAAGTATATAAAAACGAAAGGGAAAAAAAAGAGAGAAACAAGTCAGCCAACTTAAAATCCTCACGGCGCACAAAAAAAAAAGCAAGCGCAAAGACATACCATCGGCCTCTCTTTCCCCTTCCCTTTCTCCGCACCCTTCTCTACCTCATTTGGTTCCGCTGACACTATTTGCGGCAACTCATCACAATGCGAACTCGATATTGACAACCCTAGAGTTGAACCCGCCAACGGCACCGTAGTCCACAAGGATAAAGTGTCTGACAAGGACGATATATCAGGTGTAGAGCTCGCCACTCCTGCTGCAGGTGACAACAACGCCACTGCCGCCGGTAATGACGTTGGGTGTGGCCCTGTCCCTGTCGTTGTTGTTGGAGTAGACCCTGTTGTTTTTGCCGCAGGTGTCCCTGTTGTCGAGGAAGGCTGAACAGGGAGGTGTTTGACGTGTAGTGGCGAGTTAAGTTCAGGGTGAAACGTGAGGGGTGGAAAGGCAGGTTGAATTGGTGGTTTAGTAGAGGCTGGTGGTTGTGACTGAACTTGCGATTGAGTAGATGTAGGCCTCAGTAGCGTCAGCGTAGAGGTCTGTAAAGGCGCGTGCTAGATATAAATAGCAAGCGAAGGATTGTGGGTGAGCGATGATAAAGCAATAAAAAAATAACGGGTTTACGATTGAGGTTTGATTATGAGGGGTTTTAGGTGCAAGTCTTGGTGTTGGTGTTGGTTTATGAATAGGAGGTGCAGGTGGTAGAGGTGAGGTTAGTATTGAAGTTGTTGTTGAGGATAGCAGGTGTGATGTTGCTCGTGGCTTTGGTTGCGATATTGTTGGTGCTGTTGTCGTTGATAATCCTGCCACCGACGGCGACGACGGCGATAAAGTATCCTACACCAGCTCAATAAACTCGTTTCACACCCATAATTAAAAAAACACTCACGGGTTTCATACCCATATCCTTCGTTGCACCCAGCAGAGGTTTAAAAATCCCATTTATAGATGACCCAGACGCGTCATTCTACCCACCCAACCCATATCCAAAAGTACGCACAAAATAAAACATACACCAAAAAATCATCAACACCCACCCAACCCAACATAACGAAAAAGCAACGCACCGATACACCCTCCTTCTCCAGCTCATCGTCCGACATATCCATATCTGAACCTTCATCTGACACCAGACGCCCACCCGTCGTCGCGTTCAAATCCATATTTGTCGTAACTCCATTCATCGAAATACCAGTGGTTGAATGCACAGAGACGCCCAAAGTCTGATTCGAGTGATGCGATGTAGTGTGATTGCCAGACGACATAGCGTTTGGAGTCGCAGTCGTCGTTGCAGCAGCAGCATTCGTAGTCGCCGTCGTATTCGTATTTGAATGAGAACTTGAGCTCCAACTCCCCACCCCCTGACTTCCACCACTCCTTCCCGTCTGACTCCCGTCCCAATTCGACAAACTATAACTCTTCATCCGATATTCTCTTCAACCCTCAGTATAGTCTTTGCGTGTCCAATCAACGCTCTGCTCTCCTCTTGTCTTCTCTAATTTCTTCTGTCTTGGCTTGTTGAATCCCGTTCAGATTTAGACTTGTCTTGTTTTGTCTTGTTTCACGAGTAACGCGAAAAAATAGTCCAGGAGATTCAGAGAGCATAATCGGTTAAGCGCAAGCCATGAACGCAGTGATTAACAGAATAAAAACTCAGAAAGAAGGTTATGAAAAGGCTCAGATAAAAGCAGAGGTCCAAAAGTAAGTTGAAGTTATTAATGTGAAGAAAGCAACACTAAACGTTGAACGGAACGTTAACAGGCTGATGAATATGCTTCTGTCCAATTTATTAAATAAATTACATAATACGGTGCCGCATTGTCGCGTGCTGTGATTGGCGGATGCTGGTTTTAGATCATGACCCCTTAGGCTCGTGATCGACAACTCCTACGAAGTGGTCACGTTTCATTAGACAGACGGTTACCGGTCTAACTTTGACCCCTGTCAATTGATTGATTTTTAGGGTGTTCTGCAGGTCTTTTGGTGGCTTCTGAGTGAGTTTTACTGGGTTTAAATGTGATATAAATGTTGAATTGACATTATACCACGTCCACCTGTGTGGAATTTCTGGGAAGTGAGTCATACGCAGCGCTAGTGCGTGAGTCATCATTGACCCAAACTGCATCTCGAAATTCGAATTTGAAGCGGTTAGCACAACGCATCAGGCCTCACTCCTCTCATGTTGGGTCCGAGATCAAGCTTGTTGGACCCTCTCTACTTCATCTATCTCTTCCGTACGTCGTCTCCCTATATAGAAGTGCCCCTTCCTCATATCTACGCCTGGTACCCATCTATCATTATTCTTCTTTCATGCTCGTATAAGTAAGTACCTTTATACTTTTCATGTACTCTAAATTGCGAGAAATATTATGGTGTATATCATCGCTGTTAAAATCTGGGAGCGACAGAATCAGCTGATCGGATTAAATCTGGACAATCGTCTGAAAAGTCGAGCAATTTTGATGATTTTGGATGGTTCAAATACACGTATTTAAAGTCCTTAGCTCGTCATCGTCCACATTCAAGAAATAATTTTTCATATCTGATATGTATAGTACTGTCTCTATATAAGAAAAACATCCCAATATGAGAGGTGCTCAGACGGTCCCAAAAACTTCACCGACCCGACTGGTGAGAATGACCCGAGTGACGTGAATTAATGATAGTATGCCATCCTAAATTACCGAATAACATTTTTGCCTGGCACGGAGCATTAGTGTCACCGTAAGTCAATTTTCGCATGAAGGTACCACGCATATCCATCACTGCATACCCTGGGTTGCCTTCACCACTCGTTGCAGGTTGTTTGGACCACTGGACCACATCTGGCCAGAAACAATTATGGCAACGCAGACACTCTGCATCGAATTCCCCCCATAGGCCAGGACTCGGACTAACGCAGTTGTTGATAACCCACACGCACACATACCGCAATGGCCCCTCGATCGAGACGGAGAAGGCAAGCTCGTCGCGAAAAGAGAAAATATCGTGCCGAACTGAGCCTGATTCTAAGGTCCTATTTGCCTTTCGCCCTGTCGGCCTACTACCTATGATCCACGATCCCTTCGAAATTGCTTTCACGGCATTCTTCACGGCTGAAGTGGTGTGAATTTGTTGGATCGCGTGAAGTGGTCCGTCCATGGAGTAGATGAGACAAGACACAGGAGGAACTACGCAGCCCAGCTCGATATTGATGTCATAGACATTGTTGCACCTGGCGAGGTGGGCGTCAATTAGCGCTAGTTTTGCTTGTGTTGAAACGTAGCGCTCCGAGTTGTCGTCGTCCATGATCATCTCGTCGACGTCGAGTTTGACCCCCCAGACACGGGGAGAACCTGAAGAGGTCAAGGGCTGGTGGCTGTTCATTGACTCTACCCGAGCCAACCAAGTCAATTGCGGTTCCTCATGACATGGATATATCATGAGGGCTGCATAAGGATTCTGGCACGATTGGAAACGCAAGTGACAATTATAACAAAATGCGAAGTCAATCGCGCGGGCACAAAGCGGGGCCAGCTCTGAATTCTGTGGTGTTGGGGTTAGCGAATCGCATTAAAAAAGGCAGATGATTTCGTTACTTCATCCAGGAATCCCAATATGCCGTGTAACATCTGAGGACACTGGTGAGCCATGTTCAGTAGTTGCATGCACTCGATCCAGCTGAGTGAATGATTGATGATAAAGTGAGATAAGATCCCCTGCTGTTGTTGCGTTATCCCTGGGTGATCCCGTGGTCGCATAAACTCGAGGTGGGTGCACCAATTCTGACAGGCGTATTGTAATGCCGGACACAAATCCACTGATGAATCGGAAGGAGTGACAATTATATCGTCAAAGAGGTTTCCGGAACCGGCCATGTTGAATGAAAGTCCGCGGTCCATTGTTGCAAAGCAACGCTCTGCTAGAAAATCATGCCGCTCAACAGAATGGTGCCAAAACCATCCTTCCGGGTTCGCCGCAAAAATGAAGTCTAGAAACGATTTGTGATACCATAAGATTTTACCGCCTTGGAAATAGAGAACCGAATGGAGGCGCCTGACAACATCGATCACAATCTCGATTTCCTGCGCAGATGTTTCCCGGCCTAAAAGGCCACATACTGTTGCAGGTGAGACACTCTCAGACGTTGAAGAGATGACGCGTAGTATATCGACTCGATGCTGTTTGACGTATCCAGTAATTTTGTTGAAGGAGTGTAGAAGGATTTGGAGGTAAAAGTCATGCAGGTGGGTTGTAGTGTCATCCAGAGAACTTCCGTTTACCAGGCTCGTCAGAAATTGCGACTGTTCCAGCTGCGTAAATCCCTCCACAGATCGTATGACAGTCGCTGCATAAATAAATAGCCCATCGGCTTGTTCGACAAGTCGTTCTACCACATCGCCAGTGGGATCCTGGTATTTGAGGCAGGCTTCGTAATACCGGCGAATGTCTGTCTGCACCTCCTCCCTGGAGACGTCGTGAAGACGACAAAGTTGCTTATCGTGGTGTTGCTCAACTTGTGTTTCGAGTTTGGGGTTGGGGCGGCCAGTCACCAGGAACTTGAGACCAGTCATGTGTTCGACAGTGAAGACCTCGAGAAGACACTTCAGAAACGCCTCTCCCTCATCTCCTGCAATCTCATCTAGAGCGTCCAGGACGATCAGATACTGCTTTGCAGACGAGTTTGTGCATGCTGACTGGCATGCTCGCCAGGGTTTGATGAGAAGATTTTGTAGCTGGGTCCGAGGATCCTCATTGATGGTGAGGGAGGTGATATCGATTTCAAGGAGGGCCTCTGCAAAGGGTTGGCATTTGAACGCGAGTTGATAGACTATCGTTCGCACGATGCGAGTTGCAAGTCGTGTGTTCTCATAATGTCGTGAGCAGAAAAAGGTACCCCCCAGCACCGTGGTGTCGTCATCCAACACTAACTCGAAAAAGCGAGCGATGGTGTATGCAATTGTGCTCTTGCCTGACCCAGCGGGGCCGCTAAGCCAGTAGAGGATTTCAGAGGAGGGATCGGTTGCCCATATCACGAGATCGTCCAATATCGATACACGTGTACCAGGTATACATGGCACACGACGCAAGTTCTCCGCCTCCTCCCCTTCAAAATAATAGCCGTGGTGTGCCTGCGCTGAGGGGCATAATTGTGAAGCAAGGGATTGCTTCATCCTCGTCAACCATCGTCTTGTTCAGAAGAGTACACATATCAAGGCTTACCTTGCGCATGACGTCGAGGGTGTCCGGGACTCTCACTAAGCGTAGGTTGGCGTAAAGCTAAAGGAGTTATATGACAACTCGTCAGATGGTTTCAAGGCAAAATGCGACTCTACGAACTTCAAAGTTAATTCTCGCCTGGTTGACCCTCTCAAAGATATCAGCAATCTGTGTCTTCTGGTGTTCGCAATCCGCGACTTTGAGCAGGGTTGATTGTCGGTGTAGCTCCATCAGCTTCTCGAGTTCCTCCTTTAATACCCTTCATATAAATATTAATCACTGTTCAAATGCAAGGTATATTGTATAAGTACCATTCAAAATCAGCTGCTGCTGCTGCACTGCTCGCACTCAACCCATCTAGGGCACGGCCGATCGCCTGCAAATACAGCCCTATAGAAATGATCCTTCTATCCGTAGCGTCGATGTTATCCTTATACATCTGTAAGGAATATAGGTGCAGGTCAACGGTGTGCCTTACAAGGGAACAATACGACACACGCACATTCTTTACATCGATTATGAGCTTGGCCAAATTGAGCGCTAGCTTGGCGGGATTCGTGTCGAAAACCTCTGTCACACGCTTGAGGAGTGCTTGAGTCACCCTCCAACCCAGCTTTGCGTCGTCCTTCAGCTTCGTACTGGGCTTCTTATCAGACGAAGCAGTCTCTAGAGGTGTACACGCTACAGAAATGAAAGCTATCGCGTCAATGGTAGAAACGATGCAGGGCAAACAGATTTGGCTTACTGGGATTCGAATCAGACGAATCAGAAGTGCATGGCTTTGGTGCCCGGGTTGAATTGACAAACAGTGCGGCGTGGGCTGGGATTAATTGATGACGGTGAGAAAAGGCGATCCCTGCGGGCCCAGAGATAATTACCATGGGGTATCTCCTCAACAGCAGGCGCCTCCTGCATATTCATAGTTGAAGCTGTGGGGACTGCGCCTTGGTTCATAGGATGTCATATAAACCAGGGGTAAGGTGCTTACTGGGGTTGCTACATGACGGCGCAGATTGGACTGTGTTCAAAGTTGCATCTTGTTGTGCAGGTTGAGCGTGTGGGGGGACAAGCTGAGATGGCTTCTTCTTGCTGCTAAACAGGGGACCAAGGAAGGACTGCTTCTTCTTCTTGCTGCTAAACACGGGACCAAGGAAGGACTTCTTCTGCTTCTTGGGTCTTGGCTTGTCTGATCGTTTCATCTGAGAGTCATATTTCAGTGATAACCTGGGCGGGGGAGCTATGAGGGAAGGGAAGGAGGCTGAGTTCACCTTCACTGAAATGAGAAGTACGAGACAGAGTTGCCGAGTGCATATCAAAGTAGGTCACAGTATACCTCAATTGAGGGTGCACTGTGTGTGTCTGTGTGCCATTTACACAGGTTATCACAATTAGCAGGCCTGTCAACTAAATATTTAGCACAGCCGTCAATAAACAGCCGCGAGTGTGGTGGCGAGGCTTCTCCGTAGTTTCTGGCTCACACATAGTACCCAGATGACAAGACGGCTGGGGGGTCAGTTGAAGTCACCCAGCCTGTCAGTCATTAATATTATGTACAATGATAACTACCTAAAGTTTGACCGTTTTGATGAAAACCGAGTGAAATTTGATTTCTAGGCGAATTTTATTGGAATTTTGGCGAATTTTGGTCCCGTTGGATCATTTCAACAAAGCCATCGCTGACTGCTGACTGTCCAACCGTTTCAATTGGTACAGTAGTCGTTTGTAGCTGCACTGCGCTGTAGCAAAGTCAGTTACTTAGCAGTGGTCCATACATGCATATTTGTCGGAATCAGTCCCTCCATTACGAACTTCGAGCCTCAAGGCCTCAAATAGCCCTGAATATTGTCGTATATTGTCGTTGCATTGTGCTGACCCCAAACAATGGTCTTCTTTCAGTTGCAAGAGTCATCAACAGATTGAGAAAAGCTCAGAGGCCGTACTTGGAAAGAAGATGTACTTACCTTCAAGACTTGGCAATTTCTCTTACAGTGTTAAATTCACAGGCCCACACCTGCGGTCCCGGTGCCTGGCGCTTTTTTTGGACTGCATCACCATCACGAAATCCCTTGGGCGTCCGATTTACTCAATTGTGAGGCTGGCAGCCAGAGGTGAACCGATAAAATGTATAGCATTTAAATTAGAGAGTAATTGAATTTAACTTGAATATGTCTCTCATAGCTCGCTTGTCTATGCCGACGAAATAGCGCCACAGATTCCCTGACCCCGAATGAGCCGCCCCGTGCCCACTTTGGCACCCGGAAAATGGAGGCATTATGAAGGTCACTAACCACCCACTGACAACGACTGCTGCGACCATGGGTAGGCATGGTACACATGCAACATGAAGTTTTTCTAAATACTTATGTTTAAGAAGGTTTGTACTATGAGTTCTCGTACTTCACGGCACTCAACCGCCAGGGTTTACGATGATAGAAAATATTGGGGAACCTTCGCCTATTTTTATCTGAATTGACATAGAGAATATCTTGTGCTCAGCAATATGTTTCGTTCTCCACTGAAAGACATGCCTTATTACGAGTTCGAGAGTACGTGCTTAAGATATGGAATCACAGTAAGCGCGAAGTAAGAGGGGACTTCCTACATTTCCGTACTATTATTAAATTAGATTAATGGGTCGGACTACATCAATAGTACTTAGGAGGTGATTGATATTATTGGACTGTGTGGTTAGAATGATTAATAGTACAGGGAGGTGATTTAAGGAGGACCCGAAAGGTTACAAACTCGAAGGGTGTACGCCTCGAAATCATAATTTTATATCGTCCTCAATCGACATTGCTGATGGTAGGCAACCGAGCATTGTAGAAAATACTGTTTGAATATATTGCATGAGAATATATATTTGAAGTGGGGAATTACAAAGCAGAGAATAAATGAAAAAATAGAGTCAAAATCCAGACTGGTGCCACAAGCTGATGCATGTCCCCGTAACTGCCTCGGGAGGAGGCAGCTTATTTGCATCGTAGTCTGGTCTTGGTCCTGGTAACGATCAAGAAGGAAGAGGACGCGAATCGTGCGGATCCTCTGCTTTTCTCCGTAGGTATAGTTATCTCAGTATAAGCAACATACACCCTGTAATATACAATGCCCGTTATTACGCTCGACTCGGTGAACACTGTAAAGACAGACTACTGTGGTGTATAAATAAACCATTTTTTCAGCCCAACGTACCACGTTATTCTGGTCAATTTTCGCATGTGAGTACATTTTGCTTCATAAGCGGGAGCGGGATGGTATATATAGAGCACTCAAATTTATGAACTAAAATAGAACGGGACGGAAGGATGGGGTCGTTTTTATTTGTTTATTTACCTGTGGCATGAGCATTCGAGCTCATAGAGGTTGGATTTCTCGTTGGTCTTTCGAATGAATACCAATCGCATCACATCGCTTCACCAGCAATTGTTCGAAAATCAGATCAAATAAAGTAAAAACCATGAACACCTCGACCTTAACCAACCTCACAACCGGGGCACACATCCGCAGGGCACATGGCACGCCCCACCCGAAACAATCTTATTCCGGGATGAGGCTTGCCTCATCAGAGGATAAGATGAAGTGAGTAAGCACGAGCGTGTCATCATTTGGCTGTAACGACACAGCCAAATATCCGATGCGCGGGGCGTGGACTTACGCCGCCTTCGCGCTCCTTGCTGCTCATCCTTTCTCTCGAAAATTTCTCGTCGCGAAAATTTTCAAGTCTGATCAGCAAGAGCTCGACAAAGCTCTCTTTCTTTTTCCCACCCACCCACACCTAGTGCATGGGAAGGCCGCTTGGCATCCAGCTTGGATCGCCTCGGCTTGCCCTAGCGCTCTGGTCGTTTGGCGCCGCGCTTTCATCACGACGCAGACGCAGAATTCGGTCCCGTCCCGCGCGAATCTCGGGATATCGGGGACGCGAATGGTCAAAGATTTCGACGCGTCGTGATCACGGGCTCCTGAAAGCTCACGTGCGAGCCGAATTTGGAGCGCCCGCCAAACGACCCCCGCACCCTCGCAAACTATGAACCCTCACAGTTTGCTCTCATCCGAATCAGCCAGAATCGACAACTTATAAATTGACTAAACGATAGTAAATTTATCACCCTGCATACCCTCCCTCAAGCGGGGAAAGCTCGCAACGGATATCTTATCTGACCAACCCTCAAAAAAAATCACAACGACGGGAGCGGAGTCCCAAAAAGGGTCGGACAACGCCGAAACTCCGCCTTTTTGGAAACTTTGAGATAGGAAAGGGTAGGCGTGATCAGCATCGTGCAAAGTTAATCAGTGTCACTGTCCATCCCCTCTGCCCACACCCTCTGCCCCACTCCTCATCCTCCTCATCCATCGAACCATCACAGAGGTAGATCACCGCAGATCGGATTAAATAAAATTCAAAAATCCATTTCTTTCTTTCTAATTTCCTAAATCCACCAAATAAAAGAGAAAAAAAATCTCAACCAACTCGAACTCAATCATGTCTTCCAACGTCCCCATCTCCGGCTCAGGCTCCAACAACCTCACCGCACCCACCCCGCAAAACACACCTCTGAACCAGGCACCCATCGCGCTGGGTCTATCGCGTCCTACGGTCCCCGATATCTCTGAGGACAACGAGGGCGAGGCGCAGGATGGTCAAGACGACGGCGCTGCTGCGATTGAGCAGGGCATGCTCAATTTGATGGTGCAAGGCAAGCTTGCGGGTCTCCTAGGAAGGAGCTCGGGCTATATTGAGAGTCTGCCTGTTGAGGTCAAGGCGAACATTGAGGCGCTGAAGGGAGTCCAGGAGAAGCAGAACGAGCTTCATAATCAGTATAAGAAGGAGTGTTTGGCGTTGGAGAAGAAGGTGGGTTGATTTTTTTTGAATGTTCTTTTTTTCTGGTTTTTTTTTCGCTCTTCTTTATTTTTTGAATTGAAGATGGACGTGATAAAATTTATTTTATTTCAAATCCTTTCATCTTTTCTTTTCTTTCTTTCTTTTCAACACGACCAAGTCATCCTTCGTTATCTTTCCGATCCAAATCTGACCCACATCACCGACCAATCACAAATCATCTCTTCATCTCTCCATCCTTTCATCTCAATCAATTGCCTCAACTCAATCATGAACTAACCCACCCTCTACCCCACAGTACCTGGAACTCACCAAACCCCTCTATGAACGCCGCAACGCCATCATCACCGGCACTTCAACCGCCACCTCCGAAGAGATTCTCGCAGGCGAAGCCGTCTCCACCAAAGACGACGAAGAATACACGCCCCTCCCCACTGACATCACGCCCTCTCCCTCTGGTATCCCCGAATTCTGGCTCACGGCTCTGCGCAACCACGTCGGTCTTAACGAGATCATCACCGATCGCGATGCGGAGGCGCTGAAATCGCTCCTTGATATCCGCCTCGAGTATCTCTCTCAGGACGAGGAGGCGAAGAAGGGCAAGACGGAGGGCAAGCCTGGGTTCAAGCTGCTTTTCCACTTTGGACCGAACGAGTTCTTTGATGATGAGGTGCTTGAGAAGACGTATTTGTATCAGGAGGAAGTGGGGTATTCGGGTGATTTTGTGTATGATCGTGCGATTGGAACTGAGATTAAGTGGAAGGAGGATAAGGATTTGACGAAGGAGTTTGAGATTAAGAAGCAGAGGAATAAGAGTGGGTTATCTTTTTCTTCGTCTCTTTCTTCCTCTGCTGATTCTCATGTCTTGTTTGAATTTTAGACACCAACAGGACACGTCTGGTGCGCAAAGCCCGCCCTGCAGAGTCCTTCTTCAACTTCTTCTCTCCTCCTGTCCCACCCACCGACGAAGGCATCGAGAATGGCGAATACGAAGAGGAAGAGCTCGCGGAGATTGAAGAGAAACTCGAGATTGATTATCAGATTGGTGAAGATCTCAAGGAGAAGGTGCGTTTTGTTCACATCAAACGCGTTATATATTTTTCTTGTACCGGGAAATTAACTTGATTTTTCCATAGATCATCCCTCATGCCGTCGATTACTTCACCGGCAAAGCCCTTGAATACGAGGGCTTTGACTCGGATTCCGAAGAGTTTGATGATATCGATGAGGAGGACGAGGAGGCGGAGGAGGCGGGATCTGAGGTTAGTACGAGATTATGATCGATTTTCTCCGTCTCTCTCTCTCTCTCTCGGTCACTAACAATTTTTGCTTTTTCTTTTTTTTTGCATCGCGTCCTTGCCGCGAAATAACCACACTACTCTCGATCACACCATAAAATAAAAACCAACAGGAAGACTCTGACGACGACCTCCCTGCCCGGCGTAAAGCCCCAAAAGGCCGCAGTGGAGGTAAGAAGGTGAACCCCGAGGAGTGTAAGAACCAGTAAATCTTGCGCGTCTTCGAGTTGTTTGATTAGGAGGGAGAGGTGGAGGTCTGTTATGCGTTTTTGTGGTGGTTTGTTATATAAAATGTTACGATGGTGACCGGTGAAGGGGAGAAATGGCGAGTGGATCATGATGCGACAATCAATACGAGACGAGGACGATACATACAATGATACATACATAGTACTTACTTACTTTTTACTTACCCTTCAATTATGCCTGTTCTTGTTGTTGCTTTTTTGTGATTGATTATTGAATCGGTTATGTCTCGTCTTGTTCATTGGTGCTCTGTGCTTGGTCTCCCTCGTCGTCTTGAGTATGTATGTATTTTTACAGCCCTCGCTTTTTGGTATGTCCTAGTGATATCACTGTAATAGCTTCCTTTTTGAATTTCTTTCCCTTTTTCTCTCCTCTCTTTTTTTCTTCTCTGATATTTTTTTTGTCAGCCGATTGTCAAGCGCTCAAGTTAATTGACGCCCATTTCGCCTCCTACATCTGATGCGGAGGTACCTCCAACCGATTGTGGTCATTGATTATGGATAACCACACCGTTTGATCTTCAACTTTCAACTTGTGTATCGAATTGTAGGTAATTAATCAGTTAGGGAGAAGTAAGTCTACGTCTTTGCCTAAAAGATACTAATATAATGATATATGACGGTGGGGGGAGCCTGCTTATCCATGGATGCATAGGCGCGGTGTATGCCGCAAGTGTGGGCCTGTCAATCTGATCGGTGATGGGACTTTGCATGGGCAGAGCCACACAAACAACCACCTACACATTCGTCTTGTCTCTTGGGTCTGGCAGTCCGCGACTCTAATTAAGGTTGGTAGAGTGTCTTCCGCGACATATACAAATTAGGCATAGGTTGGTGGCTTCAATAGGCATATCGGAACGGTACGGTGTGCGCATCGAAAATTTCTCGTCCTTTCTCTGGGCTTTTAGTAGGGGTGTATGAAGCTGTGTGTCATAAATAGAATAGGGATTTTTCCTCTGATCACCTCTGGTTCAAACGCTCTGTTTAATTTGACCTATGTCATCACGCATCATTTCCTTCTCTTATTTTT
The DNA here is from genome assembly GCA_015501605.1 of Panaeolus papilionaceus. Taxonomy (NCBI): domain Eukaryota; kingdom Fungi; phylum Basidiomycota; class Agaricomycetes; order Agaricales; genus Panaeolus; species Panaeolus papilionaceus. Next base: position 1,035,945 of record JADNRZ010000012.1, on the reverse strand, counting down.
TTCTACTATAATACTTACTCCTAGTCTCGTCTCTTAGGCATCTGTACGTACCTCTCATGAACAGAACTTATGCAAATCAATTCAATGCATGGATATAAAAAAAAGTCGTCAATTAATGCAGTATAGCACAAGTCACAACACTGCGAGTGCAGTTTGAATGACAATCAAGCACACACATCGACCGCTCTTTAGTTGGCTAATTGTACAAACAGAGGCAACTGAGGCCTTCCCCCGCCCGCACCCGCAACAACAGGCGTAGCAATCCCCGTCATGTGCCATTTTATATCCTTGTCTTTTGGAAGCGAGAATTCGAATTTGGCGATGAGGAGGGATAGGACGACTTCTACGTACATAGGCATCGCGTGAGCATTATCTGGTGAGATTTGGGAGGAAGGAAGGCAGGAGGAAGAGGAGGGGACGTACTCATTTCCAATTGCGAGAATTTGAAACCGCTATAACAAAGGGAATTTATGAAAAAGGGCGCCTTCATCATATATCGTAAATTTAGGGAATTAAAACGTACATGCACGACCTCCCACCAGCCGAAAACGTCATCCTACATCATCCACAAAAATTGCATCAACAATCATGCAAACCTACAAACCAGAACCAAACCTAAAATCAAGCACTCACAAATTTGCGTATATCCCCGGTAAATGCGCCTTCAACAGCTCTTCCGGGAGCGGACTCAACCACCTATCCGGGTTCCACTCATGCGCGTCCACACCCCAAAGCTCAGTGTTCCTATTTGAAGCGAGCAAACCGAGGATGAGGGATGTGCCCTTGGGGATGTGGATGGTGTCCATAGGTGTTCCGTCGACTCCTGTGATGGGAGTCGAGAGGGGGAGGATTGTGTCTTGGAGAGTGCTGGTGAGGTGTCGAGTTAATAATTAGTTGAGGGTCAGAGGCCATGAGAGGAGAAGGTGAGGGAGGGAGGGACTGCTTACTGTCGCATCATCGTAGAAATAGGGGTGTATCTGAAAAAAATGAGTCAATAAATCGGACCCAACGCAAGAAACATTTAAAGCACTCAAGAACAACACTCACACCCTCAACGTCTCCCTACACACCGCATCGAGGTACGGCAAACCCACCAATGTATCATAATCGAGGTCGCCGCCCGCTTGAGCCATGGCCTCGCGGATTTCAGAGCGCAGTTTCGTCTGGGCTTCTTTACGCTGGGCGAGAATCCAAAGGGCACGGGATAGACCGCTAGAGGTGGTATCCATGCCTGCAAAAGTGAATGTCCTGATACAGGCGTTAAGGATTTCGTAACGGGCAAGGACGTGGAAAGAGCAGAGAAAAAACATACGAAATCTGCGCGTAGATCTCTTCTTCAGAAAGCCTGTCCTCTTCTGAAGCTTGCATGTTCGCTCGCACTAAGTAAATTCAGATGCGCATCAACACCATCTCCAAACCTTTTTTTTCAAATAAAAAAAGAGGTGCTTACTCAAAATACTCAAAATATCCTTCCCCTCATTCATCCGATCCAGTACCTCCCCGTCACCCTCTACCAGTGCCTTCTTCTTGGATTGATAAATCGCATACGAGGTCTCATGCAATATATCCACCAGGTCCCTCATAAGATGGAACGATTTGGATGGGATGAGATTAACCAGCATGCGGCGAAATGCGGGGGACCCAATTTTCATGCTGGTATTGAGGAGGTAGACACGGAAGAAGATTAGCTTGAAACTAGTTGGGCTGTTAGATGAGTACCAAATATTAGGTGTCCCTGATAAGATATAGAATTTATGTATGGACGCACGCGAGTAGTTTGAGCGCAAAGCTGAACTCGCTCTCTTGTTGGTCTTCCTTTAAATCGTCAAAAGAATGGCCAAATCCGCTTTGAGCGATTAATTCGAGTGCGGTACGGCTCATCCACGAAAGAAGGTCGATCTACAGTTGCGAAAAGATTGCTGAGAATCATTCAAGGGCCGTGATGTGAATGGAATGTACTTCTTGTGGCCCATCTTTAACTTTACCAGCTAGAGCATCTTGAAGCTGACGGGAGGTGAGGTGATGTCAGCTACGTCCTACGACATTCAAGGGTGCAAGAATTTCACCTTGTGTGTGATCTTATAAAACGTGGGAGCTACCAAGGACTCATCAACAACATGGACTTATTAAAAATAATAATGATAATAAAGCCCACCCATTTGTCGCATGTGTGCAATAGAGAACACAGGATTAAGGAGCTTGCGTTGTTTTTTGTGATAGTCACCTGAGAATCAAGAATTGTCATGAGCTCAGAAAAAATCTGTTTACGAAGATCACTTGCAACGTACCGACAATTCCAAGCAGACCGGGCCCGAAGATAAGCCTCATCCCACTACGGGGCAACGTGAGGTCAACCGGTGTACATTTAAATACAAAGACTCTACTGAGGCAAAAGGAGCTTACGCTACGAAAGAGGTGTGGGATTCATAAAATGCGGCGTCCTAATCCTTCTTTAGACTCTGTTTTTAACACCATGATGGCATAACTAACCTTGACGAGGATGTGATGCATTGCTTTAGGGTCATAGATATAGAGTTGGTTTTCCTGCGAGGGACAACAGGTAAGTATGTTTCATCCCAGAGGAGAACACGAAAGTATCGTACACCCATGACACCCTTTATCTTGATCACCTTTCCAACTGCATACCACAAGTGCACAGTTATCAGCACAACTCCGACGCAAAGCGAGAACGAGGTTATGCCATACATGTATCCCAAAGGTAACGATGGTAATCCCACCCATTGACATTAAAAATCTGCGGGAAGACGCCTACGCTTTGGCTCAGCTAACCACAACAGCTGTGAAGAGGGGGTGCACCCACCTTTGAAAAAAGAAGGCGAAGCGGGGCCAGGAATATTGTCTAAATCCGACTTGAAGAAGAACCATCGCAGGATCTTCCACAAACCAACGGATAAGACTGAGAAGGACAAAACTGTAGTCAGTGAAGTGGTCATGTCGAGTTCAAATCAAGATCAGCGTCGAAATCGAGGTGAGTTACTGTGGTGTCGTGCACACCGTGTCAAAACGGTGTTTATATCCCACATCGTCTACAGGCTGACGCGAATGATCTTCAGTAACGCGCTTCGAATGTAACCGACTTACCCACATATTTAAGTCTACGGAGATAAAATTAGCACAGAAGTGGGGTTAGCGTGTGCCAGGAGACATTTTTCGTCTTCACGAAGGGTGAGTATTATTCAGCTCTATACAGGTCATACAGGGGGTGGATCCACCTATCCGAGATTCTGGTGAGCTCGTATATGGTTGCAAAGCCTTGCTGACGCCAACGACACCCAACGAAGCGATCAAACACGGCCCTTGCGAGATATCGGGCGATTTGGGTGTTTCTTTGTAAGAAGACGTCCTCAAGTGGGACTTGGATAACTATAGCTGGGGGTGCAATGAATAGAATCTAGGTGTGAATGGGAAAGATTAGCTGCGTGCCCCTGTTGACGAGGTGGGCAATGACTCACAGGATGCACTCCAACCAGGGAGTGTAATTTAAATGTATGACTCCGACACGATGAGAGTCAGTGGGTCGTTTTGATGGGTTTGTAAAATTCTGTTGAATGACTGTGCCGATACCCATGAAGAAGTAGATCTCATATCCGCCACGGCGCTTTTGTGCGATTGTGCCTCTACAGTGCAACTTATCACTGTATGGGAATGAACGCCGAATGAAAGACCAAAGTTTTCAAGTTTACTACAAAAAGTCCATTCGCGAATCGCCACTTTCAAGCACATGCACACTCATGAATACTTGACGCGAGAAAAATGCTCGTGAATAAAAGCAAAACGCAGATCAGAGACACTATAAAGGTGGGAACCGTGAGACAACAGGTCCAACCAGAACGCGGCAAAGGAGAGCCCACACCTGAGAGTAATACTCATTAAAAACGGTGCAAACATACGGAGAAGCGCAAATTTTGAGTCCGGTGTATCCGATCCTAAAGCAGGCAAGAAAATCAGCATGACACGGGCATTCAGAACAAAATTTGTTTCACCCTCCGCATTGCCCATAGTGAGGCACAAGGACAACCGGTTGCGTAACAGTTGTGACAGGACCGGATGGAAAGGTTGTGCTGGTTTGACGTGGGGTCGTAGTGGTCGTACTTTCACCTCCCTCATCGACCTGTTCAAGTTGGCCAGTGGCTGCCCAAGCTGTCGCTGCAAATAAAGCGAGACAGATAACGCGTCCAGATTTCACAAACATCGCGATTACAATATTTCCTGAGAGCAAGACAGCCCCAAAGCCAGAACAGTGCGTTTAAGTATTCCGCAGCACAGTCCAAGTGAGCAGAGCGGGCAACGGGGTACTCGGAAGGATGATACATATGACAAGACTTCACCGAAAATTATCCAGAGTCGGATGAGGATTTATAGCCTATCATTGATAAGTAAATTCAGTACGTATTGTAGCCCAGAGCAAGTTCGTCGCGTGGCAAGCTCGCCTGATTTGAGCTATTGGATGCTGCAAAATTAGACTTGAATGATTCTAAGAGCGCTAATCTAGAGGGGCTGCCTTAGGCACTTTTCGTCTAAAATTTCAGAATGGATTGAAGATTGGCAGTTTGGATGCAAGAGAGTATAGTAATAAGTCCGAGGGTAATCCAGCCGTGATTCAGATGACATTGTGATGAATACAACCCGGAGTCGCTAGTCACCCTGCCTAGGCTTCTTCAGCTCTCTTAACCAATGCCCAAGAATCTAGCAATTTCCCAAGCGTAAAAAAGTGTTCGTCCTCAGGCTATGGTGGTCACGCCAGTCGACAAAGAATCCCCAGCCAAAGTCGAAAGAAAAAGCCAGAATTTTCCATACACCACTACAACGGGTATGTATGCACTCGTATCTTTGACTGCGGAGCGGAGGTACAACGGTACTTGACGGATAATTCGAAGAGACTTCAGATGAGTGTCACTAACAGAGGTGGATGATAAATCAACAAAAATATTTTGCGATTTGCGCGAACCTGGGTCGTGGGAGTTTATCCACCTTTCAGCAAAATAGGGGCTTTTGGTGAAGAGTGACCACAATTGCTATGCACCGACACGGGCCAGAACACCTACAAGTCATTCTGATATCATATAAAGCGAAGATTGGGATGTACCCTGCAATTTTAGGAATTTTTGTGCCAATATATTTCCCAGATATCTACCATACAGCCACAATATTCAAGACAGGAACAAAAATTACACTCAATGAACAACAGACATCTATTCTAGTTCCGCTTTACCCAGTGCGATGGCAAAGTCAAACCATGCCAAATCCCCATATTGCTGGAATAATTCTGCTTCGTCGGAAAAAAGGCGTCATCCGTTAGCCTCGCGTCCCTCAAGAAGGAACAGAATATACCATGCTGGCCCCCCTTATATAGAACGATCTTCCAGTAATTGCAGTTTACAAAAAATCCAAATAGGACCGAATATCTCTGTTGTTCAGAAAGTGCAGATAGCTCTCGTGGAAGACCTGCACGCCCAAGTGCCTCGAGAAACTGGTCTTGTCTTTTTTTTCAACGATAGGAGCAAAAGTCGTCCACAAATTCCGGTGGATGACGTCAAGAGGGCTAAGGTTTTCCTGAATGGTGACTTTTGTAGAGATTCGTCGAAAAATGTCGTACATCAATGTCTCTTGAATTTCGTCCCACTCCTCGATTGCAGCACATAGTGCTTCCATGAAACAGGCTGGAGAGACGTCTTTGTCCGGAGTCCGATCAGTAAATAATATGCTGGATATTCTTCGTCGGAAGTACGGAATTCTGGCTGTATAGTTAGATGTACCATCAAAATCAAAGGGAAGAAACAAACTGACCGTGAATTTTCTTCAGGCTCTGTCGAAATACTAGTCATCGCGTTTCTCCAGATCCACGTAAAACTCTTCTGATCGTTGGGGTCACAGAGGAACTCTACGAACGAGGCGCGGTGAAAGGCTTAAGGAACGGGGATTTTGGAAGACCTTTCCTTCCATTATTTGCCTGGAAGGATAGCGATGGCCTGAAGCACTCGCTCCTGCCCATTCTCGCTCTTGCACTCGTCCAAGCCATCTACAATAACAATCCCTGGAAACACGAAGGGGGTATCTTGATGCATCCGTTCTTGCTTGAGCTGCTTCAAGGGTCCAATAATGAGCGCCATCACTTGCTCCTTGAGAGTGAAGTCAAATCCGGATGGGATGCTGAGGATAACATGGTCGATGTAGTTGCGAAGAGGAGGCATACTCTGGCTGAGTTGGTAGGCAAATCGTAGCGACAAAGCGTCCTTCATGACCTCGATGGCTGTTTTGTTTGAGATGCAGTTCTGGAGAACGAAAAAGACGCAGTAGGGTTGGATCCCGCTTGAAGCTCCTCTGGCATCGTCGATTGCGAATTTTCCAGTCCCCCGCGCGGAGCCGTACAACCACATAATACAAGGTAGGCCTTTGCCAGCCCAATCCCGCACCATGTTCAAAAGCCCGACTCTGGTATTGGAATGGCATTTGGGGGGATCATATCGGTCTCTGGAATTATACGCAGCTGCTGGCGATGACGTCTGATATAGCGATTGCATGCCTGTCAAGACGCGAGTTTCAAAAAATTATTCCAGAGACGAAGTTGCGTAGCATCGGTGGCATATCCTCTGTGAGCATGGGTGTGGTTCTGAAAGTGTGTAGTTCCACCATTGACCATAAGTCTGCTACCAGATGCAAACACCCCCTGCTGCGATGCTGCGACAAGGGCGAGTCGCGGCATTGTAAGCTGAGCCATAACCTAGAGCCATACTGCGAAGCTTATTTGTCATTCCAACGTTTCCAACGTGATTACTTTGTGTAAAGGTTGAATGTCCCCCACCCAACTGTATTTTCGTACTGTTCGGTGTCGTCTAGCCCGGAGATAAACCATCTGCTTTGGATGACGTCGTTCTTTTGGTCAGGAATATTTTATGTGATGGAAACATATGATGATCGGCATACCAGGTTGCGATGCTTCAATCCTAGGTGGCATCAGGGAGTGGGGATGGTTTTCGAGCGACTGAGAATTAGAAGCTGTCTTCCCAAGGGGATTAAGATCATAGACGCAAGATTGCACATTCGGACTCACCGTTTGATGTCGTCGGGCGACTCAGCGGTGAAGGACTCAAGCCATGTAGACGAGGCTGAGAGCGGATGAGCGCCATGAAGGCAACTCAAGAAGAAGACCGGCAGTCAGTCGTTCTTGAGAAAGAATGGGGGAATTTACACTCAATCAGACGACCACCATGCAGTTGTCGTTGTATTTGGATGGAAGCGTCTCGATTAGGAGGATGGTTTATCAACTACTGTAATAAATTGTATGGTGGCAACCGTAACGCATAACGCGGGACCTTGATGTTGCCTATTTCTTCATAAATAACGCGTAACGCAGGGCAGGTTGCTAACCCGAAAATAAGACAAAAATAAGCAAAAAAAATCGCATTTTATTCCCTACAAAAAGCCCGGAGTGCGCCACTTCTCCATAGTGCATTGTAGGTCCAGCAAAATCACGGTTGCCTAACACATGCTGAGTAACGCATAACACCCAGCCTGTTGCTAACATTGGTGCGTAACGCTCCTCGGCTGGTTGCCACCATACGGTCTATTACAGTACATGAATTCTGAACAATGTGTCAGCCATTGTAGGTCCCTTCTAATTTGAAGCTGCAGATTGACTCACATGGACAGCTTTACCAACAGAACCCGCTAGAGCTCACCAAAACGGGTATCAGGATCCCAGCTGGTTATATGACCTGTGCAAATTGCATGGGTGATCGGTGTGAAGAGTAGGGTTTGAGCTAGGATAGTGATGGTTGGTTGCGGGGGAGCTAAGCGTCGGCGACGCGTCAACTGTAACTGATCATGATTTCTGGATGACATTGAGAAAATAACCACCTCACGAATCATGCTTATAATCAGCTGATAATGAGTAATTGTATTCCATTTTACATGGGTTTACTCCGAAGCTTCACTCATACTTCCTTCACACATGCCTAAACCCCAGGATTTGGGGACACAAAAAATAAGGGGTAGATTAGAGACACTATGGAAGTGAGCACCATCAGTGCCTGTGCCATATGATAGCTTCCATCAACAAGAACACTCACCTGAGAGTAGTACTCGTTATAAACGGTGCACTTGTATGGATATGCGCATGTCGTGATTCCCTGGTATAAAAGGCTAAGAAAGAAAACCATCAATCGACACGCATCAAGTGTTTACCGTTTGAAAAGCACAAGATAAAGCTCACCCTCCACATTGACCGTAAAGAGGCACAGGAACAACAGGGAGCGTAGTCGGTGTGATAGGGCCAGTCGCAGTAAATGTAGTGGTTGTAGGGGGCCGAGTGCCAGTTGTTCCACCATCGGCGTTGGCGTCAACTCGTTCAAGACGGGCATTCGCTGCCATTACTGAAGCTGCACACAAAGAAAAACCGATAACGCGTCTGAATGAAAAAAAGATCGACATTGCAGTGGTGTTCTGGGGCAGATAATCAGTCCTTTTAAAGACCCCTAGCACATTCCTGGTGGGTAGCCTGTAAAGCGCGCATGGGGTGCTTGAAGGGTGATATGCATGTTATAGCTTCACCGAAAATTATCCAGAGTCGTTAGATTCTGATGAGGATATGCAGATCATCATTGAACGGTATTCGCGTGCCCAGAACCAGTGTGTCCTGTTGTAAGCCAAACTCTATCTGAGCCATTATTGGACGGTTTGATGACGCTGCGACAGCTCTAAAATTCCAAGCTCGCCAATATATAGAGGTACAGCTCATTCAACAGTCCATTTCAGATTGAGGTTTAGGTAGTAGATCCAAGATGTCGAGCATGGACAAGTCAGGGAGTGATCCAAAAATGATTCAGGTGACGTCCATGACAAGAAGCTTTAGAAAGGTTTCACAATAGCGAATATGGACCTGCTGCGCAGCGAAAACATCGCAGTATTCAACGGAGAATTCGAAGGCATGGGCATAATAGATGAGTGTATTGGCAAAGACTGAATTCAACCATGCCACGGAATGACGCAGATCGTGGGAATGATGAGAGGAGGCAAAAATAGGGGTCATTCGAAAGAAACTGATTTACAAATATGCCGTACTTTCGTTTCACAGTCGAACAAATTATCAAACCAGAACCGAAATGCAATTCAATGCAGAGGTATATTGCGGTAGCTATGAAGGGAATATACTAAGGGATATGAAAGCTTAAGCACCGACGGTGGCTCGAACCAAAACCCAGTTCAACCAAATCAAAACCACTCAATCTCATTATCACAATGTTCTCCAAGGTCTTCGCTGTCCTCGCCCTCGGCGCCGTCGCTGTCTCTGCTCTCTCAGCCGTCAACGTCGACGGTATCAACTACAGCTGGAACACCGGATCTGTCCAATGCTGCGCTTCTTACCAGGCCCCAGCCAACTACGACGCCGCCAGCATTGCTAGTCTCGTTGGTATCAACGCCCAGGACGTCACTGGTCAACTCGGCGTTCAGTGCAACCCCATCACCGGTATCGGTGCTGGAACTGGTGCCAACCGGTGAGTCGATTCCTTTTCCTTTTATTCGGCATCTCTTTCTGACATTTTAAATCTAGCGCTTCATCTCCCACCTGCTGCCAGGAGAACTTCCAGAACCAGCTCCTCGGCACCAACTGCACACCCGCCACCGTCGGTGCTTAAGCTTCCCGTATCCCTTAGTATATACCCTTCATAGCTACTGTAATATACCTCTTCATTGCATTGCATTTCGGTTCTGAGTCGTCTTCAGTTGTAAACAAAAAAGGTTCGTCAAGCGGTTGTGCCTCGTGATTTAGCAGGGTAGTGCCTGCAAGCATTCGATATATGACTTACACTATCAGCCACGTTGCATTGTCCATGATGCGTAACGCACCTCAAGGCGGGGCGCACCTTATAGCTATCGTCCCAACCACAACCATCGCTCGAATGTCTAATGAGAGTTGTTGCGATAATGAGCCATTCCTTCCTGTGGACCTCGAGCGTGCAATTGTCGAGATTGTGGCCTTTCAAGAGATACGATACCCCGTTCGACAGAGCCATTGCTGCCTGGACTTGCAGTTGACCTCGAAACGATTTCATGACTGGTTAGTGTTTCTTCTTCTGAGTATCTGTCACTGGCAATCAACTGGTCAAACCAGGATTCAACCCGTTCTCTATCGAGTGCTCTTCATTCCCATTCGACTCAACTTTCATTCCGAATCTTCGAGCACAGCTAACTACCTAAAGATGATCAAGAGATGCGGACACTATGCAAAGAGGATCAAAAGCAGTAACTCAATATTATGCAGCGAGGCACTGAAACACTGTCCAAATGTCGAAGACCTTGTGATGTGGCCGACCCATTCGTTCGACAAAACACTTACCGATCAGGCCCTCGATCCTATCATACAGGTGCTGACAAGCCTCAGACGACTCTCTGGCCAGTTTGGACCCTTGTCAGCAGAACATATTCAATCATCCAGTGTGTATCCACACTTGACCCACCTGGATATTATTGGAACGATGCCATGGGAGCTCTTGGTACACTTCAAAAGTCTAACCCACTTATGCTTTAGCCATCCCCCAGATGCTTCAGAGGTTGAACAAGCTTTGAATCACGTAACCGCAAAAGATTCTGGGCTGTCCGCCCTTCGAGTAATCATTGCCCTCGTTAACGACGAAACTACCCTTTGGTACAATGACCCACGATTCGTCACTCTGGTAGACCTGGAAGAAGAGGATTGGGACCGTAGCACCAATGGCTTCATAGACTTCTGGGAGTTTGCTGAACGAATTGTCTTCGTTCGAAAGGGTAATTTCTTTCGATGTGTCATGATTTTTTCAGCTGCTGAATCGTGTAAACAGCTGGGTTCATGCGAAACAAAGACCCCTTGGCGGCGTATAAGAAGAGGAAATTCAAAGCTAAAAAGCAGCTCACTGTCGAAGGCCAGGTCTGGTGGTCTCGGCGCAACTCTCCACTACTCTAGAGCTGTTTCGAACAATGCCTGCTACCCACTAGATATGTTTATCATCCTGTTGTTTTTAAAAAATTCTACGATCCCATATCTCCAGAAACTTCGAGCTGGTTGCCCCAGACAAAGAGACTGATGCCGCGTCAGACAAGGGCCAAGGCGGAGGTTGTCATGTATTTTCGGTCACACCCGCAATCACTTCTTCCCAGTGAACCGTCATGACCCACTCAGACGACTCGTCCCTATACCCTTACTTTCCTCCTGAGCTTGAACAGCCTATCGTTGAGATATGTGCATACTCATCCATCCAGTTTCCTTTAACAGCTGAGAGATGCTGTTTGTCATTACAACTCACGTCGAAGCGCTTTCGAGCCTGGTCAGTCGTCAACTCAGCGTGCTCATTTATGAACAAGGAGTTGGTTTGAGCTGAAGTTAATTTGTGGGGTAGGACAATGCCCTTCCTGTTCAGAGTCGTGTATGCTTCCAAAGATCACTCGTATCCACGGCTACCTAAACGCGAGTATATGAGGGCATTGCGAAAATATGGAAAATATGCTACACACGTAAATGGAAACCCTGCACGCCCATCCACGTTGTACAGAATCCTGGAGCGTTGTCCTAATGTAAAGGACCTGATATGCTGGGACCACGTACCTATCAAAGAACCCGAAGAGCTCGCCGCACTCCGCCAACTGAGGCGGTTATCTACCTCATTGGGCTACATGATCGCAGACCAAATCAACTGTTCCAGCACATATGCCAACGTAACTCATCTAAACCTCATCAACACGGAAGATTGGGAGTTGATATTTGAATTTAAAAATCTGACCCATCTGTGCTTCAGTCATGTTACACCCATCGGAGACTCTCGAGAAATGTTTGACACTATATTGCAGGGCGATGGTGGAAGTCAGCCAAGATGCCGTTCACTAAGCGTTCTCATTTCGACGACTGCCCATCAAATCCAGTTTTCTCCCTATGAAGACCCTCGGGAATCTCGATATGTGCTGCTCCAGGGAGAGGAGGGCTTCGTAAATGATTGGGCGCGTAACGTCAACGGGGAGCTAGCAATGGACCTTTGGGAATTTGCAGAAAGAATCACTGTGGCCAGAAGGCGTGCGTTTGCCTCTTCATCGACAACAATTTCTGCGTTGCTTACTCTTTCTCAACAGGAGGGTACTTGATAGATGGCTCCAAGACAATTATTCGGTCAACGTTTGACTTTCAAAAAGACCTCGATGTTGTCGGTCAGCTGTGGTGGTATCAGCGTAATCACACCTTGGAAGATACAGCAATCGGCTTATAAATTGGAATCGGCAATGTGTGCTACGGATATGTTTGTTTGACTTGACATCAAATATGAATTGAATCTGAAGACATTCACTTCAGTCAACACTGCCACCGTGAGCCTTCTCCAACGAACCACCATGTCCGTATCCGATGACACCGATTTAAGTCAACCTTTTTTCCCTCCTGAGCTTGAGCAAGTAATCGTTGAAATGGCGGCGCTGGAAGGCATACGGTTTCCTTTGACACCTATCACCTGCTGCCTCGAGCTACAACTCACAGCGAAGCGTTTCCGAGACTGGTCAGTAACAGCTAATACTAATGAGTTTGCCAACGAACTAATTTTTGCAAATCGATATGTGGATAGGACTGTACCACTCCTATACCAAGTCCTGCACACGGATAAGTTTTATCTGAACCGCGAGGAGTCGGAATGTCTTGAGTTACTACGAAAGGTTGGAAGATGCACCAGCCATATCTATATAGGAACCGACCCGAAATGGGCCTCCAAGATCCTGGAGCATTGTCCCAATGTCGAGAACATCGTCAACTGGCATATCGGAGTATCATTGGGAGATCCGAGTTTGCACTCCTCCATGCAAAACATTTCGAAGCTTAGGCGTATATCAGCGCTCATGCAGAATGTTCCCCTAGAGTTCCTGATCTCTCCAGTCTATGCCAACATCACGCATCTGGATATCATGGGTTGGATGGACTGGGATCTTTTGGTCAACTTCCATAACCTCAGCCATCTCTGCCTCACAGAGCCACCCAGCGACATTACGGCACTCGTGAAACGTCTTACAGACGAAGAATCGGGGTGTAGATATCTTCGAGTCATTGTAATGCTTTATTACACCTGGTACGAGTGCCTCGACGAAAGATTCGTGAAACTCAGACTATCCGAATCATATGAAGCACACGAGGCAGACTGGATAAGGGGCGTAAATGGAGGCATGGATTTTTGGGAATTCGCTGATAGGATTGTCAGTGCGAGAAAAGGTAAGCTTCCAACTCGATATATGCAGCTGTATACATCGATTGACTCACAAACACCACACCTAATCCCATTTCTTTTTACATAGCCGGGTACTTGAATAATGCCTCAACCAAAGTTGTGTACAATCCACCACCTGACTTTAATCTTGAAACTGAGCTCAATGAACAAGGCCAGCTGTGGTGGTCAAAATTGAGCGATCTATGAGACTATGATGGTCCGGAATGTAGGACTCGAAACAGATTTGCTTCTACGAGCAATGAACACAATTGGATCGAACCTTGCATATCAACAAAAATATTTCATATATATAAATGTACAAAGTCGCAACCGTCAACCTTTTAGAAAATTGCTGTTAATATGTGAATTGTGTGAAGGCATGCAGATTCGAGTCACACTGTCACCGCCAGCCTTCTCAACCGAACCACCATGAGATCTGCTTGTGATGGTGACGCTGATACTAGCCCACCTTTTTTCCCTGCTGAACTGGAGCAGGTAATTGTTGAGATAGCGGCACTGGACAGCATAAAGTTCCCTTTGACACCGACCACTTGCTGCTTGGAACTGCAGCTCACAGCAAGGCGGTTCCGAGATTGGTTGGTGATTGCTCTTATCTGGTTGCCCAGGCCTCGAACTGACTTCACATACGGGCACTTAAATAGGACCGTGCCGTTCTTATACCAGGTTTTGCACACCGATAACTTCTTTTTGAACCGCGGGGAGTCAGAATGCCTTGATATTCTTCAGAAGTTTGGGAAATACACTAGGAATATCTATCTGGGGACCAGCATGGATAACGCGTCCAAGGTTCTGGAACATTGTCTCAATGTGCAGGACATCGTAAACTGGCATGGGGCAGTAAAGCTGGGAGGGTTACACCCGTCCATGCAGCACGTCTCCAAGCTGAGGCGTATTTCGGCCTTCATAGGGCAGATCCCCCTTCCCTTCATCCTATCTCCGGTATACGCCAGTATCACACATTTAGATGTTATGGATCTAGAGTTAGGGATGGACTGGGACTTGCTGCCAAAGTTTCCCAACCTCAGCCATCTGGCAATTACAGACGTACCCTACGATCCTACAGCACTTGTGCAACATCTTACACGTAAGGAAATGGGATGCAAATCCCTTCGAGTTCTCATACTGCTTTATTATGATACCGCGTACGAGAGCCCCGATGAGCGGGTCGTCAAGATCGACATATGCCAATCATATGAGGAACATGAAAAAGACTGGTTAATGGGTTTCAATGGAGAAATGGATTTCTGGGAATTCTCTGAGCGGATCGTTGTGGCGAGACAAGGTGAGCGACGGTACGCCTGTTGATCCCCAATCGTTTGAACATTTTCCCTTTTTTTTTGTAGCTAGATACTTGAACGATCCCTCAACGGGACTCGTGTATGCCCCGCCTCCCGTCTTTGATTTCGAAACGGAACTCAATGAACAAGGCAAGCTGTGGTGGTCAAATTTGAGATAGTTTTTTGAATTACCTGGTTTGCGTTTGGGCTACTTCATCATCCTTCTCTGTTCGACTATTTTTTAGAAAAACGAGGACGTCATAAATCAGAGGCCAAACGCTTGTAGTTATATTGAACATCGACGCACTTGCTTCTAAAAAATTCAACTGACGATTAGACATCACCGGCGCTAGGAGCACGTTTCTCATATTTGTGCGGGTGATAACGTGCGTCGTCGTGATGCTTTTGGCAGGAGACTTTCAATTGGACGTCAAGGAGGACAATGTGACAAACGATTTACCGCCATTGACACACATTCGCATCGAGGAGGCTCTCGATGCACGATACCAAATAAGATGGTCCTAAATGTCCTACTCGAAGGAACAACTTTGCGCCTGCGAGGGAAACACACAGCAGGCTGGAAGCTCTTATATGAACAAATAGTCTTTTATAACAATATACATATAAATGTACAAGTACATACATCACTATACACAAGAGACGAAAGGAAATATCGATGAGACAAGAAATGGTATCATGACCCTGTTACTCGGGTATGCGAATCCCCCGCTCAGGCATCAGCCTTTGCCTCGACAGGAACCTCAGCTTGAGGGGTCAAGCGAACGGCGTGTCTGCGGAACGTGGCATCATAGTCGGGGATGGCAGAGTGTGCAGTCACACGATTATCCTAAAAACCGTAATAATTAGTATGTGCGCTTCGACAGGACAAGGAAGAGACTCACCCAGACAACAACAGTTCCTGGCTCATACCTCGCACGAATCTGGAAGTCAGAGCCCGTGCTGATATGATCGAACAAGAACTTGAGCAGGTACTCGGACTCCTCGTCCCTGTAGCCAACAATGCGCTTGGTAAAGCCCTGGTTGACGTAAAGCGTCTTCTCTCCGGTGACGGGGTGAACACGGACGAGAGGGTGCTCAGTCTCGACAGGCTCGCGACGCACAGGTCCGTTACGCTTCCTGGAGAATTCAGCCTGGTAGACGGCCGAGTGGACGGCGCGGAGGCCTTCGAGGCGCTTTTGGAATTCGGGGGATAGGCGCTTGTAGGCTTCGACTTGAGAGAGGAACAGGGTGTCACCGCCTCCATTCTCGGGCTAGTGAAAAAAGGCTGTGAAAAAACACAGTAAATACGAAGCTGAGGAAAGTATATACCTGATCAAGGATGAAGAAGAAGGTAGTGCCAGGGGGCTGCTTCTCGTAGGAGACGTCGGAGTGCCATGAAGTGTGGTTAGCGCGATTGGCGCCGGAGTATTCACGGAAGCGGTCATGTCCAGCATCGCGGTACACTGTATTGGAGCAGCTCAGTGACTGACCAAGGATGAGATGGAGACGTGAAATTACTTACCGACGTGGAACTCGGGATATCCCTTCACGTTTCCGGACGTAGGGTGTCTCTGGATAGGACCGAAGTGCTTGGCGAACTCGATCTGAGCGTCTGGACCAATATCTTTGAAGTTTTGGTCGCGGAAGATAACGACCTTGCGCTCAGCGACGTAAAGAGCGAGCTCGTCCAGACCTTCCTTCGTCAGGTCAGTGAGCTGGACGCCCGTGACCTCGGTACCGATATAGGGGCTAATATTTCTGGTGGTAGCGTTGGGAGTGAGGAGATGGGGCTTCTTAGGATCAGCACGAAGGCCGGGGTCGGTGTGTTCTGGATGGTGTTGACTTAGATCCTGAGAAGACCGCACACAAAAAAGAAACTCACCGAAGAGTTCAGTAGGAGGGAACTTCTCGTTCACATCGAAGTAGGGATAGTAGAAGGGGTATGCGGGACCCTGGTAGCAAATAAACGAATATAGGCGCCTGACAATAAATCAAAGCATACACTTAGACTGACCTTGTCAGCGGGCTTCTCCTCGGCCTGAATAGTTTCTTGGACTTTGGCTTTGGCGACCTGAATAGGATCGGCGGTGGTCTCAACGGACCTGAGCCCAGAGACTGAAGGGGCCATGATATCTGTTTGAAAAGGAGAGAGGTATGCGATGGAGTTGAGAACGTCCAAGTTCGATGCTGAAGTTGATGGAATAGGTAAGGTATATATATCACATCACAGAGAAGCCCAGACAGCTATGACAAGTCAAACATTCGCCGTTTTTCAGGCGCAATATAGAAGCAATATGACCACCCAACGACGCCATTCGGTTTCGAGAACCGGAATAGTCCTGGATAGCTATCCGGACACGTCTTCATTGATAGTCGTATCCACTGTATTCCCTTATCACCTCGCAGGGTACTGTCATATGATGGCATGGAGCTCGACATTGACCTCAAGAACGCGAAATAGGAAATGCTAATTGCGTTGTAAGCGAGCGGTATGGCGCAACTTGAGGATCGGTTAGCGATCCGTGGCTGTGAGAGGCAACTGAGAGTGCAGGACACATGACAAATTTAGACAATTTGACTTTCTCTTCTGCTTTCTTGGCGTTGAATAATGGACCTACAACCGTGCAGATGCAAGGCGGGCTCCATACATTTCCTCAAGAATCTTGTTTCTTATTGTCGTAGGGTTTGATGTACCTCAGAAAGAAGGAGTAGGCTTGAGACGAAAGAGTTTTACTTTATCGAATGTGGTACTTAAAACCTCGAACTTGGAGAAACGCAAAAGAAAAAAGATAAATGTTTTTACATCCATATTCAACAGAACGTTACATGGGAGTACTATAGTTATATCAATCTAAAGATCCAAGGTTTCACGAAAAAATATTTTTTTAAGCTCGCTGGCTTAAACCACGAAGACGAATGCACCAGCGACGGATGCGACAAAAGCGACGAGAGGGCCAGTCAACGAGCTGGAATAGGCAGAGGAGGAGCCGCTAGCCATAACGACTCGGGAACGAAGGCTTCCTGAATCACCAGGCGTCGTTTCCTGCGAGCTTGCGGAGGTCTCGGATTGAGACTCACTGGAGGATTCGGTGCTGCTGGATTCAGAACTGGTAGAGGATTCAGAGCTGGTGGAAGATGCCTCGGTGCTGGTCGCTGATGTAGTAGCTGCTCCGCCGAAACCTCCAACGGGACCTGTCTCAGTGGTGGAGACCTGAGCGGCTGATTGAGATGCACTCTCAAAACTATCAAGGCGTGGAAAGTGAGTGAGAAACGTTTACAAAGAGCAAGGAAAGACGTACGCGGAAGATGCAGCACTCTGGTCAGACGCCTCGTTGAGGAAAACGGTGTCAATGATGTGGGCAACGCCGTTCTTGAGCAGAACATCAGGTCGGACAACTTGTGCGGTGGATCCATTGCTGCCGCTGACGAAAAGACCGGTCTCGTTACGGGAGAAGGTGATGGTCTCACCAGCTGCGGTGGTAGCATTAGCTTGACCACTCTGAGCGATCTGTTCCTCGATCTGAGTCGAGTACAAAGAAGTGCCGTTGATATACTGAAAAGGCGTTATATAAAGAGATGTAAATTTCAAAAATTGAGTAAAGACGTACGTGGTTCTCAAAGAGCGCGGTCAGGGCCGACTGGTTGTTCTGGAGGTCTTGAAGCGTCTGGTTAACCTCTGAAGTGAAAGCAGCGTTATCGGGAACGAAGAGGGTGATTCCACGAGCGTCGTTCAATGCCTCGATTGCAGACTGGTTGCCGTCACCATTGCTTTCAGGAATTTGAGCTTGCGATGCAAGCGCCAACGCAGCAGTAGCGTTGACGGCCTGAAGAGCAGTTTGGAGGTTACCGGGGGGGATGAGAACACCGTCGATGCCGTTGATGTAAAAGTTTTGCCACGAAGTGGAGTTTATAACCGTGATGTTTTGACTGGAGGTGGAATTAGAACTTTGGAACCGCTCAGCCAAAAGAAGGAAAGAAATGAAGGAAACCGGACAGAAAGACTCACGCCTGGTTCAAAATGGTGATGTTACCCTGCTCTCCGCTGCGTGTCCACGCTAGGACTTGGGATTTGTTACCCTCCAGCTGAACCAAATCAGTGGCGTTGAGGAGGGTGCGTCCGATCGTCACGTTGGGGTAAATTCCGCTGTAGGGCTGACCTACTGAAGAGCTCCCATTACCATTGTCCTGCCGCCCAAAGAGCTGCTTGAACAATGACCCTGTAGCCGTAGCATCGGGACTGGAAGAAGTCTCTGTCATTGAACCGCCTGCACCACCCCCGGTACCGGTGCTTGTTGAAGAGTCGTTCGAAGATTGAGTGCAAGTACCGGGACCCTGACCACCACCAACGGGATTGGAGGTGTTTTGGAAGTTACCGTGGACGAAATGATACGAAAGTGTGTTAGCGAGACGATCTTGATCATCAGTTACATCACTAGGCAGACTTTGGACTAAGGCACCAAAGATTAGACAGTGTTGTAGAGAAATGATGAAGGGAACGCACTAGCTTGGTCCGAAGGAGCGAACACTGTGAAGTTCTGACCGCTATTAGATAGCTGCGATAGCAATCGTTGACCGGAATCGCTGCCATTGAGCTGATTGACGACGTTGGCTAGTTGCGAGAATCCTGCTTGTTGAAGGGCAGATGTAAACTGCTGGGGGAAACCTCCCTGGTCACCACCTCCACCGTTATCTTGAGCAAGAGCCGGAGAAAGGGCAACAAGGAGGGGTGCAAATGCCGCAAGCTGGGATCGTGAAAAATGCATGGTTTGAAGAACGAATGCGAGTTTGTTAGAAAATTGAAGAGGTGTGAACCCGAAGAAAAAAAGAAGATATAGAAAAGGTAGAGGGAAAAAGTCCGAGGATTGCAAGTGTCGAGGTGCACTACTTATACTGTGTTCCAGGGATACGTCAGTAATACCTTCTGAAACTCGCCCAGGCAACTCAGAGCAAAAAAGGAGAAAGTATCGGTCGAAAACATAGCCATTTCGTCGCCGTAATCATGCCGCAAGTTAAAATGGGAGCATCATGACGTTCAGGGTGTGTATCACCATGAAATGTCTGAAAAAAAGTCGATTCCTCAGTGAGTGCCGGGATGTCTTGTTTCTGACTGGTTTCATGCAGCCAAAACTAGAGCATTAACATGGAGGGTTAACACGGAGATGTACCTAAGTATTAAATGACTTACCAATTTATATTGTATATCTCCTGCCATTTGGGACTTTGCTCATATCATATTGCAAGCGTCTACGACACCTACAAAGAGAAAGCGCCCGACCCTGCAAGGGACTAGCGGACTCTAAATATTTTTGTTGCTTAGTCATCACATTGTGAACAGTGCCCGTCATCGTTTGCAGCTTTCTCCGCAACCAAAACCACAATGGCACGTCGTTCAGCACCTTCAGCGCAACCTACCTATATTTCCCATCCTTCAAGAGGTGGAGACGCTGATGAGTCTGCTTTCTCTAGGTACAGTTTTTATTACTGCAATGATACTTGGTTTATTCCGTATTGACATTTGGTTGGATAGGTTCTGGAGGACAGAGGTCGTAGCTCCTGAAAAGCTACCAGGAAACATTAGCGTCGCCTCTGCTGTCGGCCTTTTTGTTGGAGGAATTATTGCTATCCGTACCTGGGGTGACCTCATGGTACCTGCCACATAAGCAGAGACCGCGACGAATACGCTCGTAGGGGTTTGTGAGTAAATGCGTTCTTCTTTGGTGGATTTTACTAAAAGGTTGCAATATTTTCAGTGTTTGTTATCTATACGCGCCGTCAATCCCATCTCATTAAAGTACCCTTATAATCCATTTATTAATTTTTTGCCAACCTTGACATGGACATGAGTTTCTCAATTGAACCCACGCGTCGTTAGTCCAAGACGGATGGACGCAGGCATCTGGCGGGTTGATTACATTAGCCGGAATACAGCTTTCAATGAAGCTAGTTTGCGACGTTGCATTTCGTCTACCCTTCAACACGCGTTACCCTGATGCACATGGATCTCTCAACCCAATGGGTCTGGCGGGCCACTTGCAACTCACGTAGTTTGCGTTGGTCCATCGTAGTGCCGGTAGGTTATCTTGTTGTGAACGATATTTCATAGCTCATGCGGTTTCCGGAGCAGAGAAATGGTATATTTCAAGGTTCATTGGGCTATCTTCCCACCTTCGCAGCTTGTTCGCGCGAGTGGAACATCGATAATTTAACCAAACACTAACTGCTGGCGAACCCTCTCGATCAACCTGTGTTCTGACGGACCTGATTTAATGCTGCATGTCAAGCTTTGATCAGAGTCTCAGTCTCGGTGCTTTGAGAGGTCTAGTGCTGTCAACACTTCACCTTGCACTGCGTTACTAAATTTGACAATAGTGGACATCATATCTCCATACTCCTGGTGTTATTCTCTAGGACTTTCTAGGCTCCTTGCTCAGATCTTTCGGTCGTTTAGAGGCAAGATTTTCGTCCTCTTTACTGGCATCCTCTGCCCCATCCAGGGCAGATTTTACCCCCCTGTTACCTACTTCCATCGACGTGAAAGCTGTTTCACTGGATTCAGGCCCTGATGATCATCGTGATTGTCCCCGAGCAATACCCATCCATTTATATAAGGTTTAGTACTTTGATCTGGCCTTCAACCTTGAATGAACAAATGTTTTAAGTGCTAATTTGTTTCATCTCTACTAGATACCCACAGAAAATCCCAGGATTCCAAGGGTGACGACCCCCGTCTCGGCCATGTCCTATCTCGGGAAGCACAAGCGGAATACTGGAATTGAGCCTCTTCTGCACCGTTGTATCTAACGATATGTCCACCCTACAGACCTTGCTATCCAGGATTCTGTCTGATTATTCCCCGTTGCGGTCGTTTTCCCACTCAAAAAGACTTCCAGCTCCACTTGAAACTCGTTTAGCAACTGTTATCGCACAACTTCGGAATTCTCACCTTCAGTGAAAGCACAGCCTCGTTCGTCCTTCAGGGTCTTTCTGGTCTTTCTCTCTCTCACTCCATGCTCTCACCAGGCGTCTGATGGAGTCGCATCGTGACTCATGATCAGACCCCAAATTGCACTATCTAATCTGGGACACGGCTGAAATGTGGACTCCGACTTTGGACTGCAGCACTCGGCACCAAGGCAGGCAATACCTCGTGACGGCGGACACCCAACCTGACCTGCAAGGCGCAGCAACTCTTTACCAAACTCGCGACCCAGCTCCAGAATTTTCCCTTCGCCTATCCGAGCTTCACCCTCCTCCTTCCCTGGCTTGCACTAAGTCCACAGTTCCACGGTCTCACTCCCGGATTTCCTGCTTCTCTTCTGATTAGTTCGAATCCAGAACATAGAAGGTTTGCGTGGTCACCTGGAAGAAAGACTGTGTTTTCGTGGTAATATTATAGTGATTATATGGTCGATTAGTCCTCGATGAACCCGTATCATCTAGGAAACCCTCTGGATGGCTGGACGCGCATGGCCCGAAATTGTTCTGGTGAATCATTTACTTCGCATCTCCGCAGCTTCACCCACCTCGCTCTCCTGGCACGTTCATGACAGCGACATCCAGAGAGTTCGGGACAGCGGTCCGACACCATGGGCTCTGAACAATTGACCCTCTTTTCGTCTCTTCCTACAGGAGAAAATCAACCGACCTCGTGAACACTGCTTGAGCGGCTCTACCGGACAGTGACAATCTGGAGGAGTCAGGTTGCTCATTCGGTTACACCCGAAAGAACCAAGTCACTATGATCCGTCTTTATATTTTGGGTGTCTACAACAGAGGCTACCAGAATATCAAGTAGGTCCACCACCAACTAGAACGATTTAAATGCCCTATATTCTGATGAATTCGGGCAGGGCCGTAGAACACCGAATGCTTTAGTTTCTGGCTCGAGTTTCTCGACACACCAAGCTTAACTGAGGTGACTTACCTCGGTCTGTTTTGGTCTGCTCGGCCTTTTTATCCTCTTTTGCTGATATCCTTTCTAGAAAATTGTCTTGTCCTCGGGTGCAACCAGCCGATCATGAGACGTCTGAAAATACAATGCAAATCAGCTTAAGTGCTAACTCAGACCAGCGCCTTATCGTTATTGACAGCGGCAAAACCACAAAAGCATCTCTATTTTCTGTACATTGCCTTCGTCATTTCACCTTCGCGTTCTTTGTTGACATTTTTACTGATAGCTCAATTGGCTATTGGGCATCTGAAAACAACGACTGATGACGGTGGTCTATTCCAAGAGTCGTGATGCCAAGACTAGCAACCTGCCTCGATTTCAGCTTCTGGCGCTCTATTGCCTTCAAATGTGGCTCAAACCCGGGAGAACACAGAACATGTGTATCTCTCAGGAGTCTGGTCATTCAGCGGATTTTTGGGAACCCAAAGCGCCCAGAATAAGGTTTCTTTTAAATTCTCTTCTAGACACCTCTTCCCCACTGAATTCATGTCATACCTTGGTTCACATTATGGTAAGTAACATATGCTTTATTGTCGAGGAGTCAAGATGCTTATTTTTACCTTACAGCTCGGTGATATATCGGCCTCCTATTCTTACCGTCATCATGTTTTGTTGCACACCACGTCTGTTGCAAACAAGAGGTCAACGACCCCTTGCTTTCGCCGGGAGCGCTGCGATTCAAATATACAGAATATGGCACTTTGCTTGATGGCTGGCGACCGGAACAGACGACAACCTCGCCGCCGTCACCGCATGCATCCTCCACCCCAACCCAGATCGCGTCTGTCAACGTCAGCTTATGAAATCCCAAAATGCAGGACAGCCTCCTTTCCGCCTCTGAGTCTTACCCTCTCACAAGACGAGTGGGGTTGAATCAAGTTGCCATCGAATGTTGCCGGCTATTATAGGACAAGGGAAGAGAATGTTTTCGTCGAAGGGGGGGTGGGGTCATACAAACATGTCCCGAACCGGTTGGTGGCAGACGATTACACAGGTGGCTCGGTGTTTAAGCTTAGGAGGTATTTGGGGCTTGGCCGAAGGAAGGAATACACCCGCCGTTGGGATTTAGCGTTGTGACGCTCGACGATAAATCGCGTGCCACCCGGATCTGAGGCCGGTGACCAACCAATATTACCTATATCCCTTATTCTTTTCTTTCCCTATCTCTTGACCCCTTCTTCCTGTTCCAGGCCGCAGTGCAACAAAGCACCGTGGTGGACGTGTGATTCTAGGTGTCGTCTCGTAACTATTCATGTGCACCATCGAAACCTTAACTTAATGACAAACTTGCCTTCCTTCTATCTGCTTCCGCTTCATTCATTCGACGTTCGTCATTTATTCAGTCGCGTAGACTGGTTACAATGCATGTATGTACGTCCATACTTTATGATTACTATGCTATAGACTAATTCAATTTGATCTTCGCTGCTTCTTAGTGCTCTCAATGTTAAACGCCAATCTGCAAAGCACTGCAACAGCGTGCTGAAACTACTACTCAACGATGGCATGCTGTCCAAAAATACGCGGGCGCATGATGGTATCTGAATCGCGTCAGATGCCCATTTTGCAGCAAATATGGGTCCACAATAGCACAATCCATCTTTCAAAGATGCCTCAACACTGCACGTTCCGAAATACATGGATCTCGCTTGTTCAAGATATCGCAATGAAGCAATAATACGGATCCAAACATATTTGAGTTTTCGTTCAGCTTTCCCATATCATAGGAATCACAATTTACTCTGAAACTCCGCCTTTGGGAGGGTTCGTCCTGCTTATCTCTGTCGAACGTGAGCAACATGGGAAGCAAGTAGGAGCCCCGCCGATAGTGGCAGATGGATCGGACCATGCTCTCAGACTCCGGGGCATCGGGGAATCTGGAACTTGAAGGGGACAATGCACCAGAATGAGGAGCCCAGGTCTGATAAGACAATTCCAGGGATACCTCTCCCGGTGGGGCTGCTCATCTTGACCACTTCATTCTGGAACTACGATGATTTAGGGCATTCTACACCCGCTTAGTTTGTCCCTAGCTTCTGTTCGTAGAAACGTAATGCTCCTGGAAGAGTGTCATGTTACACGCTCTGAAATGGGCGCGTGCTGTAACGACATGCCGAAATGAACAGTGTATGGTATCGCGGGATCAGCTGATCGTCTTTATGGCCCAGCATTCAGTCAGGAATCATCAGAAGCCGACCTGCAGGCAATCCTCGCGAAATTCGCGGTAGAGTGGGTAGTTAGTCGAGGAGGTTCGTGTCGTGTCGCGAGTAACAAAGCAAGCTGGCTTTTTCAAGAATGTCAGGAGTATTGGGCGAAGATTCCCCAAGGCTGAACCATGAAGAGGTGGGCATCGTCATATAGAATCAACAGGCCATTCCTGACCATCTAAGATTACATTGTCCGCATGGTATGTGTTAGTTCGACTAAGAATAGATGCTTTGTTCGTTATACTTGATCGTAACATAAAGCATAAATATACGTCCAGCAAGGGATACATCCAGATGGTAGTACACAGGTTTCTGATCAGAGTTGGGTATCACAGTCTTGGCTTGATCAAGTGGGTGACGCTGGCGGGGTCTAGGACGGATTGGGGATATGGCAAACTGGCAGATTGCAAGTGCCATGCACCACCGTCAACAGCAATCGTTTGGCCAGTGATGTAGGCGGCAGCATCGCTGAACAGGAAGACGGTGGCATTTTCTATATCGCTGATAGCTCCCATACGGCCCACGGGGTAGTTGGTGACAGCGGAGCGGGTTTCTCCCTTCATGCCCAAACGATCCATTCCTTCTGTGTTGGAAATGGGTCCTGGGGCGATCACATTGGAACGAATACCATGGGGTCCTTCTTCCACGGCAAGAACCGCAGATAGCGCATCTACACCGGCTTTGGCGGCGGAAACATGTGCTTGGAAGGGTGTAGCTGCACGTAGAGATGAACAAACACAGCTCCAAGTTTACACACAGGAAACTCACCATTGTAATGCAAAGTGGCGCTGACATGGATATAAGAGCCCTTTGATGCGCGAACATATGGAATGGTTGCTTTGATGGTGTTGAATGTTCCAAGCTGAACGGAAAAACTCTATGAATAACCTGGTGAAAGAACATAGAACGAAGGCACGAACAGTATCGATTTCTATCACCGTTCTGAAAGCATTTTCTGACAGACCGGAAATTGGGGCTAAGAAGTTTCCAGCAGCACCTGATATATGAACAAAGTGAAATAAAGTTGAGTAAAGGCGTCGTTTTCGTTTTAATTGACCGAGTATGATGCCCAAGACCTACCACAAATGACATAGTCAATTCGTCCGAACTTCTCAATGGTTTTGGCAACTGCTTCCTTCAAAGTCTCGGGATTTCTTACGTCTGCTTGAGCAGCAATACAGACGCGGCCTGTGGATTCAGACAGCTCCTTGGCCGTTTGGGTGATACGCTCAAGCCTTAGAATGGCGTTTTGATCAGCTAGTTGACAGGCAAGCACGTATATTTAGGACTCACTTTCGTCCCACAATAGCGGCATTTGCGCCATGACGCATCTAGTAACGAGTTCCTTTGTTAGCCCATATATAAACCATGTAAAATAGCATAAACATACCATAGCCTCTGTCATACCACGACAAATACCAGATCCTCCACCAGTGCAGAACAAAACCTTTCCCTTGAAAAGGTCCAATTTAAATACAGATTCCGAAGATACAACAGGTTGAACATATTCTGAAGGTGCCATATTATGTGAAGATAATCAATAGAAGATGGATGTAAGGTTTATGTTGTGTGAGCCAGTGACGGAAATGTGGAAGAAAGTGGCCAATTATCCTGTCCAACGCCAGCATTTAGCAGAGGCACAACCCCGGTTAGTCGGTTGTTATGAATAACCGGTAGCTCGGTCTCGGTGATGCCAGTGACAAACCTGCCCCTGTGCTTGCACTTCAGGTGCGTTGCAGCCCCTGAGCAGAGAGCTTTGCAGTGTGATATATTGCTTTGAGTGGGCTTAAGTGGGCCGGCATAAACATATGTGAAAATGCATATTGTTGGATACAACCGGAGCGTAATACCACGACGCTAGGATCGAAAAGTTCCTCGGCAACACCTTGCATCGGTTTTCTTCCCATAATGGTCAATTGTGAGCGCCAAGTTTCGAAGTTTGAGATTTTAAGCAGCCGCCCAACAGAGAAATGATGACCCCTGTATAAATCTGGTACATTTATTATTGACGCTGTCTCGACCCGATCTTCAATGGGCCCTTCCCTTACTTCCTGCAATCGGGATGTGGGGAAATACGAAGACATCGCTCATGACTAATTTATGCTTACACTTTCTATGGGGTTCCCACCAAACTCAACATGACGTTGTACTATCGGCCTCCGGGTAGGGACGACATCGAATTGATTCAAGGCAACCATTTTAAACTATGCACTGGAATGACATAGCCCAGCCCTAATTACTGGGCCTGCCTATTCAATAGGAAAGGCGTGGCCCACTCAGTTACCAGTGGGTGCGCGATTTATTATTTGACGTCTTCGCTTCCATGAAAGATTGCGTCGAGATTTCATATTGGCACGTTGAATGCCCAATTTACATTTGATATTGTAAATCCATAAGTCATAGGCACCGAGAGCCCATCTAAAACCTTGAATTTAGTGTCGCGGAGTTGAATCCTTTCTAGTAGACGTTGCGTCAACGATGCGTTCAAACCGGACAGGGCGCCAAACCAACGCCCGTGTCGATTGCAAAAATGGGGCGTTGACCATCAAACTACACACATACAAACGCTCGCCGAGCGCTCAAGATTGGGAGCCGCAGAGTCACTCAACCGTCACGCGTGCTTCGAGGGGGAGACAGTCACCCGAAGCGTGCGGGAGATTCGAAGGGAAACGCATCGGGCCCGGAGATACCTTGGCTTCATTCAGGGGCTTGGCGAAGAGCAGCTGACGATCACCTGACAACTTCCCTCACCCGAAATTCTTTTGCAGACTCATACAATGAGGAACCATTGACGCTCATTGCTTGGCATCAACATCATGGGTTCAAAGATAACGGTCGGCTTCAGTGCTGCTATAGACATGGCCTAAATTGTAGAGGTGTCATGTCATGCTCCTGTGTTGTGTGTTTAGATAACACGCCGACCATCCACATTCACACCAAGTCCAAGTTTGTATCAGGAGGTAAATATGTCCTTCCTGCCCTCCACAAACGAGGTATTGATTGGACATCAATACGAAATCCACATGCCTATCTGGGTATAAGTGGGCAGACTGAGGCCAGCTTTATTTACCGCCGGCTAACTCGATCGTGCTTGACCTTCATTCAATAAGGTGTTTATAATGAGCCCATCTCAATTCATCGATGCACGGGCAAGATTATATTCAATTCAATCTAATTCAATTCAATCCCACAAGCCTCTTCCCTCACAAGTTCAGTCTATCGGGGAAAGAATGTTGTTATATAATGCAATTCATTTGGATGTTTATTATGGTGTACCCATTCGAAGAGCCATAAAATGTCAAAAGTAGTTCAAATATTTGTATTGAACAATATAAAATAGAGCACCACAGTACAATGTTACAACCGGGTAAAGGAAACGAAAGCAATATAGAACGATGATGTCAGACATTTTTTTGAAATTGAATAGAATGTAAATTAGTACTGCAGTGTGTGATATCGATATAAAAGCGAAGGGCATAGACCGAAAAAAACATCGAAAGCGATACAGAGACAAGACACCCTAAGCCACGGCAACCTGGAAACTCAGTCCCTCGGCCAGAACGAGTTTGACGTGTGCCCATGCCCGGAACTTGACGACGACGACGGCTGTGAATGGGAATACCCACTGGTGGAAGTTTGGACAGGCGGCAAACTCCGCTGAGAAAATGGGTCGCGAGATGAAGAAGAGCTGTAGGGCGAGTTGGAGCTCAGCGTTGACGATGTCCCGTAAGATCGAGAATAATCCCGAGGGTTTGGGGGTATTGACCCAAGAGGTTCGTAACTGTGAGGAGGAGATGAGGAGGAAGAATGGTGGTGGACACTGTGCGATGACGAGGTAGCTGAGTTGGATTGGAAGGGTGGAGGGCCATGAGAAGATGGATAGAAGGGAGTGTTCAGTGTTGGGAAATAGTTCTGCGAACTAGTGGACGGACTCGCCGCCAAAGGTGTGGTATCAGAGCTTGCCCACGAAGAAGATGAGCCGTAATTGCCTTTGCTGGGGATGGCACCAGCAGCCAAACGATCGTTTGCGCTCCCCATCCATGCGTTGTTTGATTGTCCGCGTTCAGATCTTTGCCATCCTTGGAGCTGGCTCCCCTCGCCATTGCTGTACATCGATGATGAAGAGACGTGGCTTGGAGGGTGGCTGTACGAATAGTTTATACCAGACGGAGCTCCAAGGCGAGGTGAAGCGCTGGAGCCATAACCTGATGAATGGCGGTCTATACTACTGGAGCTGTACCCACGAGATTCGCGACTGGAAAATGGGGCATCTTGAGGGTGGCCATATGGGTGGCCTGAGCTACGAGAGGGGTTGATTCCGTATCGCGAGGAGTCGACGCTATGGCCCATGTCGTGGGGCAAACGAGAATAATCGAGGTGGTCATTGGCGTCTGTAGGGGATATGTCATCGATTCCGTTGCCCATGTCATCCAGAGCGTCTGGCACTGCAGAGTCAGACCTCATGCCACCAGTCTCGCGACGCCTTCTGCGAGAGTTGTTGGGACGACGGCGATAGACGTAGTCCGGATATTTGCTGTTGAAGGTATCCTTGAGTTGCTTGGCTTGCTCGAGATAGAATTGTTTTTCTGACTAAATTGAATATGAGCCCCATTTGTTCAATAACGAGAAGATCTATACGCACTGCAGGCATTGAAACCCATTCTTTGCTCAAAATCTTACTAATTTCACCTGTGCGCATCGCCTGGTTTTCTGCAGAGACTTGTGGTCGTCGACGGCGAGCAAAAATCATGAAGGCGTTCATTGGGCGTTTAGGCGTTCCATCGGCGTTGAGCGTTTGGCTGGTTAAAGAGCCACTCGATTCATCTAATTCATATTGAGCTCCCAATGAATTCGAGATATTCTATAAGACGTACCCTCGGCATCTCCTTCAATTCTATTGGCGTCTGGGTATAGCGCGTAACTGCCATCCTCTGAACCAGATTGTGAAGCGTGTTCAATGTCGTGTCGTTCCTGTTTGACGCTAATGTAAAAAAGTGCATCAGTATAGTGGATGTGAATTGTGTAGAAAGTATGAGGATCTAACCTGGACATGTTTGTGGCCGGCGGGGTCGAGAAGAAGAAGAAGAAAGACCAATGAACGAGATGAAATAGGGAGATTGAGATAGAGGCAGGATTGAATTGCGGTGTGATCGGTGCAGGTGGTTTTGTCTCAGATGAATCGGTATAAAGGTAAAGAGGCGGAACGAGACGCGGAAGCAAGTAGAGTTTATGGCCAAGGTATGTACGCTTGCTATTTGCTAGTACAAAAGTATGAATACCCCCCTTTGTTATTCCCAACTCCAGTATTTGTTGACGTATTATCCCAGGAAAGGGATGCTTCTGGCAAGCAATCCAGTTTGATCATCGAAATCTGGTTCGAAGTGCTCATGGCACACCACTTGTTGAACCCTGCGCAACGCCAGGCTCACAGGAACAGTCAGCGGGATCCCTGTTGTCGAATCTTTCTCCGAGAATTCGCGACATCTGTGACTACAACGACCCCATTCTGATAGTAGGGACGGAACTTGGGATTCCCTGTTGTGGCTCGTAGGCCGAACAAATCGAATTGCCAAACTGGTCGAGCACATAAATCCCCCCAAAGAGTTGAAAATGGAATCCCTTATGATACTTCAAGATCTTAAAATGCTGTGCATCGTTACGGGCTTTTCCAGATTTTGGTCACTTGGTGGCACCGTCCACCAATCGTGTATCTCTGGGTCAATACAAGCAAATAACACACAGATGACGGGCTTTTTGTCAAATTTTAAATCGGCGTGAAATATTCGCGGAGTTTGAATCTCGTGAACTTTACCGAATGATGAGATCCTCCTCGATCTCGACAGATCTGAATGTGGGTCAACGCAAAAGTGTCCCTTATTTTTTAATCATCCACCAAGAAAGATATCGATGAGCGTCAACTCTTGACTGTTGTTTTGAAACCACATCAATATTTCGAATCTTTGTTCTCTCATCTGTATATGGTGTGTGGGGTTCGCGTCCGAGCAGACCGGGTTCGCCGTATTGTATCGAAATAACGCCACTTTTTCTTTCTCTGCCTGGAGTAAAATGTCCGTCGTTTGTACCAACCTCGAGTTCTGTCGAAGACGCGTGTTTCTGCCTCGTTGGACTGATATCCCCGGAGAGCACGCTTGGCTGGGAGGGGGAGATAAAAGGCGAAGACCTCTAAACGCACGAGGTTACAGCACATTTACTATCTACCTTCGAATCTCATTCAACGTCACAATATTCTCTTGTGGCTAACCAGAGCGCTTCAACAAAAATATCTATTGCTGTCGATCACAGCCCACCCATTTAGCGAGGAAGCAACGTCATCTGAGTACCTTGTGTGGAGATCGTGCGAAAGTTTATGTGCACCCGATGCGATGTTTTATCTGAATAAACCTGTGGAGGCCAAAGGGGTCAGGCCTTGGCAAACCCACTCGATACCCATCTAGCAGCTCTTTTCAGCCTCAAAGCACGATCGATATGTATAATGATCAAGGTCATCGAAAGCAGGATGGTGTTCACAATCAACTTCCATCGCCAGCTCCACACACAACGACCCAAGCTTCTCGAAACGTGTGTGCAACTGCTCTCGCCGTGAGTCACCGCAGGGATGGCCTAGAGTGCTAGTGCCAAAAGCGTCGATGGCGCTGATTATGATGTCAGTCAGCCTGAAGGGAGCAAGACGATATGATTGTTGTGTGGCAAGTGGCCAACAGCAGTTGATTTTACCAAGCTGTAGCAAAGAGGACCACACTTGTTTGTCCGCTGACCATTCACACCATCGTTCCAATGTTATGAACCTTAATGACTTATGTACAGGTTTCGAACTTCGAGATACCTGTACATGTGCAGCCGAATGCTACCTCCAGGCAATCGAGCTTTCATACGACGAGCAAAGAAACAACAGAAGGTTGTGTCGATTTGGACGAAGTTGGGTTTTTATACGATATGATTCACAGTTTTACTCATAGGTCCCTGTTCTTCAAGGCGCTCACCAGAATGGAATGAGAAGTTGACAGTGAGAGAAGCACATGTTCTGAGTTACAACAGCAAAGCAGATAAGAAACGAATGGGCGATGGAAGGTGTCGCAGCCATCGACAATCTTGTTCCAAGTGTAGCTCGATCTCCTTTTGGTTAAAATCAGTCATCGTTTAAACGTGGATTAAATAGATTCCGTCTTTGGAAAGCAGAAGAGAATCCTGAGGCCCGCGTCTTGTTTGGGAATGACCCCGGTGTTCACAACGAGTCC
This sequence comes from Panaeolus papilionaceus, assembly GCA_015501605.1. NCBI lineage: Eukaryota > Fungi > Basidiomycota > Agaricomycetes > Agaricales > Panaeolus > Panaeolus papilionaceus. The sequence goes on along the minus strand of JADNRZ010000012.1, from coordinate 1,004,004 downwards.
GCAGAGCGCCCAAAGTCAGAACATATTACCACAGCTGGAGCGCAAAGCATTGGAACCAAAGCCAACCTTTCCATGATCATTAACTCCAACAATAAGCGGATGGCACATACGCAACTTGCTCGTTCCGAACGGTTGCCAAGATAGGGCACTGATTTTGCGGTACCGAAAGTTGAAGGGTACAACACAATGACACCGCCCATTCAAATGTCCCCGTACAATTGTCGATCTCCCCTCCTTCAACTCAACAATTCTAGGTTGCATTTAATCCGTAGATCAGTCACCGCAATTAGTCGTTGTGGTGGACCGAGTTAACTGGAAGCATGGTGAATTGCATGAAGCGCGAGCTGTCTGTTTGTGACTTCTGTCCTTCCGACCCAGACAACGGGAACCCCAAAACACGGATACAAGTTGAGTATGTGGTGCTGGAGAAATTTCTCCTGCTTCCCAATACGGTTTATTCGCACCCAAACTTGCAGGAGTAACACCTCGATGGAATATGCCACAACTTGAAAGAACTCCGTGGGGAAAAGAGCTGCAATAGCCGGTACATATGTCACAAAGTCACACAACCGTTTCTGTCACGTTTCCGGGCTGTTGCCGGGTGTCATATCACTGGCCGATTATATTGGATGCTGACCACTTGCCAACAATTATCACTAGACCCTGTTCTACAGAACCTTTATCCTCTCACAACTGGCATCAGAATCTCATAAATAAAATGAAGGACTTGTTGACGGATGCCAGTACGTCAAATTCAGGAGACATTGTGGGGGGAGAAAGCTTGAAGTCAAGTTTGCACTGATCTTCTTCTCTATCTGCTTTACAGATTTCCCGAGAACCGCTGACCTTCGGGTGTACCACGTCGGTGTACGGCCAGGTGAAGTGGCTAATCGTGTGGTAGGGTTAATGGACTTTATTACAATTAATAAAAGAACACTGAACTGGGTCGTTCTGGACACCCTAATTTATCCGATTACCAGATCACCGTGGGGTCGCCATCTCGCGCAAACAGGATTGCGGCTCTACTTGATGAGAGGCCAAAGCCTTTCGTACTATCTTCGGAGCGCGGTTTCCTCACAATCACCGGGTGCTACAGAGGTATACCAGTTTCGATTGTGAGCATCGGAATGGGCACTCCCAACATGGATTTTTTTGTTCGCGAAATCCGCGAGAGTGTGAGTGGCGACATGGCCATTATACGGTGGGTATTCGCGTCCCCGTCTCGTCGAAATGTCGGTTGAAAATTCATCACTTCAGGTTAGGGTCATGTGGCGCCCTAGTGGAAGTTCCTGTTGGCAGCATTGTTGTGCCCGATAAGAGTGTCCAGATTACTCGAAATGTGGATTTCGATTTTGCACACCCAATGCAGGCACACGAACCTGCATATCACATTAGCAAACCTGTACGTTAGTCCTTGAATCCGATTGGCTGCAGTGCTGATTTAGCTTTTTCAACACAATACCGTCCTTCTGGATGTATTGACAGGCCGGGGCTGATAAATTATTGGCTGAAGAGGTGCGTGCGATGGAACCTGGTTTCACTACTTGATGCGGTAGTGCTATCATTTATGCGCCGAACGTCGTGGTTCCAAGCCGACGCCTTCTTAAACCCTCCTGAGTGTGTCTCGACATCATAGGATAGATCAGATACTCTTCGAGAGCCCCCATCTTTGGTTCCCAGAACAATGCGTTTCTAAGGCCATCGACGGGGTCCCCTTGATTCGTGTTTCAAGTTTTTTTTTTTCCTTCCATCAACAAATTTCGTTGGTTCTAAAACCTTTTCCAACTCGACGGCTGACAACCGGAATTAGGTTCGCAAAGCGTTGGAAGTGGCAAAGCCTGCCAACTCTGCTTCAGTGTTGCTTGCAGGTGTCGCGAACGCCTCAGCTGATAGGTTTGGCCTCCCTTTCTGGACTCTACCTCGTCCCTTGTTGATGGTTATCCGCCCTTTGTCGCTTTCGTTGTTATTGTAGCTTCTATTCGTCGCAAGGCAGACAAACCTCTTTTCCGGACCATAATGGCAATCTCATTCAACGGTTGGAGGAATCGATTCCAGATCTAGCGACCCTCGAGGTTAGTACATAGATTTTTGATCCCTTTATGTCCCTTAATTGACTGGTTGTATCCAAACGCGTGTTTTCATGTTTGAATCGAATATCTGACAATCGTGAATAGATGGAAACATTCCATCTCTTTCATCTTGCAGCCTGCTGGACCCACCGTCCGGTGGCTTCTGTAGACTCTGCCGAAGGAATGGCAGACACCACAACTCACGTTGCCGGCATAGGGAACACCCCTTTGACCACCTCACCCGTTAATCCGACCGTCGAGCGCGCTTCCGAAAGGGACCCCACACATTCTAACATACAACCCAAGGTTCATTCCAATTACACTGGGAACACCACCCCACTGCCTTCACCGAAGTCAGTCATCAGGGCAGCCGCGGCTCATATGGTATTTGCTGGACGGAAATCCCAGGATTTTATCACCCCCGAGCAGGTAGATGAGGCGGAGAATTGGGCAGCGAAGGTACGCGCCGCTTGTCCTGATCTTTATTTTCTCATTATTTCGCTCTACTCCGGTGTAACCTGCGTTTCTTCTTCTGAACTTGACGGCGTTTAAATTTTTATCGTGTGCCACAAATTTCAACTAACGGTGAGACATCGTTTTCTGGATATAGGGCGTCTTAGAAGCTCTGGTTCACTTGGAGATCACTCAGGACGTAAGTAGTTGCATGTTTCCTACTCGACTCTTTCTGGTTTTGGTCTTTTCTCTGGATCTCGCAGCAGCGCGTAGCACAGACAGAAGGTCAAAGGCGGAGCCGGTAGCTTTACCTCGCAACACGGCGTCTTCCTTCCCAACACATCCTAAACTTTCTCTTGCTGATTCTTTTTTTGTTTCGTGTGTACAGAGAGTCCACCCGGAGGAAGGCAGTGTATGGGAACTCGCTTGAAGAAATTTTGGCAGGTTCTATTCACATCCCAAGCCGCAGGGTCCCTAAATTGTTTTATATATAGCATAGGTAGACCAAGCTGTTTATGTATATCTTATGATCTGGCAGTATGTATGTGTACTAATTGCTGAGTTTCAATTGGTTCGCGTCGGATTTAACCTGTCGTGGAACACGTCCTGAGAGAGTTGGGGAGCGTTCAATGAATGATTACCGCGGTCAAAAAAAATAGCAGAGAAAACATTTATTTATAGCTTGGGACATATCGCGGGTTATAAGTTCTGCGAAGGTACTGGACGACATAGAAAGTAGGGATAAAAATAACTAAGCCACATGCTGACACGCAAGACGGAAGTATTTCTAAAACCAAGACGGTCCTAATGCATCGGCAATAGCTAGCAGACAGATCCATGGATCGTCCATAAGTACATACTAGGTAGGAGAATGAAGGCAAGTATATTTAACATCCTGTCATAACCGTCATAACGAGTTCGTGCAATGATGAATGAGATTAATGCAATGCGACTAGGCAATTAGGGGTATTTAATCGGAACCAGACCAGAGGATGTCGAGTACGTCGTACTCCTGAAAGGCCAGAACGTCCTCGCGCGTAAGCAGTTTGCAGTTCGACACGCGCAAAAATATGATTTGTGCAGGGGAAGTGTGCTTCAGCGCTATGCCACTCATCGCATCTGGGGAGTCGGTTGACTCAGGGACGAGGGTCTGGGCATTGTCTTGATCTGTTATAATTCAGGTAAGGTTGAATGATGGATGAATGAGTACCAAGGACCGAATAGAAGGTGATCAGGGCAAAGGCACGAGACTCACCACTATCAACGCTTTTGGTTGTTTGGTGACGGGGTCTCCTCAGGGGCTTTATCTTTCTGACGGAAGGAGAGGTCGGTGAAGTTCGAGACTTTCCGTCATCGACGTCGCCGTTGCGGGCGTGCTTCATCCCATTACCAGAGGAACTTGGCGTAACCTTGTCTCTGCGTCCCTGCACCAATTCACTTTTGGACGAATCAACCAATCCTTCATTCGACACGCCGTCTTCAACGGGAATAACCTCTTCATTCCTAGTTCGAATAACACCTCGAAGGCTGTCGATCTCGAGGTCATGGCAGTTCCAAAATGACAAAGCCTCGAGTCGAGGACAGCATTTAACAGTGACTATCCTGCGTGTTCGCGTGCGTTGAGTTAAATTCGGCTTCGTGGCTTTCCTCGTGGCGTTTTCCCTTTCACGTCCGTCGTCGACCTTGACCCCAACTGTCCCCCCTCTAGTGATGTAGCCTACGACCTTTTCCTGAAAACCCGCAACGAGCTTTCCCACACCGAGACAAGAGTCGAGGGATAATGAAGTGAGGGCAGGCATGTATCCTAGGATTGTTTCTGCACCTCCGCCTTCTGGTAAGATTGTATAATGCGACAGCGTGAGATGCGTAAGGTTGGGCAATCGCGGATCCCGGAATATGGACTCCAGACGTGGAAATGCAGGCAGCTTCGTTTGTTCGCTCGAATCGCCGCTACGGACGCTTGGATCGATGTTTGTAAACTCGGCTTTCTCCAGGGTCGGGAGAAATAGCTTGTGAAGTAACGAAAGTAGCGAGTCGGTGTTGGCGCATTGGAAACTGAAATCACGAAGGTGAGGGAGATTGCAAATCTTGCGGCCCGCGACGCCTGCTGCTGTGTGACCTCCCGACGCGCTCGTCCCAGGGCGTTTGGGTTGATCGTCGAGCCAGACATCAAGTTTTTCCAATTTAGGTGTGTCGATTAGATACAAGAAGCGCTGTACATCCACAACTAGCGGATATGTCCAGTCCAGGGATTTGAGGTGATGGAGCGGGATGGGGTACCTCCTTCGAGAAGGCTGATCGGGGGACTCGGGGGAGATGTCGCGAATCGGAAGGGTAATGTCCCATACAGGCACCGTGTTCACAATTACTAGGTTCTCCAGCAGCGGTGTCTCGACAAGGAATTGGCACAAAGTCGACGCTTTGAGGAAATAATCTGTATCTGAGGGATCCGCTTTCCTTGGCGAATATGAAAGTTCCAAGGATGTAATGGCTGAGTAAAAACTTGATGGGAAGTTAAATAAAGGGATTTCCTGAAGTTTAAGATGACGAAGACTATTTAGCCATCGTGCCACTCTAATAGTAGATCCATCCGCGGCAGCTGAGTTGCCGTCTGGCCGAATGAGGACAGGAGTGTCCTGAAAAGAGGGGTTCGGGGTTGTGATCGCCAGCGACAAGGTCTGGAGATGAGGAAACACAGTTCGATGCTGCTGAAGGGATTCTACAAGAGAAACGAAGGGTAACGCGACGCTGCACTCGATACTAAGAGATCTAGTTCGGCTGAAAGATGATTTCAATTCTGAGAGAAAAGAATTAAACTGGATCACTTCTGCTTCTGTGGGCGTTTCGCTATCCCGCCGATAAGCAACTTGGAGTGACGAAAGCCCAGAACGCGACAAGTATTCTGCCATAAGGTCCGGTTTGCTAAATCCCTGAAGAAGTACTCTCGACCAGAGGGGTTGAGACGCTAAAGCAATGGCACGCCACCGCTTGCACACATGCGATACAACCATGGCAGGTCGATAATTGATATCCTCGAAGTCGTGCTCGTTGAATGCGAGAAAGACTTGGGTAAGAACTTCAGTTGGCAGCCAGTTGATCGGCTCCTGCTGGATCATGAGTTCGCTCCTTTTGCCCTGTAATTCTTGCATTTCCTTGATATTTTCCTCCTTCATTCGCTGTAGATTATCCAACATCCCTTGAAAGTCTAGGTCTCGCTGCTTGAGGATTTCGAGTTGAGTGTCCACGTTCCTCAACTCCAGTTCGATTGAGTGTCTGTTCCCCCTGCTCATTAGAGCGTGAATGAAGCGTCAAGTGAGAAGTCAAAAAGGTTTCGTTGGTGATTGTGGTGGTTGTGGTTCAAGATGAAGTACAAGGTTGACCTCAACACTGACAGTAACAACTGCCAAACTTACGTGACCACACCGCAACGCGTTCCGGCCTGAAGTGACTGACAGCAAAGGCGGGTCACGCCGTGACATTTCGTGTTGAGCCCTTTGACTCCTTTGACGATGGCCACGTCGATGTTGCATCAATGACATTGCAAGTGCTGTTTTGCTACAACAAGATCCGTCGTATCACCTCAAGAACTATATATATGAGCATATTATCACAATAGAAAAGAAGGTTAGACAACGAAGCCCAACTGTCCCCACATTGAGCTCATTTACTCACGTCAAATACGCGATTTATTCAGGATTCATGTAAATTTATTCCACCGTCCCTCATGTTTTCATTGGAGCCATGCGGTTCATGAGGAGCAACGCAAAAATAAAGCAAGTCTACCCTGCAAAGAAGCTCCTCTGACGCCGAGGAACTTACAGCTGGGAGCGTCTTAGGGTAAAATGTTGCCTCATTAGCCCATGTTCACCCCGCTTCAGTTATACGCGAATTCTTTCATCATGCTAAATTACTGGTGGGATTTACAAAAGGGGTTTTCGTGGGACCATTATGAGGTGCCGTCTTATAAGAACAGGAGGCGTCAAGATCCTTTTTCTGCGCCCATTCATCAACAAATATCACTATCATGGTGTCCAAGAGGCTAGTTGGTGTCCTCTGGACACTTCTAACATTTTCTCTGCTTTCTGTCAGTGCTTTTAATCAAAATCCTATGGTTTTATCGGCATTAAACCGTCTCCGCGACCAAAACGCCGCGGCAGTAAGCACCCCAAGTGGCGATATATCAAACTGCTCAGGTGCGCCCACTTTCCGGAAGAACATTCAGATAAACTGCGCTGACACGTTAAAATAGGATATCGGCTTTCTGACGTGAAAGAGAGCAACATTGGCTTAACCGCACGTTTAACTTTAGCGGGACTTGCTTGTAATGCCTTTGGAAAGGATATCACAGATCTTACAATTCAAGTTACTTACGAGGCAAATGAAAGGTATGTACCTGTTACATCACTTTTTTAATATTCCAGTGCCCTATTTTTAATTATTTTTTTTCCTGGTCACTCACATCTTCATAGGTTACACGTGAATATATTTGATACGAATAACCAACAATATACCATTCCTCAGTCCGTGGTGGAGGTACCACCACCTCCAAAGAAATCTTTCAAGCAAACCTCAGACTTGGTTTTCAATTTTGAACCATCTCCATTCTCGTTTTGGATTACTAGACGCTCTCAGCCTCATGCTGAGCCATTGTTTGACACAAGAATCGCCTCTTTACCCAAGACACCCATTGCAGCAGTTATACCTTCTGATAATTCCACAGCGCTAAACGGTTTCCCTTTAATTTTTGAAGACCAGTACCTCCAGGTAAATAACCGTTCCATACTGTTGTTTTACTGACATGATGCAATTTATCTTCCTAGCTTACCTCTGCCCTACCGTTGGACACGAATATTTATGGCCTGGGTGAAGTGGTGGCTAGCTCCGGATTTCGTCGCAATGTCGGACCACAGGGTGGCACAATACAAACGATGTGGGCAAGGGATATTGCCGATCCTGTCGATGAGAACCTGTAAGTCGTATAGTCATACAGAGCACACATTCTGTGCTCCATGATTTTTTTCAACACGCCGCTATCATGCGACGGCGTTAACATCTCTTTTCAATATCACATCCATCACTGCGCAATTTCAGTATGCTGACGGGAACTATTCAATCTCGCTGTCCTACAGATATGGCTCGCATCCTATCTACCTGGAGCACCGATTCGACCCAATGGCGAATACCTCTCAGTCACATGGTGTTTTCCTCCTGAGGTAACCCCCGATTTCCGTCAATCCACGATTACACTGAACAATCTTATCCACAGTGCTGCTGGTGGTGACATCCTCCTCCTTACTCCTCCTGACTCCAAGGTATCTCTGATCGAGTATCGCATGATCGGAGGAGTGTTGGATTTCTATTTTTTATCTGGTCCCACTCCGAACGCAGTCATCGAACAATACGGTGAACTCATTGGGTTACCGACATGGCAACCTGCCTGGGGGTTCGGCTTCCATCTCTGCCGGTTTGTCGGTTTCCTTTGGAGCATTTACCTGTCCGTTTTCTTATCGTTTACTCCAGGTGGGGATACAAAGATCTGGCGGACGTCCGCGACCAGGTGACTAGCATGCGCGAAGCCAATATTCCTTTGGAGGGTACGGATCTTCAGATGTCTTTTCAGTCTCTAAGAGGGCCTCTCACGTCGGGCGCATATTACAGTTATGTGGAACGACATAGATCTCTACCACGCTGTACGAGATTTTACGACAGACCCTGTCAGTTTTCCTGGCGACGATATGAGAAAATTCATACAAGAATTGGCGAGTCAAAACGTGATGAAGAATTAAGAATCCCAAACTGACTATGTACATGCAGACCGGAAACAACCAACACTGTGAGTATCCCCTTTTTCGTCGAGGCTATGCTTCCTGGGACATGTGATCTGATGGCACTCATCACCAGACATCCCAATCGTTGACGCGGCGATCGCGAAGCAAGTGAATGCTACCGACAACGTACGTGACTTTCTTCTCTTTTTCGGTCTCGGGTACTTGCTGGGCGCAAGGAAAATTAAGCTCTCGCTCGGAAAGTTCTGAACCGCTACTTTACCCCTCTAGTACGATCCATACACCAAAGGAACTGAACTGTAAGTTTGCCGATCATCCTTGCCCGCGTCTTTGTCTTCCCGGTCACTATAGTCATCTCTGTGCAATTTCCCGATTTACCTTCCTTCATCCACTAACCGCCGCTAACCGTTTTGAAACGTTTTCAGCGACGTCTTCATTAAGAATCCCGACGGAACTGAGTATGTTGGACAAGTTTGGCCGGGATACACGGCAAGTAGATTCATGCCACTTGTCCTAGTCCTATAGCAGGCGTCTTATCTCTCTCGTGACAGGTTTTTCCAGACTGGTTCCAAAACAACACGCAGCAGTGGTGGACAGAAGCCTTCCGTAACTGGACCCAACACGGGATCGAGTTTTCCGGCATCTGGCTCGATATGAATGAAGCCAGCTCCTTCTGCGATGGATCTTGGTGCGTAGGCGTCTTCCGCGGACCCATGTCACTCGTTTCTGAAGCTGGTCGTTTTTCTTTTTCAGTGGCACCGGAGCCAATCTCACAAACACCAGTGTTCCTTTCATTCTACCTGGTGAACCTGGTAATCCAATAACGGGTACGTGATCCTGGTGTCATGTTTCTTTCTCTTCCTCTAAATCAAGACTTGACCCCATCTAGACTATCCCGAATGGTATTATCACCTTTGATCATTTTTGACACCAGTATTTTGCTGACAACAAAGTTGCCTCCTCGAAGTTACGACTCTGCAACCTTTGGTCCTAGTGGCAACATCACCGTCAATGGAACCTTCACATGTCAACTCACCCCGTCCACTTTGACATTGAATAGGCGTGGGCTGGGTGCGGGAAAAGAATCTGTGATCGACGTCAATGCTCCCCCATACGCTATTCACAACGGTAGAATTCTCTCAATATGCCCTTACATTTGGACACTGACCCAAATCTTGCGTCTTAAATAGGCAATGGAAGACTTTCTATCCATGCGTTGGCGACCAATGCAACACATGCTGACGGCCAACTTGAACTGGATGTCCATAATCTCTGGGGTTTGATGGAAGAGAAAGCTACACATCTCGCCGTTCAGGATATCCTTCCCAAGAAGCGGCCTTTCTTGATTAGCCGATCAACATTTCCCTCCGCTGGGAGGTGGACTGGTCATTGGGTGCGCGATCTCTTGCCAGAATTATGAGCGATAAGCTGCTAATCGGTATTCTGAACAACGAATTGTAGCTAGGGGATAATTTCAGCTTATGGTCCTACCTTAAGTTCAATATAGCTGTAAGTCCTAAGTTGAAATTCGGTTTTTGCACCTCTCATGTTCTTACACATCAATAGGGCGTTCTCCAGTTCCAGCTCTTCCAAATTCCCTTCGTTGGGGCGGACACTTGTGGATTTAGTACGCCTCTCATTTTCAACTGTTGCAACCCTAGATTCTGACACGATCATCTTCGTCCTTTGTTCTTGCCGCCAACTTCTGATGGATGTCGCTTTCACTAGACGGGAATACTGATGAAGAACTCTGTAATCGCTGGATGCAACTGTCCGCGTTTACCCCCTTTTACCGTAATCACAACATAAAAGGTGCAATATCGCAGGAGCCGTACCGTTGGGATAGTGTAGCAAACGCATCCAGGACGGCCATTGCAATCCGCTACTCACTTTTACCATACTGGGTGAGAGATTATGAACCTATTATATCCCAATCAGACACTTAATCAAACGCTTATTATTTCAGTACACACTCTTCGCCAATTCATCGACCAAGGGCACACCACCTGTCAGAGCATTGTTCTACGAATTCCCCAATGAACCCGAGTTGTTCAATGTTGATACACAATTTTTGGTTGGATCAGACATACTAGTCACACCCGTTCTAGCGCCCAATGTTTCAACTGTATCAGGTGATTTATTATCTCCGTATTGCAACTTATACTGCGAGGAAGTGCTTATTTTGCCCACAATTGTAGGAATTTTCCCTGGCAGAGGAAGTGTCATCTGGAGGGATTGGTATACCCATGACGTCGTAAATTCCTCCCCAGGCGAATCAACGACGCTGCAAGCTCCTCTGGGACACATCAATGTGCATATTCGGGACTCATCGGCCATACTCATGCACGCGAAACCGGCATACACCATCGAAGAGACACGTCAAGGTCCTTTCTCTCTGCTTGTCTCACAGTCTTCCCGCGGCGAAGCCTTCGGCACTGCTTATCTTGACGACGGCATCTCCAATCCTCCTGGCCCCAGCCGTATTGTCACCTTCTCTGCAACGAACCAACAAGTCAAGATTAATTCCTCAGGCTCGTATATCATCGCACAAAAGCTTCAGCAAGTGACAATCCTTGGTGTTAAGAACCAGCCAAAAACCCTGCTAATCAACGGCGAGAAGAGTGGCACCTTGTCCTATTTCCCACAGCAGCAGAAGGTCGTGGTTTCTGGTCTGAACATCGATCTGAACAAGCCTACCACGGTCTCCTGGAAGTAATGTGGGTGCCGGCGGAATTTCTTGATAACGGGTATACCGAACGGAGAGGACGTGTAATGTTGGAGTGATACGCGATTTGTATTAGAGAAGGTCCTCCATGAAAAGTACCGATGTGATAAAGTGCTATAAAGCCTAAAGAGTCCTAGTTTGACTAGCGAGGATGAAAAGTTCTGAGTAATTCTTGTGCAAGTACGATATGTGCGAGCTGAAGATCACAGGGTGTTCATATCTTGGGACGAAAGTGGTTGACAAATGAATTATTAAATCTTCCGAAAGCCCCCAGTAGCGTCATTCAAATATGCTGGACTCTGATCGGCAGCACACGATGGCACGGAGAGAAGAGAGAAATTCGAGTGGGGACGAATGAGTTTGGGACGAGTAAATAAATAAAAAAGTGACACTCAACTGGACAAACCACCTTTGATCCTTTGCCACGCAATTTCCGCCATGGGCATTCTGGGTGGCCTGGCAGCTGGTTGCAAGCCAGTTCACTAACGATGCCTATCAAGTAGAAACGATATAAGACTGCTGACATACACACTGAGCGAACAAAGGTGTTATAAACGTACCCAATCTGAGCGACAATACGCAACAGGACCGAGGTCCTGGTTCATGAAAAAGGTCTTGCAGCTGCGATATTGCATGACGATAGTGTTGTTGGGCTGCATGAAGTGAGTTACATGTCAGATCGTGATACAAATACCCTGATCTGAGCAGGGCCTAAGCTGGATTGTTGATAGCTTGGACTTACGGACAATCCAACGGGGAATATCGCGCCTAAAATTTTTGATTAGCCTGCTTTTCTTATAAAAATTTAAAACGATGAAGGAAAAAATTTGCTGGTGTTGAAGGGTGCTGGCTCAACTAAACGTTGCATACCAGTGTTCTCGCTCGCATAAAGGAGTGCATCGGCGATGACACGACATTCATTAGGATTTGGTCCTCCTCCTGCTGGAGTAAAGCAATTCGTGTTGCCTGAATAAAGTATTCAAGTAATTTTCAGATCCTCAAGACCACAGCTTAAGGAGATCTTGCTTACATTGTGCTCCACATACATTGGTAGGCGTCGTCGTCTGTCGGGGATTCAAATCCTCAGGTTCCCTGGCAACATGTCGTGTTGCTGTCGGACATGAGACTGTGTATACTTCTACGTTGCTTTCCTTTCCAATCCAGGTGGACTCGGACCGCGCAGAAGCTGTGTCGACGTCGCAGACACTGTGTTCTGGATAATTTTCAAAATCGACCAAATATAAGTTATGATGCACTGAAAGGAGGGATACTTGAATACCTGAAGGTCCACCCGATGCACGGGTAAACGTTGCAAGAAGCGAAACAAGAGTGATTATACCACGTCGCATTTCTTAGCAATGAGACGTTTGAGAATGGGGGCAGATTTCGAAACGCTGGCTTCATGGTACGGTTAATTTATACCTACACCAGATTGGATTCCTCAGCTATTTACCAAGGCTACCAGCTCAACCAAAGCTCAACCCCCATAGTTCCGATGAAGGAGAGAGGTTCCGGTCCTGGACTCAAAATAGGCGCAGTCGATGAATAATAGAACCCGACGAACACCTTCAGCATCCAAGATTAGAGCGTCCTTGTGCACGAGAAGCAACGGAAAAGTTACTCCGCAGAGTTTTTACGCACATGCTGGTCTGCTGATAGGAGACAATGTGCGTAACACATCTATAAATATTGTTGTTTTGATAACCATCCCGTCATCAGCCCTTTGAAATCGAAGATGGGCATCCAGTCAGGCCTAGAAAAGCACTAAACAGTTCGCTAGATGCGCAGAAATATTCAAGGCGAGGTAGGTTCCAACACTGCTGCAATGAAAAATAAAAAGCTCCGCCTGCGTTCCGACAGCCTTTATCAGATTTCTTTTAGCATCTAGATTTAGCATGAGTTCGGAACTTCAAGATATCGCATTTGAGACTTTTTGAGAGCGGAGAGCAATTTCGTTGCAGAAGACAAATCATAACTTGAACGCAGGGTTATTAAACTGCAGCCATGAAGTTCGCTTTCGCCACTGCCAATCGCACCAAACAACGTCACGTTTTGAACAAACAACGCGGTCGCGTCAATTTAGCACAAATGGTAATTACGCGTTACAAAACGTTAGAACAGTTCCTGATCCGAAATGTCCTCCGTCGGACATGAAAGCCACTACGTACGGAAACAATCGCGTCGTTCTGATATACAAAATGTTCAAAAAGGACCAACTATAGGCAAAATACAGGTGTCAAGGGAAATTGTCACTGCATTCACCTCATTTAAACGTGTTGGACTCTGACAAAGGATGAAATTTTTTCGAGAGAATTTTACGCAGTTAGCTTCAAGTGTCCCTGTATTATTATGATTGACTCAACTGGACAAACCACCTCCCATCTTGTGCGACACAGTTTCCGCCGTGGGCGTTCTGGGTAGCTTGGCAGTTGAAAGCAAGTGAATCGACAAGAGAAGCCTGCTCGAGAAGGTCTGTCAGATGGACGCAAATATGTCACGAATAAAGGAACTACGAACCCAGTCACTTCGGCAGTAGGCCAATGGTCCTTGAGCCTGGTTAAGGAAGAAGGTCTTGCAGCTGCGATATTGCATCACGACCGTATTGTTGGGCTGCATAGTAAATCGTAAGAATTTACCCAGAAAAAAGAACAGATGGACACATACAGAGGCATTGATGGGGAAAATAGCGCCTGTAAACAAGGTTGGTAGGTCAATAGGTGTCGATGCTGCGCCCCGTCTCAAGTGGAGCTTACCAGTGTTCTCGTTTGCAAAGAGAAGAGCATCAGTAATAACGTGGCATTCGTTGGGGTCAGGACCTCCTCCTGAGGGGGTGAAGCAATTGGTGTTGCCTACAAATATCAATCAGCCCATCAGTCCAATCTATCACTCGTGCTTGGGCAAAGACTTGCATTGTGCACCGCAGACGTTGGCTGGTGTTGTGGTCTGTCGAGGGCTTAATGCTTCAAGCCCACGAGCATCGTTCTTAACGGTTGGTGTTGGGCAAGAAACAGTGTATACTTCCACATTCTTGTCTTTTCCGATCCAGGTCGACGCAGAGCGGCGAGTGGCGTTATCGACGTCGCAGATAGCACGTTCTAGGTGTAGGAAGAGTGTTAGTACATATCCCACTAAGCGGGCAGGCTTAAAAGTCCGCTTACCTGAAGAACCAGGCAGTGCCGCCGTAGCGGTAAAGAGAGCAGCGAGGAGAGGTAAGACAGTGAAGCGCATTGTGTTCGGTAGGGCTTATTGGTCCTGGTGAAACTGAAGTATAGAGTACTCTATCTTCTGGATTTTATACCTTTTCCACAGAGCCATTGCAGAGCCAGATACCAATCTTGCCGTTAGGCCGAGAGGACCTCTTCCATTCCCCAATTCCGCCTGAGAGCGCGAAGGTCCGATGAGTGTGGATTGATTGCTCTGGCCTGAGCGACTGGGGCACTCAGAAATACAAATAGAACTCTCAGGCAGGAGGCGTGCTAATATTAGATATGTATGCCCCGACGGAAGGCGGTTGTCTCGCGCCGACGCATTGCTATTTATAACCAAGCTTGGTGATGTTGCATGTGTTCATCAAATTCGTTCTATAATTGAGCAATAAAGAATAAAAAACATACCACCATCACGGCGTAGAAGAACGGTCGAATTAGAAATCGGCAACGCTGCGACCGGAACCTTCATATTCGGACATTCTCAAATTACAATAAGCCACTCTAAAAATTCTTCAGCATAGACAAGAGACGATGATTTTGCTATTGGTGTCGGTGGGCCCGTGACGTAGTGTCTTTGAAATGTCCGCAATCGGCACAGTACTCTAGAGTGTTTGTGGACTCAGGGGCATCGATTCGTTATCCAGCGTCGGCGACTGCAATATGCTCTTGCTACGCTAACACTACATCTTCAATGTCCAAATCAAAAGCTTCGGGATGCGATAACGCAGATCTGAGTGTTCGAGTTCTGGTTGATGCAATTAAGCCATTGATAGACAGTGAAGACTGAGTGTTGCACTACATAGCGCATTGATCAATCGAGGAGAAGCTGAGAGGCTTTGAAAGTGTCGAGACGTCAGGACTCGGTGCTTGGTCAAGATAGGAAGGGGATGAACGGTGCTCACTTGTTATCACCTTGTAATCATTAGGCTTCCTGATGAAGACCCCATCTAATCTCTTAATATTTCTTACGTCATCAACATTTGGCGCACCATCATTGTAAGTGACGTCAGCGATGACCAGAAGGGCCACCAATTCATGACCGAACGACTTAAAGTTGATGTCTCGGAGTCGAACAGGGTTATCGTCCTCTCCACCGATGACAGCCTTGACTCCAGGCCTCGTGTCTAAGATAGCCATCTACAGGGTGCAATGAACGTAAAGCCCTGAGTAATGTGTCTTTGAGTTACTTTGAATAACACTCGAAGGCCGAGACGACCCTACATATATTCTATAAGTCCTCCCGAGTCCTCGGATACCTGTTAGCCGTTATCCTCAACTCTCAGTTAACGCCCTTCTACTCGAGCTAATAACAACGGCTTCTTGTTGGTTTAAGGACGACCATTATTCTCCCTACCTTCAATGCGGGTGTCTAGTGCAAGGTGGTAAGTCATATAGGCTTTTCGATGCAGCGTCGGGCGTGAATTTTCCCTGACCGCTCACCGAAGGGCTTCTCTCATCACATGAGCGATCACTATCTCTCCACAAGACATTTTGAGCGGGTCCTGTCATTGTCAATCAAAAGGATAGTTTTTATAAATTGATGCTGAGCGATTTAAGCATGATCTTACCGAGGCTCTCTGAAAACGTAGGCCCATGACCCTGGTTGTGGGTACAAATTCCACTAGACTGTACAGCTTGGGGCTGTGAAAACATAACTGTGGGTGTCAATGTTGGCATTTCTTACTGCGATCTAACTCAGTTTGGGGGTTATGAAGGACCATCCTCTCCGATGTGATGCCACCCTTGCCACATGTATCTTTCCGCGGTGAGAACATAACATTTCTCTGGGAAATTAGAGAGGCCCTTCGAGTATAAAATCCAGACAAGAACGACATCCACTTCATTACTCCGCAACACACTTATCACCGCCCTTGCCACATTACGCCATGGTTCTCAAACTCTACGGACTGATGACTGCTTGCACACAGCTCGTGTACTGTGTGTTGAAGGAGAAGGAGATTCCATTCGAAGTTGTTTTTGTCGATATGGTCGGATCTGCCGAACATAAGTCGGAAGCATATCTTGAAAAGAATCCCTGGGGTCAGGTCCCATACATTGTGCGTCATTCGGAATCCTTAACCTTTCGAAAGACTCTGATGATAAGGTGTGCATCCTAGGATGATGATGGGTTCATTCTCTACGAGAGCCGTGCTATTTGCGAATATATCGAAAACAAATACCCTAAGAGCGGAAACAGCCTCCTCCCTACAGATCTCCAGGCACGAGCGAAATTCCAGCAAATGGCGTACGCCGAGGCGCACCACTTCTACACCCCCGCGCTTGCAGCTGTCAGAGAGAGTATCTATAAGCCGTACGTACCATCTCACATGTGAAACTCGCGTTGACCCATCGCCTTAATCATTCTTTTCTCAAGGCTTTACTTTAAGCTGCCCTTTGATGCCGGAGTGTATAATCAGAACATCTCCGAGCTCGATGCAACCCTGGCCGTCTATGATAAGATTCTTTCGAAGCAAAAATATATCGCTGGTGACGTGCGTATCACCTTTCAATCGCGCACTAGATCCTTGCTGATATGATGATAGACTTTAACTCTTGCCGACCTTTACCATCTACCCTATGGCATGCTTATCAGCTGGACTGGAAGTGATTTAATGAACAAGTACCCAAATGTCGTTCGGTTAGTGTTTTGTTTCCTCGACATCTAAGCTGGTCGCTTACCTCAACCTTAACAGATGGTTCCAGGAGATCTCTGCGCGTCCATCATGGAAAGCTACTCTTGAGTATGCCAAGCCAGTGCTCTCAACTATGGTGCCAACCGCTTAGTCACCTAGACGCCAATTTGTCCGAAGACTGGTTGATGTTACGGGCCGGGATGGCCTAGGCTTAGTAATATTACTTTTATGGTAGATTTTGCATCATTTTTTCGCCAGATTTTGGTGTCGGTGCGCAAATATTCAAATGAAATTGAAAATTTAGGCTCCTCATGCAGTGCAAGGATAAGTGTCCACACAACTCAACAGACTGTTCAAGTATATTGTATGCCGAGTCTACAGCCTACCATGTGGCAAGAAAATGAAGGCACGACTCAAGCTCTCATCCAGAACCCCCTTTCTGTGCTGTTCTCGCCTCATATCCCTTGCTTTGATCCGCTCAGGAAATACGGAAGCAAGGATCCATGGACTAAGGTGGTCAAGTGCTTGAAAAGGCGTTTCGATGTCGACTGGTTCTCCCCTTCCGATTATGCAGAAGCTGCATTATACCTTTTGTCCGTCTTGTATGAGCTGTGCGTCCCCATCCTCACGTTGAGGATTTCATCGACGTCGCACCCAAGCTAACCCGCCACATCGATACCTTTTAGGAGATATCCCATGATTGATTTCTATAGCGGCAAGCTTGCAACGATATATCAGTTCCACTTCGCCCATTATTTGAGTCCATATTATATAAACAAGGTGTACAGTGCCTATTGGAACCTTCTGGGGCAGTTATTACCTCAATGTCAGCTCACGTCCACCCTCAATGCGCTGTTAATTCCGGAGATGGGTACTACAATCAAAGACTTATATGCATCTATCTCTCCATTGGGTGACCGAATCGATTGGCCACTTGAATACAGAAAGGTACATATAACAAACTCTCCTTGCATTATGACATCCGGATTATGTTTCGCGGTGAGATGCTAATACATTGTGTTATTTTCATTTTTATTTAAATGTACAGCTCTACTATCAATGCGGCGAGATGGATCCATTGCTATTGACCGACCCGACCTTATCCGCAGCTGCAGTTGCGAAACGGCTTAATCTGGATTATCGAAATCATTCGAAAAAGTAAGCTTGCTGCCGACTCCGAATAGGATGATTCTTTATGCGTAGACATAGTAGATGAAATTAGAAAGATACTGCGTTCGTAACCCCCATAGAATAAATAAGATGGCGCAAGCTACCGATATCCGGACCTACTGCGTTAATCTGTCCATCGAGAGAACGAGCAATGGCTTGACCTCGAGGCCGCTGATCCAAAACAGACGCAGGGTACATGTGATGACATCATCCGATGATCAAATGCAAACACTGATGGTGAAGCGGTTATCATGCTTGCCTTCCAAGCAAGCGGCAGGGGTTCGACTCCCCTTCAGTGTATTTTTGTTGCACTCATCTCCAGCTGAGGACTATGAACCTGGCGATTACCTCAACGGCCGTAGAAGCATACCCCCGATTTTATATTTAAAATATTATGTATTTGCTATTGATTGAACACATTCAACATATGATCAGAACCATTCAACAACACGTTCGAGGACGATTGTGATTGAAGATTGATGATCAAGGATCCTGAATATCTATTCCAGACGATTCCAGACGTGAATTTCATTGGTCCTTATCTCGAACACGTCATTCTGACGCCACTTCAATACAACACGGCATTTACATCGTGTTGCCTTTCTCCCAGATTCAGCGCTGATGCTGCCGAGCCATGAGGTCTGGGGTTCAGGTTTCAATGTCAAGGTCATTGATACTGGTGATGGTGATGTATCGAGTAGATCACGGTCCTTGATATCTGCCGCTGTCGGTGCCATTTGTGTATCGAAGTTGACCCGGAGTATGCTCACTGATATGTGATCAGGCTCCGAGAGCATCGAGTTAAGAATCACATAAAATTCGGTGAAGAGCGGAAGGAAAAACTTAAACGAGGATATGACATGACCGAATAAAGTAAAATAAACATTGTCAGAGCCTGGTTTCGAAGTGAAAATGACAAAAAGGCTACATTGAAGGGGAGTCGAATCCCTGCCGCTTGCTTGGAAGACAAGCACGATAACTGCTTCACCATCAGTGTTGATGATTTTGGCAGGATGTTCACCTTCTCTGTGGGGAGATACTTAGAACCGATCACACAAAAGAGAAGTTAAGCGTTCGGTTCGACTAGCTTTGATTAGATCTAACCTATTCTTACTCGGAATAGAGCGAGCGCTAAAGGAAGCATGGATAACTTTTCTTTGATTGACCACTCAACCCCTTTAGCGCCCTTACTCTTCATGTTATTTCAACTGTCCGGGTCAGAACTCCTATTCCGTCGGCGTCTGTGTGATGACCAAATGCTCTTAGCTCATCAGATTCATGGGAGTATGACCTGCCAAGCCGAGATGGCAGACGCACAGCCTCGACGGATTCAATCAACAAGAGTGACAGTGTTGATCTGACAGTGTTTCTGAATTTTAAATTGTTGTGCTCCTTCATTCCATGAGTTGACTATACTTAAACTAAGACTAGCGACATATTATCCTTTTCTTCAACGCCAGACGGTTGGAGCAACTTCCAAGACCTTCGATCAACCGCAACCCCATACTACACCCTCGTGTCTTGAGAGAGACTACGCAACGCACCCTTATCGCACCGAACGCACACCGCAAGCAAGATGATGAAAAACCTTTCAGAGAGCTTGCTTCCGCAGCCACCTAGTTTTAACAAAAAGAAGTATTATGATATTCAGGGTGAATTGGGGAAAGGGACGTTTGGGAAGGTCATGGTGAGCGATACAGTTCTAGCTGGAATAGAGAAACGATCAACTAAAACGCGCATCTGCCAATTTTTTTTCCTGATTTTATCTTATTTAACCTCACAACTCACTTTGATGGATAACAACCCCAGCGGGCAACATGGCACGTCCCAGTTGACCAAGTGAGCATCGCAGAGAACGGTGCATCTGCAGGAGACGACGTGTACATTCCGAATGCCAAAGCCAAGTCATCTGGTACATCATCATTGCTGTCAGTCACCAAAAATGCCTCAAGGCCGACCTCACCGGGACCTGGAACGCACAGTGGGATAGATAAGGAGGTTGCGCTTAAGATTATTTCCAAGAAAAAGGTCAAGGGTAATGAAGCGAGTGTATGGAGTGAGATGGAGGTCTTGAAGGGGTTGAATCATCCGAATATTGTGGGTTTTATTTTATCCTATTTTATTTCCATTGAGTAGACGTTGGAATGGTTGTGTGTTTCGTTTGCCAATGGTGGTGGTGATGGTGATGGGACGTGCGCAGTGCCTGGGCGTCGTTGATCACTGTGACGCCGCTTTCTTCTCCTTTCCGTCACCATCTTTACCGTCATGACCCTTGTTAACACGTCTCTTAGGTCAAATTCTTTGAATGGTTCGAATCACGAAACAAATACTTCCTATCATTTGAACTAGCGGTCGGAGGAGAATTATTCGACCGCATCCTCAAGAAGGGCAAATTCACAGAGCAGGATGCTGTCGTCGTTGTCCGGTACGCGATTCTTTCTGGCGCGACAACGTCATGCGTGATGAGAGACTCGGAGCTTTGGTGCTCCGTGCTCCTCATTCATTCATTCAAAACGTGGTCCCTATAAATATCATCATGACACTGATGAGTATCATACATAGGTCGACACTGAGCGGTGTCTCATACCTACATGGACACGATATCGTGCACAGGGATCTCAAGTACGTGCTCGGACCATCTACGTGTCTCACCCACACTTAACGTCTCTCCGACTCTTTGTCAGACCTGAAAACATCCTTTACCGCACAGAAGATGAAGATAGCGATATTGTTATTGCTGACTTCGGAATGTCAGTATCCAACATCTGGCATTGACTCTCACAACCTAAAATGCGTATTTCCTTTACAGTGCAAAGCATCTCCACACACCAGACGAACAACTCCATTCCATGGCTGGTAGTCTGGGATACGTCGCTCCTGAAGTACTGCTGAAGGAAGGGCACGGAAAACCTGTGGATATTTGGGCTATTGGGTATGCATTCCGCTCAATACTCATCTCCGATATTTATCTTGTTTCTAATAACAAATATATAATGGCTACAGTATCATCACCTACGTCCTTCTCTGCGGGTACTCCCCATTTAGATCTGAGGACGTCAAGCTCCTTATTAAAGAGACGACTACAGCGAAGATTGAGTTCCATGATAGGTACTGGAAGAATGTCTCTGCCGAAGGTAAGCGTTGTATTTTTATGGTAAGAGCCTTGACTAAAATATTTTTTTCTTATAGCCAAAGGGTTCATCAAGGCCCTTTTACATCCCGATCCTACACTACGACCTACCGCGCAACAGGCGTTGCAACATGCTGTGAGTGACCTCAAACATCTGCGATGCACTCTCAATAGGCATTTGCTGACAACAATCACAGTGGCTAACAACACATCAACCCTCTGTGGAACACGATCTCAGTACAGGTCTCCGCGACCATTTCAACCCCCGCGCCAGATGGCGTTCTGCTATTGCCTCTGCTCGTGCCCTGCACAGGCTCAACAGTCTCGGCAGCAGGGCTAGCACCCGGTCGTTCAATCATTCTCTTGACGATTCCTCGGACGACGAGTCCACAGTGCAAGGCCATGGACACACAAGAGCGGGGAGTAACGGGACGATTGACGGCTCCATTCAGAAACGCATTTCTGACAGTGAGCCTGGATCAAGCGAATATGTGAACGTGATTGCGCCAGAGGAAGAGGCAGGCTCAACGGAGGCAAAGAAGACCGTTCTGGCTTCTCTTAGCCCTTCTGCTTTTGGCCAACCAGCGATGCTGTCACCCGAAGTTTCTGAGACGCAGGATGGGCTGGCTGAGTCGCCACAACCAAGGGACGACGATGAGCAGGACTTTTTCCAAGACAGGAAGAGGGTGCATCAGCCGAGGAGGAATAATGGCAAGGTTCATGAGGTCGACGATGACGACGATATCAAGATGCCTGGATCGTTTGATATGTATGGGCCTAGTGGACCCCAGCATGCGGGAGGTGGGGGTACATGGGCTGACATGTTTAGGAAGATGACACTCAAAGAGTGAGGGGTTTTTTCTTCTTTCCTTTGTTTGATTTTCTCCCTTTGCCGCACATTATTCTGCGGTCCTTTCTAATTATGCGGGGTGATCGCCCTTTAGACTGCGATTATGTGGAGGCACATACCTTAACAACTTGAAGGCTTGTACGACTACGATCCGATTCTGATATATCCATGCGTAATTTTTTTTTATCTTTTACCCCCATGCTTTTGGATATTGTACTATTCCCCCTGTTTTCCTTCTTCCCTTTTTTTATTCTGATTTTAAACCTTCTTTTTCTTTTTTTCTTCTATAGTCACGAACCCCGAGACACATCTCAAAGTACCATTACCAATGCAAGCGCAAAATCAAACGAGAATTCAAATTCAAATCCAAGCTCAAATCTCGACATCAAGTCTCATGTTCATCCAAGTCTCACCGCGAACACTTCTGTCGCTAGTTTACCAAATGAAAGTCGCGCAGATACTCCTTGGGCGCTGAATGATGAATTTTGCTCTCGTAAACGGTTGCTTGGAACGAGTTCAGGATCAATAACACCAACCCCTACGACTACTCTGCCGACCACTGTGTCATCAACCTTGACACCGTTCGCTCGGATACCCTACCCTCTCCTGTTTACTTCTCTGGGTCTTGTGGTCGTCGTTGCGATTCTGTTGAGGTGATGCCTCAATGCTGACACCGGTGATAAATTATTGGGCTTGTCGTTGGTCTACTTTTCTTTGATGGGTTTGGGTTTTCTTTGATGTTCTTCCTGTTCCATCTCCATTTTCATTTGTACATTCACTGTCTGTAGCACCATTCCATCACATAACCAAATTGTATCTTATTGTACACGTTTTCTATCCTCTTTGTTTATCGTACATCAACACGTTGATTAAAACACTATCATGGGGCCTGTCTTTGCACCCCGCCATCCTCCTCTCTTCTCCCTACCAAGTCACTCTTCAAAGCCTCTCAAAGAAATACAGATACGCCAGCTTCTTCAACTCTTTCACGCTCTCCGCATCCGCTTTGACCACCTTCTCATCGTTAAACAATACCCATTCCCCGCTATCCCTCTGCTTAATGTGCGCAACATAGTGCCCTGAATGTACACTGGGTCCTTTATGCGAGATAAACGCGATGAGATTATATCGCGCAGGAGTGGCTTTGAGGCCTGGGAGTGCATCGGGGGTAGCAGGAGCAGAGGACAAGGCAGGTCCGGTTGATTCTTCGCCCATGTCGTCTGGGTGGTTGAACAGCCATTCTACCGCACGTTCTGGATTGCCACCCTGTAAGATTCAAATTAGCAAAGCTGAACGATGAAAGATATAACAGAGCATCTGTACCGTTTCCCTGAGCGCCTTCTTTGCTTGTGAGCTCGTGAATCCCATATCAGCAAGCATGG
Source organism: Panaeolus papilionaceus (assembly GCA_015501605.1). Classification (NCBI taxonomy): domain Eukaryota; kingdom Fungi; phylum Basidiomycota; class Agaricomycetes; order Agaricales; genus Panaeolus; species Panaeolus papilionaceus. Next base: position 980,597 of record JADNRZ010000012.1, on the reverse strand, counting down.
AAATTTGATCTTCACTAGGCTCGTTTGCGGAACCAGCAGAGGCACCACCAGGTGGAGGAATGGGGTCATCAATGTCTAAATCACGCCAATCAATTTCCATGGACCAAGGATAGACATAAACAGAAAATAAAACGTACTAGGATCGTCCATATGAGAGAACAACCACTCCATGGCAGCTTCAGCATCGCTTCCGTTACCCGTGGCGAGCAGAGCTCTCTGACAACGGACAAGAGGGAATCCCATCGCTTGAAGTGCTTCAAGCGCACCTTCGTTGAATTGGTGCTGGGCGGGGCCTAATGTGGCTACAGTAAAATAAATTATCAGCATAGTCTAGACGAGATTGAGATCAGGCACAAACCCTCTTCTGGGAGAGCAACTTCGCCAGGTTGGAGTCCTCCTTTTGCAATTTGAGCCTCGGTGAAGACCAGTTGGTCATTTTCGGGGAGGATGATGGGGATGTCTAGAGACGACGGTCAAAATTCTGCGTTCGCAAATTGCAGAGAGACACTCACCCAGTTTAGTTGGCACCCAATTCACCAATTGGAATTTTTTCGCATGGACAACTAAAACCTCAGGGAGAGTGGCGAACTTTGTCTGTCTAACAAAATTTTATTACATTAGCATTTAATCCCCATGAATCCGGAAAGGGGAAACACATACTTGACAGCAGCGACAGATGCGCCACAAGCAGGACATGAATACCCATCCAACACCTCAGGTGTTTGTAACCCTTCGATGCACTGTGTTAGAGCGACATCAGCGTATTTGGTTTTTTCGGGCTCCTCAGCAGTCTTCGGCAGTTCAGTGGCCGGTACGGCAACAGAGGCCACATCCATCTTGTCAGTCCTGTACCGCACACCATGGCATTGTTGACATTGAAGTCTCTGCTCCGTCGCATAACTGAAAGCCCTGGTCACGTCTACATGGTGTTTAGCATCATGGTAACAATGATGAGAATGGGGCATACCTCTGTCACCAGCAAGTCTATCAGTAAATTTCACGCCATCCCTCCTGATCGTTTCCAATAGATGCCCAAAGAACTCCTCAGCATCCTGCTGACGCATTGTGCTAAACTCAGCATGGCCCTTCCCAACTAACGCCTTGAAAGTCATCGGCTTCACACCCTCCCCAAACACGACACTAGGCTCATCTTCCCGCTCCTGCGACGGGGCTGTATCATCAATGGCAGCACGAGTATTCGTAAGTTTGGGTTTGGTATTGAAGAAAAAATCAATATGAGATGCACCATCTTTGCGGGGGTGAGAGTATCTGCCGCTGAGCAGGCCGTCACCGACTTTGCGTAGTTGACACTCAACACAGTCAGCGGGAAGGGGGACTGTGCATGTTTCGGCGTGGGTTTTGTCTCTTGGGCCATAGCGATTTTGGAAAGGTGGTAGTGTGAATAGAGTTTGGAGAACTGATGCCATGTAGCAGCTTGATAATATGGATTTAATTATCTGGGAATACCATGTAGAAGCAGCGAAACTTACCTATTGCCTAGATTCGACAAGCCAGTGAGACTGGGACCAAAAAGAGGCTGCAAAGCTTTTCCATCATCGCCCGTGAGTGAGAAGTCGTAATTCATGTTTTGTTCAATTTGCTAAATGAAATTGAAGAAGTGAGTTAAAGTGTCCTGGTAGACGGTTGTCATCTACATACAAGCTCAGTCATGCTCTTTTCGGTCTTGCTGAGTGCTTGAACATTGATACCAAAGCTTGCCAGATGTCTCTTGAGATCAGGGTTCTCCTTTGGGTCATTACAAGAATAGCAGTAAACGTCTTTGAAAACCAAGAGTGAGCAATGGAACCTGTCTATACGGAAAAAAAGTAGCCCATACCTGCTCCTCCTTCTGGAGTAATGGTTCCCAGTTTCACGCTCACAGGATGGCCACTCTGCTCAAAATGAGATAGACCATGCCCGTTTCCGTTGACTCCACCAAATTGTTGACGTCCGCATCCAAGTGAGCCACACGTCAAGCATAACCACAGGTTTGAGGTCAGATCACAGGCGTTGCAGTGTGCCAGACCTGAACAAAAAAATTCAGCATGCATACTCATGAATGTGAATGTAACGAACCTGAAGGTGCGATATGGGTTCCGTCGACAAGCTGCTCCAACATAAGGGTATGTTCACAAGGTGTAATTTCTTCTTCCCATGATTTTACTTCAGATTGTCGAGCAGATGAAAGGGATTGCATGACACCAGATTTCAGGGATTGATACTACGGAAAGATCTCGTCAGAACATTCAACCTTCAACCAGCACGAATAGAACATACCTTTGGATTTCCTTCAGCCTCATCAATCAGCTTTCCGTCAATCGAATCGCAAGACCAGCACCTCAGTCTGGTCACGAAATCATATTTCTCTTCTTCCCTTGGGTCTTCCACGATAGCGAGTTTGGTCATCTTGGCAGGTGGCTCACTATCCTCCTCCTACGAATGTGCAAATCGTGAGTGGTCTCCTTCACAATCAACGGGTCAACAACGACCTACCCGTTCTCTGCCACTTGGACTAGAAGATTTATTTTCCTTTGGAACGCGACGAATATTAAGCGAGAGCTTATGACCAGACTTTGCAGCGTGTGTCCTAGCATGATGACGTTCCGCGCCAACACATCCACCATTGAAGCAGCTCAGGCAGATATCAATCCCGTGCTCCAAATCCTACAAAATCAAGATATAAACAGTTAAAGCATGCTCTACAGGCAACTAACGCACCTGATTATCAAAACATTGAGTGCACTCTTCTCTGTGAACGCTCTGTGATAAGCGAGGTTGCTCCAAACGCGTCAAAAGAGCTCCATAGTGTGCACAGGCCATAGCTGGATTTAAAGTGATTTATTTTGTATTGTATTCGTGACGAATTTTATCGCTAAAAGCTTGTAGTCGTTATAGTCGTCGTTCCCGTCGTCGATAACTCGGTGAAGATGACAGAGCAGTGGAGAGCTGAGTGACGCCCATGGTCAGGAGATAATCTTCGAACATAACGTGACCGCCATCTTGGAATTCCCTCGCTCTCGAACGATGGCGTTGACGCTCACTTCCTGCCACCTCAATTATTTCGGCGACAGACTCGAATAAATAGCTCGATTTACCCTATACTACAAATTTTAAAGTCCAATCGACATACTGTTTTCAATATCACCTTGGGACAACAGTTCGTTGAATGTAATTTCTAAATTCAACTTGAACAGCAGTTTGTGCCTGACATTCGTAATAATTCGTCCAAATTATGGTGCTTGACGTCCATTTCCGTCTCAGAGATAGGGGCGAATTCCTTTTTAGCTGGGTAGTAGAGTCCGCCAGGAAAGCTGGGTTGTCTCCAAACACTTCTTATATACCTAAAATCGATAATAAAGATGACACTCCAACAGTTCGTGGAGATGTATAACCAAAAGCTTCCTGAACTCACCATTCTCACCTCGATAGACGGATTCTTAAGATGGCCCCCTCAGGCCAACGGGCGAAATGCCAGCTTTTAGCACCTCGATAAGTGTGTGGAAAGTTGAGATTTGAATAGAGGAAGCTTCTCAAAGGTCAGAATCTGCTTGCGATTGTCAGGCACATCCACAGTTCTCCAAAGAGCCACCTACCCAAGCTGTAACTTCAAGAACCCAAGTGTATTGGGACGAACACATCTGGTCAAGCTAGCTGACCAAAAAAAAATCAATTACGCCTATCCAAGCTCTTAATATATACATCCTTCCTTTGTATATCATTTATCTACCAAACCCAACATCCGCATCGTCTGGCCTACGTAGACAAAAGTATAACATCACCAAAAAACTATCCAAACAATGTCCCAATAACAAGGTAAAGGTGAAAGAAAACGAAAAAATATCCACAACCCTCGCGTAACAAAAGTTATGTTAACCTTTGCCTACACTGTTCATGAATCATAATCAAAGCCCACTCAAACCCAACACTCCGACCAGACCCATCACCAACCCCACCCACAAGCCACCCATGCTCGTTGGTGTCAATCCCAACGCGCCACCGTGGTTGTTAGCATTGTTGCCGGTCTGGTTTCCACTTGATCCACCAGATGAACCGGAGCCAGAATTACCGTTGCCCGAGCCAGACAAACCAGTGCCAGACGAACCAGAGCCTGATGAGCCTGAACCAGAGGATCCAGAGCCACTTGTGCTTAGTGCGTTGGGGAGCTTGGAGATAGAGGCCCAGGTTCCGCCTACAGTAACACAGACGACAGCGTTTAATGATCCAGTGGACGAAACGGGGGATTTTATGAAAGCTTACCGCTAGTAGTCGCCTTGGGATCATACGCCAAAAACGCGACTTTTCCGTCACTGGTGAGTTGAACGAGAGCAGTCGTTGATGCGCTGTATGTCGCGAATGGGTCCTTGACGAGTGGGCCAGTGAGAGTTTTGGTGGTGTTGGTCTGAAAATCCGAAGCAAATTAAAACATCGTGCTAGAAAGTAAGGAAGTGCTTAAAACGAACCTCAACGTTGATGACGTAGGTGTTGCTTCCATCATCAGGAATAAACGCGAATTCTTGCTGAACTCCTTGGTCAAGGAAGAAGGAAGCAGCCTGACCGTGGGTCGATGGGAATTGAGCACCGTAAGATTGAGGAGTGGGTTGCATAAACGAGACTGTATGAAACATCAGAACCAGAACAGACAAAGGAGACCAAAGAGATAGCTCAAACGTACAGTGAATGACGAAAATCTTCGCAGTTCCAGCTGGGAATCCAGGGATACCGAGGAAATGAATGTGGTTCTGCGCAAGCGCCATGACGGGTTGGTAACCGGCGCTGTTAGCTCCTGTTTCAATCAAAGTTAAAAATAAGAGATTATGTTTAGTTGAGCTTAATTCTAAAAATTGGGCAGAAGGAACGTACCAGGTACACCAGCGTCGCTTGCCTGGTTAGAAGACAAGTCGGGTTGTTGGACGTCATTCCATGGGATAGGGCTTGATTGAGCGGCTTTTAAGAGCTGCATGTCTAAGGAGAACATTTCTCCCTTGGAGTACGAATCTTGAATTTAAAAATTAGTTTCTATCCTGAGAAGATAATGCACGCAATAAACTCACAGAAAACATTCGTATCATGGTCCAAGATAGTGGCGAAATCCGTAGGGTCGAATTTACCAGCATCAACAGCCTGCATAGACCATGTTTTGGCAGTTGCGTCATAAATATATACGGCAGAGGGGTTTGCAGTGTCGGCGTTAAGGACATAAATTGCGTTTGCAAACTGCGCAACAAAGAAGAGCGATCAGCATAACCGTTGCTAAAAACAGGGTTCCCCATTCCCCTTCAGGGTCAAGTGGGAGTGGGCACGACCTCACACGACAATGATGATAATGTCAAGGGATAGGGGATACAAATGACCTACTCCATTGCGCACAATGGAAAGGAGAAGAAAGAAAGAAAACATACCTGGGATAGATAGCAGGTTGTGTTGACGGCGTTAAATGGCCTATCCGGGAAGGTGTCAGCGCCGCGTTTGAGAATTGCCCCGAGGCCGAGTCGTCGCAATTGGTGGGACACCCAGAGGTGTGGTCTCCACCATCGACAGATCTGACTCTAAGTCTCAGCTAAAGTAAACACTTACGGTCTTCCACTGGTAGTGATGTCAGTTGGTGCACCTGGAGCTCCAACGTCAGTCTCAGGGTTCATGATTCTCTCACAACGTGATATACGCACTGCTTGATGTCCAGGTATCCTGGGTTCCAGCGTTGTAATCCTTGCCGTTGAACCCAAAAGCAAGGAGGTTCCAATTGATGTCAAACGACACGCAAGCTGAAGGACCTGCTGCCGCTGCGCTCATGGCACCATAAACCGATGCCAGCACAAGTGTTGAGAATGTTGACCAACGCATCGCTGTCGTCGTTTTAGGGGTCGAAGGTATAGATTAATGGCAAGGTATTAGAAATGAGGGTAAAGCAAAAGAGTGTGATGGTGGTAGTGGTTGAAGGGGGGACGGAAGGAAAAAATTCGAGGGAGGATCCCACAGGTTTATGAATAGAAGAGCAAGCACCGCGATGATGATGCTCAAAGTGCGCATGTATTTTTAGTAGGTATTATGTAACCCGTGGTAACGCGGCTTTTACCGCAAGAACGGCCTTAGCACCACCGTCTCTTCGCTCAACGCCAATATTATGGTGATACTGTTCTGCTCGAACGCCAGACTTGCCAATTCTATCGACAAAGTAATACCTCTGTTATTTTGACGCTTCATCTGGGTTGACCTTGCTCGAGTTTTGGCTCGCCGACGTCCTGTCCGATTTATAAATAGAACAAACACTTCAACCAAAAATAGCCTACAAACCTGTCAACGGTGGGAATTCAATTGAAACAGATCTGCATTGGATGGGAATAGACACGGGTTCCAACAATGATGAAGGGACTAGAGGCCGTTAGGGAAGACGGTGTATTTGAAGGAGAGTATATACTGGTGGGAATGACATCTTGAAGAATTAAGTAGGTCTCTAGACTTCGCCCGACTTCGTCCCAGCACACCCAGCGCCTGCACAATTGATTATGGGAGCTTCGATAAATTTTCCTTCGAAAGATCAAGTGGGGCCTACGAAAGCACCTTTATTTTAGCTCCACGTATGGTCAAACCTCAATTCACAATTGTTGACGGGGCAAGTTGGTGGTGAAAAAGGATGGGCGGGTTGCCAGCGAATGGCCACGGTTCTTGGGCTCCGCTACAGCCTACAAAGCGTTCATGTTCATCTATCGGGGTGATCGATGGTCGTGATGGGGAACTTCCTTCTCAACTTGAGGTGATAAGCGCTCGATGTGCTGGTAGCAATTGACAACGGTATTTCGACGCCATCTCATCTTTGATGGTTCTCGACTTGGTTGTCTACATGATAAGTATGGTCACAACGTTTCACAGACATGATATCGACAACGGTGCGTTGTAGTATTGTTATAAACTGGTGTGTTTAGATCCGGCGGTAATAAAAAGATCTATAGGAATGCATCTGCTGGTGAAAGCGAAAACGAGGCAGGTGTATTTGGAGCTCCGCTTCAAAAAAGGTTCATTCCCTGTCATGAGCGGCATCGATGATCGATAGCATTTATCCTTTCCCCTACCCATTTCTCGAGGTCAACCATCATGTCAACGGAAGATTCAAACATGGGTACCGAAGCCCCTCATACCAGCATATCTACGTTACCTTTAGAGGTCCTTGGACTCGTCGTAGACAGCTTTACATACGAGCGCACCAGAGCAAAGATGCGCGATCTTCAGTCATTGGCCTTGGTTTGCAAAGACTTCTTGCCCTTCTGCCGATCCCAAATTTTCAGGCGCATTGACAACATTGGATTCTTCGGATGGGACACAGGTGAACCTAGATTGAGGCTTATTCGACTCGGCACAGCTTTGAAACGCAATCCTGCACTACTGCCCTTGGTGCGGGAGTTGACATTTCACATCGATTTGGCAACACCAGATTGCCTCATGCCTTCAACTTACCTCGAGCAATTCTCGAACATGTTGTTCAAATTCCCAAACCTCACACATCTGACATACTCCAACGTCAGCCAACCGAGCCTTGTTTGGCGAGAGAGACCTCATACCTATAACACATTTCCTCAAGAACTGGTAGAGCACTACCTCTCACAGAAAACTCTACGATGCCTATCGATTAAGCAGTTCCCTCATCATAATTTCGACTACCGTGGTATCTTCCAATGCGATACACTGGAGGATTTTTGTATCACAGGCATGCGAGTTTCCGCATTTTCGCTACCAGGCATCAGCTCCAACATTAGACGTCTTTCTGTCACTTCCACAACATCGTTCCCCTTGTCAACTCTTGTACACTTACCACACCTTGAGGCCTTATCTCTACAGGAAGTTCAAATGGCGCCTCAAGTCACTAGCATTCATGAACTAACAGGAACGGTTTCTCCCACCATGATGCTCACCATCCTGTCTCTCAACCTTGTCGCAAGGGATGACCTCGCCAAATTTTTAATATATTATCGAGCCCACGGACAAAAGACTGGATTGAAACCTTTTGCAGCGCTACGAAAGCTCAGTGTCCACTTGCGTCACAAGGACGAAGTTGACGTCCTTCAACCGCTTCTTGAGGACCTCAAAGAGCTGAAGTCGCTTCGTTTGTTTTCTACGAGTAGGTTGCATGATTCTTCGTCTTTGCCATAGTTTCTGACGCATATCGTGCACCTCGTAGAAATCCCTATCCCTTTGTTGTCGTTCAGGCTTGACCATCACATCCGGAATACCTTCCCTGGCCTGAACAACCTCCTGTTGTCTTTAAATGCTTCACTGTACGACAACCTCGAATTTGATACCGTGACCATGACCGATATCCACTCGATCTTCACCGCAAACGCCAGTACCAGCAAACTAGAGAACCTGCGCCTATCTATTGAATCAGGAGTTTTCAATCATCCCACCCCACCCTCCTCGGAGCCATGGGCTTTTCTTGGCCAGCTCCTTGCTTGTCCAGCTACTTTCCCGGATCTGAAACGCGTCCGCATCACGTTCTCGCTGGATGCGGATCGCGACACATTTTATTACTTGAGAAGCGAACACGGAAAGAAATGTTTTTCAACATTAATTTGTGATGCGATGCCTCTGCTGCAAGAGTCTTTGGGGGATAATTTTAAAGGAGTGTTTAATCTACGTTGTTCTAGCTATGGATTTGATGACTTCCCGTAGGAAATGTATTGCGAATAAACGTTGGAATAGATTTATGATCGTTGATGGGAAATATTCGACCAAATTTTATTCCCTCGTAGGACGGCCGAATTCACAACCAATACCCAGCCAAATATCAACTAATGACTATATCCTTGAAGGATTATTGCGAATAAAAATCCTACGGGAAGTCATTGGTATAATTCTATCACGTTTGAAGTTTCCCAGAGCGATTCGAGTACTAGTGACCCTCAACTTGAATTCGTATCGTTAGCAATGCCAAATTTCTTCGATAGTGCTACGAACTCCACTTCAAAGCATTTCATTTCCCGGTCACAACTTGAATGAAATAAATTGATTTTGACCATTCCTTATTTGTTACTTTCATCACGCATCCACAAGTTCATGGAGGACGTGAGTTCTGGAGCTCTCAATGCTCGCAGCATACCCTCTTTAACAGTGGAAGTTCTAGGAATCGTCACTGACAGCCTCACCAATGATCCCAAAAAGTTATCAGCGACAACAATGCGCGACCTTCAGTCGTTGGCCTTGCTCTGTAAAGCCTTTTGCCCTTTTGTCGCCCACATTTTCAGACGCATCCCAGAGGTCGAGTTCGTGGGTCGGGATGGTGAAAAATTCGTTCGACTGTACACAACCATCTGTCGCGATCGTGGCCTCCTACCTCTTGTGCGAGAGTTAACTTTGAATACTTCTAACGACGAGGCCGTCTACTTGGACACAATGTCGCATTTCCAATCCCTTTTCACTTCGATCGCCGGTACTACCGAGCTGGAGAACGTAGATTTCTCCATCGAATCTGTCGTTCTCGAGAAACCTACCCTGACCTCCGCCAAGCTGTCGGCCCGTCTGGACAACATTATTGCAGCTCCGTCTGCATTCTCAAGATCGCACTCCATCCACATCTCCTTTATGCTGAAAGTAGACTCGGGTTCTTAGTATGATTTGAGAGACAAGCACAGAAAGAAGTGTTTCTTCAATTTCACTTCTAATCTATGAAGATTCTGCAAAAATCCTTGGGGAAGAATCTTCAAAGCAAATCCCAGCTTCGTAGATTAGGATAGGCATGATTAGTTATCCATTTCTGGAGTATTCCATAACATATCGTTCCTCAGAGGAGCTAGTATGCAGAAGCAAATGGAAGAGTCTTAATTATCCCTAGAACATGCCAGTATGTATCATTTCTCGGAGCATCGAGACTTCAAGGCAAATACAAATGCACAAACTTCATGACCGTGCTTGGCCATGACAGGTTCGGTCAACCGTACATGCCGAATCCGAGACCGAACTCCACTCGCACTTCACAAACCTCTTCCAAGGTGCTACTGGTAGCTTGGATGTACATATGTAACCTGAATATGTTTCGAGATATTTCTTGGTTTACATTGGTAGATATTACACATGTATTGAAACCGCCTCCTTCGTTGGTGATCCTATTTTTATTATTTGCTAATTCAATATCTATGCATCATCAAATCCGAGAGGTCAATCATTCAACCAAACGCCTAGAATATTCACTGAAGCATACCTTCTCTGTACAGTTCCCCCCACCCCTCTTCAAGCTCAAGGGGCGCTCCGCCCTTGAGTGTCGGAGATCCAATCCCCGGCAAAATTTTGATTTGGACATTGAAGCGCGTCGTTGATAAGATTACGCAGTTGTAGCACAGGGTCACCCAGCGGCATCTGATCGATGTCGATGTCGTCGAATGGCAGTATCAGGATATTTGGCGGGTCTGCGTCCTTCATGATAACGAGGGGGCGAAATGGAAGATATGCAATCACTGGGGGACTATATGTTAATTTTTTTCGATGGCTGTACATGTGTGCAAGGCCTTAAATTCAAAGGAATCAGAAAATTCCAGGTGTGGTTTTAATACATACCGACTACCCTATCATCCCACGTCATCCAGTCTCCCTGAATTACCAACTTGGTCAATTGAAACTACAAATGCGGCCTGTTTTATTCTCGCGAGTCGCATTACTGCAGCCTGGGAGGCGAGTGGGAAGACTTCGAGGTAGACATGCCGTATTGTATGGCTTACGACCCTTGTGCCTCGTACATGGTAAATTCTAAATGGAGACAGACAGAGTACGAGCTTAGGCCAATGTGGGCGCTCGTATCCCCGGTCCGACAGTCCTTTTGTCTTTTGCTTCGAACGAGGCATTGAACATTTTTTTACAGCTGACATTTGACATACGCCGTCACACGGACACTTTAGAGATTTTATAAATCACTGTTCACCCCATAAAATTAGTCGACATGCGTTCGTGGCCGAGATGCCTTCCGCGGCAGAAGGACGATGCAAAATTAATGGGGTTCATTTCAAAGAATAGTTAGACTCTCAAACCTCAGGTTAGTAGATAGTAAATGAATGGTGTATCGGAGCCAACGCAGTTAAATCGGGTTGGGATGGCAAACTCCCCATCCGTGTAGAAATTTTTCAAGGCTTGCCTATGAACAAAGATGTAACTTATAAAATCTGTATGAAATGCACTAATCTCAGCGCCCCCGCCGAATCTATCATTGAAAAAATGCGCAGCTATTGCTTCTTTCTCCCACCAATTATACATTCATCTCGGGCATACCACTAACCCAAGTAGGTGCCACTCAACCGACCTTTTCACTACCAATTTCACACCAATCGGTCCAACGCCCGAAGACTGATACTCCAGGTCTATCAAAGCATGCCCACACATGATTTTCTGCGCCATACAGCAGCCGACTGAGCTTTGGGAAAGAAATAGAATGGGACCCTTATGCTCACGAAATCTTTGGGGGCTCAGGACGATGAGCACCTTGGTTGTGTCATCAATTATCTATGTCAGCTGCAATGTACCCCCAAGTCATGACCGTGTTGACCGAACCCTTGAATTGAGCGACACATTGACCTGAAGAGGAATCATCACCGATAGTACCGACCGTATTCAACCGCTCACAACTCAAGCTGTCGGGTAGGGAGCGGCGGAGTAGTTCTCAGAAAATGAACCTGGATCCCACTACTCATTAATTCTTCCTCCAATTGATTGATTTAATTACTCTGGAGACACCTCGCCAATATCTTCGTTCCACTCCTAAGGTGGTTGTTAGACATGCAATACTAACTCATTCACATATGAAGAGAACAGCCGTAAAGAGATGAGACTTACCAACGGTTTCTCAGCGATGAACTTCTGCATCAATGATTTGCACTCCCCATCATCCAACACAATCACCTCAACCCCTCGCGCTCGTAGTAAATCCTCATCGCCCATAAAATTGGTATTTTCCCCAATCACAACCCGTGGTATCTTGTAAAGTAGGACAGAGCCAGTGCACATGCTACACGGACTTTGACGCACATTTCAGTGCACTTTTGTCACAGGCGCTGATAAAGAATGGGCCTACCTCAGCGTCGTATACTTTGAATTAAACTAGATTAATTCAATGATGCAGGAGTAGGGAGAACATAGTATCCGTACCATGGTGGCCTGTTTGTAAAGATCAGCCGGTAACCGTCCCGCATTTTCTAAAGCTGCGATTTCGGCATGTAATGTCGGTGATGACTTCTGAATTCTCTCGTTATGTCCACTCCCTATCAGGAAATCAATCAGTTACAGGCCACTATCTACCTCTGATCGTAGTGTGGCAGTCACCAAGGATGGTAAGACTTGCACCATTGGGAACGATGAGGGCACTTCCTATCGGTATTCCTCCTTCCTCCTGACTCTTATGAGCTTGTGAGAGGGCCAAGGATATGCCCATTTTGTCGATGGTTGACCAATCTGGCATTTGGAAGGAAAGAAGAAATGGCAACGAAGTCTACTATTATGGTCGATGGTAATTTTCCCTTGCGATTTTTAACACGGTTGGGAAGTGACGATCTTTTTATAGTTGGTGGGAGGTTGATGTCGGATGCCCAACCTTCCAGGTTATGAATAGGTCGAGATAAGATTAGATGACATCTTCCATCATGATGTGACTACTAGTAGTAGTACTGGTGATGGAATCAATCATGCGCATCAATGTCTTGGCGCTGAACACCGCAGATAAATTTGAGTCTTTTGAAGTTTGAACATACCGAGGGATCGCACGTTGCAAACCATCTCGTCTGTTTTTAACCACTACCTCATACACTTATATGTGCCCTTATAAAAGGTGTCTTTTATTTTTTCTATTATTTCAGTGGTTCGTATGTCAAAAAGCATCGCATTTACCAAGACATTCACCCCTTGACTTCCTCAAGCAACTCAAGTAGCGACCATCAATTCAACATTCCCCTGTCAGTGTGAAGATGAAGCGACCATCATACCCACTGTGTTCTTGCCAACATGACATCTGAGGGCTCTATCTCACACCTTTGAAGTTTGGAAAAGCGGAGAGGCTTGTATCACTGTTGAACCCGAGAATTGTACTCGTGGCAATGGCATGACCTGGTACGACATATCATTAGGTGATTTCTTTCAGCTTTTCATACTTGATTTTAGTTATAGAAGGATATAGAGCCGCATTGCCCGGATAAGATGATTTGTATCAGGACACATGGAATCTATGTCAACCAACGGGCTTCCTTCGCTCATTCGACGTGTCCGCGTTAGCTCGCAGCTTCTGGAGCCAGCTTTAACATCGGACACCTGCCCATCATCGTCACCTTCACTCTCAAAAGTATTTACATGATGATATCACTGCCTATCCCAACATGGCTACTGAATCCGGGACTTCGCATATTCAAGGCAAGACGATGTTTCAGGCATTTGGTGGATCGCTACTGCCTAGCAACCGTCTAAAAAATCCATCCTAACTCTACACGTTCAATCACGTCAACACATTATGGGCGTGTGGGCTTTGAAATACAAAGCTTGGAGAAATTATATATGTACGGAGCGAGAAATTGAATAGGAACCCATCTCTTTCCCTTTTTCTTTGGTTTCCTTCCTTCGTTCTCCTTCCCCTCTTTCGTTCTTTTTTCCGGGCGACCTCGGCTCGTCCCTTTATCCAGTGCTGGACCCTTCGTTATTAGGCCGTGCCTACCACTCTCTTTCTAAATTCACTTTTGACGTGACGCGCCAGCGCTTTTCCAAATCTTATTTTTAAATTTCCTCGCTCCGACATTGACATGATTTCACCACGCTTTGTCGCTCTTTCTGTACTTTTGACTTTGTCATCTTCAATTTCTTCCGTGGAGGCTAAGAATGATTGGAGTCAGCCTTGCTTTAATGGTGTTTGCGAATACGGTATGCTCGCTTTCGCTATAATCCATAATTGATGTGCTGATGGTAAATCCCTTGCAGATATCCCTACAACTACCGGCTCCTCGGGTACTGTGGTGATCGTACGTCGACAATCGTATGCATTCCTACCTTCCTAGCGCTGACATCCATGTTAGTGGGGTCCTGTCGACTCTATCGCAGATATTACCCCAGCAGGTGGATGGGAAATTCTCGGGTGTGATCCGAATGCGCTGGAGCAGGAAATCCGACTCGTCTGCACGCAGAGCGATAACGATAGCAGAGCTGCCTGCGGAAAGCTCTTTGCAACTGACTCGACACCGAGTACGGATATTGACGGTGCTGTTGGAAAGGTCGTTCGGTTGCCAGAGAGCGTAAGTTGCCAAAGTTCGACGCCTCCGAGATAAGTAGCTAATCATATTACTAAACATGGCAGTGCGGTAAAGGGCCCTTCGCGTTGATCACCAAGGCCTGGACACCAAGCGACCAATCTATTCCATCTCGTCGCTCATTTCTCCCTCGAGCTGACAATGGGACATCAATCGCCGCGTCTGGTTCTTCTGCATCATCCACACCATCTACCTCAGTTGCTTCGATTGCTTCCGCCCCTTCAGCTGCTTCGTCTGGCGCATCCGGCACGCCTAGTGGAAGTGCACCCGTTCGTGCACTCCGACTTGAAACTAACTTTGGGGCTGCTGTACCTTCGACCAAGGCTAAACGCGCCAACACCGACCCTGTCTTGTTCGCTGTCAAGGCAGCCAATGTACAAGGTGCTGAAGGTATTGATGATAGTTCTCTCCAGACGCGCAGTGTGCAGCTGCGATATTCGAGAAGAATGGTGGAAGAACGAGGATTGGTTGATTTTGTGAAAGGCGCCGTTAATGGTACGTGCTTTATTCGGATCTTTAAAAAGGCTAATACCAATACATCTTGACAGCCATCAAGAATCTCAACACATTCTCCGTCGACAAGAACCAAGATCTCCCTCCTATCAATGTCGATAAAGCTTTCAATCTCGTCGACCAAAAGGTGTCTTGCCCACCTCTCACAGCCAACCTTAAAGTGGATGTCGACGCAAAGGCGAACGCCCTTGTAAGCATCGGTCTTGCTGCGAGTGGAACGATCGTTCCACCCAAGGTGAATGACTTTTCTGTGATTACCAGTGAGTAGAACGTCATTCAATTTCTTGCTCTCGACCTCATCTGAGACGCGCCTTTTTCTCGTTACCCTAGACCTTAACGCGGAGATTGATGGCACTCTCAGTCTTCTCGCTGGTGTCACTGGTACTGCTGACTCGGGCGACCTCAACCTTTTTCAAATCGGTATTCCGGGACTGGATGTTCCTGGGTGCGTATCCCTCCCGCTTAAATCTGTCTGTTTGCTAATGTTACCCGCTTGTATACGAAACCAGAATTCTCACTCTTGGTCCCTCATTCGCTATTAATGCTAAAGTCTCGGCCGAGCTTGACTTGAGCGTCAACGCAAACGTTGGGCTAAACTATAAGATTGAGAATGCTCAACTCGTATTCCCACCGAGTGGCGATCAGGGAAAACAAGGAGCGTTCAACATCGGCGATACTCGTGCGTTTTCGTAGATATCTCAAATCTAATTGTGTATTGAAAGCTGACTATTTTATTCAGCCCTCAAACTATCTGCTGCCGGAACTGCATCTGCCACCGGCACTGTCGAGGCTCATCTTATTCCTACTCTCAACCTTGGTATCTCAGCTCTAGGTGGCATTGTCGATGCAACCGTCTTCCTGAATCTCGATGCAAGCGCAAAGATGCAACTTCAGGCTGATGCTAGCGCCAGCGGAAGCATCACGGTCCCTGTTGGAGGCACCAAGACGAAGAGGGAAATCGAGTTATTGGACGAATTCGAAGGTGTTGATGTCGAGCAACACACCGCTGATGATGATGACGACGACAGTGCAGATGACGAAGAGGAAATCGAGGACGTCGATGTGAGGAGCGTCCGTAAACCCGCCACAAGACCTTCGAGGCCACATAGGCCAATCAAGAGACCTTCCAAGCCCCGTAAACCCGTCAAGAGACCCACCGTGCCCAACAAGCCCGTCCTGATCACGAAACCCAACGAATCAGCATGCCCCGCTGCAGTTACACAGACAGTTACGGTGACGGTCGACCAGCCTGCTGGGACACCTGTAAGCGGCGGAGGCGTCAAGACCACCTCTGCTGCGCCGGTAAAGACGTCGTCTGCTGCTATCGGTCTCCCTACGAAAGGACTCGGAAACATCGACCTTGAGCAACCTGCGTCATCTACCGTACTGAGCGCTACTACCAAAGGTGTTTCAGCTATCGCCTCATTAGCTGCACCCGCTGCTACAACGACCAGCGCTGGAGGAATCGTGAAGGAAGGTAACACCAGCTTTGGCGGATGCTTCACTATCGATGCAGGCCTCTCCGTCAATGCGGGTGCAAACGCTGATTTCTTTGGGCTGTTCGGTAAGAACACCCAGGTCGAATTGTTCAGCAAGGAATTTGAGCTACTGAAGGTCTGTTATTTTGTTTCGAAATTGGACTGTTGTTTTCTCACAATCATCTCGTTCCTTTTTCTGTCACTAGAAATGTTTTGGTGACAAGGCTAAACGTGAACTTCATGCTTCAGTCAACGCAGGCCTCTTCGGTCGTTCACGTTTCGTTGCTCGCCATTCGGCTATCTCTGCTCGTTCTATTTCAAGGATTCGCGCTGTCACTCGATCGTTGAACACCCTCGAAAGGAGGGTCTTCGACCTTTCGTGCCCTGCCCCCGATGATAGCGCAGATCCCGCTTCGCTTACACCATTGACCGATGAAGTCATACCTGCAGCTGAGTGAGTCTGAGATTTATGTGTCAATTGACCTCATATTCACTAAAGTTTGTTCTTCAGCATCAGGGCCGTCTGAGGGGTGAAACCACTCATTGTTCAAATTTGTTTATTTGGGCAGGCTATCATACAATTACGCAGCGTTCTACAAATTCAGAACTGGATATACTTTGGCGCAAGGGCCCTGTTTATCGCCTGTATTGATTAAGAACTACTTCGAATGGGGAACTAAAGTTCGATGATGGTTGAATGAGTATGGGGAGGGAAGCTGGTGAAGGTTGAATAAATTCGAAGGGTGATCCAGGGGCCAATGATGGCTGAAGGGTCTCATATGGAGACGCGGCAATCATCTTTGGTGGACACTCAGTGGTTGTTTTAGATGAAGACCCACGTAAGGACCCAGCAGTCGTCTTCGGTGGGCCTCCCAATGAGTCGAAGTTTAGTGGATCAAAATCTTTCCCGTCGAAGCAGTCCTCAGATGTAGAACCGACTGAAACGGTGACACCAGCATGTGAATCCCAGGTGTGATCATCTGATAGCAGGAGTGCTTGAAGAAGGAGAAATTCATCGTCATTTTGGCGCCGTTCAGGGAAGTACTCATTCGCTTCGCCGCTGTCCAAGATGTTGTGCAGGCGGTAGCTGGGCACGCATTCTGGTTGGCGTATGTGATGCATAATTGTTTTTGCGGTGACAAACTGGCCTGCAGCTCTGTATATAACGGCGCGGATGAGTTCTTGAGAGGCCCAACCCGTAGGAAGGAGATGTCTTCGTGGATGACATTCGACAATCTCCTTTAAGCTATCAGTGACAAATCGGCTAATATCCTTGTTGTTGTCGTTGAGCCCATGGTGTGTGGTTGGATAGAGCCGAATGGTCTCGGAGTGTCTCTGAAACCAATGCGCGACAGAATCATCGCTGGTGACTAACACAGTAAATGGGAATGTCTCCTGAGCGCAGACGAGATGTGACAAGGCGTTTAAAAGTGGAACAAGGGTTGTAGCACAGTTATCAAGGCCATCAACAATAATGACCCGGGGTAGTATTGACACATCCAAGCCTGGCACTGCTTTACGAAGCCGGCAAAAGGGCTCCAGAATCAGTTCTTGAGCCTGGTGGTGGAGAGACAAATGGAACACCCCAGGATTGCACTCAATCGCATCCTCGACGAACGGGCGGATTGCTGGAATATTTTGAATGAGCTGATAGGTGATTGTAGCGATGACTCTATCCCCTCCGCACCAAGAGGGGAAAAAGTATGCAGCGGCGAGGCTTTTGCTCTTGAACAAATCTTCAGCAATGGTCTGAGCTATGGTGGATTTCCCAGCTCCAGGGTGGCCGCTTAGCCACAGAAAAGGGTGTGAAAGGGTTCTGATATGTTCGTCAGACTTGACGATGGCCTTGAGAACAGGTGTTCTTGTGCCCTTGTAGCATGTCACAGGGGGCGACCTCATCTTGGAATTATGGAAGGCGTCGGGATGAGATTGTTCGAGCAACATTGTGAGAACTACGTATCCACAAGAAATATGTGTCAGCTAGGATTTTGCGGAATGAGATTCTCTAGCCCAGGCGGACAAAACTTAATCAAGAGCGAAACATACCTGATTCTCGATAAATCTGTTTATTGATTACTGTATGGTTATTGACCACTCCACCGTTGAGAATAAACCTACTACCACTATAGCCCGACATTTCTAGATATCTTGGCAGAGTACTGGAATGAGTCAAATAACAAGACAGCTTACTGCTGCGGGTAGTACCTCTACAGTGAGAGTGCGGACGTGTTTTTAAATTCTCAGAAGGGTGGAATTGTAGTGAAATGCTATGCTGAATGTCAGTGAGCTCCGCTTCAAAATTTGATTGTCCGATACCTCCAGTTGATGGATGCCTTCCAACAAGGAAACATATTCAACTAAGACATATTGTTCAATTTGTTGTGTCGCATCATTCGAGTACGATTTCATCAACGAGTTCTCAGTAATTATAAATTTGTATATTCAGTACTACGACGTAAGCGCAAGAGTAACATATACACTCTCAAAAGTCTACCCTCCCAAAGTTCTGGTACGGACTACCAAACTCCGATGATGGTGGGACGAGTTCAAACAACGGACTTCCTTGTAGGTTGTGGATGACTTGATAAGGAGAGTCGAATGTTGAAAGGACTTCGTATGGGGAAGAATCAGGGAGTGCGCTCGGATGTACCAACGGAGAAAACAGTAAACTCGATATTTGGTTGTCGGTGGGCAAGCTGCAGCTGGGGGACTTTGTGCATCGATTTCTTCAAAAGATTTATTGAGCGACGCTTGGTCATATTCAAGGAAGGGTGCGTGCTCGTCAAGTATCGCGTAGGCCCTGTGCATGAGGAAGGATTTGGTGGATGGAACAAAGTGACGACTGCCCAAGGGACCCTGGTTGCTCAGGGTAGTATTCAAACTATCACTCGGAACATACTTTCTATGGCGTATGCATCGTATAATGGTTTTAGCAGCGGTGAGATGGCCCTCAGATCTGCATACAATGTTGTACTTATCCTGCGAAGACTGCCAATCATCAGGAAGAAAATTCAATGGGTAGGATTGCTTGACGTCATCCATTTCATGGTCCACAAAGGTTACGATATCTGTGTGTTTGGCGTCAAGGTCGTGGTCCAATGCTAGGTATAGTAGAGGTGGTTCAGAGCAACCACGAATCACAACCCTATGCGCAAACGAGCATAACTGCTAGAACGGCCAGTAACAAGTGCTGTGAATGGGAAGGTCTCTCGTTCACGCAATAATTGTGACAACATGTTCAACACAGGTTTCCAATCTGAGTCATAGAGGTGGTCGAGGCCGTTGATAATGTATAATAATTACAATGTCATGGGGTAGTGTAGATGCCTCCATTCCTGGCTCTGTTCTCGGAGGCTGGCGAAAAGGGGCAAATGAGTGGGAGATTCTGCGTGAGCTGATAAGCGATGGTGTTGGGAGGCGAAAAATGCAGCAGCGAGACGCTGCGTATGATACAAGGTCTCTGTGACTGTCTGATCGATGGCTGTCTTCCCCATACAGGCTTCTCCACCAAGCCAAAAGAGCCATTCCGAACGTTCTGCACACCCGTTAATGGGCCTCAAGAGTTCTATCAAGGATAGATTTCCTCGTCGCTGGGAGGCACCTTGGAAGCCGGGGATCTTTTGGAACAGAGCTTTCAACACTGTAAGGAACGATGGCCTAAATGTGTCCCCTTGGTCATTGTTGTTGATCAAGTGACTGCTGATTTGTCCACCATGGATAATACTTACATCAGTTGATGCCGTCATATTGCAACATATCTACATCAATGCATTGTGGAGTCTGGACGTCAACTTCGGTTTGTGGTCGTACAGAGATTGGAAGAGGAGCAGGAAAAGCTGAGGGAGAATATGAGAGCAAGACAACAGAGAGTGTGGTGCCGATGGTCACCCTTTAAGCTTTAAGCTGCAATCATAGGTCCAAATGCTCTGCATTGAATAGGTTTCATTTGCTTATTGGGGTTTTGCAATGAACAAAGCATTTCTATCAAAAGCATCGTTTTAACCTTAAATACAAGGCTACCTACTTACTACAAGTAATCATCCAATGTCCTATCAAAATCTCGTATAGTGAGTGTCGAATGTCCAATCCCAGATACAATGACAACAAGTCAACATCAAATTCACAGTCCATAACAAAAAATCAAGGCCACGAAGCCTTGATCAAATCAGCAGCTTTCTCCGCAACACCATAAAGCGTCGCCGAAAGATGCGCGCTAACCTGCATAGGCATCATCGAAGCGTCCACAACGCGCACATTCGTCGTATCATACACCTTGAGCTGGGCGTTGACCACACCACCAAGGCTGCGTCGCATCATCGCAGCTGTACCGATGGGGTGCGACACCGCATTGAAGTTGTTTTGAATCCAGGTCTTCCAGCTGGCGTCTGACCCGCGTTGGGCGTTATCAGGAACTTGGCCACCTGGGGAGGTCTCGCCAGCGGAGAGGGAGCTTCGGAGTAATGTATTAGGTGCCCAGGTTCGGACAGGGGAAAGACAAAGCATACCTCATTGGTGCGGTAGAAAGAATCTTACGACCCAATCGCGCCGCGTTGATTTGAACATCCATATCGAAGTCGATAGCGAAATAGTTGACGTTGATCGTCGGTTTCTGGAATGGGTCTGTATTCTGAGGTAGAGTTAGCTATCGAGGGGGTACAAATACTGGTAAAAATGTCATACTTTGATCTTAACTGAACCTCTGCTGAAGGGCAAAAGATTCCAAACAAGAAGGCCCAGAGTACTATGAGAACCAATCAGTCTCGTATTTCTTATCTGATAGCAGGGACTAAACATACTCGGGGAACCCAGTGTCCGAGAAGATTTCAGCAACAGGTGCTAGAAGACATCACCTATCGAATCAGTCATCCCAACCCAACCAAAAATGCGACGTACCATTCTTGTTGATAATGAGATCGGCTTGAATTTGATACATTGTTTGCAACGCAGCTGCATTGAGTGCGTTACCAGCCTGAGCTGACGCCCAAGAAGCCAGAGAGGATTGAATCTTATTCACAGCCGCAGTGGCACCAGAACCAAAGACTTGATAGATATTGGGGAACGCGATAGCATTGGACGGGCCACGACCTCCGACGTCAAAGCCATTTCCTGCGGCACCCATTTGGCTCATAGTCTGTTTGACTTCAGATCAATACAACGAGTATCGAGAGGGGAATCAGGTGCTTACCTGTTCCTGAAGATTTTTGCCGACGGTCTTGAGGTCGATGCGAGTAGTGATGCCAAGTGGGTTAAGGACGGCAGAGTCACCGATGCCCGAGAGCTGCAGAAGAACTGGTGTCTGAACTGCTCCTGCCGCGAGGATAACCTCTCTTCTCGCGCTAACCGTGTATCGGGTGGATCCGCCACTAGCAGGGGCGAATTCAACACCTGAAGCGGTGATGGGGATACTTCCAGCTTTCCAGTTGATTTTCGTAACCTAAAGAGCATTAATTGCGCGAACAAAAATTAACTAAGGAGACGCACCATATGGTTTGTCAATGTCAACCAATTGGTGCGCACACCCTCAACGGGGGTCAGGTAGGCCATTATAGACGATGAACGGTGGTCGCTATCATGCCAATTGATGCTCTAGAACTTCGTGTCAGATGGACCAAGGACCTGTCGTTGCTTGATTACTCACTAATGGCGTGATTGACACACAGTTGGGTGTTCCTCCATTCAAATCCTTGTAGTGGTTGATGCCAGTTAGGCCAACAAGCGTATTCACAAATGCTGTCTGCTGAGGTCCGCCGTACATTTGATTAGGGAACGTAACCTGGACCGGTCCTGAAAATCCATGGTAGGAATTGATTGATTGCGCTCCCTTGGAAGCCTGGTCGCTATTGGGAGGCGAAAAGGTTTCCGACTAGAAAACACGTCATTTGAGCTTAAGTTCGTCCAAGCAACTGAATTCAACGCGTCATGAAAGTTGAAACTAACCTTTTTCATGTAACTCCATAGACCCTGCCAATTCCAACCCACGCCAGATTCTGATGGTTCCAGTAACGTCTGCCAGGAATCGTATTGCGCGTTCAATCCCCGAGTATAGGCAGCTCCATTGATTGAAGCTAACGCGAAATTAAATTATGAGAACGCGATGGGACGCAACTGAGAATTTAGTTTTGACTTACTTCCACCCCCCAAAGTTTTACCACTGTGAGATAGATGAATACCAATGACGGTTGAGACAGGAATAAGACAACGTACCCCATCATACCCCGTCCTTGATCCGTAGGCCAGCTCCAGGTGAGCTCGCTGCCAAACGCCTCTCCATATCGATAGATATCATAGACGCGGGGATCGTTCCTATTGTCTGCTCCAGCCTCAATCAAAAGGACAGTGACAGATGGATTTTCTGCCAATCTGGCTGCGACAGTTGTTCCTGCGAGTCCCGCACCAACAACAATGTAATCGAACGTCTGTCCGTTAGCCAACGCGGCATTGGTTGTCACACCAGAAGCGCGTCTCTCAAGTCTTGGGGAGGCAAAAACCAAGGAGGAGGTGAGAGCGACAACGACGAAGTGAAGGAGAGTAACCATCTTCGTGGTATGGGGCTGGTCGGAATGGGGGGAGCTCAGATTTTATAGCACCGGTCGTAGTGGTAGGAATCGGGATTCACGCGCACGGCTCAACAATTCTTCAACTAGACAAAGCTTCCGTTGGTGATTCAATCCGGCAAGACCGCATTCTGTTCGTTCGTTCCAGAATTCAACCTGTAAACTTGATATTAAATGTTAACCCTTATTCGCGATGACGGTAGCGTAACCCACCGACGTCTGAAGCCTACTGAAATTGATAGCAATCGTGCTAAAAATAAACCCCACTTGGAATGCCGACATTCCAAGCGCACCAAGTCCTTAAACTGCGGAGGTGATAACCTCATGTTTCAGTTGGAAGTTGACAAGGGCGAGAGCCAATGTTGCTTGCGTCCGTTTCGGGGTTTGTGGAGGCTTGCCGTACCAATGACTACGGAAAGCTGACGTTGGCTTCAATGAACCCATACAGATGTAGAATTGGATTAAATCCCGTCGAAAATACTCCATGATATATTCAGCTGGGCGCGCAAATACGAAAAATATTGAATGTTGAGCATGATCAAGGTTGGATTCAACACGCAACGCCAAACACGGTGTTGGGTAGCAGTCCAAACACCGCTTCCCACGACCACATCCCCATCCAGTCCTCCTTAGTTCTTGAAAGGTGCTAGAATCCTCTCGCGCTCCCATTCAAGGCTATGAGATCATTGAGATGCGTATTGAATACTCAATTGTACCTTGATCATTAACAAAGATTTTTATCTGTGCTCAAAATTGCCCAGAAACCTGGAGAAATCATGATCGGTGCAGTGGCTACACTTAGTACACTACCCCGTCCATCCAGTCCAAGCTGAGCAGCTTAGGACGCTTCTTCCGACATACATAGCCGTATTCATTCCTCGTCGCGTGATAAATGTTTTCATAACTCATCAAAATATTCGAAGACACTTCCATCCCAGAGCCTCCGCCGACATCGCACCGCACACCCTTCGACATCGACAATCACCTCCGTGTCCATCCATGATACGATTCAATCGAGCGGTGGTCCGAAGATACCGACCTGCGATCCCCTAAAACCCGCTCATTACCATGATGTTTTAGACGCCACTCTGTAATCGTATCAACTCGAAGCTCCAGTTCGAACACAGCATTCGCTTCGTCTCTAACGATGATGATGCTCGGTTGTCCTCGGTCCGACGTTCTATTTTTAGCCCAGACGCCAAGGCGCAGGTGTCATCATGCATGAACGTCGACGGCTGTCGACGGCCAGGGTTTGGACAATATTGTACAGTGCATTTCAATTACTGATCTGACATGAAATGTAGCAGGGAGTAAATAATTTATTAAGGACACAAAAATAAGCACCTATAAAGTGATGTTGCGTTTATTTAGCGCAAGGAACTTACGGACACGGTTTCTCGTATGAACCTCGAGCCTATAGTCATCTCACCCAACAGGGTTAGACAGGGGGGAAAGCAACGTTTACATAAAACTTGCATAAAAAGTATTCCAATCCACACACTCATCTGTTTCATACATCAGTATTGCCAATACTACATCCACCCCTCCAACTTGGCGGCGATACCCCTCACTCAACCCACCGGCCTCATTCTCGGAGCTTTATCATTCCACCAACGCCTGGCCTCAAGCGCAAAGATTCAGTGAATAATGAGGAAGTAGGTGCCTAGATATCACCAACCACTTAACGTCCTTTAGGAAACGCCCTAGCCTCATCTCAATCTCAACCTCCACTCAATTGAATTGTCACCTTCTGTGGCTAATATGACCCTCGACTCCCAATCAGAAGTCTTGCCTTATACCTCTCTCTATCTCTTTTGCTCCTCAATCCCCTCAATCGCTACGCTCACATCGACTGGGTTAAGTAACGATCGGCCTCGAATCCTGCGTGCACGTAAGCATGCTTGTTTGCTTTTAAAATCTTGCTTTGTACCTCTTTCCATACATCAACGTTAGTCCCTGCTCTGCCGTAACGTATATAAAGTTCCTCGGGCCAATCATATCGCGCCATACATAGTGTAGCGTATTGCGCTCGTAATGAAGATCCCAAGATCAAAACGCGCTCGGAGGGAGCCTCGAGGTAATATGGGTAAGGTGAGGTACCAAGAAGATCCCAATTGAAGTGCTTCTCGTAACGCGAAGTCAAGCCGAGCTCACCGCGACGAACGTTCATGATCCTCAACTTGAAGGACTTCATGGAACATGAAACATAATAATTTTACGACCCCTGGTGATTACTCAGTAGTCAGACAAATGAGGGCCGATTCGTACCAAGCGCACAAATACTCCCAGTGTCGCTATGTTTCATGAGAAAGGTCTCATAACCACCCCAAGGTGTTCCTTAACCCACTCTTCATTACTTACCTGATCTGACCATGGAGTCACCCCGACAATGAAAATGAATTAATATTAATATTTCGCGCCATGAGGAGCCCTCTAAAATTATTTTTCAATCTACATAGTAACATATGACTTGCTTATCCAATTCGTAACCTCATAACGATGAAACAACCAACCCACTTCCTCATCCTCCCTTTCGACTCCCTTCTCTCCGTACAAACCCTCCCACATAAGCCTTACTCATCAACCCTACATTTTTACACACATCACAAATTACATGTCCATCCTCCATCGAATACAACGCGGCACATCATTTAGGCATCCCAGACACCAACCAAAACGCGCCAAGACCGCCAAGGTTTCACAAGCACTTGAGAGCGAGGCACCAGCGCTGACAACACTACTCGCTCTAGGCATTTCATTTCATTTTTAAATAATAAAAAGTTGAAGTGCGCAGCAGAATCACCGTAAAGGGGTTTAAGGTGAGCCGGCGAACTTAACTGAACGATATATCTTTCCACAGAATCTGAATCTCAATATTCAAGTTCATCGTCGCATTTAGCTTCTTCATCTTAGACCTCTGTCCAGCGTTTAGAGTTTAAATCTGTATTTAGCATTATAACTAATATTTAATTGACCCAATACCACTCAAACTAATAGAAAAAGAGTCTGAAACGTATGAAAGAAACAGAAAGAAACGAACAGATTACAGTCACCAGAAACTCTCACTCACATCCCTCCAAAAAGCGAAAAAAGAAAATACGAAACGCTCTATACCACACAGTCCACCCTCGCTCACGAGTGATTTCTCTCATAAGACTGATGCTGCTGCGCATGCATCCCAACCTGAAACCCCTCACCACCCAATCCCAACCGCAACCTGCCTGTGTCGATGGGTGTCCCATTCACACCCACCTCTGGACCTGAACCCACAAGCGCTGGCGAACCCGACCCTGACCCTGGGATCGCCTGCCTGTTCTCATTCACATTGGCGTTGGCGTTGGCGTGGGCATTCGTACTTGTACTCTCGACGAGCGAGACTCTACCGCTCGTATTATCACCCGTCGTCATCGTCGTACCTGTCCCATTGGTGTTATTTTCGCCATTCGCGTGATGCGATATCGGGACGTGCGCGCATAGCGCAGGGTCGATCATGTCGATTGTGATTCCGCGTCTGGTGGTTTAAATGTGGGGATACGAGGGAGGGGAGGTATGGTTGGAGTGGATGGAGGAGGAAGGGAAGGGAAGGGAGGCGTGAGGGAGGGGGGCATGAGGTAAAGCGTGGGCGTGAAGGTAGTACGTGCGGAGCGAGTACGATAGCATAGCGATGGGTAATAGAACAACGAAAGAAAAGACCGAGGTAAACGTTAGCACTGCCCATACCCAATCAAAAAAACAAAGCATAGAAGAAAGAAAAACCCCATCATCTCTAAGACAAAGCGCATATAGTCCACAAAATCAAGAAAAAACCACAATACACGACGTATAATCCACCTAGACAATGAAAATGACGATCATACATACCTCGTCGGACTCGCATGCACACTCGACAGAGGCGAGTCACCTGTACCCAGTCCTCCAGCAGGCATTGCATGGGCGCCATTAACACCATGGCTACCCACATCATAACTAGTATAATTCAGTCCCGTATGAGGCTGATGATGTTCTCCCGCCGAGATATACCCATGTCCATCCGCGTAGTGGGCATTCGGTGTGTCGTTTACATGATGCTGCTGCGGTGGCGTAAGAGAATGAGAGAGCTCATGGTGCGGGTGCGAGTGATGTATAGGAACGCCCTGCGGGATCCCTCCAGAGACGATATCAGGGTGCATAGGCGGTGTAAGGGACTGTGAGGATCTGAAACTCGGTGGACCCGAGTCGTTGAGGTGAGGAGTATACGGGGATGTGTGGTGATAATATTGGGAACGGTCGTATTCAGAGAACTCGTACTGCTGCTGGTGCTGAGACTGGTGATAATCAGAAGGGTCTGCGCGATTCATCGAGTTATCGCGCTAAGCAAATAAGTCATCGTCAACCAAAGAAAGAGGGAGAGCGAGCAAAGGACATACCAACTGAAGATCAGAACCAAAAGGCCTACTCTGCTGATGCGTCGGAAACGGCAAATAACTCTGCTGAATGTCAGAGTGCTGTTTAGGATGCAACGAGGCTGTCGTCGTTGTCTCAAGCGAGCCACCGCCCAGCGCGGGTGAGCCTTGGGTACTCAGCCGAAACAAATTCGAAGCAGCCTCTTGACGCTCCATCTGTAGCGCGAGATCAGCAAAGTCGTCCATCCTTCTCGAGGATCCGCTCCCCGTCCCATTCAGGTTCCCCAGTCCACCAGCCAACGGCGACGACGCACCACCCGTCCCAGGCCCAAACCTACCCATCTGCATTTGCTGCTGCTGCCTCCTACTCTCACTATACTCGAGCTCACGTAGCAACAACGCCTTTTGCAACATCGGGGGAAGATCACCCGTCGGTAGATTCGGATTCGGATTAGAAGAGAGAGGATGAGAACGAGGACCAAGGCCCAACAACGATGATGATGATGACGACGATGGTAGCGGCGGCGGTGCGAGTTCTGCAGATCCCGTGCTGCTATTATTACTCGAAGTCCGTTGGCGAGACGCAGATCTCGCCGCACCCTTGGGAACGAGATCAATGGGGGTGCTGCTGACACTGGAAGAAGGAGATAGGGCTCCTCCCCCCATTTGAGTTGACGCCCCGATGGTGCCGCTGCTAGCTGGGGTGGTACGACCCGAGTGGGGAGTCGTCGTAGTCCCATCACGTCTGCTACTAGCAGGGGTAGAACCAGAGGACGCGTTTTTAGGTTTGGGTTTATTCGGCCCGCGTCCTCCTCTTCCTTCCTTGTATTCACAGGTGAAGCCTCGTTGGATGCAGCGCTTACATGAGGGATGCTCGCCGCTGCACTATTATCACAGAATAAGCGAGGGGTTAGAAAGACACAATTAAACAACCACTCACCTTGGCCTTTCTCGTGCGACACTTTTCGCATGCCTGAGCCGTTCTCAAACGTGGATGCTCTGGAGTCCTATAGTAAATCCCCGTCGTCGGATCGAGTGATCCAGCTAGTCCTATCCGTGAACCTGTCGACGAATGATGACTTGGCGAGGGTTTGAAATTAAAGGTAGGAGGTGGAGTTAGCCTAGGAGGCGGGAACGGTGAAGGACTAGGATATGAATGAAAATTGAGCTCGGCGGGTTGCTGTTGCTGTTGCTGAGCGTAGGGGTTGTGATGGTCCTGCTGCTGCTGCTGATAGTGAGACCAAGAGGAGTGGTCATTATTAGTGAATTGTGGCAAATTGCCGCTGTCCAAGTGATAATGTTCGGGGTTAAGATTTTGGTGGCGGGTGAAGAGGAGCGGATGCGGATGTGGTGAGGACAAGTCAAGGTCGCGGGGGTCAGCGGGAGCAACAGTCGAAAGAGCGGAATGATTGAAATGGTGGTCATCGTAGTTATTGTTATTCGTTTGATAACTGTACTGTTGCATTGATGTACTGCTGGTCGTCGTCGTCGTCGTCGTCGTTGTAGTCGTTGCAGTTAAGTCGTTGGGAGTAGTACAAGATGGTGGTGATGATGACATGGGCATTATAAAAAAGAAAGAAAAAAAAAGAAAAATGTTAATTAGTTTCAAATTAAATAAAAACGATCTAATTATATGTTCGAAATAGGTACCCAACACCCACCAATAATACAAGCCGACCATTCCCGGAACAATTCACTTCCACTCTCAACTTAATGATCGAACAAAAAATATCTCCACGTTAAATTATCAGAAATTCAATATAAATTCATATTTAAATCCCTACAGAACTTCTACGCCTTTTCCAATCTACGCCCATCTACAACACCGAAAGCACTCTAAACCTCCCTATTTTACTCCCAATTTCTGGTTTTGGAGCGGCACATACCACTTCCAGTAATCTACTCGGCTACTTTTCGTCCTCCGCGGCGCCAAATAGCTATAAATCAAACCCTACTTTAGAGCGAAAAAGCTTGCCAAATAAAAATTTAAATCTAAATACCTTTTTTCTATTTGGGGACGTCAGATTACTTCACCTCAGATCCAAATCAGCCAGGGAAAGTGGACGGCGAATTACACTACTTACCTTGCCTTACCTACTGACAACGTTAACAGCCCAAGATATCGATTCAACTCCTCGATCAAGGGTCGCGATTCAATACTGTTCATAAGGGGTTGCGTTTACCTTGCAGCTTAAAAGAAGTAGAAGGGACGTTCTAGACGCCGCCTGCCCATGACAGAAGACCCAGAAATTGACGCCGATGAGAAGGGGTAATGCGTAAGCCGTCGGAGCCAAAATCTCGTTCAGGAATCAAGGAATCAGAACATTGAACTCGCTCACGCGCTGCCCTCGAAACTTTCCTTCCCCATCACCTCACTGACTGGTTTACCTTGCCTTACCTTACAGCGCTTCATTTCCCGCGAACGGTGGCTCCTTACATATACCATCACGCTCTGAAAACTTCCAACTCAAAAACCTAAAAATAGACGTTGCTTACCTTACTTACGCTCGGCGTTTTGTGAGGGGGTCAAGTACCTAGCTTGACGCCGTGGACGTTGCCTTCCTTGTAGTTCTGCAAATTCTTCTGCAAGAAAGGTCAACAAAAACAAACTCGACTTGGCGAGATGTGCTCACCTCTGACAAGCTCGGATCTCGGCCTTCTTAGCCCCACCACGACATACCTACTTCCAATACCGTGGGCTTGCTTCTATTATTGTATACATATCCCATACACCCTGTCTCGGCTATCCACCCATATATCCACATGGAAAGCCTTTCCTCTCTGAGATATCCATCAAATCAAAGCGTTATCTATGTATGTTGCCACAATGCCCAATGTCGACAAACATCGGCTAGTCAATTTTAATTAATTCTCTCACGCGGGCTATCCGTGAATGTGAGGTGGGCTTGACCTTGTGGAGGAAATACTGATAGAATAAAACTGGTATTTGAGTCACACCCGGGGATAATAAGCCACCACTACATACTGTGTTGTACTTGGCTGTGTAGTTGAAGGGATAAATACTAATTTATTTATTTTTTCAAGCTAGCGAGTTGCGTCTCGTCTTGTGTCTCGTCTGATGCCCGTCGTAGCGCGACAGATGCTGCCACCTCACGCACCGATCAGGAAGGGGCATCTGGGGTCGGCCTCGTCGTGAACGCTTGCGTCTAGGGTGAGAACTATTTTCATTATTCCAATGAGTAGAACCTAGAGTCAACGTTCAACACGCATATGAAGAACGAACGATCACAGTAGTTCAACGCCTCAACGCACTGGGGCTTCGGATGCCCACATGGACGACGCCGGGGGAGTGACGCTGGTACGAAAAATATGAAGGTTATAGTAGCCCGGACGTCCACGTTATGAGTGAGTGATGCTACATGTACATCGAGCAACGATCAAAATCCAAATCAAATCACAGGTCCCTCCCCTTCGCCTTCTTCTTCTCTCACTCTCCACCGACTTCCCGGTTCTTTGATAACTTACTCGCTTACCCAGACTTGACTTTACCTCGCCTCATCTTACCCTACCTTGTCTTGTGTATACGCAAGCATATTCATTAGTCAACTAATTTTGACTTTGGGTTACTCAGTACGAACAAGCATATGCGTTAGGTTACTTATTACTTACTTACAGGATAGTATAGTTGCCAGCAGCCCATCGTTCGAGTCTGATCATAACAAAATCAAATAAATAAAATCAAGGTTACTAAACGTCAACAGCACTCCAGGTCTCATCTACTTCTCGGGCCTTAAATGACTCACGCTAGGCTACGCACCATAACACTACACGACTCACCAACTTGAATCCAATCAGCAAACCGGCGAATTACTTACCTAGTTACAGTAGCATCGCAAGGCCTCACGACATAGTCTCGCTAGTCCGCCCGAGTTAAAGAGCACGCCTGTGTGTTCTTACTGTGCACTTTTAACCCCTGGTCTAAATTTTCATTCCATTTCAATTCGCCACTTGTTTAGCTCCCCGAAAACTTAATTTTTACTGCTCGGTGCTCTTCAACAATCGAACCCTCCTCGATCTATCCTATGCAAAACTACCCACTGCGAAAAATCACCTCGTCTCGGTTCTGTTGAATTAGGAACAGAGGTTCTTTCGAGAAACGAGGAAGAACCACACCCGGCCCGTCACCCCCACCCCCACCTCCACTTGGGGCGCCGCGTGCTCTGAGTCTTTCCTTTCCATCTCACTTTGTTGTAACATAAACTTGTTATTATTTACTCAGAATCCCGTCACCTGTCGTTTCCTTCATCATTCGACCGTATCCCTTCCCGAACCTCTATCGTTTCTGAATCACCCATCACCAAAAAGTCAAACCCACCATCACCGACGCCGACCTAGACATCAACATCCATCCACTCGCGTGCTCCAATTGCAATTCTGGGGTAACCACGGGTACCCTGATTAGACATTGACAGGTTCTCGAATCAGATTTAGCGTCCATGCAGAATGAAAATCATCAGAACGTTCTCTCTGTTTTACATACCTACCTAGTTGTTTGTTTGCTTCAACAAACGCCATGGTGCACAGGTAAGTAGAACCGCCGAATAGAACTATTTCAACTTTCAAGAAGTAGGAACGCCGGCGAGAACCGTCGCACCCCACGCCTCATGTTCCAGTAGTTCACGACGCTTTCAGGAATCAGATCCATATAGGTGCAGGTCGACACGACTTCAGTGCTGACTACTTAGACGCGACGATTTCGAATCTTCCACTGTCCACATCCAGATAAGGAAGCTTTTCTTCCTTTTGGAACAAACAAACAAACATGAAAGCAGGGATGAATGCATCGGCGCGTGAGCGCGAGCCCCCTTGTCTTGGTCTTGTGTGGGTGCTCGAACGTAGTGTCGGTTAGGTATGGAGCCTGACGGCATGCATGTGGGGATGAGAAGCGTGGTTGGAAACCACGCCTCCCAGGTCGAGGGCCGATGGACGGCGGAGGATGAGCCCCAGCCACCCAACGACCCCCTAGCCGCCAGACTACGTTTACTATATATAGATATGTGAAGGATGTGTAGTTTACATGAAAAGTCTTGTGAATCTAAGAAATAAAGGTTATCTAACTGTCTGTGAAAATATAAACGATGAGACTGATAACTAAAATCACAATAAGCGACGGTTAAGGCTCGGATGAAGTTTGTATAAGAATAATAAGTTGAGCGATGAAAGGTATGATGATGATGTGTCTCATAAGGAGTGAGAGTGTAAGTTAAGGTATAATGGGCGCTCGAAGGGCGAAGATGATGAGGTATTTCCGTTTGGCAATGAAGAATGATTGAGCAGGGGCGACAAGGATAGATGATGTCAAAATTTTGGGAGAGAGTTGGGAGTAGTAGAGTAACGGTATGAAGAATAGATCTCGTCTGAGATCGCGATGTCGAATGACCGAGAGGGAGGTGATAATGTAAGTTGAGGATAACGGGAGTTAGAGGTACTGAAGGGATTTGGGGTGGTTGGAACCTGTTTTCCGATTGCGAATGTCGAAAAGGCCTGTGTTGTAAACCTCGCCTTGAGGAATCTAGATTGAGGAATATCCGGTTAGTTTCGAAAGTCATCGCTAGGCCTCAACGTGATAATATAAATAAGCCATGATGACGATATCGGTGTGTGCTATAAAGATAAAACGAGAGAACGGGGGTATTGAGAAGAGTTGATGGAAAGGGTATGGCGATTGCTGTTAGGTTGTTGCGTCCAAATGAAGACGCCTAGGTGTGATATGCGGTTGAAAAATTGGATTTATAAGTAGAGGGAGGGAAGGGTGGGTCAAAAATAAAGAAGATAGTCCGCGAGCTGCGCGCGGAGAGCAGCTCGCGGTAGAATAAGGTACATGGTGGTAACGAGGAGAGTGTGTGAGGGACAATAGTGACACGTAAGTCTCTGCGCGCCCACGTGACCAAGAAGACGGATCTCTGCGAGCACAGATCCTCCCATCTTGGTCTTGTGTGGGTGCTCGAACGTAGTGTCGGTTAGGTATGGAGCCTGACGGCATGCATGTGGGGATGAGAAGCGTGGTTGGAAACCACGCCTCCCAGGTCGAGGGCCGATGGACGGCGGAGGATGAGCCCCCAGAGCGGGTGAGGCCGCCCAGACGATGACGGCCATCGGCTCGCCCCCAGTGGCGGTGAGACCGCGATAAATCCCAGTGTGGAGTAATTTTGACGGATAAAGGTTGAATGAGGAAGGGAGGTGTGAATTCCAATCTCTGAAGTAAAATATGTGGGCAATAATGGTGATATTAAGGGATGACGAAAGGGGGGGGGAGGTAATAAATAGGCGCCGAGAACCAGGCGCTAAGTTTAATGCGACGAGGGCAACCCGAAGTGCTACGTTAATGGGTACTTACAAGTATTGAGGGTTGACAGACTTGTAACCGTAAAGGGAGCAGGCTGCCCGGTGACAGAGCTCAATCAGAACTCATAAGGGGGGGAGGCCTAAGCCAGATAAAGGCACAAGCAACATGTATTTGTGATCGAGGAGCTCAGAGCACTGGTACATGATGGTAAGCATGTAGGTTTGGTGTGAGTATGTAGACTCATAATGGGTATGTAGGCCCATGATGGATGCGTAGACCCGTAATTAATGAGCTTGTGGGCTCGTAATGGGTGCGTAAACCCGTATTTAATGAGCTTGCGGGCTCGTAATATATGAGTATATAGGCTCATATTGTAAAGTGAGCACGTAAGGCTCATAGTATAAATGAGCGCACAAGGCTCGTAGTATAGGTGAGCGCGTAAGGCTCGTAATGTAAGTGAGCACATAGGGCTCGTAGTAGGGTGAGCACGTAAGGCTCGTAATATAAGTTTTAGCGCAGGCGCAATAAGGAGCGCCGCGCAGTTAACCTGTGGGCAAAGGGCGAGTGAGTCAGAGAAATAAAACAGGGAGTATGAGTTGGGAGGGGATAGGAGGGAAGATGAGTGGATAAGAGGAGGTAACAGATGAGATAAATGAGAAGACATGATGGATGAGATTTGATTCGGAATGGGGGAAGGGGATAGACGAGAAGGAATGTAGGGTGAGTTACAAGGTGGTGTTGAATTGTGAGTGTTGGAAAAACTGGGACGGAAAGGTAAAAGAAATAATTGAGAGTGCTGGGATATTAGGGTGAAATGGGTAAGAAGAATTGGGCGTAAAGGATAAAAGAGTAGAGTGGTGAGGGTAGAAGTAGAGTCGCCAGCAACTCTATGGAAATGTGATGAGTGGATCGTGTACGAGTTAGTGGTTTAGTTTGTGGATTGGATATCGGATGTCGGAAAATGATAATGTATGAATGGTGAATCAAAAATAAAGAAGATAGTCCGCGAGCTGCGCGCGGAGAGCAGCTCGCGGTAGAATAAGGTACATGGTGGTAACGAGGAGAGTGTGTGAGGGACAATAGTGACACGTAAGTCTCTGCGCGCCCACGTGACCAAGAAGACGGATCTCTGCGAGCACAGATCCTCCCAATTCGTCCCGAAATCCGGTCGGGGTTCGGGCCCTTCTGAATATCGGCACGCGACGAGTGTACGCTGATCATGATCATGATCTTTGGTGTTCTCCACGAGGGCGAGAGCGATTTGATGCACTCAATGAATGAGTTGAATACCACAGAGAGAAACTTAGGAGTGCGTCCATGGCCAGCGTAGTACTAGTTGTCAGAAAGTAATTCACCGACGCCCAATGATACCCTTGAACACCGGTTCAACACCAGAAAACTCTGACAGCCAGCTAGAGAATGTGGCCACATTTTAAGTGACTTCGACAAAACGCTTCTCGAATCAAATCCAAAGTCAAAATGAAAGAGAAAAAGAAATGGAAAGTCAGGTTAAGTTCAGTGTTAACGTTGGTGTTAGTATTGAACATGTAGTGAACCATCGAATGTAGAAGGTTTACTGACTGGATACATGAACGACTCAAAGGAACATCGAGGGGGGAGTGTCACCCCCCGTGGTACCATTATCACCAGTGCACGAAGACACTCAGTTAGTCTCCGCACTCATCTCAATCTATCTAAACATGCAATCGTGCATTAAGTCAAGCTAACCTTACCTCTCCAAGGTTACTTCAATTGCCCACTCAGTCAGTGATATTGCGTCCCCCATCTCACCTCACTACCTAGTTTAAGTCCCCGTCCGGTGAATTAACCACTTTACAATCGGCTACACATTTACCAGGCTACTTACGCGTATTAGCAACGCTCAGTCCAGGGGAGCTTTAAATGGGGCTTTAGGTTAATTTATTCAACTTTAATAAGTCAATACGCTAGGCGTGAACTGAAAGACCGGGTTCTTTGCTCTTCTCAGTAGTAATATGTACGACCGATGGTGATGGTTGGAGTATCAGTCGTGGTGCCCCTGAAAGACGTATTCGATTAACTATATATTTAAGTTTGGGTTTAATATAATAGTAACCAGAACAAACCTTGTTTAAACGTCGTTGTAAACAACGACTTCAGGCTAGCTACTATTGCAATATGCGACAACTGGTGTACGTATTTGTTCTGGTAGACTGCCAGGCGCCAAACAAAACACGACCGGGAGCACGGCACTGAGGCCCGAAGGATAGTATTTTACATACTTCGTGCAAGAGCCCTTCGTTCATCATCAGTTATAATTTATCAGCCCAGATGATGGCTCGAATACCCTCAGCCATGACTGACACCTCACCGCCACTGTCAACTCAACCCCGCCCAACGTGGAGTTTAGTAACCGACCATGTCATCGGTGTCCAACGCCCAACACCCAACTTCAAAACTCCTCTCTCAGAATTTGGCCCTTTAAGTTCTGACACGTCTACCCGAAGTCGATTCTCGAAGCACCAGCGAAATAAGTGTTAAACAGCAAAACCTAAACCTACACTAGTCGACCTAAAATTTCAACTTCAACTTTCTCGTAAAGACTCCGGGATAGGGGTATCAAGAGTGATAGCGATACCGAGCTTGATGCTGACGTTGAGGTTGAGCATGATTCCGCCTTAGAGACAGTGCTGCTCACACTGCTCCCGCGTCTCGCTCAATGTCAGGCCAGAGTGTGCGTCGCGCATCAACGCATCAAAATATTTTCCCACGAGCGCGCTGTACACGGTCACCCCAAATGGTAAGTTCAATCCGCGGTTGAGTCTAGGTTTTGGGTTGGCCTCGGACGAGATTCAACAAACCCTATTTGTGTTTTGAATATGAATCTTGGGTGAAATACCCGCGAAAGTTACTCCGTGGCCCAGATTGAGGTTACCCTATTCAATTACCGAATAGTGACTTTTTAACGTTAAGCGACGATGACACCGGAGGGTGAACGCATCTCATTCAATAGGTTTGAAGGAAAAGGGATGAAGGAAGACATGTCAGTTCACGCTCTATTTATTTTATTTCGGAATACTACCCCATTATAGGTGTCAAGCACAGCAACAAGGCCGCCTTAGAGCAGTCTGCTCGTATGTGCGATCATATTCAAGTTGTTCTAAGCAAGGACTGGTGTAGACCGAGTACAGACCATTTACACGGGAGCAAAAAGTGTATTCAAAGATTCTATGTCAGATAACAGCCCTTCAACTCTGAGCTACGCCAAGAGGCGTATGTGAGCGCACGGCCTGACGTGTCAGACTAAGATACCGCTCTTACCGCCGGCTTTATGTCATGAACAAGGCTTTTCGGGTAGAAGAAAAGGTTGAGCTTGAGGGGGCAGATCGTAAAGCAGTCATTATGGTGGTTGAGACCATGCTATGTAGTAGGTAGTAAAACACAGAATCTCTCCCCCTATTTGACCTTCAGGGATAAGTACGTCAATGTCGTATTTAGAGATGGGTCTGATAGTAGTGATTATAAAATACTGAGCGATAGGCGCCAAAAACGGGCGCATAGGGCTGTTGAGGGGGTCGCCTAAACCTTCGACTTTAACGGACCGATGCAAGCCTTCTATCTTACCTACTTACTTGCCGGCCTGACAGACATACAAACGTTAACAGATCTGTAGGTCAGCATGAGAAGAACAGATTGAACCTCAGGTGAATCTACCCAGATTGTTTAAATTCCAGTCACAGATAAGAATTTCTTTCTATGTTGCCTTCTATTCTATTTATGTTGTCATTTTTTAGATTCGGTGCCAACGATAGCCGACGGCGATCGAAATAACATTCGCCTGATATTCTAAATCGGTTTTCGACGCGTTTAAGAGCTATGGTGCACGTCGTATTATTTGCTGCTATCATATAGAGGTCTTGTTTCAATTATTCAACAGGTAAAAAAGTATGAAAGATAATTTCAGGGATAACCCTCCTACACCCGTCGCTTTGATCTCAAACAAGCGCCGACGTGTACGGAGCTGACAGAAGCTCATTGCGCGTCTTCGGTCGCCGAGCCCGCCTTCCTTATCCCGCCGGAGCATTCGTCGCGTGAGCAGAAGCACGCCGTTGCAATAGTACATTCCTTCGAATAATGCGTGACCTTCGATTTTCACTCTCTTACCTTACACCTCGTCGTGTCAGATACATAAATCGATGTTTCGTTTCATCTGGCCAGATATGAGCACGCATGCACTTCACGTTTGTAGGCCTCACGTTGTCGATATTCGTCAAAGAAGACCATCTATAAACGAAGAATAGGGGTTAAATGGGGCACTAAATCGTGGCAGTTGACATTTTGATTCGACAGTCTGCAGGACAGAAGATCCATGGAGAGTCCTTTGCACCAGAATACAGAGTCAAGAAGGGAAGGAGCGACGTGTGGTGTTTATGGTTCTCGGCATGATGATGAAAGAGGAGCAGGTGATTGAGATACCCCTTTCTGCTTGATTTGTTCAATTTTCATCTATACTTCTTGCTTCGAAGGCCTCATGTATTGCAGCACCTATTGAAAATATGTCAAGCTGGCGTTCAGTAGAGCCGTTTCAGCTCCTCAAGGCTACCTAACAGGAGTTATATTACGTTCAGATACACCGTAACTTTCTAATCACGCGCCACATGACATGCACAAATGACTAGTCCTCTTGACCTCCTACCCCTAGAAGGTGATTTGGAAGTGTTAGGGCAGCACAAGCCGTCGGCCCAAGCGACGCCTGAGAAGGAGAGGCAACTTCTCAAGACGGGGACCTGAAAATTGTTGATAAGGGAGAGTAAGAAAGACGGGTTTAAATCTTGATTTGAATTAATTTGAAGTGCCCGTGGAACTTCTTCGAGGTTGGCAGACATGATAATATACCATACCAGGATGAATCATCTTATCCACTAACAGCCAGGAAGAACTCAGAAATGGTACTTTGTGACCTGCTAGTTAAGTCATTCGAACCTGGCAAAACTTGTGAACTAAGTCTTCCACGGTGCGTGTGCGTGAGCAGAATTTGAGGTTTTATATGTGTACATGAAGAGCTCAAGGCACAAGGAGGGGTACACACTGACCCATACTATTGTTTCCAATGGCCGAGACCGTAGTTTCTAGCGAGCCGAAATTCACGAGGATTGGCATAGCTCACCAACGTCATGGGGCTAGATCGAGGCAAACTGCATATGTACCATCGTCTGATAAATCACATCATAATTAATTGATAAAGTCGACAAATTATTAGCCAGGTGGCTCAACCGCGGAACAGAACAACGCAGGATATAACAGCATGTTAAGCTATTCGCAGCGTGGGTGGGGCTCACTTCCTATGGTACATCATAATCTTAGAATGGTGACCAAATCGCTGGCCACCGCCTCGGATAGACCTTGAACTGTGTGCAGATGTCCAGAAGGAGTTTTCCATCCAAATGCAGCCGT
This sequence comes from Panaeolus papilionaceus, assembly GCA_015501605.1. Lineage (NCBI taxonomy): Eukaryota > Fungi > Basidiomycota > Agaricomycetes > Agaricales > Panaeolus > Panaeolus papilionaceus. Next base: position 941,678 of record JADNRZ010000012.1, on the reverse strand, counting down.
CGATTAGTCGGCAAGATCAGCCGCCACGCAAATCATCCTCGTTTTTGTCGACAACGTATTCGAAACATCGTGGCCATGAACCGCATGAATCTTGGACCATAGTGCACCAGCATCCCTGTGAAGAGCTCTGGAGAGCTCGAAATATTTTGAGATGGCTCCGTGTTGCTACAGAGTTGTGAGAATGGGGAGATCGGTAGCCAGCTGGGTGTGATGCAGGTAATCATTAGAGACAAGACACACGTAATTGGAGCCTTCGACAAAAGAAACCAAGTCAAGGTAGGCGATTATCCACCCTTGTACTTGTTCACCTCCTTGTTAGACCGACATTCACCCTATGCCCGACTACAAGCTTAAGGTTCTAAGGAGCAGTTGGGATGACACAACTCGGGAAGTATCATTAAGCGCCTAACTCGGGATTCTTCCCTACTTGCGTTCGAAACCTTATACACCCAGTACAGCTATACTCACAAACATGACGAGGGAAGAAGGGACAGCATCTCCCCACTTGCACTCCCGGTGTGGTTGTAACCGTATAAAACTGAGCTATGAAGGCACCAGGGTGACCCATCGTACTCGACCGACCAGCTCCTTGCGTCTCATATCCTGTGACTAACGTTGTGGACACCTTGAAGCTCGACCAAAAAGAAAAAAGATACTCGCAATGGTTAGCACTGCTGGTCCTTCCATAAACTCCCATCTCCTTATTCTGATCACTTTGTTTTCTTTTGTCGACATCAGGACTGCGACGATCTACCTCTTGCCAGATTTTTCGCTCAGTACGAAGATCAAGGCTTCTACTACTGCTCCTCTAGCTCTGCTTCAGACGAATTCGGAAGATTATGCAAGCACCTCAGGTTCCCTAGCAAGCCAGCAAAGAGGAAAAACTTGGAGGCGTATAAGGAAGTGCGTCAGGCATACGACGACGCGCTCACCATGCAATTCAACGAGGTCTATGGTACCGACATGGAGGATTACAGTGCGTGGTATGACCTCTGCTCCAGGATCGGGATTTATCCCATTCCGGATACTGTCAGGGAGTGTAGGAAGGTAAGCCAATGTCTCGGGATATGGCACGCCATCTGCACATTTATTATTTTGCAGTTGCACATCTGTAAGTCTCAATTTTTGCATAAGTAACACGCAGATTTCAAAATTTTCCGTGTGCAACACACAGATTTCCACATTTTTCTGTGTGTGGCACACAGATTCAGGCGTTCGAGCTCAAAATCTTGACGCACATCCGGGCGTATTGCCTAATAAGGGAACACGTCCGGATGTGTGGCAAATTATGAGCTCGTCGACTTGAGTGCCACACAGAAATCTAACGAGCTAGATTTTGTTGCCACACATCCAAGAAGGCTTGCCGTCGGACTTTAAATACTGCCGACGGCAATTCCGGCCATCTTATCGAGGTATGAGATAACAAACACTGAGCCTTCCGAGGACTCGAGTGTAAGGCTCTTGAACAAGTGATCGAGGGAGGGGAGGGTCATCATGCTTTATGTATTTACGTCAAAATTTACGCGTTCCGGGGGTATACTCCAAGGTTTTGGGATCACCCAACGTTCATTTGGTAAGGTTAATGAACCTAAAGACCTACAGTTGTGGGTTCCAGGAGGAGACATGCAGAATTTTTACTATATTATGACTTCTCTATAGAAGTACAATTGTCATATAAAGTTAAATTAAAGAAATCTCATTTATCAGAGGCGTTATGGGGCTCATACACACGCTCTATGTGGTTCTGAAGAATATTGACACATTGTGCTTTGTAACTACTAAGCCGTGTGCACTGAGCTGTTATCTAATACCTCGATAAGATGGCCGGAATTGCCGTCGGCAGTATTTAAAGTCCGACGGCAAGCCTTCTTGGATGTGTGGCAACAAAATCTAGCTCGTTAGATTTCTGTGTGGCACTCAAGTCGACGAGCTCATAATTTGCCACACATCCGGACGTGTTCCCTTATTAATATTAGGCAATACGCCCGGATGTGCGTCAAGATTTTGAGCTCGAACGCCTGAATCTGTGTGCCACACACAGAAAAATGTGGAAATCTGTGTGTTGCACACGGAAAATTTTGAAATCTGCGTGTTACTTATGCAAAAATTGAGACTTACAGATGTGCAACTGCAAAATAATAAATGTGCAGATGGCGTGCCATACTCGGGATTTTGCTTTTGATAGCAGCATACTAATCCCTTTGGTCTGCAGGTTATGAAGGCGACACACGTCAATCTCGTTGACTTGACCCAGGATATGTCCCCTGTTGAGATATTCGAGACAGAAGGGGAGCTGAGGGCCTACACCATCCAACACAAGAAATTCTTTCCGCGCCATAACGTCCATTCTGGGGACATCTTGAAGTACCTTCTGCGCAAATTCTTTTAACCATGTTTCATGACTCTATTATATACTCCGTATCCTGTTTCCCATATTCCGTCAGTTGCGACGTACACAAATACACCCATCTTGCTCTCAGTATGTCGATTAGGACTCGATTCCTGGTACTGCCCAACGCGGATCAAACACCAACTGGAAGACGTGAATCCAAAACAATATCGGCCACGGTACAGCCGCGATGATGCGACGCAGCCTTGGTAATGTGGTGAATGCGCGCATACGCCAGCTCCAGGTGTATGATACGATGAATGTACGCGTCGTTGATGCTTCGATAATACCTAGGCAGGATAACCCGCATCTTTCGAGATTCTGAAAGGATATTGATGAATAGTGGCCTTCCAACAATGGAAGGTCAAAACGACGCTTTTGACAGAAATGATGCTGCGTTCACCGCAAAATCCTAATAAAAGAAGAAACCTGTTCAATGCACAGCATTTAGGCCTTAAAGTGTGACCACGCTGTCGTCTTCCTCTCGAAACTTCCCTCAGTTTTTTTTACCCCTCTTCCCATCTCTCTAACGACCACAAACCAAAGTCAACAGTGACTTGGTGTAGATATGTCATTGTTATTCGACGGCATCGATTTCAACCGATGCATCATCAATGGTGCACAAATCAGCAGTCACACGGTGAACAACAACACTGACCAAGGGGACACACGTAGGTTCTCTGCTCCTCAGTGTTGGAATGGTCAAAATAACTCGCCCACTTATGGCACGCCATCTGCACATTTATTATTTTGCAGTTGCACATCTGTAAATTTAAATTTTGGTGTGAGTGGCACACACATTTCGATATTTTGACTGTGTGTCACACAGATTTGTACATTTTTCTGTGTGTGGCACACAGATTCACGCATTCGAGCTCAAATTCTCGACGCACATCCGGGCGTATTGGCTAATAAGGTAATATGTCCGGATGTGTGTCGAAAAATGAGCTCGTTGACTTCAGTTGCACACAGAAATACAATGAGCTGAATTTCAGTTGCACACATCCACAAAGGCCTGCCGTCGGACTTTGAATGCGGCTGACGGCCGTTTCGGCAATCTTATCAAAGTATTAGATCAGCTCATCACACATAGAGCGCTCAGGTGTTGTGGTAAGCTTTACCATCAAATGGCACGTTCTGGAGTCTGCATATATGCTCTAGGACTGCTCTGAAAAATGAGGAAATGATATTTAAATTTTGTATATTATATTTTATCCATGTCAAGTAGCCAGAATATCATGACTTGGGGCACATAAGTAACTGAGTGTCTTAGACTTGCGTGAGCAGTTTCATTACCCTTCCCAGTTGACCACTGAGTTTTCTCTGAAATCTCATATATACTTGGAAAACACTTTGTAAATATACTATACTCACAGAGAATACCTTACATGCAATCATCACCACAATCCTCCCTCTCACTTGTTCCAGGGCATGCTTAAGTAGCTATCGTGTTGCCGTTATCTAATACCTCGATAAGATTGCCGAAACGGCCGTCAGCCGCATTCAAAGTCCGACGGCAGGCCTTTGTGGATGTGTGCAACTGAAATTCAGCTCATTGTATTTCTGTGTGCAACTGAAGTCAACGAGCTCATTTTTCGACACACATCCGGACATATTACCTTATTAGCCAATACGCCCGGATGTGCGTCGAGAATTTGAGCTCGAATGCGTGAATCTGTGTGCCACACACAGAAAAATGTACAAATCTGTGTGACACACAGTCAAAATATCGAAATCTGTGTGCCACTCACACCAAAATTGAGACCTACAGATGTGCAACTGCAAAATAATAAATGTGCAGATGGCGTGCCATAGCCCACTATCTCTTGTATTTAGCTCTGAAATTGTTGCTCGAGTATTCTTCCCCTGAGGCATTCCACAACTCGAGGGAGAGAAACCCCCCTCCAAAGTGCCTCCCAGGAACGAGGACCTCTATCCTTCAGGCAACTCTTGATGCCATCAACGGGTCTTCAGAACGTTCGGAACGGCTATTGTATCTTTATGGCAGGACTGGTATGGGGAAGTCAGCCATCGCTCAGACAGTCACAGAGGCTCTATATCATACCCAGCGTCTCGCTGCTGCGTTTTTCGCCTCCCGAAACCACCAAAAAACTACATTTGTCACCACCATCGCTTATCAGCTCACACAAAATATCCCAGTCATTCGCCCCTACATTAAGCACGCGATTGAACGCAATCCTGCGGTGTTTCATCTGTCCCTTCACGAGCAGGCCAAATCGCTCATCCTCGACCCTTTTCGCCAGCTTCCAAAAACAGAGGCAGGAACGGACGCATCTACACTACCCCATGTCATTGTAATCGACGGGCTCGACCACCTCTACGACTCAAATTGGAAACCCGTGTTGAACGTGTTGTTACAACTCTTGCGTGAGCGAGAGACCTTCCCATTCACAGCACTTGTTACTAGCCGTTCTAGCAGTTATGCTCGTTTTGCAATTGGCATAGGGTTGTGGTTTCGTGGTTGCTCTGATCCACGTCTACTATACCCAGCATTCGAACACGACCTTGACGCCAAACACACAGATATTGCAACCTTTGTGGATCATGAAATGGATGACATCAAGCAATCTCACCCATTGAAACATCTTCTCCCTGATGATTGGCCATCTGTGCAGGATAAATCCAACATTGTATGCAGATCTGAGGGCCAGTTTCTCACTGCCAGAACCATTATGCAATATGTACGCCATGGAAAGTATGTTCCCAGTGATCGTTTACATGCTGCCCTGAGCAACCTGTATTCTCCTCGCTACTCTCTCAGCAACCCCGAATCATTCCTCATGCTCAACGCCTTCACGATACCTGTCGAGCACAGTTCATTCCTTGAATACGACCAATTGTACCTCAATAAACGTATTGAACAGATGAAGGCACATAACCCCCCAGTTTCAGGAGACAACAAAAAATCGGGTTTACCGTTTCCTCCGTCGCTTCATCCGAGTACACTCCCTGACTCTTCCCCATACGAAGTCCTTTCGACATTCGACTCCCCTTTTCAAGTCATCGACAACCTACAAGGAACGCCTTTGATGGAACTCATCCAACCGTCGTCGGAGTTTAGTAGTCCATTCCAAAGATGCGAGAGGGTAGACTTTTAGGAGGAGTAATGGGCGACGACAACGCATCGAGATGTCGGGCTTAGATTCCTTTGTACCTTGGAATGTGTAAATTATAACTATTTAGAAGTTTTCGTTGCACCTGATAGAATTCTACTCAATGTTTCGAGTCAACGAAGTCTTACATCAATCCATAGTCCTGTTTAATCAATTCAACCATGTGTATGGACGTCGGATTGACGATTATACGGCATGGGATACTCTATGTACTCGAATCAGCGTCAAACGTGTGCCGTCTACTATCGAGGAGTGTAAAAAGGTAAGTAAGCCTAATTTCGTCCATAGACACTGCATATCCACAAAGGCATGGCCACCTTATGTTTGTAGATAGTCAAAAGGACACACGTCAACCTCGTGGATCTCACACAGGCTACCAAGCCGCACTCCAGGGTCCAAGTCTTTCACTCCGAGGAGGAACTGAGGGAGTATACGATATCGAGCAGGAAGTTCTTTCCACACAGAAACGTCTATGCTGGAGATGTGTTGAAGTACCTGTTGCGCAAGATTCTGGTATTCGAAGTAGATAATAATTCGTAGTTGCTTCGAAGTACGCTGTCTCTTCCAGCGTCAATTATTGTCGAAGGACGATAGAATGACGAACTCCCAAAGCGGCTTACGATCGTCGTATGTATGTACCACACAGAAAATTCCGCACCCCTATTCCACCCCTAACTTATTACGCCAATATACTCCGAGTCAGTAAATAAAAATTACATTTATTTTGGTAAATCAGCAAATACACAACCAATCGGCTAAGTATCCCAATATTTTTATCACAGTCAACCACTTTACATCTTATGTTGCAAGTTGATATGAACAGCCTTGACATTCGTATAGCTATCCAATACACCGCATCAGCATCTCCGCATAAATCAAATAAGAAACAAACGTACTTCGCCAAAGCATACTCTCCCAACTCACGTCCAATTCCGCTCTGCTTGTAGCCACCGAACGGCACCTGGGGATGGAGCTGGTTGACACAGTTGACCCACGCCGTTCCAGCCTGGAGTTTGTGGGCCGTCTCGATAGCCCTGTTCAAGTTCTGAGTGAAGACGGCGGCCGCAAGTCCGTACACGGTGTCGTTGGCTTGACGGATGACGTCTGTAAAAGCGCATAGGTGAGCAATCGAGTTGATTCAATTGAATTATATACCCCTGAAGGTGCGCTCAAAAAATTAGCGCATATACTCACCCTCCTCATCGTCAAACTTGATAACAACACCCACAGGACCAAAGATCTCCTCTTGCACGATCTTCATCTCTGGCTTGACGTTGGTGAAGATAGTGGGGTTGATGAAGTAGCCCTCGGTGCCGGCACGGTCACCGCCAGTATGTACTGTCGCGCCTTCTTTTCTGCCGGATTCGATGTATCCCATGATGCGCTGTTAGATAGTCAGTGTCAGTATCCTGGTCAGCGTATATTTTGGAGAGTAGGAGGATGGAAAGGGGGACTGACATCGTATTGGATCTGAGAAACCTGAGGGCCCTGGTCGGTGTTCTCACCGAATGGGTCACCGAGTTTGATGCTCTTCGCCTTGGCGGTGAACTTGTCGAGGAACTTGTCATAGATGCCTGACTGGACGAAGATACGCGAACCAGCGCAGCATGCCTGACCGTGGTTCCAGCTAGATAAGTAATGGAATGTAAGGAGTCAATGTGTTCGTTAGAGGACGATATAAATAGAGAGGGGCAACGATCGAATGCAAATTATAGAGAATAGGGTACTCAATGAACGCAATAAATAGAACACAAAATAGGGTATAAATGAAGCCGGACACTTTACTCCACGAGAGACACGTCAAACCAAAAATATAAAAAGGTCACTCACAAGATCCCATGAGCAGCCCAATTCACCGCCTGGTCCAAATCCGCATCATCAAAGATGATATTCGGGCTCTTACCGCCCAGCTCAAGCGTAACCGTCTTCAAGTTGCTCTTTGCAGCGGCTTCCATGACCTTCCTGCCAACGAGGGTGCTGCCTGTGAAAGCAACCTTTTGGATTTTCATGTGCGATGAGATAGCAGCGCCGACGGTGGTACCGTAGCCGTTGACGATGTTGACGACACCAGGTGGGACGCCGGCTTCGTTGAGGAGCTCGCACATGTAGAGGGCGGTGAGGGGGGTGAATTCGGAGGGCTATGAGGGAATGTCAGGGTGGAGATGCATAGGTTTCAGGATAGTACGAACCTTGAGAACAATGGTGTTTCCGGTGGCGAGAGCAGGTGCGATCTTCCATGCCCACATCAAGACTGGGAAACACATGAGTTTTGACAGTCAACAAACGAATTAGAACACTCTTACGAGGGAAATTCCATGGAATAATTTGTCCAACCACACCAATGGGCTCATGCCTGGTATAAGTGAGTTTCTTCTCGTCCGTCTACGAAATGCAAGAAATCAGCCCACATTTCTCACAAACCCAGAAGTTCGAAATGCGCACCTCAATAGTCTTACCCTGGATCTTATCTGCCCATCCACCAAAGTACTTGATAACACCAATCGAAGCGGCCACATCAGTGCCGTAGGCCCAGTTGAAGGTCTTCCCGTTGTCGAGAGACTCGAGAGCAGCGAGCTCCTTGTGGTGCTTCTCCATCACCTGTGCGAGATTCCATAGGATTTCGCTTCGCCGCGCACCGGAAGCATTAAGACCCCAGACGGTGTCGAATGCCTTTTGTGCGACTTCGACCGCGGTGTCGACATCCTTTGCTGTTCCTTCTGAGATGGCGGTGATGACTTTGCCGTTGGCTGGTGGTGAAAAGAACCGAACATCGTCAACCAAACAAACATTCCGTCATTGATGAATCACATAACGTACTTGGGTTGATCACACTGATAAGATAAAAAGATTCAGACATAGCCGGTTAGGGGCACATCTCATAACCGGACACAACGACGACAACGTACTCGATAGTAGTTTTATCAGAACCATCAACGAACTTGCCATTGATGAAGATACCAGTGTTGACTGAGACGGATCCCTTATACTTGGGGGTATCGAATTGGTGAGAGAAAGTAGTAGGCATGGTGGTGGATAGATGATATGGGAGGAGGAATGAGGAAGGCAGCATGGGAAGTACTCCAAGCTCCTCCTTATATACCCCTTCCATTCTTCTCTCTCCCATCTATCTTGCTTCGCATCCAAGGTAAGTTCCACTGATTTCTAATCATTTCCATCGCAGCTATCGCATGGTCTGTCGCTTACAAGTACCCTCTGATGTCTTAATTCTTAAAATATGGCCCATTCAAGTGTGTGAACCAGAGCATATTCGAAGGCAAGTCATGGGACAACATGGACCAATGAATCAGTCTAGGGCTCAGATACTGTAATGCGAATCACGAATAAGGGGCTCCGGGCTCGGTCAGCTGCTCATAGCTTGTTTCCTTTTTGGCTGCTTTCTTCTCTATGCAATTTCGCCCTTACTTTATTGAAAAGATCCGGACTATCGCCCTTTGGTGGACTCGTTGACATTCCTGCGAGAAGTCTGTCGTTCTGTATCGGTTTTACTCAGACATTGAGCAGGATAAAAGATTATGTTCATGATGAGATCAGAGGCTTCAATCGTGCTTTATTTATGTGTATGTGCTAAATATGATGTCCATACTACAGCTTATATAGAAGCTTGAATAGCATCATTAGAATCCATTTACCTTCCACACCGTTCCAACACACTCGCCCGCCTTACTATCCACCCAGTTTCACACCCTGTTCCAGTCTATCCAAAGTTCCAAAACTCATTGAATTGCACGTACCCCACAATCCTACTCAAATCTGTTTCGTTTTGAATGCAGCAGACACCACGACCAGCCTGAAAATGGACTCTGGTGCGTCATCTGATCATGATCGGTTAAAATGACGGCGGAAGCCGCCTTCCATCCCCGACATCATCATCACTAATTATGAGTTCACTAGGCGACAATCACGATCTAATCCGAGACCTTCTAGCAGTGCTTGGTTTGTATTTTTTTACCTGCCCAATAAAGCTCGATGAATCATGAGAGGCATGAGAGGCGTTGACTAAGTACAAGCTTCAACTTTCTCCCAATCGCGAATTCACTGGAGGGACATCAAAGCACAGACACTAGTCTGAGAATGTCGAGGAAGAAAATTAGAGGAAGATAGTTGTACTGGTCTATCTACAATGCTTTAGTGATGAAAAATTGCAAAAGGGATTATGGCGATTTCGAGGACGAGAAGACTAAAGAAGGTCTCGTACACTCATTATCAGAAGAAACTATGTACTGAGGACGTAAACTAAAAACTCTAATATAACAACAAAAAACGAGAACGAAAAGAAAACGTTATCATAACCCACTCAAGGGATTGCAAGAAACCATAAGCGTCTATCCTATCCTATCCATCATAGTAATCATAGTAATGTCCAACCCCACCAGCCCATCATCTACACACTCATGCATGCATCTCCTCGTCTCTAATCTCCTCCAACTTCTCTATCATCACCGACACCTCCTGAGGCTCCTCAATAAAAATATCATCAACACCCTTCCACTCAACCCCTCCTCCCTCCCTCCACACCCTCTCCCTCTCAACCCAATACTCCAACCTCCCCTCCCCATCCCTCACAGGCGTCCACACCCTCTCCCCCGTATCCCCCTCCGTCTCCGCGCTAAACCACCTCGGGCGATGCCTCTCCATCTTCCCCTCCTCTCTCGCCTTCCTAATCGCCCTCTGTTTCTCCTCCTGCGCCTGCTTCAACCCATTCGCCAGCTCATACTTCCCCAGCTCAAATGCCCGTTGATCCGGCCGCAGCCTGCAATCCGTAGGACACAAGAATGGCTTCAGCGTTTTCTGCGGACAGTCGTTGAGCGTGAGCGCGAATGGGGTGAGGTTAAATGGCGATCCGGGGATTTTTTCAGAGTTGCGCCATAGGAGGATGTATTCAGGTGATACAGAGGGTGAGTTGGGGCCTGACACTGTCATGTCAGGATGTAACGAGCCGCGACCTCCAGCCCTCTTCGCGACAAGCTGAGAATTCCAACGACCCGCAATATCATACGCGACGTGTCCATTATGATCAACCACCTCCCCTGATATCTCATACGCGTCCTTCCCTCTCCACCCGCGAGGTTTGAACGTAAGAATGCATTGATCCCCCGTACGATGGTTGGTGACGACCATATCGCCATAATGGTCAATCGTAGGCGAGCCGAGGATGAATCCAGACACATTCGTCGTCACTTTTTTCCACGAATAGTGTTCCACCACTTTGCCTTTCCCTGTTTCGCCCTGAGCTCTGGGGTATTTTGGTGCCCAGTCTTCTGGGAGAAGCAAATCGGCATGGGCAACACCTGTAGGACGAATCTCAAATGATTTGCCCATAAACTTGTTCTGAGCGTCGACCTAAAACTCCTTGTTAGATATTTTTCAGCGCAAAGATATAGAGAAAAGATTACCTCTCCGTAGTAATGCCATGAAGGCGACTCTGCCCAACAAGCGGAAATAGGGGGATGATGGCTGACTTGCTCCGACACGTAGCGATACTGACGGTCCAGACGAACATACTCAAACGTCTCGCTCTAATAAGTAATATTCAGAAACACAAACACATGGTCCCAGGACGTGGGTGACTTACAAGCATAGGGTTGAAAGGCTTTGCAATACGCCCAATTGTCGACGAATAATTCGACATAGCAAATGCAGCCACATATGCGATACGTCTCAATGGGTCAGGTTCATTGGCGGCGACGTCCACTATTAAATAAAAATAACAAACCCAGATTCAGTGAGGATTGCTTGCAACGCAAAGTAAAAATACTCACAGCACTCAGAGAACTCCATATCCTCCGCCATTCTCTGCAACATACTCGTCGGCTCATTGAAGAAAACCGGGAAACTGATCTTCGTCAAGTCCTTCCCAATAGAGTGCTTCAACACACTCCACAAACTCGTACTGGGCCTCTCATCGTCCTTCAACGCCAACTTCTGCCTCAGCTTCACATACCCCGCATACGGCTCCAGGGTGATCTTATGATGAAGCTTGGACGAGAGCTGCGCCTCAATCGTTTGCAATGTATGCTCTGACGCGCCGTCGTCCTTCTCTGTAATGGATGGCAAGAACTGGGAATTGACAGTGGGGCTGGTAAGGCCTTCACGCACAACGAGATTGGGGAGGTTTCCAGATTCAATGGCGTCGAAGAACTCGTCTTCGTCATCAGTGTCGACTTCATCGTCTGGGGCAGTCACGTATGTTGTCCCAGACGAGAGTTTGGTGTGTTCCGATGCGGTGGCTGCGTGAGGACTGATGATTGTATCCACAGTGCCACTTCTTGAGGGAGGTGGCCGTGAAGAGCTGGGAACTGGTGCTGCAATGACAGCTGGAAGAGCATGGGTGATGTGCTGGACGAATGGGGCGGGATCTCCGCGGGGGCTGATAGCGCTAGGAGGGGGTGATCCATCTGCAGGAGGAGAGAATGGCTCTTCTTCGAGTACAGTAGGAGTAGCCGTTGTGATACCAGCGAGAGATGCCCTCCTATCCGCGTTGGAGCTTGAACTAGGCCCAAAGACGCGACTTCCTCTCCTTCTACTCCTCATCCTCAGCTCCTTCTCCAAATCCTCGCCCTCACGAACAACAACAGCCAAACTCTCCTCCCAGAACTTTTGACTCTTCCTCTCCTTCTTCAACTGGCGATCATACCACTTCTCCCTCTCCTGCGACATCGTGATGAACGATGACAGGAAATTCTGCGTGATGCCCAACGATTCCTTGAGAGCTTCATGTGTATCAGCCACTTTCTTGGGTGAGGACGTAGGGTCTTGTGAGGACGAGATGAGGTTGGTGAGAAGTTGAGAAGTGAGCTCCAATTGCGCTGCAGCAGCGTTGGCGGTCAGTTCCGACGTAGGATGTGGTGGGCCCTTTCCATCTGAATCAGCACTTGAGGTATCTTCATCGTCTGCTTCGTCGTCCCCATTCTCTGCTCCCCTATACGTGACGTCAATCCCTGGACCAGGCTTGGGTGCAACTCCATTCTCAGCGATTCCGAGGCCAGTCAGAGAAGAGCCAATGTCGACGATACTAGACCCTCCCAACACTGAGTCCTGGTCACTTCTTCCACTTCCACTGGCACTAGGCCCGTGCTGTGTACTTCTTCTCCATATTGAATTGGACAAGCTGTGAGATCCACCCGTCATGGAAGGGATAGACTTGATCGCACTAGAATCGCTCTCCCCACTCCTCCGTCTCCTGGCCATGGTCCCATGGTGAATGTTGCTCATTGAAGAAGCATCACTCTCGGTGCCGACGTTATGAACCTGCTGCATCCCCCACCACTCAATGCTCCGTGAAATGGCCTCCGTCCAGCGGTGCGCCTCAACTGGATGATTCGCTTTCATGTACCACTTCTGAGCTCCCCCACCATGTGACGAGGAATGGACCTCAAATCGGTTCTTCTCCATAATACGCAGGATGGCACTCTTCATGGATATTGACCCTCTACTTGCGACTGTTTCATCATCCTGATGGCGGTAATCTAGAAGCAAATCAAGTTAAGACGGATAAAAGCAGCGTTTGCACCAGAAACATACATGACAAAACGCCATTTTTTAGGACGAACCACCTTGTGTTGTAACCTTTTGCAACGTTTGTGTACTTGTTCAGATACCCTCTGAGAACCGGAGGCTCGTTGAGAGGAGATGGGTTGGGTATCAAGGTTTTGTCGTGGTTGGCGACTGATGTTGATTGTTGAGAATGATTTCAAACAGATGGGGCAGAATGATAGACTTACTTTGCCTGAGAAATACTCTAACTCGGTCGTCCTTTCCTGTTCCATCATAAGCCATCTTCCCTCGCCTATTTCTGACGAAGATATCTGCTCCTGCTCGCACTAGAAGCTCAATTAACCTAAGATCCTTCCGCTTCGCTGCTTCATGGAGAATGGGATTTCCTGTATCGTTGTCCAAGTATGAGAGATCGACGAACTTGACTCGGGGAGATTCAAGTAATGCAGTCAAAGCAGCCGGTGGAGGATCCGTGGGTGGTGAGTGGATGTACGAGTGGAATAAAGAGCGATATGATGCGTTTAGGAAGGAGCGAGAGTCTAGACAATTGTCAGAAATTGCTCATGCTATAAAACACAAAATGCTTACCATCAATGGTTCTAATAACCTCTTTTCCCCGGGCTATATCTTTACATGTCTTGCCATTACGATCCCGGAGACTGTCATCGATATTCTCCTGTTCCAGCAGAAGGTTGACGATATCGACTCTACCGAGGCTAGCAGCAAGATGAAGCGGGGTTGTTCCGGACCCAGGTGGATGAACGCCATTGGGTGATATGGCCCGTTGTGAAAGGAGAAATTGGACAGTGGCAGCTGCATCGCACCACACCACAAGCATCATGATGAGATCACAGCCCTCTTTTGTGATGCTCAAGAAGAGACTTACCGGTACCACATCGTACAGCGAGGTGGAGTGCAGCAGCACCCGTGTCTATGTCTCCATCGATAGAACTTCGCCTATCCTTATTAATTTCAGCGAGAAATGGATGTATCTGCGCTGGATCGCCTGCAGACAATAATAACGAAGATAAATTCAAGATAATTCCTGGGATATTCGTGACATTATGAATCCAACATACCACTCCTCAACGCAGACAATAGCTTGACTTGATATAAAGGTTCATCTAGATAAAATCAATATTTCTGATGTTAGATTTGACTAGCTTGCTCCTGACTGTAGCGAACACGTACTCGTTGAGCCCTGCACAGAATCCCCGCTATGACTCGAAATAGAAGGAACCGACTTGGTTTCTGCCATTAACGATCTTCAATGCTTGAAGATGCTGTCCTAGCTGATACTTAAACTAGCTTGTTGTCGTTGGTCGTGATGAGGACAAGGGTTGGAGTACGCGTCTTGGAGGAATAATAACAAGTCGAAGGCAGAGAGAACACAGGAGACGTTGCACTGATGTGTCTTGCTTTGGGGTAATGAGTTCCCACGCTCGACAGAGATCCGGACCACCTCATTTGCTCGTTGCTTTTATGGCAGACCAAAAGGCACCGTGCTTGTGTTCGACTGATTTGTCTAAATTATCAAGCTAGGCTTTGAATGCTGCAGGGTAATATCCATATTTCCACAAATGAAAGATAAAATTTTGAGGACTAACTGAGATGTTCGAACACAACGCATCATGGTCGATTTCTCAGCACAACATTAAAATAGGTTTCTATTTGTGGACAGACTAATTCCATTTATAAATCGTTAGCTGAGTTTTAGGGTTCCTGTAGGTGCTGCGCAAGTGTAACGGAGGAGAATATCTCTCAGGATAGTCCCGGAAAAACAGTGATAATTACGACTTTTATTCTTTTGTATGTGGTAAATTACTCACCCCAGCTGCCAGCTTGAGAAGTGTTTTTACTGTCGACAGCCTTTAGATGATCGAGCGTATGTGTATGCAACATTGCATGAACGTGGTGATGTGGATCATTGCGAGCTTGACGAATGCACTGTGCGTAGATATAACACGGACTTTCCTTGGTTTTGAAGTTTGAAGTTCTAAGGTCAAGGTCTTTGCAACATGAAACGTGCTAAGCGCCGAGAAGATGAGTTGCGTGCTCCTGAGTTCTACAACGACGGACCGCAAAACGTGAGTTCAAGTGAAGGATTGAAAGGTAATGACACTGGCTTTAGTTATAAAATGAGGGCCCACCTCGGAAATTCGCCAGGAATGAGATCCACCAACGGCTTAACACAAGTAGACACGGCTCCGCCACGTGTTGGTAAGAGCTCTCGACTTCAACGTCGACCTCGCGCAGTCTATAAAAAGTTTCGAGAGCTCACGATCCTGTCAGTGAAGTCGGCTCCACGGCATGCATCCCACGCCTCGACCCCGGACAAGTCCACTCCACCATCGCGCGCTTCTTTTATCCACTCTCGGATTTATGTGGTGTATCCAGGACTATATTTAACCTCTTCCAAAGCGCTCCATTCTATTTTTCAGTATGCTGTTTTTACCTCCTCTGACGATCTACCCTTACGCAGCTTTAACGCATCATCCGACATCCAGCTTATCGTGAAGTCGAAACTCTGTTTCTCCGAAGGGATATACATGTGAGCAGTATCTCTGCCCCACATTTGCCCCGTCATACCGTTTCTAAAGCAACTACTGGTCGCCACTATTTTCCGCAATGCGATCTGAAGGCGAGGCTTGCTCGGAAAGGATCGATAACCAGCCGAAATTTACGCCCAAATGGTGTATAAAAGCACCTTTCATTTCACCACAAACATTAGCAGTCATTCACCGTTTCCTTCGAATCGACACAACAAACCTTTCGAAACCCAATCACAGCAACATGGTCTCCATCAAACTTACATCCTCTATCATCGCTGCAGTCACAGCTGCATCCACTGCCCTCGCCATGCCTACCAACACCACCGACGGCATAACCCTTCTCGCTCGTGGTGGGACTCCCAGTGCGACAGGTAACAGCAATGGCTATTACTACTCCTGGTGGACCGATGGTGCTGCACAAGCCACCTACACCAACGGAGGCGGAGGCCAATACTCCCTTCAATGGTCTGGTAATAACGGCAACCTGGTTGGTGGCAAGGGATGGAACCCAGGGAGTGCGAGGTAATACATACATTCATTCAACACAGTACACACATCAATATTGATCCCTTCTATTCGAATCATCGTACAGGACCATCAACTACAGCGGCACCTACACCCCCAACGGCAACAGCTACCTCTCAGTCTACGGCTGGACTCGCAACCCTCTCATCGAATACTACATCGTCGAATCATACGGATCCTACAACCCGTCATCCGCAGCTCAGAGAAAAGGAACCGTAACCTGCGATGGCGCAACCTACGATATTCTCGAGACCACCCGTGTCAATCAGCCCTCGATCGATGGAACGCAGACGTTCCAGCAGTATTGGTCAGTGAGGAACCCAAAGAGAAACCCTGGAGGTCAGATTAGTGGTAGTGTGAATGTTGGGTGTCATTTTAGCGCCTGGGGCAACCTGGGAATGAACCTTGGAAACCATGATTATCAGATTGTGGCTACGGAGGGGTATCAGAGCAGCGGTTCGGCTACTATTTCTGTGTCGTAGATGTCATTGATATGCCATGGGAGGATGCGGCGACCTCAGCAGGGAGCGAATGTGAATGTGTAATAGCTTGTCCCAATGAATGTAATTTTATCTTTTTCTATGTCGCCTACACCACCAAATGTTCAGAATGTGCCACCTTCCTGGGCGGATATGATGGGTGACACGAAATTTCCCATGTGTCAAGCAGGACTCCAATGGCTCTCACCCATGTAACGACGATTGTGTGACCCCAACATGCAATGTACAGCTGTCCGACAGGTTTTTCGGATTACCTTGGAACCAGGTAGTTCTACACATAGCGAATACCTGTTATTTTACTTGTGAAATACATGTAAATATATGCGACTATAATCTAATTCACCACATGTTATCAACCTGTCCCTACACAACATCCGCACCTGAGTCTTCACCATCTGAACCAGCACTCCCAGCCACATCTTCAGCCCCATTGCGCCTCTTGCGTTTCTTCAAGTTAGATGCGAGTCGCTTGGAATTCCGTGTCTCTCGCAATTGCTGTGCAATATTATCATGGAATGATCTCCTATCACTGGCATATGGAACTGGTTTTGTCAGATCTCGAGGTAAAACATCCCGCAGAAGATGGGCATTGTGGAATGCATGGGTATTGACAATATATTTTTCAAGATTGGTATGGTTGTGTTGAATGCAACGGTCCGTTGAGCCTGTTTCAATGCGCTCCTGAACGACTGCTTTGCGACCGGATGCACTGCACTTTGAGTGGTCACAGTCATGTTGCGTGTTGTATTCAAACAAAAGTGCCTGAGAATAAGTCATCGCGGACAAGACATTAGGTTATGATAATAATATTTTGTATAACTTGGACATACCTTTGAATCGACCACAATAAGCTCTTTTGTACCAAGACGACGCGATAAAACAGGCATCCCAAACTTAATGTGCCGAGTATCTAAAACATGGAATTCATCGATGGTGACAAGCGCCCGCTTTGAAGATGTATCCTGGATGATTTCGACGACCTGTCCGGTAATGATGTGAGTTTGCGAACCCTGATTGTGGGCAGTGGAAGCCTCGAGGCCCGTAATTGAGGTAGGGCTTCGTGCAAAAATCCAAGACCCGTGCGTGCAGATGTCCTGTGACTCAGCAACAACGTGCTTTGCTTGAAACCACATCGGGGAGGCATTCTCTGCGAATAGGGCCGCCGCATTCAAGGCAGTTGAAGCTATGGTTGAGCTCCATGAATCGGGTTTGCGCTTTTGAAGCTTTCCATCCAGATCACGCGTCTCCGGAACAAGTTTAACAGTTCCTAAAACATAAAGCCTTTGCATAAGCACCAATCATAACCTCATCACGGAAAATTGCGTGAAATATTACCTGGTACTGGACGAGCACTGGATATCTCTGTCCACCCAATCAGTGACGTCAAAACCTTGTCATGCATCATAAATTTACGAAGTGAGGGACCTGCGCAAGCCCAATCACCATCTTTCATCGCCCACCATCCACCGAGAGCTATATGTTTGAATGTTTCTTGTCTCGCAAGTTGATTTGCTATGTCTTGACTTGGTGCAAGATGATTGGAGTAAATAGAACAGAAGCGAAAGATAGTGTTGAAGCTTTCAAACACTTCAGTTGCGACACCAACAAGGGGTCCGAAACGGCGTATATCATCGTGTAAGTGTAACAAAAGATGATACTTAATTTTCGCGACAATCTTTGTAGGGTCAATGAGCGCGGCGATATCAAGCACATTTGCAGCTGCTGTATCCACGTCCTCCTGTTTTTGTAAAGGAAGTCAGCCAATCAAAGCGAAGCAGTTCTGAGTGCACCAATTTATACGGACCAGATACTGTTCCATATTTCTTATCTCGGGAAACCAGAGTAGGGCCGAAATCTCGCCTATGGCCTTTGTAAGGAGGAAATGGAGATTGTCGGAGAGGTCATATATGTGAAATGCGTTCACCTGGGCAAGTGTTTTGAGCTGCCGACCATTCAAAGAATTCGCATACTGCATGATGTATTTTGAACGGATGGGGTGGATGGAGAGGCCACCTGTGTTTGTAGCTTGGAGGCGCTGCATGTATGTTTGCTCTTGAGAGGTATTCCAAGCTCTTCGTGCACCGTGCCATCCATACTTGACAATCCCTAACAGTATGGTGTGTAGAATTTCGACAGGTGTATCTGTTGCTGCATTAAAACCTGAAAGTGTATACCACAGATGAAGGTGGTAAGTATGACACATTCATAGATTTAATTCAACATGGGCGACATGGGTGGCTGTAACTCACCTTTAAGAGTTAGAAACGGATTCGAGACTTGCGCCTGATGATCCTTAACCCATTTCATGAGCTCGACCTGGATAGACTCTGGAGGTCTCTGGGGAAAATCTTTTTTTAAAGATCAGGCACGCGCTATCAGATCTTCAATAACAGACTGCGAGAAAGAGTCCTTGACCCCGTTTTCCGTTTGTTTCTCCTTGACCTTCGATGCCACACCTAAACATGCAAGATTGATTTGTGTTTGAACTGCTTCCAGGGTTTGCTCAGCTGACCGAGCCGCCGCTGTCTAAAGGTTTATATGGATAAGTTATTTTGTATGAGATGACGCACAACTTAAAAGTCAACATACCGAAAACAGCGCATGAAACCCGGTGTCAGACTCCTTGTCTTTCTGAGTGCCTCCAACCATACACTTTCGGCATGGATGATTCCCATTTCCACCAATATGACCAGAGGCCTGACTTTGAGCTGGATTGTCGCCTGGCTCACACATACAAAATATTCTAAATCGTGTTTGAACACCAGTGACTGGATCTCGGAATTTAATTGGAGCCTCATGAGTGGATCTGGCAGACGTTTGAATCAGATTACTGTATTCAGAATTAATAGCATAAAAAAGGCTTACTCTATTCGTGACTTTATTTGTGCAAACTGATCCACAAATGTTGCGTGTGGTGAGCATGAAACAAAGTGGACATGCGTTTGTTGATGAAGATGCTTTCTGGGTAAATTTCTATGTGCAATGTAGATATTCTCGTGCTTGTTCCAACTCTTAGATTTGTTTCCAGAGACATCGTCCCCAAAAATATCAATAAAACTTGTGTAAAGGGGATCACCCCCAGCTCGGAGACGATCTGGGTTTGGCATGAGGGATGGATACCCTGCCGCAATCGTTGCTGAACTCCAAACAGGTAACCTGTTCTCATCCTCCAACTGCACCATACACTTGTCCAACTCTTGTGCCGAGATGAGAATTGACCTTTCATTATCACAGATTGTTGAGGTTCCCTGGGTGATATTCAGACTCAGATGTAAAGAAGGTGGCGGAAACCAGCAAAAACAGCCAAACTCACATCCGTGTTGAGGACAATATCCCACGCATCAGCCCAAACCTTTCCACCTTCATCCTGCCACCACCGCAATGGAATAACCAATTGTCCATCCTTCATCTGTGCTGGCTCATCAATGTAGAAGTGGGATTCATCACCAGCATCATACATTGGGCTCAAAAAGTGACGATTAATTTCTTTTGTCCACTTATCACCATGCCAAATCTCCGAAACAATGCCCTTCTTCGAAATAACAGGATAACGATGCCGGTATGGCCGTACAAGGGGATTACTCCAATCCTGTTTATTGATTAATATTTCATTCATTTGAGGTAAAATTAAAATATCTTTACTTACATTGGCAATGATAGCGCATGGATCGTTGTACGAGAAATGGTTTCCCTTTGGTGTTGTCGAGTTTATTGTGGAGACTCCAACCCGCTCGCGGATTTCATTCTGCATTTTACGAAAAGCATTGAACGATGGTACACCTCTAACTCCCAGATTCTCAAGCAACCACATAATGACTTTGAAGACAGATCCTGATATCCGCATTCGAGGCAAGTTATCAATGGCGTCAAGGAGAAACATCAATTTGGATTGATAAGGGAACCATGTTGGATCAGCATCGGATGGTTGATGAGTATGAACAGAGGATTGTTCTCGTTCAGCAGCTGGTTAAGCAGTAAGTGCCTGTTCTCTTCAATTGAGAAACATCCACACTCACCAATGCCATCCAAAAGTTCTGTCAAGACGTTGTCGAGATCTTCTTCATCCTGCCTGTACTCTCCTTCATCCATGAATTCATCCTCACTCCATTCTCCCAATCTGTCATAATTAGCCAACTTTTGAATCATCTCTAATCTCCTCTTCCTCTCGGCTTCCTCAGGTCCTTCATCCATCACAAAATTATCAGCAGAACCTTCCGTTACATTTGCCGCAACAAACTGATCCCAGCGACTATCGACTGTTCCTCCATGAATTTGTTGTGGATCTTCATCAATGTCCATTGGTGTGATAGCGCCCGTTTCAGGTTCTGAAGCATCGTATAAAGTAACATATTGGTTTGTTTCTGGTGGAACACCTGCAACGATAGGATGTTCAAGTGTTGTTTTCGCATCAAGTGACTGTTGGGCCAGGGTAAGCGCGCGTTTGTGGTTATCTGTCTTAATGTCATCAGCAATTTCTGATTTTGGGTTGTAGCATAGCCACTGATGGCTGTAGCATGCATCATGGCAACAGTAGCGACTGTAGCATCCATGATGGCAGTGGTAGCAACGACTAGCAAGTTAGTGCTCTGTAGCACTACATACATTACCTCCCCCTCTGTGTACTGCTACCTACCATGGTATGGTAATTACATAGCTATAGGGAGTGCCCTCTCTTAAAGTCATGCCAGAAATTACTTATATTATTAAAAACCAATGTCAACTAGGTGCTAGACTACAAATAATTGTATATAACAGAATAATAGTGAATTTCGAGATCAATGAGTTGGACTTGTCATTTTTTTTCAAAGTCTCTTGTCCGCTTTGGTGAAACATATGAGATGGGAAAATGCTGATTAATCAAAACACAAACCAAAATGATTCCAAAATAAGCAATTTTGATCGCACTCTCTTCTTTCCTCAACTATCATCTTCGTCCACATCTACCATATTTCCCCATCCCACAGGTGCTCTAATGGTTCTATATATATATATTTAAGAGACCTGGTAAGTGTTTATTATTATGGAACCAAGTGGCTGACTACTATATCATAGGATGTTATCGCTGCTTCAGCAGTGGATTTTACCTGCACTTTAACATATTTCGGTGAGATTCCTTTTATTTTTTTTCTTTCTTTTTCTATTTATGACATTCTTCTATTACTTCTATTATTATAGGTGCTGTATTATGTCTGTTTGAGCACAGGAGATGGGTTTTCATAGGTATGTGAATGTTATGAGTACGACTTCCGGACTTTCTCACGCTCCGCTTTCATGTCTTTTCTAGTTCTTCGTCATCATGACCTTCCTCTACATGTCATATATAACCCTTGGTGAGTTCTATTTTATTTATTGTTATACTGTACCTCATTAATGTATTTATTTAGAGCATAAATTCTTGACCTTTATTATCGCTTATTGCCATTCTTGCTATTCTCTTGGCTATCTCTGTATTTAGGGAAAGTCAAGGGTACAGGTGACCTGGATGGGTTATGGGTTGGGTTGGGCACAGGTACAGGTATGGGTCAGCCTTGGTGTACCTGTGAGCTTCAAAACAGGCCCAAGAGCGTCCAAAACGGCCCAAAAATTGTCTGTTTTGGATGTTCTTGGGCTCGTTTTGCACAGAAAACCCGCAGGTACACAGGTAGGTTACGCCACGTGTGCGGGTCCAGGTCAGTGATTTCATACCCAAGGGTTACCTGTGATGTTCCCTATCTGTATTGTATGTGGTATTACTTGTGTATTAGTTAGTTTTTGAATGATATATTAATTTTGTTTTACAATCTTATGAGTGATTTCTTGAGTTATATGTGCTATTTTGAAGGGCGATTTGTATATGTGGTGGTCTACCTATGTAGCAGTCTGTAGTGCTCTGTAGCACCTGTAGCAGTCTGTAGCATCATGTAGCAACAAGGGGGCGCTACAGAGCACTACTGACCCTAATGGGGAAACTCCATAAGGGGTACCCTTTGCTACAACACTACAGTGCTACAGAGCACTACAGAGCACTCCAGAGCCGACCCAGACATTGCTGATGGTGGGTGCTGAGGCTGCTTCGTAGAATCCATTGAGAGTCCTTGGATGTCAACTTTGTAGCCATATTCAGGCAAAGCTGACAACGTATTCGTCCATCAGAGGTGTGTAACTCAATGTCTAGATTTTATTTTCAGTGTAAGCGACAACCAATGCTAAATTTATAATTCTTACAGCTTGGTAACTCGGCTGGCTTTTTGCCCTTTTTCTTCTTTACCGTAGATAACTGCATGGAAGGCTACACCGATATTGGATTTCAGAGGTTAATGATAATAATTGAATGCAGAGAGTGGTGCAGAAACGGAGCTTCAATGGCGTGTCATGAATTAATGTGGGAATCCCTCTTTGCGTTTTCAACTGCGAAGTTCCGAAGTTCAATTCATTTTCACCCATTCTCTTTCAGTTCCGTGTTCATTGTTACTCCAGCCCAATGTCTTCTACTATTTCAGCTATTTCATCCAGTCCAGGTTGCAGTTCAATTCGAGCATCTCCTCATGAAACCCGCCAGAATGTTGATGACAGCTCCGACGCCGAAATGGAGCGTCTCATGCGCTCCAGCCCAGAAGTGCCAGATGATGACAACTTTGGGGCAGCCGATCAACCTGACCGCAGCTCTCCATTCGGTAATTTTGGTAGCAGTGAAGACATATCTCAAAGAAGCTCCAGTCAAGCTCCAGGACTGCCGGACACTAGACCATTGACATCTGGTGTATCCAACCTACGTGTGTCACAAATTAAAGCTCGACGACATGCAGAACGCCTCAAACTACATCCATACCAGGTTGAGGCTGTTGAATCCTTTGTGCAGGCAAGTGTCGCAACCTGTGCCCGATTTATACACTCACTACATTTCTTCTAGTCCTCACCATTTGACAGAGAGGTCCAGTTGTTTACGCAGCTGTTGGCCACAGCAAACAAGCTGTCTGATGTTACTGCTGCTGCACCGCCATTCACTGTCTCACCAGCTCTCTTGGTATGCATTCTCCTTCCTAAATTCCGTCTTTGGCATTTGTTGATTCAACGTGGATTGAAATCTTGACACGTCAGATCAATATCAAGAGTTATGTTTGTGCTGTCCTTCTGTCGCCTCGTTTGAGCGCCTATAGGGGTACCACAGCTTGCAACCATGTTTTTGTAAGTGAACCTGTCGCACCTAGATGTTTATCATCATTGACAATTTCAAGGCAATCATTGCTCGTGAACGCGCCCATGTCCCCACAAATTTTGACACAGATGTAGACACGAAGAAGACCATTTTGAGTGCTATTCAAAATGAACTTACGCAAGCACGCTCGAGAATAAAGAAGGATGTCGGCATCATTTTCTTTCCTTATTGAACCTCCAGACTTACCTAGCTAACATTTTGTTCTAGATAAGAGCCAGTCTTGCAGAGGCAGAGGCAGATGACCTGACTCGGTCACAGCATATCCTGGATCTTGCGGCTAAGGTCATTTCCAATACAGAGGTCACGATCACTGTTCCACTTTGTGCCCGCCTTGCCATTCTTGTGAGTTGTCATTATTCATTGCTCTGAGTTGATGCTTGACTTTTCACGTCTCACTTTCTATGTTGTCAGCGCTCCCGGTATCGAAAATATAGTGCCGAAAAGGTCTACTGGAACAAGGTGGATGCAAAGTTAGCCTCCATGCGTAATCAGGCAAAGGGTGATAATTTCCGGTTGCAGCGGTAAGCAGCTATTACTCGATGGGCAAAGATTAGCATGGCTCACATCGTTACCCAGTGCAATTCAAAGGCTTTTAAAAGAGGACCGTGACAAGTACGGTGATAAAAGTCAGTACACACTTCCAGATAACAGCGTGACCGGCAACACCTGGCAGCGCTCTGTCGAAGACATTTTTCAAGCTGCCTGAACTCTGCTGCTCCGGGCTTGCGCTCTTATTTCAGAACCCTGACATGTCCAATACTACATATTAGATTTATATTACTACCTCTTATTTTAGTTATCACTTCTACAGCTCCGCTTTAAATATTGGACCTCTATATATCTTGATATCATCATTAATGCCCCCACTTTCCGTATATCCACAATACACAATTTGTCACATCTATTCATTCAAATATGCGTGTCCCAGACAAAAGCCCCGTCATGAATATATGTGGTGATTTTGAATATAGATGCCACAGTTGCGAGAATGACACAACCAGCTAATTATCTATGTTAGTTCTATGCTGGGCGCCCACAACCTATACACCCAACGGAAAAGGTTGATATTATATGACCATCCATCTATACCAGCTATGTCTAGCCATATGTTTGTAACGTGTCTTACATCCTTGGGTCAAGGTGTCGTTCCAGCTGCTACTCATACATCGGGGTATATATCAAACAACTCAAATGACACATGTGCAATAGCTGGACCATTGAATGTTCGGTTCAGCTAGACCTGGCGGCAGTGTGTGGTAATGCCGAATCCGTTCTGGGATTCAGCTGCTATCACTCATGTGGTGGGAAATTGTTCGCAAACGACACATAATCGGTTCAATGTTAGATCAATGTGCCAAAAAAATGACGGTGTAGGCGTGAGCACCTTTTTAAAATCGGAACGAACTCTGTACAAAACTGTCAGAAGCTTTGGGTCTTCGATAATACCAAATAAAACTCAGCTCTGGCCGTATTTATAGCATTCAGAGCATCCAATGTTTATGCAATTAGAGTATTCATGATACCACAATACGTACTATAGCAGAAGGACAAAATATGATTCATTAATTTATTATATGTGAAGGATATTAGCCCTCAGTCGGAGACGTTCCACCAAAAATTGATTTCGTAGTCCAAAGAAAAGAGGCACAGTGGAGATGATCTCCCCCTCGATGACACCGTTTCTGGTGAACAACATTTTCCCCTGTTGACTCGAAACATTGAGTAGAATTCTACAAGGTGCGACGAGAACTTCTGGATAGTCATATGTAATTCTATATATTCCGAGGTACAAAGGAAACCTAAGCCGTAGTAAAATCCGATGCGTTGCGGTCGCCCAATCCGACTCCTAAAAGTCTACCCGCTCGCAATTCTGGAATGGACTACTAAACTCGGAGGATGATTGGACGAATTCAAACAACGGAGCTCCTTGTAGGTTGTCGATGACTTGATAAGGAGAGTCGAACGTTAAAAGGACTTCGAATGGGAAAGAGTCAGGGAGTGCACTCGATATTTATTTGTTGACCGCAACTTGAGGGGGGGGTTTGTACCTTTATCCGTTCAATGCGTTTATTGAGGTATGATTGGTCGTATTCAAGGAAGGAACTGTGCTCAACAGGTATCGTGAAGGCCTTCAGCATGAGGAACGATTCGGGGTCGGAGGGAGAATATGCAGATACGACGTGATAAACCAAGGGACGTAGACCATGGCTGCCCACGATATCATGCAGACGATCACTGGGGACATACTCTGGATGGCGTAAGTATTGCATAACGGTTCTGGCGGCGACGAACTGGCCCTCGGATCTGCGTACAATGTTGTACTTGTCCTGCGGAGATAGCCAACCATCAGGAAGAAGATGTTTCAATGGGTGGGATTGCTTGATGTCATCCATTTCATGATCGACAAAAGTTGAGATATCTGCGTTTTTGGCCTCAACGTCCTGGTTGGATACTGGGTATAGTAGATGTGATTGAGGGCAATCATCAAACCACCGCCCTATGCCATCATGAATAGAACGGCTGGTAACAAGTGCTGCAAATGGGAAGGTCTCTCGTTCACGCAAGAGTTGTAACAACACGTTCAACACAGGTTCCCAATCTAAACCTTTAAAGCGGTCGAGCCCGTCGATTACAATGACATGGGGTAGTTCGGATACGCCCATCTCTGGCTGTGTTTTCTGAAGTTGGCGAAAAGGGTCGAGGATGAGCGATTTAGCCTGCTCGTGAAGGGAGAGATGGAACACTGCAGGATTGCCTTCAATTGCTTCCTTAATGTAGGGACGAATGACTGGAATATTCTGTGTGAGCTGATAAGCGATGGTGGTGACAAAGGTGTCTTTTTGGTGGTTTCGGGAGGCGAAAAACGCAGCGGCGAGACGCTGAGTATGATATAGAGTCTCTGAGACTGTCTGAGCGATGGCTGTCTTCCCCATACCGGGTCTGCCACTAAGGCAGAAGAGCCGTTCCGAACCTTCTGCAGTTTTGTTGAGGGCCTCACGAGTTCTATGAAGGATAGATGTCCTCGTTCCTGGGAGGCACCTAGGAGGGGGATTTCTCTTCCTCGAGTTGTGGAATGCATCAGGAGAAGAATGTTCGAGCAATAATTTCAGAGCTAAATATTCAAAGACCCAAGAAATAGTGGGCAAGTTAGCTAGACCAAAACATCCAACTGTGTGAGGAACAGAGGACTTACATGTGTCCCCTTGGTCATGTTTATTGATCACCGTGTGACTGCTGATTTGTCCACCATGGATGATGTATCGGTTGATGCCGTCGTACTTCAGCATATCTACATCAATGCACTGCTGGATTTGGTTTTTGGGTCGTTAGAGAAGTGGGAACAATGGGGAAAGGGGCAGGAAAAACTGAGGGGGAGGGTGAGAGGAAGGCGACAAAGAGCACAGTGGTCACGTATCAAGCTCCACACATTGGTCCAAATGCTGTGTGGACTGAGCGGGTTTTGTAGTAATTGTAGCATTGATATCAAAAGTCTCGTTTTAACCTTCTATTTTTAATGCTATGTACCTACTTACTACAAGCATTTATCAATATCATATCAGAATATCATACACTGTCAATACACTGGCAAATGTCCGATCACAGATACAACGACAACAAGTCCACATTCAAACTCTAAAACAAGATGCACCAAGGCCACGAAGCCTTGGTCAAATTAGCAGCCTTCTCCGAAACACCATAAAGCGTCGCCGAAAGATGAGCACTAACCTGCATAGGCATCATCGAAGCACCAACAACGCGCACATTCGTCGTATCATACACCTTGAGCTGGGCGCTCATACCACCAAAGCATCATCGTGGCTGATGGAAGAAATGTCACGTTGTTGGGTTCGAGAGACGAGGTCGAGGAGCTGACCAGTGGTGAATGTACTGCTGATGTCGGCGTCAGGATAAAGCTCATAACCTCAAGTTTCTTAAACGCTTCATAATTGGGCGAAGACGCTGAAAATACTGTTGCCGACCTCCAGAGATGACTGACATCAAAATCTACGTATCGAACCGCCGACTTGATTTTCTTGAGGTCAATCAAGACGCTGGCTTGTGACAAAAGAAATTCGAGGATATCGAAATATCGAAGAGATTGCGAGGCTTGGCTGGATCAAAGATGGGGGCTGAAGGTGAACCGGGTGCTGGCATGATGAACATGAGTGAGAGAACGCTGCCGAGTGATGGAATAGATGAACATTAATTGGGAATACAGGACGGGTGGCGAAAGTGACGGAAAGATGAGTGGAATGATGTAATGAAGATGAATAAATGTGGGGATCACTCAAAAAGACCCCTCACGGTGGGCTCCAAAAAGATGTGCGCGTGGGGATATCTGAGTGAAAGCTGAGTGGTGTTGAAGGTGCGATTGGAGAATGCTGAGATGGTGGGACGGAATGGGAAGGTAGTGACGCGCGGTACGAGTCCGTGGGAGAGATACGTGGGAGAGATGAGGATGACGGAGGGTAAGGCGAGTGAGATATGAGCTGAGACGAGTGGCGAGGGGCGAGGGACGAAGACGACGAAGACGACGAGAATAACTGCTGACGAGGGTGTACACGGACCCAGGACGACGACGAAGGACGAAATACGAGCACGAAACACGAAATACGAAATACAAGGCGGGGAGAAGTTCTTGTATTCGTTGTAAACTACGGACAGGATATATATAAAACGATAGCAAATCATGGAAATAGAAAGAAAACCATCGAACCTGTGACGAAAACCAAGAGGGCGCAGCGCGTGAACGATGAGCTGATTCAAACGGAAATAATCGGAGAACGATATAAAAATCAAAAAAATAGCGGCTTACTGATGCAGTGCTCATCGACAGTATACATATGTTTCACGCTGATTCGAGTACATAGCGTGCGCCAGGCCATATGATCATCAATCCGACGCCCATACACATGGTCGAATTGCTTCGTCAGGGCGGCCTCGTCGTACGCTCGACGAGTCTTCTGATATTCGGCCAATCGTTCGCGCTCGTTACGCTGTTTGAGGAATGAGCATAGGCGCTGGAAATCTGCAGCGGCTGACTGTGATTCGGAGGGGAGGTTGTGGAAGCCTATATTTTGGTATTGAGTGAAGAATTGGATGAGCAGCAGACAGTTGGGTTTGATGGTCTATGACATATGTGAACGGCAGATTGTCATGAAGAGGCTGAGGGGTAAATCGAACATACAATTAGAAATCCGTGCTTACCATCTCTTGACCTTCGAAAGAGTGCTTCAAGTCTGAGTTTATGAAGTTTGTAGATAGAGTAGTAGTTGGCATGACCAACCCGTGCGGTCGGGGCATTACATTGACACGAGTCTACAATGTGGCCGAATAACACAGCACACAACATGATTTTGCCTTGTTATAACATTGTACGTATCTGAATCCTGGTCTCGAGTGCAGCATTTGCGCCCACAAATACACCAAAAGGGAATGCCGCTTTCTGGAGCACCTGCTTTCTTCATGCCGCGATTGAGTTTGGATGAAAATGTAAAACCCACTCCCATGAATACAATTACCCTCCAACCACGTTGCACCCGTCATTGCACCCCACATACGTACAATACACATACATATAAAACCCACTACGACGTCTTACCGAGACATATCCCCATATCTCCCATAACCCCGAACCCTCCCACCACACGTTCAAAGTCTCAAGATTGAAACAGAACGTATTTTGGGATGGTTAGGAATCGGCTTTTTTTCTGCTTGCACATTTTTCTTTTAACTTTATCGTTGTTAAAAATCTCGTAATGCTAACTCGTCGTTGCAGTTTCCAGTCGAAGCATTTTTTCGTCGATACGAAAATAAGCCGAACGTCTCATTCTTCTACGATCCGCGTGCATCAGCACCCAGCAACTTCAAACGACTATGGCAGGCGCATGGCTTTCCAGAAGATGACGATGAGCGCCACGACATATACCAGTTCCGCGAGATGAAGCGGCAGTATCACACAGCATTGGTTGACCAATTTAACCAAATATTCGGGATGCAGGACAACATTGAAGGCTGGCGAAAGTTGTGTCGCGCCACGGGGAACACGACTCCCCCCAGTGATATAAGGGAGTGTAAAGCCGTGAGTGACAAACTCATTGCCCAGCCTAGCTAGCAACTTGTAATTGCTGACGTCGTTGTGCTCAGATCATGCGAAGGACTCATGTCAATTTGATTGATCTTACGGAGTGGATTGTCAGTCACGGACCCTCTCAGTTTGTGACTGTCTTCGAGAATGTTGAACAGCTCAGCGAGTACACAATCTTGAACGAGAAGATCTTTCCGCGAAAGCACCTCCACGCAGGAGATATACTGAAGTTTTTCCTAAGGAAAATCTTTGGAAATTTCCGTGCTCCAACCCTACATGTTGGATCTAGCGAGGGAGGGGCTCAGAGACAAAGCCGAAGGAATGGACGTGGACAGGGTAGATCCGGGCGTTAAACAGGATTGAACGTTGAGCCATGTTCGAACCTAGTACTTAGTACTACTAGCGTCAACAATGTATACGCACCCTTTGTAGTACTCCGTTCAACACCGAAGTTCAAACGATGAGTTTGATTTAGCCCGACACAATTTTTACTGAAGTAGTCATTACGATGTGCTCATACATGCTGAACGGATGTGCAGGGCGCTCTTAACCTTGCCTAATCATCTGACGCAATCATTCGGTAGTGGTCCAGTGATGCGTGAACCGCACAGCCACCTACAATTTAAAGGGAGACGCAGCCCTCGCGGCTTGTGGTGCTTGCTATTTCCGCCCTTCACGAATCATACATCATACCCAGCCGAGCAGAGTACGCAGCATTTGAAGGCGGATGGCATTGCGTTGGCCACCCGGTGGGCAGGGGAGAGTGCAAACGTATAAATAGGGGTGCGTCTGGCTTCAACTAGTACTTCACTGTGAACCCAACTCGGGGGTTATTAACCCCCTCAATTTGGGCAGGGGTGAAAACCCCCACCGGGAGGAGCTACAAGAAGGAGTTTTTTAGGGGGTTTCGTCATAACCTCGAATGAGGGAGTGAAAACCCCTTCGGCAGAAGGGATTTTTTTACTTGTGGTCAACACCCCCTCTGAGGCGGGGTATTTTTATTTGGGGGTTTTTCAAACCTCCTTTCTGAGGGGTTTTTCGTACTTGTGATTGACACCCCCTCTGAGGAGCAGTTTCCATATTTGGAATTTTGTCAACCCTCATTTCAGAGGGGTTTTTACTCTCAGCAGTCGGAACCTCAAGTTTGTGGTTTTTTTTTGCTTTATATCAAACCACACAACTTGGGGTTTATAAAACCCTTGCAAACGAGGTTCAGAACAAGGTTTTTATGAGAAACCTTTGTTAGAATGATGGAAAACTTGAATGGGCTGTTCGAGGAATTCATGGAAAACCCCTTCTGGGAGGGGTTTATGTTGCCTTTCGTACTAAATTCATAGACACATATTGAATAGTTTGATAGCAAACTGTAATAGCTGGCATCATAATTTACATATAATAATTTCAAGTAAAACTCAAATGGTCCAATGTTACTGGATGTTGTGAGTTTGAGCGACCACTGATAGCCAGTGGACTTAGCGAAAAAAAAGTGCCTTGGTACAAACAAAGGGTGATGCCGAGGCGTGTTTGGACAAAACACGTGACTGGTGGTTGAAGTTCGTTCAACATTCGTCCACCTCCCTTATCTTTCACCCATCGTCTTTCTCCTACTCACCATCATCTCCTTTCAATGCCACTATTGTGTACTCAGCATATATCTTAGTCTACTGCAATTTCGGGGGTAACAGTTTGACGAGGGAATGGAGCCAGGCCAACGTATTCTTTGTAAGTTATTTGACCTTCATGACCGATTTTACCCCAGCTTAATTATGTTTGCAGCTCGGTGGGCTCGTCGAGGGGGAGGTTGGGATGAAAAAGGATGCAGGTACAGGTCACAACTTCCCTTCTTCGATGTCTAGACATTATATGCAGGTCATGGTGAGTTCTTGTATCTTGTTTTTATTTTATTGTGTGCACCATCCATGGCTTTCCTGAATGTAGATTTATTATCTCTGCATTTATCTAGTTAATACCGGGTTGTATTTGTCTATAGATTTGATATAATATGATATTTTTATTATGCAGACAGGGCGGAAAAAATCCCCAGCCAAGGGCTATAATAGCACTTGACTAGAGGGAATAACCCTGAAATAAGGAGTTTTAGTGTTTCAAAATTAGGGAAGAATTTCCTCCCGGTTTCGGGGTTCTTAAATGGGTTATAAACCTCTTTCAGAAGAGTAAATTTTGTACCAAAACTCTCTGCAAACACTACTATACCCCCTCTGTAAGTGTGACTTAAACTCCTTTTGCACAAGTTCCAATTTTGGCTGAGCATCTTCAAGTGATGGAATACCCCCTTTCGCGGGAGGACTTGATCTCACTTCAAAGGGGTTATTAACCCCGACGCAGGGTTTACAGTGCTTGCTATACCCATCCTTCAACACAACCTTTGATCCTCTGACCAAATCACATGTACGGCCACTTTCGACCCCGCTTCATGTACGGAGGACCCCGTCGAATCTTCTGGTTCGCTATCGGAGCTGTCACTGCCTCTTGGTACATCCAACGAAAGGATGAACGCCGAGTCTGGGAGGGCTGCAAGCGCCCTGCACTTAGCCCCAGTGATCTGCCCCAGTCGTCACAAGATGGTCAAACCCCTTGGAACTCGAGAACCACCGAAATGACTCGGATGATTAACAAACCCAGCGCAGATTCGGGACCCGTTACTCTCCCTTGGGATGAGAAAGACTTCCAGCAACCAAAAGAACATTTCACTAAAGTGTCAAGACAGGCAGGTGAAGTTGTACGTATCTTTTCTTCCAAACCTTTCGTCGCCTCATGATTGGAGGTCCATTTCATAGGTGTCTGAATTGACCGAAAATACACTGGAAACAGTAATCGCTGCTGCGCAGGCAATGCGTGAGGTGAGCAACATTCGATTTTTATGAGCTCGACCGAGCGCTCATTTACTTGTCTTCTCCCTAGAAATTATCTGATAATCGCAAGCGAGAGATTGGGGAGGGACAGCCTGAACGAAACCCAACCTCGTCGTCAGAGTCCCGCAACCCGCCTGCGAGTCGTCTGGTTTGACGAGCTTGAGGTTACTTCCCATGAATCATGAATCAAGTCGAATAGCTCAAATGTCTTACGCCAGAATATTTTAATGTGTACCAGTAATAAACTTGGATATCTATTATTCCCCGAAGCAAGGCCGAAAGATTCAAGCTATCCCTCTATCCCTATGTAATCCCTATAAGTCTTCCGTCCACCCACTGACATGGCGCCCACAAACGAACAGCACAGGTGTCATTCCCTAGCAACACCCTCTGTGACCCCTTCCCCTGGGTCTCTATCCAATGGAAGAGGGGCGTGGCATGCCCCAGGGGCCATTCCCATGAAGACAATTATCCTCCAACCACGCTTCGCCTTGCATCACACGGACATACATGCACATACACTCGTCGTACGTATAAAAGCCATGCCAGTTGAATCAGATCCCCACATCTCACCCCAACCCTCCCACCACACGTTCAAAGTCTAAATAATCGAACAGAACGTTTTTTGGGATGGTTAGGAACTGCTTTCTTACTCTATTCACATTCCTCTTTAGGATTTGTCAACTCCAGAAAAAATGAAAAGGCTAACTCATTGTTCTAGTTTCCCGTAGAAGAATTTTTTCGTCAATACGAGAATAAGCCCGACGTCCCGTTCGTCTACAATCCAAATGAATCGGCCCCCAGCAACTTCAAGAGCCTTTGGAAGGCTCTTGATTACCCTGAAGATGACGACGAGAGACACGATCTCTACGAATTCCGGCAGTTGAAGCGAGCGTACAACAGGGCGTTGATCAATCAATTCAACCGAATATACGGAATGAAGGACAATATTGAAGGCTGGCGAGCATTGTGTCGCGCTACAGGAAACACTAATCCACCGAGGGAAATAACAGAGTGCAAAGCTGTGAGTAGAATATTCGTAAAGCAAGCCGCAGTATAGACGCCTCGATTCGATATTTGGATCGCTAACCTGAATGCGCCCTTCCGTTCCTTCAGATAATGAGAAGGACCCACGTCAACTTAGTCGACCTAACAGAGTGGATAGGCAGCAGGTCCTCTCGGTTCGTGACGATCTTTGAAAATGTCAAGGCCCTCAGCTTGTACACGCTCTCCAATGATAAAATCTTTCCACGAGACGAACTTCAAGCTGGCGACATCTTGAAGTTTTTTTTGCGGCAGATCTTTGGGAAGCGGTTGGTTCCGAAACGTCAGATCAGGCCTCGTGAGGGAGAAGGGAGTCAACGCCAAAATCGGACTGTGGCTATTCCAACCCTTCGCGTCGAGCCTAGTGATAGAGAGGTTGAGCGGCCAAGATATAGGCCTGGGATTGGTTTTGGTCGACGTTAAAGTGGGTGGGGTATCGAATCACGATCGAGCATTCAGTCCATATGAGCACTCTCACTACGGGCAGAAACTTACATATCTGCTTATCATAAAAAATGGCTGATATGTTCCATACACACCATGAATAAGGAATAAATACCTTGTATGTATCTCTGTATGTTTTTCGATATGTTTCACGATGATAAGGATCCCAATGTCCTCTTTGACTCGGCTTACATAGTACACTTAACCGAATTAAGCCACACTCTCGACGACAGTACTTATGGTGAGCTAGGTTTGGACTAGCCGTTATCCAAACCGAGTTGAACTTCCCATATTGGGCTCTGTGTTTCAAGCTCGTTCATCATAGCACCCACAAACACAAAAACATGAGTGCTGTCCGATCCCGTTTCCCTTGTGCCGCCATTCAATCCAAGATGAACATGACATACCCCACTCCCACGAATTTAATTACCCCTCATACCACGTTGCATTTTCATCAAACTCGCCCACTGTCTCGACATATAAAAGCCATGACCCAACCAGCGACGAGTCCCCACACCGCTCCCCAACACTCCCACCACACGTTCATAGTCGCAAGATTGGAACAGAACGTCTTTTGGGATGGTTAGGAATTGCCCTTACTTACACTTCCGCTTAGTTTTTCTTTTACCTATCATTGTATTCTAATGAAAGCATATACTAACGCTCTCTTACTAGTTGCCGATTGAAAAATTCTTTTGTCGTTATGAGAAAGACGGAAACGCACCATTTACATACTCTCCATCCGAGTCAGCGCCCATAAACTTCAGGCGACTGTGCGTCGCACGAGGGTGTTCATCCGACTCGGATGATATTGCCACATGGAGAAGATATCGGAGGTTGAAGAAAAAGTACAATAGGGCACTCGTGGATCAGTTCAACGAATTGTATGGGAAGGAGGACAACATCGCAGGATGGCAGGAAATATGCCGCATTACGGGGACCGCTGATCCTCCAAACGAGATTGAAGAATGTAAAGCCGTGAGTAACACTTGTCTTCAGCGGCACAATTGAAATTAAGTCACTTATTGCGTCTTCTCGACCTATTTTGTAGATAATGCAAGAAACGCAAGTCAATCTAATCGACTTGACGGAGTGGGTAGGAGACGCGTCAACGACACATGTGATGATATTCGAAACCGTGGAAGATCTAGCCACCTACACGTTCGAAAGTGACAAGGTCTTTCCAGGAGGCGTAATCCACGCTGGAGATGTGCTCAAATTTTTCTTGCGTCTGCTTTCTCAGGCAAATCGGTCGGGTATCGGGTACACAGGCCGAGCAAGGCGGGTTAGAACGAGACGTTGAGAGGAATGTATTGAGGCGGAAGAATATTGGATAGGCATGGACCAAGATTATAACTGTTGCCCTCTTAGTAGTACTCCTTTTCCAATGTCGTCTGTTATATAAGGATTGTGTGGGTGTAATAGGCTCTAAACCGTGCAGAAGTGAAATCGGGCGATCCTCAACCTGTGACAGTGTCTAGTCGCTGTTATGAGGGTCGGGATAGCCTTGTAATCAAAGGGAGGACATCATGACAGGATGCAGGAGTAATAGATGAGCAAGCAATGAGAAGAGGTCGTCCAAATTCATCCACACTCGGCGTCCTTGCAGCAAA
The DNA here is from genome assembly GCA_015501605.1 of Panaeolus papilionaceus. Lineage (NCBI taxonomy): Eukaryota > Fungi > Basidiomycota > Agaricomycetes > Agaricales > Panaeolus > Panaeolus papilionaceus. The sequence continues at coordinate 905,806 of JADNRZ010000012.1, read as the reverse complement.
AAGAAGAGAAAGCTTTCCATTTTGTGTCAGACAGGAAATAAGCAGAGTCTCGCTCGTGATAACAGCGCATACTGAGGATGGACTAGGATCAAACTAGCCTTGACTCAAACCGAGTCGAACTTCCCATTTTTGTCTCTACGTTTCAAGCTCGTCCGCCATAGCGCCCACAAACACCAAAACAAGGGTGCTTTTCCCTATCCGACTCATGTCGCCATTCAATCGAAGAAGCACAACCATTACCCAGCTCCCACGAATACAATTACCCTGCACCCACATTACGCCTCACTTCATACATGTGCATACTTACACTCGCATTATAAAACCCATGACCACCTCCATTATGGATCCCCACATCTCACCCCAACCCTCCCACCACACGTTCAAAGTCTCAAGATTGAAATAGAACGTATTTTGGGATGGTTAGGAATCGGTTTTTTCTTCTTTATTCACATTCTTCTTTTGATTTATCATTGTGAAAATTATCATAATGCTGACACATCGTTCCAGTTTCCAGTCGAAGCATTTTTTCGTCAATACGAAAAGAAGCCAAACATCTCATTCTTCTACGATCCGCGTGCATCAGCACCTAACAACTTCAAGCGTCTCTGGAAGGCACGCGGCTTTCCAGAAGACGATGACAAGCGTCAGAACATATTCCAGTTCCGCGAGATGAAGCGGGAGTATCACGCGGCATTGGTCGACCAATTCAACCAAATTTATGGGATGAAGGACAATATCGAAGGCTGGCAAAAGTTGTGCTATACCACAGGGAACACAACTCCCCCAAGCGAAATAACAGAGTGTAAAGAGGTGAGTGACAGACTCATTGCGCGGCCTAGCCAGAAATTTGGAATTGCTCACGTCGTTGTGTTGAGATTATGCGAAAGACTCACGTCAATTTGGTTGATCTTACGGAGTGGATTGTCCGTCGCAGAACCTCCGAGTCTCAGTTTGTGACTGTCTTCGAGAATGTTGAACAGCTCAGCGAGTACACGATCACGAACGGAAAGGTCTTTCCACGAGATCATCTCCGTGCAGGAGATATATTGACGTTTTTCCTAAGGGAAATCTATAAAAATTTCCGCCCACCAACCCTTCACGCTGGGTTTCGCATGGGAGAGGCCCAGAGACAAGGGCGAATGAATGTGCGTGGTTGGGCTAGATCTGGGCGCTAGATGGGATTGAATGTTGAACATTGAGCTCTGTTCGAAAATACACCGGTACTCAGTATTACTAGCTTAGGCAATTTACATGCGAAGGCAGCCTCTACACCTTTTGTGGTATTTCTGTCCAACACTGAAGCACTGTAGTTCAAACGACGAGTTTGATTTGACTTGACAGAATTTACTGAAGTAGTCACGACGATGTGGTCATACATGTAAATGTTGCACAGACCGTGTATCGATATGCAAGGCGCTCTTGTCTAATCATCCAATGCAATGATTCGGTTAGGTATCGAGCGGTGTGTCAGCCACATACTGGAAGAACCTGGACGAAGTTTAGGTTCGTCTTACATGTGAATCAAAACGTCAAATCGAGCCTCATGAGGGAGAGGCGAGCCAACGCCAAAATCGAACTGTGCCTCTTCCAACCCCTCGCGTCGAGCCTAATGGCGGAGAGACGGAGCGGCCAAGTTATAGGCTTGGAATTGGTTTTGATCGACGTTAAAGTAGAATCGCGAACGAGCATTCAGTCCATATGACTATTATGAGCACTCTCACTGCGGGCAGAAACTTACGTATCCGATTATTATAACATATATATAGCCGATAAGTTCCATGAGTACTATGGGTAACAAAGAGATACGTATACCTTGTAATAGTTGTATGTATATTTGTGTCTTTTTCAATATGCTTCACGATGATAAGGATACCTATGTCCTCTTCGACTCGACTTACGTAGTACACTTACCCGGATTATCAATCTCTAGCCTCACTCTTGACGACAGTACTTAGTGTGGACTAGGTTTTGGAGTAACCGTTACTCAAACCAAGTCGAACTTCACATTTTTGTCTGTTTCAAGCCCGTCCATCATAGCGCCCACAAACACAAAAACAAGGACGCTGTTTCCTATCCGACCCCATTTGTCTCATGCGGTCATTCAATCGGAGAAGCACGACCATTGCTTGGCTCCCACGAATACAATAATCCTGCACCCACATTCCGCCTCATTTCATACATGCGCATACTTACACTCGCATTATAAAACCCATGACCACCTCCATTATGGATCCCCACATCTCACCCCAACCCTCCCACCACACGTTCAAGGTGTAATAAACGGAACAGAACGTCTTTTGGGATGGTTAGGAATTGCCCTTTTACTTACACCCCCGCTTCGTTTTCCTTGCATGCTATGAATGCCTCTACTAACTTTTTCGTATAGTTGCCGATTGAAAGATTCTTCCGTCGATACGAGACAGACTCAAGGGCACCATTCACATACGCTCCACCTCCGTCGCATTCAGCGCCCGCCAACTTCAGGCGTCTGTGTGCTGCACGAGGGTTATCGTCCAAATCGGAAGATCCTGCTGTAAAGAAGGGTTTGAAGAAGTTGAGGAAAAAATACAATAGGGCACTCGTGGATCAGTTCAACGAATTGTATGGGAAGGATGACAACATTGAAGGATGGCAGGATATATGTCGGATTACAGGAACTGCCGATCCCCCGAACGACATTGAAGCATGCAAAGCCGTGAGTAACTATTTGTTGCCAGCAGGATGACCGAAGTGCCAACTTACTTCGTCTCTTAATCCATTTTGTAGATCATGAAGATAACGCAGGTTAACTTGATAGACTTAACGGAGTGGATAGGGGATGAGAACACGCCAACTGTAGACGTATTCGAAACGTTGGAAGATTTAGCCACGTACTCATTCAAGGAAGGCAAGGTCTTTCCACGAGGTGTGATCCATGCCGGAGACGTGCTCGAATTTTTCTTGAGAAGGATTCGTGGTGCGCAACGGTCGGAGTTTGGGCCCCCAGTTCGGAAAAGGCGTGTTAGAACTAGACGTCGAGGGAATGCGCGTAGGTAGAGTAAAATTCGACATAGTTGAAACAGTACTGCAGAACAATCTGGAACCAATGCTTACTATTCCGATAAGGCTTCGCCTTGTTCTCTGTGTCTATTCACTCTTCAATATCGAAAGCTATATGGGGGATGTTAAAATGAAGCGGTCGTTCACAAGTGGTTCATCGGAGTAAGAGACACGCACGAATCCACCGTTGCTCATGATAGCATAAGCTTTGTGGTACTCACCGTCATGAGGAATGATATGTAGTGAGTGGCGATCGATAATACGTTACGAGGAAGGTGAGGTGACAGATAGACGAAGGCAGCATTGCAGGATAACCCTGCTTTCGTTGAATGTGAAAATTTGAAAATCGATGTATTTGTCATTGTTTTGTTTTGTCACCTCCATCGAATCCCTGGGCAGTTGAATGCCTTCTACGACCATCCACCAAACCAACGTCCGACGCTCTTTCGTTCTCTTCCGCACAAGACTCTATTCCCCTCCGAATATCATCCCGCTTGAGACTCACCGCAGCACAACAAAGACAGGATCAATTCAAATTTAATTACCTCTTACCTTTGCGTCATTCATGGTCGCAACGAACCCTGCATGAGATGATGGACATGTTGCATAACTTTCCAATTCTATAAAGGCAACTTACACAACGTCAACGGATCTTCTCCAGGGTTCCTTCCTTCCCCGCCCCCGCATTCATCCACCTAAACCTCACAGACTCACCATGTCGAACCTCCTTCACCTCAAGCTCCTCCCCATAATCCTTCTCTCACTCATTACCGCTACACTTGGGGCAGTAACATCCTCACCCACCAATGTCAACGGTAAAACCTACGATTACATCGTCGTAGGCGGGGGTCTCGCTGGAACAACCGTCGCGGCGCGTCTCGCAGAGAACTCGGCGGTCACCGTGTTGATGGTTGAGATTGGCGGAGATGACAGGAAGGATCCGAGAGTGTATGATATTTACAGATATGGCGAGGCGTTTAATTCAGAGCTGACGTGGAGTTGGCCAACTGATCAAGGGAGGGGAATTCTCGGGTGTGTGTTTTGGTTCTCCTTACTTATGATGAGCTCGCTGAAACGACTTGATTTTATAATAGTGGAAAGACATTGGGCGGTGGAAGTTCGTCCATTTCTTCGTGCTTTACGACCTTGAAGTTAACCAACACACCTGTCATTTAGCATCTATCAACGGAGCCGCATACACGCGTGGGTTGAACGCGCAATACGATGCGTGGACGACGTTGCTCGAACCATCCGAGTCGGGAGCGGGTTGGAATTGGCAGGGTTTATGGAATTATATGCGAAAGGTACGGTGGTCAAAATTTTCTCCCCATTCATGGTGATATTCAATATTCCATGTTAACATTCAAAACGTTGATCATTGGATGCGTTTCTCCACTGTTGTTTCTATCACTAAATTTCTACCATAACATCCCGAAAACTTCCTCTTCGGATCTTTTTCGCCATCTATTGATTCCAACCTAAGTACTAATTCCTATTGATTCACAGTCCGAAACATTCTCGCCTCCCAATGCTGATCAAGCCTCCAAAGGCGCGCAGTCCATCAATTCCTATCATGGCTTCTCAGGTCCTGTTCAGGTTCGTCCTTACTCTATCTCACCCTCGTCTGTCAACTAACATGCTGTATATGTTACGCAATATGTCAGGTTACATTCCCCAACCAGATGTACGGAGGCCCACAGCAAAAAGCATTCGCTCAAACTATGGTCAACTTGACCGGAATCAATCTTTATAAGGACTTGAACGGCGGCACGCCTAACTGCGTTTCATTCACGCCTCTTGTGAGTCTAGCTCCCTGTGTCCTATCAACTCACTCTAAATAAAACCCTAATTCACGCATATACTCAGTCCATCAACTGGCACGACTCTGACCACCGCTCCTCATCCATCCAAGCCTATCTCACCCCCGTCGAAAGCGTTCGAACGAAATGGACGACGCTGACGAGGCATTTCGTTACCAAGATCACGTTCAAGGCGGGTGGAATCCCGGTTACGGCTTCGGGGATTGAGTTTGCGCCGGCGAGTGGTGGCGGGACGAGGTATACGGCGTTTGCGAGGAGGGAAGTGATTGTTGCTGCTGGTGCGATTCAGGTGCGTGATTTGTGATTGTGCTGGGTGGGTTTGACTGGACGTTGATGCGTATAATTGGTAGACCCCTGCGCTTCTTCAACTCTCGGGAATTGGAGATAGTGCCATTTTGAACCCGCTTGGAATTCAGACGAGGGTGGATTTGAAAGGTGTAGGAAGGAATTTACAAGAGCAGGTACGTATCATCGTCACACTCTCCACACCCAACTCTAAGAATGCTCATCACCCCACGCCTTCCAATTCATCTTCTAGACAATGTCCACCCTCGGCGCCAAATCCAACGGCTTCAACCCCGGCGGCCGTGGGCCCTCCAACGTCATCGCCTTCCCGAACATGTATCAGCTCTTCGGGTCGAACTCGACGGCTGTTGCGAACCGCATCAGGGCGTCGATTGGTGCGTGGGCGGATGTGGCGGCGGCGAATGGGGGAGGGGTGAGTAAGGCTGCGATGGAGGTGTTGTTGGGTGTGCAGGGGGGTTTGATTTTGGATAGGAATGGTGAGTGGGTTTTAGAGTTTGGGGTGAGGTGATGGGTGGGTGCTGATGAAATGTGACACGTAGCTCCGTTGGTTGAGATGTTTTCGAATACGGGATATCCCGAGTGAGTTCTACTCTTTCTGTTCGTTTTGGATTTAGATTGAATGGTTGTCGATAGTACCCTTGGTGTTCTCATGTGGAATTTGTTGCCTTTTAGTAGGGGAAGTGTTAGGATTACTGTAAGTGTTTCGACTGTGGAGTTTGTTAGGCTTGATTCCTCGCTCTGCGTTGTGTTGGCGTATTTCCGAGGGTGGCGTTCGAATCGTCGAACTGGGTCGACACGGTCGAAAAGTGTTCGAAAAAAACATCGAACCCGTTCAATCTTCGATCGCATTTCCCTCTTCGCTTTTTCGTTTCCTCCGAATCACCATATCTAGGAAATCGTTATTGTTGCGGATACTAACCAACCCTCCCTTCGAATCGATCCACAGACCACAGATCCATTCGTCAAACCCAAAGTCTCTGTCAATTATTTCAGCGCAGACGTTGATCTCGACGTTCAAGTCGCTGGAGCGAGGTTGACTAGGAAATTGTTGAGTTCTGGTTCGATGAAGTACGTCTTGATTTTCTCTTTCGTGCTACATCTCGATTCCCTCGAGTTATATCTTCGTTTCGATTGGCACTAACCCCAACGCTCTAGATCACTCTCCGCTGGTGAAACCTTCCCCGGGACGACCAAGGTCCCAGATAATGCCCAACGAGGCACGGACGCGGCGTGGAAGACGTGGATTAAGAATGAGTTTGTGGCTGTTGCGCATCCTGTGGGTACGGCGTCGATGATGAGGCGTGGACTTGGAGGTGCGTTTCGATTCCACTCATCCTTCCATTCATATCTCTAATGTCTGTCTCTATATCTAATCATACGTGTAGGTGTGGTCAACGCCCAACTCAAGGTATACGACACGACGAATGTGAGAGTTGTAGATGCGTCGATGATGCCGATGCAGATTAGCGCGCATTTGTCGGCGACGCTTTATGGGGTTGCGGAGAAGGCGGCGGATATGATTAAGGCGAGCTGGCCTTAGGTGTAGGACGAGTATTTAGGGACCCGGGAGGGCGAGAAGAGGAGAGAAGAGAGGGGAAGTAAAGGGGAGGGTTGGGGTGACGAGGATGATGGACTAATGTTTTCATTGGGATACGAACCTTTTTATGACGGACTGTTAGCTAACGATGTATAGTTGAGCGTGTGTTGATAATGTTGCAAGATATGGATTTGTTTTGTGGTGGTCCATACCAGGTTGATAATGCAGGTAGATTAGAGGGGGGATTTAACTATGATATGAATTCAACTGTTTATACAACTGCAAGAATATTTTCGACTAACGACGAGAACCCGTTTGACGCTTGGTTCGAACCCTTTTTTTCCCAGCTCTCTGACCAGAACCAACTCCCCCATGCGCAGAGAGTTTTCGCAAAAAGAACCTTAACACATCCCCAGCGTGGAGCTCCCTTCTTGGAAAGACTTTGTTGTTGTCGAACGAGTAGTCTCTCAGCGATTCGACGTCCGCGAACACCGTCACAAACTCCGAGTCCTTGTCTCCTATCCACTCGGTCAGGTCAACCAAATTGACATGTGTCTCCTTCATGATCTAATAAAAGGGAGAACGGGTAAGGAACATTGTTCACTGAGCGCTTGGGAGAATGTCTGGTAAAAGAGCTGACTCACAGCCTGACACTCCCCGATGGTTGGGGGTGGGTTGCGTGTCCCAGTAATTCGACATAATTCTTGCCATCCAGCGATATTGTCCCGCATACCATATAGTTGGTTGAACTGATCAATTAGGGACCTATTGAACTTGTCCTGCAATGCCTGGAACTCCTCATCGAATACTCGAATGGTGCGGTTGAACGGGAATCCAAGTGCCATCCAGAGGCTCTTGAAGTTAGTCGGTGCCGGTTTAGAGCGGTCATAGGTAAACGCCAGGCCGGGGTCGTTGTGGTATGGATGAAAGAATGCTTCAATCGGTAACTACATAATATGCAAGGTCAGTACGATCACGATCAATTAACGATATCTTAACAAGATAAAGCGAAAAGAAAGAGAATATAAGAGCAAATCCTAACCATCCCAAAAGACGTTCCGTTCCGTGTATTAGACTGTGAACGTGTGGTGGGAGGGTTGGGGTGAGATGTGGGGATCCATAATGGAGATGGTCATGGGTTTTATAATGCGAGTGTATGCGCATGTATGTCCGTGTGATGTGAGGCGGAATGTGGGTGCAGGATAAGTGTATTCATGGGAGCCGGTTAATGGTCGTGCTTCTTCGATTGAATGAAGGCATGAGGAAAATGGGGTCGGACGGGGAACATTGCCCTTGGTTTTGTGTTTGTGGGTGCTATAATGAACGTGTTTGAAACAGTGATAGGGAAGTTCGACTCGCTTTGACTAAAGCCTAGTCCAAGCCCAGTCCATCCTCAGAGAGTGCTGGTATCACCAGTGAGACTCTACTTATTTCCCGTCTGACACAGATGCGGAAAGCTTCCTCTTCTTTTTCTGCACGAACGCCTAGTGTTTGCAGGCTCCTTCCCACTCCCTTACGCTCGTGTCTGCTCCCCCGTTTTTGGACTTCGTCAAGTTTTGACACCGTGTATGTAGCGGAACTGGCAAAGGCTTTAGTGTGGCTGTGCACGGCTACATATGTTTGATAAGCACCAGCACTACTGAACGCGCCTCGAACGCGGCGCTCGAATGCATTTGTTTTCTGTTGTTTTCGTGCATTATTTCTTCAAGGGGAATTGGATTTGGCACCTACACTCATTGAGTTCAGTTTTAGACTTAATAATACATTTTTTGCTTATAGAGGTGAGATTGAGTACACATCATGTAGCACGCACCTGTGAATACTAAGGGAGAGAACAATTGGATAAAGGCACAGATTCTTTGCAATGTAGACATGAAATTCGGGCAACTTCCCTGTATATAAGTAGTACGAAGTTTGATACTTCGGGGTGCGCATCGGCATGCTCAAAATTGCGCAACCAGCTTCTGGTACTGCAAATTGTTAGATGTAAAATACGGAACATATACTGTCGCCATCTCATTTTAATCTGTGCAATTCGTGTGCTCCTTTCATAATATAAGAATACAAAACCTCAAAGCTTCATATTTTTTTTGATCCCTGATGCGCCAATGACGGACAGCTAGTTAGTAGTATTCCTGGAGACTGTTAATTTTTAATGTATTTGAAAATAACAACTGAATAACCTGTTCCCTGGGGTAAGGTAAATAAAATCCCAAGTTTCGTCAACAGGCTCTAAGTGAATTGAATTTTAAATAATATCCCAACTTGCAGTTTGTGCAAGGAAACCAAAGTGCATTTGAGCGATGCGTTTGAGGCTCGTACGCAGTGCTGCTGCTTATTTTAATATTTAACGTATGTCGCCGTGCACAGCCACAGCGCTTGAGCACGGTTGTCTTTTGACTTCCTTGCTCTCTCGGCCTCCCTCGCATTTCCGTTCTCTCGTGCTTCCCTCTATGGCTCAGCCCTATCTCTTGAGCCCAACTTCAAATTCTTCTTCGAATACCAGGTCCAGAGCGCTCATTGGTGAGTAGAGGCAGAGACGCTGATTGAGCCAACTTATTGATTCCTTGTAGCCTCCACTGGCAGTTCTTGCTCACATGTGGCCCATCCATCTATCCGACCGGCGACGGACGAAGCATCGACAATGGCAAGTATACCTTTACTGGAATTGGACTAGCTGATGATAAAATTAAATGTGTCTTATAGCTGTCCCATACTCGCATCGTGCGATGTAAGTTAGTCACCATGACAAAATGATTCTCAACCACGCGCATTTTAGTTTGTCGCACCACACGTATCAGAACCAAGGACTTGAAGGTACAATCCGCTAGCACACAATTGCGCACACATGTCTGAAATATCCTTAGGAATACAAAAGCTCTACCAGAACTCATCACCAGCTGCAGCGTATAACTCCAGGGATCGTTACGATCCACCGAAATGTCACCCCAACACAAGGACTGGACTACTCAACATGACTCAGAAATGGGTAGATGATGGCTCGCCCGACATTATGTGGCTTTATGGCTCAGCGGGGTCAGGCAAGTCTGCGGTTGCACGGACCACATGCGAGCGACTGCGTGCACATTCCAATCTAGCCGCATCCTTCTTCTTTTCGAGAACAGCGCCTGCAGACAGTCACCGTGGTCATGAAGGACGTTTTGTCACGACAATTGCCTATCAGCTCACTGAATCAATCCCTGATCTACGACACTACGTCGAACAGGTCATCCTGGCCAGGCCCTCTGTGTTTGACTTGACTCTCCCGGAGCAGGTTGTCGCACTCATCTTCGATCCTTTGTCGCAGCTCAACCGCGATGGAGCGAACGACGATAGTCTTTCAAAGCCCAAGATTATTGTTGTTGATAGTCTCGACGAATGTGAGGACGAAACCGGCCAGAAACAGGTTCTTGAAGCCATTGCTACGCTTGTCAGACATCAGGATATCTTCCCCTTTTCGGTTTTCCTTACCAGCCGACCAGAGGTGCTGATTAGCACATGGTTTGCCACTGCAGAAGCAGAACATCGACAGTTGCTTCGCAGAATTGTGCTCCTAGACCATTGCGACAGTGACCACAACATCTACCTGTTCTTGAAGGACGAAACTACCATGCTTCGACAGTCGCACCCATTTAGAGGAAAGATTCCAGCTAACTGGCCACCGCCACCGTTTCTGGAGGAGATAGTTCAGCGCGCTAATGGCCTGTTTGTATACGCTTCAACTATTATGAAGTATATCAAGGATCTACGGCATAATCCCGTCAGTAGACTTGAAGCAGTTTTGCAAAATGCCGTTCCCCAGGAGGACCAACCATATGCGGAGTTGGATGTATTGTATCTTTACATCTTAAAGCGGACCACATACCCCGACTTTGTGCGTCGATTACTTGGGTACCAACTTGCTACGCTGTCCTTCTATGGTCGCTTTGATGAGGGGAGGCTCGAGGAATACTTAATAAACTTTATTCCCTCCCCTGCTCTGTGGACACACTTTTGATTGATCTGCACTCGATCATGACTTGTGGTTCCACTGGCCTGATGTATCGAAGGAATTCCGAATCTTCCATATTGTTTGGACCCAACTTTAGGGACCCCGATCCCACCCTATTTCATCATGCATCACTTGTTGAGTTTCTGCAGCCAGGAGGTCGCAGGAGTTTTACATTAATGTGCAACAATTCGACCAGGACATCACAGAATTGGCGCTCCAGAAAATCAGCCGTGAGTCGCCCATTCCTAAAGTTGAGCTTAAAGGTCCTAACTTCGAAATGGTTAATCAATGATTATGGATTCAGACGCCTCAGATAGGCACTACGTCACATACTGTTTCTTGACAGTTCTCCAAACTAAGGCGTCTCGACTCCAGACCTACACCGATAAAATACGGAAGCAACTGGTTCGCTGGGACTCCTTGCACAACGGTGTTATGCATGAGATCCTTAGCAGCCTTGCCCAAGGACATGGCTACACTCTATTCCAACGCGCTGAATCTCTGTTTACCATAATCGACGTCAATCTGTCAAACGCCTTTTCCCCAGCAGTCTCAAGAAAGCGAGAACAATATCGCCAGATGCTCGAACGTGTAGGGATACCGGGACAACTGCTTGTAATGTTTGAAGACAGGGTGATAGACTCTGGTCTTTACGATCAAGAAATTGCTTCTGTCCCTCGGCTGTCACGGTGGCAAATATTTCCCGACCTTCACTACCACCTGGGAGCTGATGTATCGCAATCCTGTGATAATTTGCCCCAGCCCTTGTGCACAGAATTTGGTGAACCGAGCTGGCATGATCATAACAACCTGCTTTCTGAATTTTGGGAATCCAGTGCACGAAACCAGGAAGAATCATTCCAAGTAGAAGGATTTCTTCGCAACTTATCATTTGAAGTACAAGATGCAGTTCTATTCTGGCTGCAGCAGTGCATACTTCTGTGCGTATTTCAACCATTTTTGCATGATCACCATCACCTGAATGCTGATGCCAAGCATCCTTTTTTCTTAGACTCGACCCGTCCGAAGAGGCCAGCAAATCAAACGAAGTGCGGGTTGTTTTTGACCGCCAGAAGGAAATCGAGGGCGAGAAGTGGCGCGCAAAAGTCGTGGCTCGCCGTTTACGGGTGCTCCAGTCTTTTATATGGGAGCGCTGTCCTCTGTCAGCCGACATAGTGTGTACTTTGGAAAGGATTTCAAAAATATTTTTCCCGGGTCATGTTGCCTCCGACATAGATGACATTGAGCTCCTCAAGATCAGGGTCAATCCGGCATTACGGACAGAGCTTTTGTGCTCGTTCTCGCATCCGTTGTTTGCGCTCCCTGGTTGGTACTCCTCGCCAATGCCAGAGCATCTCATGTGTTATAGTCCATCTTATAAATCAAAAGGCATTCACAATTATATGCGTGTAGGTCTATATTTAACTTCTTGGTCTTCCTATTCAACATTACTGACGTATTTGCTGCGCAGCTGTACTACATACGCAAAACCGCCGACGACAACATTTCGGACACTTCTGCTATCCCTGCACAGTTCGTGGCCCGGACGACAATTGACCCTGTGACTTCGGCTTCAGACTTTGTCCCAGACGAGCGTCACATTTACGACCATCTCGTCGATTATTTTTACTAGGTCCTACAGCATGCCTGGATATCAATATGATACATTTCCCGATATAAAATGGATCTAAATCTGGTAATTAATGACTTTTATTCTGACTGGAAACGTCAAAATCAACTTGAAGGATTTGACGACCTCCTCGAGTTTGAGATTTACCGCATCTAGAGTAATTGAAAACGTTAACATCAAAGTAAAAGAGGTTTGATAGGTAAAAGGGATGGGTCATGAGAGAGAAAGTCAAAGGGAAAATACGGATGGCACCGAATTCAATGGCCGGGCCCGCTTGCGCAGAAGCGTCGTTCTATACTTCAACCTCAGACACACCAAAATTTTCCAGTAACGAAGGTATGTATCAGTTTAAAGTCACCTGGATTCCGGTTGAAAAAGTTTAAATGTGCCGGTATAGAAAAACATACGAGTCATGCGACCTACAAGAAAGTCTGTAGGAAGCGCATATACTCACCATTACCCCTGTGTTCAACGACCTTGGTCGACTTGCTCAGGCTGGATTCGTCAACGTTTTATCAGTTAGTAATCTGGACTTTATTCCAAGTGACGACCGGGTAGAGAGCAATGACCACCAACCATTGGGAATTATTATAATTGAATGAAGAATAAAGCCCTCACACCTTGCATACACCACCCCCAATTTATTGTCGTGGTCCGACTACGGGAGACTATGCATACCCACCCACAACCCACCTGCATCCAACTTTGGCTTTTCACAATCCACTCCTCCACACAATTAGAAAAGAACATAAGCCGAACACTTCTCGCTCTTATTCCCATTCTTGTTCTCATCCTTATCCTCGTTCTCATTCACTCTGCGTATTCTTTTCATTCCATGCCATACAACCCAAAAAAAACCTTCTTGATTTCACGAGGGAGAAAAAAGCTACGAGAATCTATAACAAGTATAATAAAACAAAGCCCAAAAACACTACTCCGAGTACGGGTAAAATACGCATTATTGAATTATACGAAAACATCGTAGGCAGAAAAGCGTGCGTAGCACATCGTCAATTTTCAAGGGGGAGAACAGTAAGTGGTCAACTAGAGACACCGAGAAAGCGAAGGTGATGTAAAGTGATGAACACCCAACTCCAGACCCATCAAAACCAGACCAGAAAGCAGAAACAGAGAGAGAAAGGACGGGCTCTAGGTCCTGTGCGAAGCGTTCTGTGTAAAGAACCAGGGGTGGGTGCCAGATAATGAGGGTGAAATGCATATAATGCAGCCGTCTATGCGAATGATGAGGAAAGAAACCAGAAAAAAGAAAAAGAGGAAGAGATGGCCAGTGGCGAACGAGAGAGAGCAAGAGAGAGAGATGAGAGAGATGTGCGTGTGGTGGTATTACAGATGCGCCAAGACATGCAAGGAAGATGAATGATGATATGATTATGGGGGGCGTTTAAAAATGCAATATGTGATGTGGGTGGTCATTAGGGATTTATAAACGAACGTGTGCGGGAGCGGGGTCTCTAAACAAACGCAGTCATCGGGAAAAGCGCACTTGGTGCACGCGGCTGTGCGCGCGGGGCTTGAGAATGACCTCCTCAGTGTCGGTGGTGGTGTCAGCGGGGGTAGCAGCACGCTTCGACTCCTTTTTTCCGCAAGACTTGCTGGAGCCAGTGGAAGGCTGGGGGGTCGCACCAGAGCCAGTTTTGGATCCGCCGTTTCCGCCGTTGTTGTTATTACTAGTAGCAGAAGCGGGGGAAGCCGAGGGCGCAGGGGGAGAAACAGGAGCAGGAGCACCATCAGAGCCAGCAGCGAAAGTGGCGATCTGGGGACCGGAGAACTCGTACGCAACACGGGTGTTGAACACACAAGGGGTATGAATACTAGGGTCGCTATCCTTGTAGGTAGCAGGGAAAGTAGCAAGGTTGCCTTGGGGGACACATAGTGGCTGGTTTTATTATGAACATGTTTGATTGTGGTGTTGGTGATTGAGAGTACGAGCGACAGGAGCGACATGAGAAGGTCAATGTTGGCTTCGTTGGCATGGGGTTTAAGTAGATAGGGACATGAAAAGTCGAAAGGGGCCGGAGTAGAACTTGAATAGTATAGTGCCACCGAACATGGACTAGAAAAGTGAACGTGTTAGACAGATAACTCTGACGGATATTGCTGAAAATCCACGTCACCTTTCTCCGTTTCTCTTCAAGTCGGCACATGAGAACATTGGAGACGCCGAGGTGACATGAGATGCAGAAATTTGGTTAAAATAAATGAGCAGCTCTCCATGTCGTTTTCAGAGGGACTCAGTAAAACCTCATTCGTTTTCCTGGTGTCGTCTTCCAACAAAGCCTATAGTATCATCAGACATCCTGTCTTATCTCCTCGCACAACTCTAGATACTTTCATCCAATGCTGGCAGGGTTGACAGTGCAAGTGCGATTGCGTAGAGTCCATAATATCAAGTATTCGAGGTACCCCAGAATCGTGTTGGATTGCATGTAAGTATTAAAGTTAGAGTGATGAATTCGACGAAGTCAATGTCGCACCAAGTTCAACTCAATGATTCATTTTCACACGCCCCTATTCCTACAAACGAAAACATTCTACTGCTGCTCGTCAATCGCTTGACTCTAAAGGTTACAGTAAGTGTCATGCATATGGGTATACAGTACTATTTTTCAAAAAACATATCCAGATTGAATCCTGGACCCAGCTCTCGTATCATCGATGGATGCTACTAGTTCACAGTTCAATCAAGTCCACCTCGACTTGTTTTAACGTCAAGTTTCCTGGAATTATCGTCTGTCGTTCGGATACACACCAGTCCGACTCCTGCAACCACCTTTTCTACCATATTTTATCTTATCCAATTTTTTTTCACGTACGTAGCTGCTCCTGCTCTCGCTCTCGCTCGCCCCTCTCGCTTATTTTTCAACCCACCCACCAAATTTAAAGCGGAGCTCTTACTACAGATATACACAATGACGCTGGGTTGCTTGGCCGACGGCATTGCATAACATTCACTGCATTTGAATTTTGAATTGTATCGCTTACTATCACTGTCCTCAGGTGTCCACCCCTGTTCAGCAACACCGTTCCATGACACCAACACAGACGGGCCAAGGTGGTAGCAAATTCCTCTTCAGTGGTCCAACGGAGTTCCACATAACCCGTGCCAGTGCTCCGCGTATATCAGGGGGAAAAGGTTTGTTTCCTTCAACTACTTTCTGCCAATTCTTTGGGCAGTAAATTTTGTTATATAGCATAGTACTAACGTTGGTAAACAAAATTGGATTAGCCTTATATAAGTTACTTCAGAATGCTGCTCCTGCGGCGTTCCACAACTCTAGGGAACGATCTGACCCTCCAAGGTGTCACCCCAAGACGCGGAAGCCCACACTCCAGACCATTCTTGATTTCAGCAGTAATCGTGCCAAATCTTCCGCCCGTATCCTATGGCTAGATGGTCCAGCTGGAGCCGGAAAGTCAGCCATAGCCCAAACCGTCGCCGATACACTCTCCCAGAAACAAGGCTTAGCCGCTTCGTTTTTCTTCTCCCATATCCCAAGTGAAGATCAACGTCATCACGAGCAAAGGTTAATCCTTACAATCGCCTATCAGCTTATTCAGAATATCCCTTCTATTCGTCCGTACATCGAGGATGTCATCACGCACAACCCAGCTGTCTTTGGGCTTAACCTTGACGATCAAGTTGAAGCCCTGATCCTGTATCCTTTTCAACGGATTCAAAGAGAAGAGCCAGCCGCCTTGAACCACGAAGGTCCCCCACGCATGATCATTGTTGATGGCCTGGACGAGTGTGGTGACAAGCAAGCGCAGTTGCGGGTGCTCAGGTCTTTGCAACGACTCGTGAAGCAAGACACATTCCCGTTTGCTGTGCTCATTACCAGCCGTTCAGAGCATCCCATTCCACAGTGGTTCCATGAAAGACTTACAGATGGTACAGCGTGCCGAATATCTCTAGAGGAATGCACCAACAAAGACGAGGACATCGAAATTTTTGTCACTGAAGGTTTGGTTTATATCAGCCAGTCGCATCCATACCGACACCACATTACACCTGGCTGGCCATCCAAAAAGCTCATTCAACGGATTGTACACAAATCTTCTGGGCAGTTCATCTACGCTAAGACTGTTTTGACGTATTTAAACGATGCCGGAGACATTCCTGATCAGCGTCTGGATGCTCTCCTGCGAGCTTCAGGAGACCAAGACCCAAATAGTAGCCCCTATACGGGCTCAGATCTCGACATACTCTTTTCTAGCATCCTTGACAAGCTTCGCAACGTCGAGGAGGTCCTCCCAATCTTGGCATTTCAGTTACTGTGTCCCCTAGTCCAGTATCATTCAGCACGGTACACCCAAAATCAATTTAATCGACATCCATTTGCCACACATCTACTCTCCTTGCAACGTCCGATGGACTTCCTCATCAGAGATCTCATTTCGATTGTCAAGCCTAGGGATAAGTGTGACTGGGAGCCACTCATCTTTTACCACCAGTCTTTGTGCGACTTTCTCACAGATCGCAAACGTGCACCTAACCAGATATATTTGAATATGGAGGAATGGCTCCCCAAACTCCTTGATATGGTATCCTTCCAGCTACATAGTGCGTCACTCTATCTGGATCCATAATCGTCACATACATTTCTTAACGGATCTACAGATTATCTAGGGCGTCCGTGGTACGTTGAAGACCTCCCGGGTCCCCTGTATGTTCTATTTTTGTGGAAAACCTATTGCACCTACGTTGCAAAAGCAAAGCCAACCATTCAGATCCGAAATGAAATTTTGAGGTGGACGAAAGTCACCCCAACAACCCTTTTTAATCTCGTGGAGCATTTAGACCCGATTACTCTGTTGAACATCATCTCTGAAGTGGTAAGTGGGTCGATTATACCTACAATAGTAATGTACCCAATTTTGGCAGAGGCTAGACGATGCGCCCGCGCTGTTGCGCAATATCATCTCAACGTCATTTCTTCCACCCCTTCAGAACATGATATCCATATATCTCCAGCAACCCACATTGCCACCAGAGCTACTCATCATTTCCTCCCTCCCTATATTGTCATGGGCAGGACAACGCAACATAGCATCGATTGTCAGATATGTCCACATATCCTTGAAGAAAAAAGTTGGGACCCAGAATATGGAGCAACTTTTTAAAACAGGTGCCTACAACGTTTTTGAAGCCTACAGCAATGTGACTAGTCGGCCTATACTATGGTGGAAGGAAGTACTACAGTATATTATTACCCACTATGGTGTCGCAGATTCATCCAATCCAACCATAAAGCCAATTTTCTCCCCAAACGATTACTCGGCCGCTGCGTTATATTACCTTCAGGTTCTAAAAACGATGTGAGCTCTACCCACGAATATCCTCTCGTTGTATTCCCGTTTCTTAACGTATCTCTCTTGCCAGTAACCAGACCAGCAGAAAATTGACATTGAGTACCGACGTGATGGCAATGATGCTGCGATCGGCTTCATTATCACAGGAACTTGCCTCCGAACTAAAGGCTTACGGAGATGCAGCCCATAAGGACGAAATATCAGATTACTTGAATGTATGTCTAAGGGTTATTTACCTTCGTCATGTTGGATGCAGCATTGAAGTCACGTTTTACTCAACAGCTAATCGATGTATGTGCCCGAGGGGATTACGATCTCTCCATCCTTCCCAAACACCAGCACTTCGGTGACCAGCACTCAGCTCATTATATATCAACAAAGCTGGGACTCAAAAACGGGTTTACAAATGAGTTGTTGAACCCCTGCATGGGATATGTATTTTAGCTAGCACCCAGCAAATACAAACATATATAAAGTGTTATATATCTACATTTTTGAAAAGTAGACGGGTTCAATTTACTGGGGTACGACGTTTAACTTGTTGAACACAATATACATATGCACCTGAACGAGAAGTGCGGATAGGATATATCACATTGATAGCCCCGGACT
Organism: Panaeolus papilionaceus; assembly: GCA_015501605.1. Lineage (NCBI taxonomy): Eukaryota > Fungi > Basidiomycota > Agaricomycetes > Agaricales > Panaeolus > Panaeolus papilionaceus. Next base: position 887,540 of record JADNRZ010000012.1, on the reverse strand, counting down.
TCCGAAATTTTCGCACACCCTCAGTGCGAGCCTATGACTCAGAATAGTGTATACAGACACCTTTTCATCTCGTTTCTCATCTATGGCACCTTCTAAACCTTCGATGTCTGGAGCCCACGGCCGTAAAATTGGACCGTCACAGCTCGCAGGTGAGCAGAATATGCTATCTTTCTTTGATTTTGCTTGGCACCTTGTTTTACCTTGACTTCCCACATGCAGCACAACGAACATCCGCTCGTTTGGCAGCAAGAGTGAGTGGCTACCCCGGGACATCCTATGTAGCATCTAGTAGTAATGCTTCTCCAGATGGTAAACTTTCGTTTTTCACAATTTGCTGTGTCGTATCTCATCTGAACTCACCGTCTGCAAACCCACAGAGCCTTCAGGATCTACATCTAGTGGTCTGGCGTTACGATCTCAAGTTACAGTCAACAGCAAAAAGAAAAAAAGGAAAAAGCAGGTGTTGGACACAAATGTCAGGTCTGTGGCTCCGGAACACAACAGTCCTGCAGAAAATGAAACAAGTGTGTAACCCCTAAATCATCACCATGAATATGACGATAATGTTCCATTGCGACATAGTAGTCCCAAAGTCGATAATCAGCGCTGGCACCAAACCTTCGGTAGACATGAAAAATGCGGCTCAGCAGGACTTAGATGGTAAGCAATACCTGGTATTTCAAAGCAACGATGCAACTAACACTTTAGAAGGGCCCATACAGAAACTGTACCATAACTCATCACCAGCAGCAGCATTCAACTCCAGGAATCGGTTAGATTCACCAAAATGCCATCCCAAAACCCGGATTAGACTGCTCGACGCGATATTAAATTGGGCAGATGATGGTTCACCTCGCATTATGTGGCTGTATGGCGCAGCAGGAGCAGGCAAGTCTACTATTTCGCAGACCGTGTGTGAGGAAATTTGTGCAGGATCCAATCTTGCTGCCTCTTTTTTCTTTTCGAGAATGGCACCCGTGGAATGTCATTGTGGGCATGAAGGAGGTTTTGTCGCTACGATTGCTTATCAGCTCACTGTGGCAATACCCGGCCTACGTCGCTATGTCGAGCAGGTCATCCTGACCAGACCCTCTGTTTTTGCCCTTGCTATCCGGGAGCAGGTCCTTGCACTCATCCTCAATCCCTTGTCGCGACTCATCCACGATAAAGGCGAAGATAATAATTTCCCACAGCCGAGGATTATCATCGTTGACGGACTCGACGAGTGCCGGGAGGAAGCTAGCCAGGAGCAAGTTCTCGATGCTATTACCACCCTTGTCCAGCATCAGGATATCTTCCCATTCTCGGTTTTTCTCTCCAGTAGGCCAGTGCCCGTCATTCACTCCTGGTTCTCTGCCACGGAGGCAAAATCACCCACATTGGTTCAGAGGATCTCTCTACAGGATCATTGTGACGGAGACCGTGATATCGAAATGTTTTTCATGGATCAGGCTGCCGATATTCGACAATCTCACCCCTTCAGAGACAAAATCCCAGTTAATTGGCCATCTCCTGTGTTAGCGAAGGAGGTCGCACAACGTGCGTCTGGGAAAATTGTTTACGCTTCTACTGTGATGAAGTACGTCAAGGACCCACGACACCACCCTCACCACAGGCTCATGAGCACCATACATGACAAAATTGCCACACCTGATCGACCCAATTTAGAATTGGATACATTATATCTACACATCCTACGGCAGACCAAGCACCCCAGGCTTGTTCACCGAATACTTGCCTTTCAAATGACTACTCTGCCGTTCTACAACACCCTTTCTGACAACTATTCAAAAGAGAATATCTGCAGCTTTTTATCTCTCTCCGGGGATGTGGATGCCTTGTTCGTGGATCTGGACCCAATTCTCAATTACGGGATCAATCGGGAAAGAGCTCATCCTGTCGTTCCCACTCGCACTATGTTTTATCACCAATCATTCCCAGATTTTCTGCTAGATCTCCAACGATCAGAGGAATTTTATGTTGATATACAGAGATTTGATAATGAATTTTGCGAAATATCGCTCGACCACATCTGCAGTGAGTTTATCTCATCTTTTCACTTTTGATAACGTTGTGTCCAACCTTCGTCCTCGTATTTCAGACGAGTTGCGCGAAGACACTCCACGTGAGACCTATGTCGCATACTGCTTCCTGATTCTGCTCCAGAGTCGCGCACCTCTCCGTTCCCAACAGATAGATCAAATCCGTGAAGCACTCTCAAGATGGGGTTCATTGGACAAAATTGCGCTATACAACTCCCTTGAAGAATTGACGCCGATGGCCTTTACCAAGAGCAAAAGAGATGTAGTTGCAAACATTGACCGTAATCTGTGGAGGAAATTTTTGGACATCTTACAACCCATACCTCACAACCACTTTAATCAAGCGTACGAGAAGTTGGATACATTTTACCTCTACACCCTACGGCAAACCAAAGACCCAATTGCCGCGCATCGGTTGCTTGCCTTCTGTGTTTTTTTAACGTCTATTCGTGTTCGTGAACGGACCACCCACGAGGATTTTGTTGACTTCTGTGAATCATTTCTCGCTCTTCCATCCTCCATAGATATCCTTCTGTCTGACTTGTCATCTATAATGCACCAAGACATGGACGTTATCCTTGATCAGGATGGCCCTTGTCGTCGCTTCGCTCATCTGGGCCAAGAACACCTCGATATCCCTGTGTCCCGTATATTCCACTATGAATCATTTGTCGCGTTTCTCTTGGACCATCGACGAGCGAAGGAGTTCTATATAGATGTAGAGGAGTTTGACAGAATCTTCTACGAGCTAGCAATGGAGGGAATCAGTGGTGCGTCACTTTTCTTCATTTACAACGATGATTACGAATTGATTTTGTTCTGCATTGCATTGTTTAGTTCCTCGCTATCTCCGACTCGCGCCAGGAGACCCGTATAAAAAACGTTCCAAAGTAATCTATTGCTTCGCCATCCTCCTGCAATCTGAAACCGCCACTACCGAATGGGAAGCTGGCGAAGTAGTTGAGGCTCTTCAAAAGTGGGATTCCTTCGACGAAAACATGCTGTATGATGTCATGGAGCTCGTTTTGAGTGGCAAGAGTGGCGACAATACAGTGGAAAGTCGGTTCTTAACACTACTTGAATCGACACCAGCGGTGCGACACATATTTGTTGCAGCTCTCAAGAGAAAGCGTGTCCAGTACCACAATAGCCTTGCATCTTCGAATCTTCCAGCAGAGTTCTTTGCTTTCTTCCGCGGGGTAGACGAATCCATGCTGGCGTTCCCGCTCTCTGTAACACCAGAAAAAGTCGATCTTACGCTGCTAATGGTCGTCCACATCCACCACTCCTGCAAAAAACTTCTGCAATGGGATATGTGGGGTTTCCTCCAACACCACCCTCTCCAATCATCATCGTGGTTCACGATTGCGAGGATCTTGGCAGATTGTCAAGTTAAGCACGAGGGCGGCTCGGAACAACTCGAATACGAGGACTTGGACTGGGGCTCCGTCATATGCGAGGTCTCAGCCGCAGTTCTCTACTATATAAAGCAGATCATTGCGTTGTATGTCGTCAATATTTTTCAGCCCCTGTTACACAGACACTGACTGCTTGTAGATTTGACCCATCCCCAGATATTACTAGACCACAGGAGGTGTTGGACGCCTTTGGGTACCTTGAGGGGACCATTGGTCCGCATTGGCGAGAAATCGCTGCGCTGGAACTCTTGCGGTATATCCAATCGTCTCTTTGGTCCGAATGTCATATTTCAGATGAAATTGTCTCGGCTTTGAAGGAACTTTCCGACTGTTTATTTCCTCCCGACATCGTTTCAACTCTGGAGAACACCGCACTCTCCTCTTTACCCATTTATTCTTCCAAGCACAAAACATCATCAGCATTCCTCGACAGCCCTTGTGCTCTGCCTCGCTGGTATCTAGGTGGCTTTGACGAACAAGCTGTTTTTGAGCCAGATATGGAAAACAACCTTGGGTCGATTCATGATTATGTTCGGGTATGTACTCTTCTATTCCTTTCAAGGTTTAAAGGACGGCATATTTACATATTTACATATAGCTATATGATATATACAACAACCCGGCGTCGGGAGATCGTGACACTACGGGTAGCGGGTCGGACAGAGGCACCAACAAAACGGACGGAATTGAAGCGGATGTGCTCGTATCGGAAACGAAAGACCCCCATGCAGGCGGTCATATTGATTATGTGTCTTGGTCATTTGACAGCAGGATAGCGCGCTACAAAAATTCATTACGGATGCAAGTGGCCAGGAGCCAAGAGGAGGAGCAAGAGCAAGAGGAGTCATAGTCGGACATTGTTCAATATACACTTTTCCTAATAATTTTATATATTACATTGCAACTGTCAGCGCTCTCAACTTGTGCACAACGCTGTCTGTCATCGATCATCCTTGATCGTTTTTGAAAAAAACACTTCCATCTTAATACGGTAAAAAATCCTCTCATACTAAATTCTAGATACTGTTGGGTCGCCCTATCGTTCCCTGAATTCATCTCTAACTACATACAGATCGTCGACTCAAGTCAAGGATGCTCAAATCCAGCTCAAGGGGTGACCTCACAAGCCCCTATATTATCCCGGCAATCGGCTTTACTTATTATCCGGATTGAATTTGAGAAGTTGTTGAACATCGTGACACCGTGTTTGCTTTCGCACTGCAGTCATGCTGAACTCCACCTCTCCCCTGCATCTTTATCTACAAACGAGAAATAGGACGATATGTCGCAGTATTCGTCAAAATGGCTGAAAGTAATAGAACCATATCCACATGTTTTGCTGGTTGAGCTGGCACGGTAAGGGCATTTACATCTTTTGCATCAACCAAAGGTAACTGAGGTTGGTGTTCTTTTCATAGCGCGCCAGTCAACGCGTTTAACACCGAATTCTGGCAGGCGTACGGAAGGCTATTTGATTCTCTGACAGACGACGGCTACGATGTACGAGCTTTAGTTCTCTCGTCCGCGTTCCCGAAGATCTTCACTGCTGGGTTGGATTGTGAGTTTCTTGTTTTTGTTTCTCGTCTTTGAGCACAGATAATGATACTCACCAATTTACTCCAGTGAGTGAAGCGGCCTCCTTAGGCCCTGATAATCCCTCAGCACCGCCCCAAGACTCAGCCCGCACATCACTTATGACGCGTAAAATGCTGCTGGCATTCCAATCCGCCATCCAAGCTCCTGAAAGAGCGCCGTTCCCCATCGTTGTTGCGGTTCATGGGCACGTAATAGGTCTTGGAATTGACATGATTGGTCCATGTGATGTTCGGTATGCCGCGTCAAATACCAAGTTCGCGATCAAGGTTCGTCCGTTCACAATGTATTGCACGCATTATGGTACTTATCAACGTTATTGCAGGAAGTCGACATTGGTCTCGCTCCTGACATTGGAACTTTAGCTCACCTTCCCAAGATTACCGGCAACCTGTCTCTTGTCCGCGAATTGACATACACTGCCCGGGCTTTTTCAGCTGCTGAAGCCCTCTCGATCGGCCTCGTTTCCCGCGTTGTTGAAGGTGGGAAGTCAGAGGTCGTGAAGGAGGCGTTGGAGTTAGCCAAGGTCATTGCCAGCAAGAGTCCTATCGCTATCTCAAGCGCGAAACATCTGATTACGCACTCCAGGGATCACAGGTACGTCTCGTCCCCGCAAAAATTTCTCTCATTAGCCCTAATGAGTATTTTTAGTGTGCCAGAAAACCTGGCTTACACAGGGGCTTGGAATGCCCATGCCTTGATGACCAATGTGAGTTTAATTTGCTTTTGATCGCCAGTTATACTTGTGTTAAGTTTTGACACAGGACATTGCTGAAACGCTACGTGCGACGGCCCAGAAGGATAAAGCCAATTTCGCGCCATTATCACTTAGTACCAAGTTATCAAAGTTGTAAACACAATATCCTTCCTGATGCGTCTTCAATCTTCAACCATGCCTTTCCTTGCTGATTATATGTAAACCCCATGTCACGGATGTTGGATTCCAGCAGTGGTTCGTCTTAACAGGGGTTATGAACGAACGACGTCACCTTCAAAGTGCGCCTATCGCCCACCCTGACAACCACTGAATGCTAGAATGGCGTTGCAATTTCATGGGTCTAATAGTTAATCGAAAAGATTGCATGCCAACGCGGCCGCCTTGCTTCCACAATAGCCATCGCGTTCCAGTAGGAATAAGATATTCTCCAAGCTCTAGTCTATTTAAAGATCATTCCTTCCACGCCGATGACCAAGACTGTTCCTATTGCAGCCAAAACTAGATGTGGAAAGACCTCGATTAGAGGCGATGTAGTGATATTTTTATCACATTTAAATTACATCAAGCCTTCTTTGTAATCTCTCACTGCAGCACTTCCATTTGCTCCTTCCCAATAGCCAAGCGGTCGACGTCAAGGTACTTGCACAGTCACCAGACCCAGTAACACTCCATACTGAGTCGACGGATTCTCATGCCAGTTTCACACTGGGATAATGGGTTCATCTCAGTGCAAAGATGTCCACCGATCGCTTTCTTATATAACCGGTACCGTGCTCATATTTCTCTCATTATCTCCTTTATTGTCTTACTCATCTTCCTTCGCTTCTCAGTCCATATAAACGCTTGACTCATAGAACCTACGACGCTCAGAATCTATCTAACCTTCAACATGTCCAGCACCTACACCCACACCTTCGACACCCCAACCTTCAAGGGCAAGGTTTCTATCAACACTGGGTAGGGTTTCTTGTGGAATTTCTCGAGATGTCGACATTAATGAATATTTCAGACTCTTCATTAATGGCCAATGGGTCGATCCCATTGAGCAGAGCACAATTGAGTATGTACGAACTCTCATAGGAACATAGAGATTGACAGCTAACGACTGTTCTCTTACCTTGATAATCAGTGTCTTCAACCCAGGTACGATTTCTGTTGTTTTGACATTGTCCAAATAGCACGACGACTGACACCCACCTCTACGTCTCCAGCGACTGGACAGGTGATCACAAAAGTTGCCGCTGCGGGTCCCAAAGATGTTGACGCTGCCGTGCAAGCTGCCCAAAAGGTATGTCACCTCGTTGTTCACCATCGGGTACATTCCACATCTTTATCACGTTCTCTAGGCATTCAAGACAACGTGGGGTCTTCATACTCCAGGAACCGTGCGCGGGAAGCTACTCAACAAGCTCGCGGACCTTTTGGAGAAGAATATTGATGAGTTTGCCGCTCTGGAGGCTCTTGATACCGGTAATCAAACCTTACATTTCGTAGGGATATGCCAAGTTGCTAACTGGATTGTTTTACTTCAGGCAAGGTTTACGATAAGGCAAAGACTATTGATATCGGAAGTGCACTTGCTGTTTTCAGATATTACGCTGGATGGGCGGATAAAATCCAGGGAAAGACGATTGAGGTATGCATCTGTCGTGGTTTGGAAGCTGAAGGTGATGTCTAACAACGTTTCTGACAGACGACTGAGAATAAGCTCGCATACACACGTCGCGAGCCTTATGGAGTCTGCGTAAGTAGTTTGTGTTCATCATCCTTCAAATGATTGGGAGATTCATATTGGCATAGGGTCAAATTATCCCCTGGAACTTCCCCATGGTATGGTTTTTTTCCCCCTTATAAATGACGCCCAATGTTAAAAGTTGCTTTTGTTGCACCTAGGTGATGTTATCATGGAAGGTTGGACCAGCTCTCGCGACTGGAAATACGATTGTCCTCAAGGTTAGTAAAATCAATCTTCGTTCCCTCAAATCCTTTCTAAAATGCGATTACGAATAGCCCTCTGAATTGACACCTTTGACCGCTCTCAAATTCGCATCTCTCATCAACGAAGCTGGCTTCCCACCTGGTGTTGTCAACATTCTTAATGGCTACGGTAAGCGGAAGCTTCTGCTTCAATTCCGAAGTTTAATCGCTAAATCTTCTTATTCAGGTCCCGTTGCTGGTCAAGCCATCTCCGAACACCCCAAAATCCTCAAGGTCGCTTTCACAGGAAGCACCTTGACAGGACGAAAAATCATGAAGGCCTCTGCTGAGACCAACCTCAAAGTTGTCACCCTGGAATTGGGAGGCAAGAGCCCGACCATCATTTTCGACGATGCTGATCTGGAACAAGCTGTGAAATGGGCCGCTGCGGGTATCTAGTGAGTTTTGTCTCGTTCTTCTCTAAACATAGATCATGTCTCTGATTGTCGCTACAGCTTCAATATGGGTCAGTCTGTTGTATGGGGCGTCAACGATTTTGATATTGAAAGATCACATAGGTCAGGCTTGCACCGCAGGATCAAGAATCTTCGTCCAGGAAGGCATCTATGACGAATTCCTCGCCAAATTCACCGGCGTCACACAATATCTCACCCAGAACACTGGTGATCCCTTCACTGGCGGAACAGAGCACGGACCCCAGGTCTCCCAGCTACAATTTGACGTACGAGATTATTTCACTTTCACCAATTCATTGTTGTTCACTTGCCCTTTCTATGTAGCGCGTCATGGGTTACATTGAGTCCGGAAAGTCAGAGGGTGCCAAGGTCCTCATCGGTGGAGAACGACATGGAGATACTGGCTACTTCATTAAGCCCACTGTCTTCACAGACTGCACGCCAGAGATGAAGATCATCAAAGAGGAGATCTTCGGCCCCGTTTGTGCCGTTATGAAATTCAAGACGGAGGAAGAAGTCGTCGAGGTTGCGAACGACACCACATACGGCTTGGGATGCAATGTGTTCTCATTGAACATTAACCGTGCTATTCGTGTCGCGCATGCTTTGGAGGCTGGAAGCGCATGGGTAAGTTTTTTTTGTGTGAAGGTATTGTCATAGGTGAAGCTGACGCGTTGTTTAGGTGAACTGTGCTCAAGCTACTGAGCTTCAAGTCCCATTCGGAGGCTACAAGCAGTCTGGTATCGGACGTGAACTTGGAGAGTACGCCATTGATACGTGGGTTCTTCCCTTTCTCTTACTTTCGAATGACATCTAAAATATTTATCGAAACAGTTACACACAAGTGAAGGGTGTCCACGTCAACATTGGATTGAAGCTCTAAGTCGTCAAATGAACGCTATTGTACTAGTATCATGTATCGATATGCATATGCCAACTATTTCAACTACTTATCACCCAGTTCAAAATACAAATTACAAGGACATGTGCTCAGCTTTCGAAGTGGGCCCTCTCTTCTCTTTCTGTTCACCTATGGAAGGGCCTGAAGCCATTGCCTCCAATGCGAGCATTGTATACTGCAAGTATGCTATGTTAGCTCAGCTGTCCAATCAGCGCCTCGATTCAGACGTACGCATGCATCATTTCCACCATTATGCAAATTCTTCGTAGGGATCGAAAGTAACTGGCATGTTTTATCCAGTCCCTTCTGGTCCCCCTTGGGCGACCCAAGCAAAGCAGCGATCAGATTGCTTGTGTCAACCTTGAACCATTCATGGTGTGCTGGGTCTTCTGCGTCAAGAGAGAGAAGGGACGCGACGTTCTCCAATTTGATTCCAAGCTGGGTTAAATACCTAGGATAATATCAGATGCAGTTCGAATGGCCAGAGACGTGAGCGGATCGCTTACTTGAGGTCTTGCGAGTCGTTGTGGAATACGAGATAAACAGGTGCATATTGCTTCAGATCCTCGAACATCTTGTGAATTCTCTCTTTAAAGGCATCGTATTTTACAATTTCTTGACTCCCGAAGTTGAATCGCTAAGTATATCAAATCTTTAGCGCCAGCGCACGAGGAAATTAGATAATTTGTTGACACACATAACGAGACTCAGGATCATAGTTCTTGACATACTGCGAGTTAATATAGCCCTGGTTTTCCTCGACAATAAGGTGGCCAGTCCGTTTGATCTTCTCCCCGTCTTCCCATCGAACGAGCGACCAACCGAACTCAGTCAAGACGTCATGCTGCATTTCCCAAGCCTCGAAGTCCAACGCAAACCAAACACCCTTCTTTGAACTCCATCGAGCACGGGTGTCTTCGAACAGGCTTCGGCATTGGGTGACGTACAGTTGTTTCAATAAATTCTTCGACTGCGACACTTTCTTAGGCTTTGGTTTGGCTGCGGCCTGGAACTTTTTATTTCTTTTTTCGATCGCCTTTCACGTGGATCATATCGATTCATCACCGCCACCCAAGTCAAAAACTAATACTCGTACCTTCAGTCCTTCCTTCAAAGCAAGTTCATCTCCGTAGACCACAGGAGACACGGTTGCAAAATTTTCTTTGAGCAATAGACAGTCCGAGTACGGGAGGTGAATGATCCCTTTGGTTAGCCTCATTGCCCACAACCAGTACCGGATGTAGTCGACTTGTTTAGAGGAGAAGAGCAAACTTGTTTTGCCATTGTCAAAAGTTCCTGTAGAAAGTTAAGTATGAATCTTGGTTGAGATTCGCGCTCTTACCGAGATAGAGTTGAATTCCGTCCACGCTCTCGACGTGAAGTGGATGCTGTGGATTCACAAGGGCATTACAAGCTGAACAATAAATGTGAGTGAGTACACTATACGACCCTGCGGATATATGGAGATTGTACCCAGAAGTGCTGTGAGGGGTTTCGCGTCTTCTGAATCAGGCAGCGCTTTGTACCTTAGTGAGCAGAGTCGTTCAAGACAGGCTATATTGGTAGGGGTAATGAGCTTAAGCTTACCACTCGTACGCGATGTCTGTATAGCGATAGTACCCTCTAAGCACTACGTCACGAGAGCACATAAAAACAAATCTGAACAGGATGAAAGTGAAGAAGGGATGTGAGGGCGGTTTGCGCGTCTCCTGGCGCTTTAGTAGCGCAAACCCATCCCCATTACCTGTTGTGCTGTCACGCATCCATACAATCTCCCTTTATCCCTTTGATTCCCCCTTTAAAAAACAAAACATAAGGGATCCTCCAGGATTCTCTCTCAATGAGGAGTCATAAACCCCATTGTACTTATGGTGGAGATTAGATGACTCTGTCTACACTGGTTGGTTTGACGAGTTATGATTACGTGTGGGAAATCGAGGGAACGTGGTGTTCGCAATGTCGAATGCTCCTTTCTCTTTACCACCACAATGAATAACTTCGACAACGTTTCGATACCACATATTGCATCTCCTATTGCATCTCCAGAGATTCAAAACCTATTACCAGAAGACGTGGTCCCGACGTAACCAGCTGAGCGCCTATCTCGAAGGTGTACGATGAGGTGTTGGAAGACCGGGGAATGGATTCCCAGGAAGTCGCATTATATGGAAGGTTACTCAAACTCGGAACCTTACCGGGTGGAACGTTTTTGGATAAATGGGAGACGAAGGCTGAGCAATACGTGAGTCATTACATTACTATAATCTGTATCGCACTCTTACTGATAAAAGAGTTGATCACCAAAACCAGCGATCGGCCGCAGACTGTTCGAGGTCGGTTACCTTCAACCATGTGCCGTATCTAATCGCCGAACTCTTCAATTGAAATACAATCTTTGGCTTATCTCCACGCTTCGAACTTTCAAATCGATCATTCCTACACGCCATACCAGCTGCCTCGACCGAATTGTGACTCTGCCTGCCTTTATCATAATTACTAACTTTAAGGTTTGTCAAGCCTCGCAGCTCGCAGTTCAAACAGAGATAAAACATGATCGATAGCATTAATGACAGTCAAGACGCCACACGAGTCTACGAACTGTCGCTGGGTAGGTTAGGGCGTGTTGTTAACGTTTCATCGCTGCTGAGGTTGTGTCGCAGCAGGATATGGTATAAGATGGTATGACAATCGTGCGTTTCACGTCCAGCAGCATTGACGGAAAATCATGGCAGAAGGCTCATCATTGGCCAATCACTTTACGCTTTAAGAGATACGACGTCTGACTACACCGACGCGTGTAACTTGGCACGCTCGAGCTCAAGCGCTGATTCACATCGTTTCTCACCGTCTCGAACGCACGATTATAAATAAACAAACGCCAGCGCCTCCAATATCGGATTTCCCATGACCGACAATCCTCGTCCCCACACTATGCCACTATAAATACACGAGGTTACGGGAATACATATAATTGTACAGAACAACGCCCAAGGCACGATCCCAGGCAACATCAGATTCTAATTTAATTCAATTTAAGGGTGAGCTATATTAAGCGGGCGTCAACAATGAGGCACCCGATTCTATTAAATCATTCAGGGTCTTCTCTGGGCCCGAGTCAGTTCTCGAGTCTCGAGGCATTGATATTATTTCGCTAAATTGAATAGGCTTACTGGGGAATCTAAGTTTGGCTATCGATGCTGCGCATGCGTCCTATAAAGGAATGCGGGGTAGGCTGACGGGTAGGCTATATCAATACCATGCGGTGTAGATGCTTCAAACCGTATGTTATCGATCTATTAAGTAATGAATGGTATGTTTTCTGTGCGGTTCTGCTCCGCTGAAGGCGGGTGATGATGTGTCCTCGTTGCTATGATGACGCGTGGATACTGAGAACCGAGTCTCAGTTTGTACGTTCGTATTCCATGTTCAGCTTCGAGATGCTGCGCTCTGGGTATGTGCCGTGTGCGCTTCATCTATCGCGTCGAGGCGTCGTTTAGACAAAGCGTTGATTTCATTCACGACTCATCAATGCTCAATCCACTCGATTCTGTAACACAATCAAAAAATCACCCCAGCGTCAAGCCGTTCTGACACCTGTCTTTCATCTAATATCGCATCGCAAGCCACCATCAGCCGTATCTGTCCACCTCCGTCGACGCAATAATACCGTGCTGCCCGTGTACGACCTTCATCTTTCGAAGCATGCCCGCACATCACGGGCATAGACCATCCTCGTCCTGACAGCGATCCCCTCCACCCTGCTCGGGATGATATGATTCAAGGAAGTCACTGTTAAAAACTACACAACTGTCGCAACATGTACAATTGGCAGAATCAAACCAGTCACCGAAATCGGCATAAAGCACAGCACGATAACGGAGAAGTTGGTCGGACTAAATTGATTCATTCAATACACATACCATCACTATCAATCAGATCGAGGATAACGAAACCCGATCAGACCGAGTGTGTTATCAGGAGGACTCCACATAGTCCAGTCTATAGAGTTCATGCCTTCATTGTATCAAAACCAATCATTCCGTTGTCCCAAATGACCTTCCGCTCCGACTCGAGACTGGATGATCCAGACACCGAATAAATAACTATCCGGATGCACGCACCTGCCGAGCCGTTCCTCCGCATCTATAGCTTCACCCAATACCGCTATGATATTGCTCTGACATGATCATCACTTTTGTTGATGCCCACCATCAGAGTGTGAGAATGAGCTAGGAGTGATGCAGATGGTGTTGGAGTGAGGTGAGGCACGAGCGCAAGTATCAGTGTCCAGTTGGGAGGAGGGTGGGAGGGGGGTGCGCTTGCGCTGGGCCGCTGAAGATCTTAGGTATCATAATCTAGGGGATTATATGTACTATGCAACGTGCTGTGCTCGGATTCGAGGATCATCAATCGCGGGGGAGTTGAGCAAACTTTGAAAGACGGTTGATTGTGAAAAGAGAGGAGCAAAGTGATGAAAGTCCTCAGATGATATCAAAGGAAGTATCCGAGTCATATGTACAGTAGACTAGGTATGCGATCGTGGACTCTGACAAACAGCGGACGCACCTGACAAATGGAAAGAACGGAGCTGAAATATGAAGCAGAAAGCAGAGATGCAGGACAACCAAGCGGAGTGTCAAACGGACGCGCGTATAACCAGTCTTTCAATGGCGCTCAAGGGGGGGTGAACGAAAGAAAAGTAGAACATAGAGAATCGAAGATACAAGAAAAAAGGAAAGAAAACATACGTAGTCGGAATGGAGCATTACTTATGTTTGAAGCAAAAAAGGGGCGCTACGCATTGAACCCTCTATGACCTCAAAGACGAAGCGGTCCCGTCTCACTCCACTCCTCAACCACCACTTTCATCCAAGTTTTCCGTTGCATTGAAGTAACGTTACGAGCTGGCGGCACCAGAAGTTTTCAAAATTTTCAACTCAGCGTGGAGCCTGGAGCGATGAAAGATAACGCGTAACGACGTGCGCGATATCGATGTGGTGCGGCAAGGTGCGAATTTAGAAGCCCGTGCTCTGTCAAGAACTGAGCTATGTTTAAATTTTAATCTCCCGGAAAAAGAATAAGAAAATCTGAGAATGAGGCTAAGAATAACGCATTCGAATTGATAGCCGCTCGCTGCTCAGGAAGTTTTATCACACTAAGTGGCGCCCAGGCGCCATACTCCAATGACGACTTGTATACCACTAGTACCAAGTGGGGTGCGTATCTGCCGCAATCAAATCAGGAGAATTAAGGGAGAATGAGAACGAGAAATCAAACATGAGGCTCGTCGTCGCCATGTTCAATGATCCCAAGCCCAAAGCCCTCTTTCAACTAAACCTAATCCTTCAGGGCCGCGCGGTCCACAGAACGCGGCACTTTTGCGTTTCTTTTGCGCATTATCCAACGTCCACGGACCACAACTGACGTGTCCATTGTCGTCGTCGATCCGTAATACACCCACTGGAGATAAATCATCTCAGCCCAACACTCTGAGTTATCTCTCAAGTTGAACTGTCGATGATGGCGTCGTGACGCTTGCTTGGATCGGTTGATTATTTTCCGATTATTCGGATTTGAATTGAGTATGACATGATCAAAATCAGTTACAGTTATGAATTGTAACCAAGACGGAGAAAGTAGCCGTTACATCGTCGCGTTGAACAGGGGAAAACGGGAGAGCGATGCGTGATGTAGGTAATGGGTATGAGCGGGGACGGCTTCGATGGGAAACGTGTAGATGGTGTATCAGTGGTGGCGGAGGTTAGGTTTTCAAAACTATCCGGGGAACATGTGAGGGGTCGTCAAGGGAGATCACTGAGCGTGCGCAGTGTGCTGTTATATGTACACTATTCGAGGCGTTGATAAACTACATACGTGCTTGAGATGACAGGATGCACAAAAAATCAGTGTCGATAAACCACGAATGAACGAAAGAGTGTCGGAAAAATCACGATTTGCATATATACCCTTGCAGTCGCTGACGGGTTTATAGGTGAGGATCAGTCCACTCGGACTGACGAATAAGTGGTGTATCAGTGGTGTGTACGTGACCGTTAGAGCCTAACTGGAAGATACACCTTTATCAATTCGGCCTAGATTACCTATCAGCCCTGAATATGCCTCGATACGAAGCCGAAAGATATAATGTTACCTATCCTGTTGGTATAACTAACCAGTTATATCAAAACTGCCCATTACAGATACTTGAATTTACTTTGTCTCTGTCATTGCTAAGAGACCGGAAAATCCATCTCGGGGAGCCCCACCAGGCCCCATGGCTGACTCCACTGCTCCATTTTCTTCCCGAGCATTGCGTCAGGTCGGAGAATATAAAGAACATATAAAGCGACGCTACTCAAGGCTTCGAGTTTCTCAACACCTTTTCGCCTAAGTTCACTCAGCTTGGTCTCAGCTGCCCTCGAGTCCACAGTAAGTGGAAAATCTTTAATTCAGACGTGCTACATCCTCCTATTGACACATGTTCGACTCCTCTCTCCTTCCATGCACCGTCTCATGCTTGCTATGATATTCCATTGCATCCACAGACCACACAACTGAGCAGCCTTGAACCTTAAAGTTTGACTTGTAGTTACTTGTGGTTTGTGGTCCACATGTCAGCATTATACCTCGTCTTAGACCTAGATATGTATACTCCATTATGATTAGTAGTAGTCCTATCAATCATGTACCTGAACTTGAAAAATGCGAATTCATTTTTATTAGGACCAGTGTGCCACCAAAGACAGCGTAAAGGTTTTGATTCAGTAATTGTCAGCATGTAGCAATATTCCCTGCAATGAGTCGCAACATTCTCTATACTCTACATAGGCTCTGACTTATGCCAATTCACTTTATCACCAACCAAAATTACGATACAAGTGTATATAGGTATATGGATGAGCATCACCACTGCTCCACTGCATCTGTTGTTTACTCTATATAGGCTCTGACTTACGGAGACGGGGTGGACACACTGGCCGAAATCCTGATGGACTGATACACCTCTATAGACACAGTACACACACGGATACCTTTTTTGTGCTTTTTCCGACAAGGGATAAACGAGTGGATGAATGAAGTCGAACACGATTGATCATGACAGACACTAATGAGAAATTAGATAACGATATGTGGAAATCAACATGAGAGTTTTCATCCGTCGAGCGAATAGGAGGCTGCCAAACAATCCTTGGTTCAAAAGTTCAACGTAACGCCAACGCCAGGCAAAACGTCAGTTGAAAACGCAAGAAAGGAAATTTTCACTCGTATCGGTTGAGGAATCCGATATCCTCCTCCTCACTTCACTCCACTCATTAGACCTGAGAAAGCGCCGCAAAAAACCGCAGCACGAGTCGTCTGAATCCAGAAGGCAAGGGAAGCGAGGGTGCCACAAAATTACTGGAAAAGGAAGAGAAATGCATTGGTTGACATGGAAGCAAAATTGATTCTTCAACCATGCAGGGTAAGCATCGATATGGATGTGGATGGGATCCCCACACGCATGAATGAAAATCGCAGAAAAGAAAAAGCAAGTTGAAGTTGTTATCGTCGTCGGAGTCCAGGTGTCATTTGTCCAATCCAGCTTTGATCTTAATTAATTAGTTACCACAAAAGAGAAAAATCAACGTAACGTCAAATTCGAGTAACTTCAAATCACGTCCCCGAAGCAGCTTTGACACAAATGAAAGTGAAAATGAAATCGCCGGGCTGGAGAACGCGGGCAATTCGAGGAAGAAAAAAAAAGAAAAAGACAAGGAAAGGTCGGATGAGGAGAATCAAAACATGGATCGCGTTGTTGTTTTCAAGAATATGCCGGGCAGGGAGGACGCCGCAGGGGATAGACGACGGGGGAAGAGTCGAAGCGATCGTGAGGAAATGAGGAGGCGGTTTTACGGGCATTGTGGGGAATAAATGTGATTCAGGGTAGCGCTGGCGAGCAATGGGAAACGTGGGCCGAGTAATTCACACCCTGCATCGGTACATTTTTATCAACGTTACACATGGACATTGGCGCGAACCAAGTGGAAATGCAAAAAAAGGGAGGTCTGTGTTTTATGTCTCCATGATGGTGATTCTATGTAATGTAACTGAAATACACAAAATTACGGCGGGCGGAACCCGTTTTCGAAGATGCGAAAAAATTCCGCAAGTGTATTGGGAATCTAAAGTGTAGAGGGATTAGTGTGGTGTAGAATGATAATTGGGTCTATTTTTGTAACAAGGCATCATCGGTGTTGGAGTTGAAACGAAGACTGCGCCGTTTTGATAAAAGCTCTCTTCCGGCGATCCGATGGATGTTCGGCGAGTCGGATGGCTGTGACGGAGAGCGTACTGTAAGACAGACAGGGAAAAGGAAACGACCATGACATGAGCATGAACAGGACCAATGAAGGAATCGAGGCTGATTTGAATTACAAAAGCGCAGAACAATGGAGAGGCCAATGCATGGCTGGTTTATTGAATACAACAGGGGCGTAGTCAAGGGGGAGATTAAGATTTTTTATTTGGCCGTCTGAGGGGAGAAGCCAAACAAAAACGCATTGTTGACCCCGGGAACAATAAACTCAACCATGACAGCTGATTAGTATAAAACCAACCATGGCCAAGTCTTTCCCTCCCTCATCACAGCTCCGTCTGTTTCTCCTTCTCCCTTCCTCCTCCTCCCTCTCCTCGTTTTATTTTTTTAAGTCTCCCCACTCCCCGTCTTTTCACATTTCAGCTCTATATTTGATCGCAAGCGATCCTCATTATTAGCCCCTACCACCAGCAACTACACTTACAGAAATGTTCATCATGAAGACCACCACCATCCTCTCTATTCTCTCTGCAGTCGCCAGTGTCTCAGCGCACGGCTATCTTTCCAAGGTCCAGGTCAACGGCAAGACCTTCACCGCTCCCAGGCCAGGAAACGGCGGCAACAACAAGTCCCCCATTCGCTCTGTCTCCTCACCCAACCCCAACTATGGAACTGGCAACCCTGCTATCACTTGCGGTCCCAACTCAAAGCCTGGTTCTTCAGTCATCGATCTCAGCCCCGGAGACGTCATGAGCTTCGACTGGGAAGGCGCCGATGGTTCAAATGTATGTCGAACCCCCTATTCATACTGTCGATCATCTATTTATTAATTTAATCTATTTTTATTTTTTTCTCTCATCCACAGTGGCCCCACAACACTGGTCCTATGATCACCTACATGGCCTCGTGCGGCGACAAGAGCTGCAACGACGTCGGCAACCCTGCTGGCCTCAAGTGGTTCAAGATCGGCCAGGAAGGTCGTGACAACAGCGGCAAATGGGCCCAGGCTGCCCTCATGAGCGGCGGTACCGGCAAAGCCACCGTCCCCCAGCAGCTGGCACCCGGAAACTACATGGTCCGCCACGAAATCATTGCTCTGCACCTCGCCACCCAACAAGGCAAGGCTGAGTTCTACCCAGGCTGTGTCGCCGTCCGTGTTGGTGGCAATGGCAAGGGTGTCCCCCAAGGCAACCTCGCTACGTTCCCTGGTACCTACAAGGACACCGACCCTGGTATTTTCACTCCCGGCGTCTTCAACACCCGTGTTGCGTACAAGTTCCCCGGTCCCCAGATCGCCACTTTCGCTGCTGGCTCTGGTGGTGCTCCTGCCCCTGCTCCCCCTGCTCCTTCCACCGGTAACAACAACAACAACAACAACAACGGTGGAAACGGTGGATCCAACACTGGCTCTGGTACCACTCCCAAGCCTTCCACTGGCTCCAGCAGCTCTTGCGGAAACAAGAAGTCGAAGCGTGATGCTACCCCCGCTGACACCGCTGTCGACACTGAGGAGGTCATCCTCAAGCCCCGTGTCCACAGCCGTGTGATGAGGCGCCTCGTCAATGACCTTGCCAGCGCTGGCCACGTGCACTAAGTGCGCTTTTCCCGACGACTACGTCTGTTTAGAGACCTCGCTCCCCCACACATTCGTTTATAAATCCCTAATGACCCCTCACATCACATTGCATTTTTAAACGCCACCTCACATTCTCGCTTTCATGTCCTGACGCATCTGTAATACCACCCACACACGCACATCTCTCTCTCTCTCTCGTTACGCTGCTGGTCTTCTTTTTTTCTTTCTGGATTTCTTTCTCATCACCCGCATAGACGGCTGTATCATATGCATTCCTCCCTCATGACCCAACATCTCACCCTCATTCTTTACACATTAACGCTACGCGCAGGGCCTGCGGCCCGTCCTTTCTCTGTTTCTGATCTCTGGTCTGGTTTTGATTGGGTCTCTGGGGTTGGTATACATCCCTTCACTTTACTTCGCATTCTCGGTGTCTCTAGTAGACCCTGCATAGCTTGATTGCTTTGACTGTTCCCATAATGTGCTACGCACGACTGCTTACGATGATTTTTGTATAATTAAATAATGCGTATTTTACAATTACTTGAAGTAGTGTTTTTGGGCTTTGTTTTTATTATACTTGATATAGATTGTCGTAGGCTTTTTTTTTCTTATAAAACAACACAATACGAAAACAAGGTTTTTTGGAATATGGAATGGAGAGGCGGCGTGAATGAGAATAAGAAGAGTCTTTTCTAATTGTATTCATGATCAACAGTACAATAGTGTTGGATGAAGGGGGTATATGCGCTTTGTTCTCGAATTGGAAGTCAATGCATGTGGTGAGTCGTTCTTTGGTGTTCTTTTGGGTTCACCTGAGCTTTATACTGACTCGTAATCCATTTTAGTGTTATATTTCATCTTCTGTCGTCGTTAGGTGAACGGCCATGGGCGTGTTGGAGAAGCTGGCGCCGCAGTCTATGCGAATTTGCGAATTTCTTGGGTCAACTTGTCAATTGGATTAGCATCACGCATCACCCCTCAAGCGCTCAGGACCCGAGTGCGTCGTTTGGTGATTGAGTCAGAAACATCAAAAAAAAAACAAAAAAAAAAAGACTTTGTCAGGAACTTCAACTTTTTAGTGCGATCGCCTGTTTGCAAGCCTTCGAGCTGTTCCCCAATATCCGAGCGCGTCGAGCTGGGTCTGAATCTAAGCTGCACCTCATGGACTTCACAAGAATACCTCGTAGAGACTGCGAGCTCAAATACCCTTGCCGTTTAGTGATAATGCATAAGTAAATGACTCGCTTTGGTAAGGTTGGGTAAGGCGATCGAGTCCTTGATTTTAACGTTTCCAGTCAGGACGAAGATATTTATTACCGGTCGTAGACCCACTTTATATTGAGCAATGCATCATATTAATATCCAGGCCTGCTACTGTATGACCTAATAATAATCGATGGGATCCCAGGATATTATGAGGCCTAATACTCCGCGTATCCGAATAACCCGCCTAGGCGGATCATCCGTAGGGGCTTTTGTGCGGTTCGTTACAGGGTCAATTGTCATCCGCGCGACGAACTTTGCAGGGATAGCAGAAGTGTCCGAAATGTTTTCGGCGGCGCTCTTGCGTATGTAGTACAGCTGCGTGTAGACAGCAAATACATCAGTAATGTTGAATGAGAAGATCAAAAACTCGAATATGGACGCACACGCATGTAATTGTGAATGCCTTTTAATGTGTATCTTGATACATAACAGTTGAAATTGAAAGGCATTCGTGAGGAGTACCAACGAGGGACCGCAAACCACGGATGCGAGAACGAGCACAAAAGCTCCGTCTGTAATGCCGGATGGAGGGTGGGCATGAATATTGAAGTGTGGTCTCTATCAGAGGCGATATGACTCGGGAAAAACATTTCCGAAATCCTTTCCAAAGCAGACACTATGTCAGCTGACAGAGGGCAGTGCTTCCATATAAAAGAATCGAGCGCCGCTAAACGGCGAGCCATGGCTTTTTCACGCCAATCCTCGCCCTTGATTTTCTTCAGGTAACCAAAAACAGCCTGAACTTCCTTTGATTTGCAGGCCTCTGTGGATGGGTCAAGTCTAAGCAAAAAGTACGCTCTGCATCAGAATTCAGGAATATGGTGATTTCAAAAATGGTTGAAATACGCACAACAATAAGCATTGTTGCAAACAGAATCGAACTGCATCTTGTACTTCAAATGATTTGTTGCGAATAAATCCTTCGCCCTGGAATGATTCCGCCTGGTCCTGTATGCTGGAATCCCAAAATTCAGAAAGCAAATATAAATGACTATTCCATCGCAGTCCATCAAATTCTTCGTAAATGTGCTGCGGCAATCCATCATGGAAAAGCCATGCATCAGCTCCCATGCAGTCGTGAAGATCGGGAAAAATTTCCAGCAGCTCGGGGACACCACATTCAAGGCCAGGGTCCTTCACTTGGTTTTCAAAAATGATTAGCAGCTGTCCCGGTATCCCAGCACATTCAAGGATCTGCCGATACCGTTCTCGCTTTTTTGAGACTGCTGAGAAAAACGTGTTTGACAGATTGGGGTTGATTATGGTAAACAGAGATTCGGGGGTTGGAAATGGATCATATCTTTGTGCCAAGCTCATAAGAATCTCATACAGCAGATCTTCGTGCAAGGAATCCCAACGGTAAAGTTGTGCCCGTATCCTGTCGGTGTAGATCTGTTGTCGGGATGCCTTGGTCTGGAGAACTATCAGGAAACAATATGTGGTGTAGTACCTATCTGAGGCGTCTGAATCTACGATTAAACATTTAGAAGTTAGACCCTTTGAGTGCAAGTATAGGAATGAATAACTCACGTCCGATTTGCTGAAGCGCTAACTCTGTGATATCTTGGTCAAATTGTTGCACGTTAATGTAGAACTCTTGCGACCTCTTGGGGTCCTGCAGAAACTCGACAAGCGATGCATGATGAAATATTGTGGAAGTTGGGGTTTTAGAGAACCAGGGATCCTTGGGAGCCCAGGTTTGATACAGGGAGTCGGCGGTATCACAAGTCATGATTGACTGCAAGTCGATCAAAAGTGTATCCACAGAAGAGGGGAGGGACAGAAAATTTCCTAAGTGTTCCTCAAACCTCTCTCTGTCAAAGCGGCCGTAAAAGGACTGCGTAGCAAGGAGGTACCCAAGTAATCGACGGACAAACTCTGCGTACTTGGACCGCTTTAGGATGTAAAGATACAACGCATCCAACTCTGCGTATGGTTGGTCCTCCTCGGGAATGACGTTTTGCAGAATTCCTTCCAGTCTACTGGTGGGATTATGACGCAGATCCTTGATATACTTCATAATGGTGGAAGCATAAACAAACTGGCCATTAGCGCGCTTAACTATCTCCTCCAGGGATGGGTGAGGTGGCCAGTTAGCTGGAATTTTGGCTCTGAACGGGTGCGACTGTCGAAGCTTTGCAGTATCCTCCTGCAAGAACAGTTTGATGTCATGATCGCTGTCACAATGGTCTAGGAGCGCAACCTTGCGAAACAACCGTTGATGTTCTGCGTCTGCACTGGCAAACCATGCGCTAATCTGCACCTCTGGTCGGCTGGCGAGGAAAACCGAAAAGGGGAAGATATCATGATGTCTGACAAGCGTAGCGATGGCTTCAAGAACCTGTTTCTGGCCGGTTTCCTCCTTGCATTCGTCGAGACCATCAACAACAATAATCTTGGGTGTTGGAAGATGCGCATCACTCGCTTTATCGCGGTTGAGCTGCGACAAGGGATCGAAGATGAGTGCAACGACCTGCTCCGGGAGATTCAGGTCAAACACAGAAGGCCTCGCCATGATGACCTGTTCAACATAGGGACGTAGATCGGGGATCGATTCAGTGAGCTGGTAAGCGATTGTTGTGACAAATCGTCCTTCATGACCACGATGACTATCCACAGGCGCTGTTCTCGAAAAGAAGAAGGACGCGGCTAGATTGGAATGTGCATGGAGTCGCTCGCACGCGGTCTGTGCAACAGCAGACTTGCCTGCTCCTGCAGAGCCATAAAGCCACATAATGTCAGGCGAGCCGTCGTCGGCCCAATTTTGTGTCATGTTCAGCAGTCCAGTCCTTGTGTTGGGGTGACATTTCGGCGGATCGTAACGATCCCCGGAGTTGTACACTGCTCCTGGTGACGAGTTCTGGTAGAGCTTTTGTATCCCTATGAACATATAAGTTAGATGTGTGTAAGCCGTTGTGTGCGAGTGGGTATTACCTTCGAGTCCTTGATTTTGATACGTGTGTTGTGTGTGTTGCGACAAACTGACGTTCCCGCTGTTGAATAGCACTTTGCTATTTGGACCAAACATCGCAAGATGCGAGTCTGGGACACCTTTGAAACGCAGTCAAGATATCCTCATCAATCAGTCTGGCAATTCCAGTAGACGAACTACTTACCATCTGTCGATGCTTCCCCCCTCGCCGGTCGGATATATGGTTGGCCCGCATGCGAGCGAGAACTCGAGGCTGCAAAGAAGTTTGTAAGTTAGGTAATCAGCGCATTTGTGTCTACTCACCAATGGCCATGGAGCTGGTATTTGGATTAGAATTTAGAGTTGAGCCCCGGAGATAGGCTTGAGTTCGGATCGGAGCCATAGAGGGGAGTGCGAGAGAACAGAAATGCGAGGCAGGCCAAGAGAGCAAGGAAGTGAGAAGACAAGAGAGACCTAGTGCACTGCACGTCCACCACTCGATAAAGTAACATGTGGTTGTGCATTGCAAACGTCCTAGTTAGGTCGCCTGTTGACGTTTTGACGTTGAACGACGTGCTAGCAATGACATATGCTGTGAGTACGGTGGCACCGATCCCCCAGCTTCAACTTGCACTTTCGCATCAGTTCACACCAATTCGGCTCCTCATCGGCAGCAATGCCACCCCTTCATCTTGTTTCTCCCACCCCTATTAAATGCTAGAATGTGTAGTTTAACACGCCTCCCTATTGCTAATACACGTTATATGCTCATTATAGACCTCTCAGGGTATCGAGGACGTTGTCCAAGGTCACTTCAGTCAAAGAGTGTGTGTGTGATCCTACCATGTTTTGAAGGGCACATTCAATGAGGTAAAATCATAAACTTAAACCATTCAAGGCACAAACCAAGTACAATAGATAATGCACAGCAGCTAGCTGGTAGCTGGTCCATGTACCTGATGTCAATAGTTATTGAGAGAAAAGGATTGCTGAGGATCGATGTTGACATTTGAAGAATTTGGAATGTACAGAATACTTGTGTGCCAAGGCATTGAATGGATTCAGAGTCCAGAGATAAGGATGAAAGCTATATAGGCTATTCGATACTTAAAGTACACCCAGTCGTTGCGTCGTGCCCATGTGCACCTTTGGAAGTTACAGATCTTCTTAAAATGGTCTTCGCTCCTCGTATTTCGTTTCTCTGATACTTCTCCTCTCCTCTCCTCTATCTCATCCCCCTCATTGATCCCACGAACTCGTCCGTGCGTCTTCACCTCGTCTCTTCACCTTCTCACCTCTCAAACACCTCTCACATCCCCTTTTTACTTTATTCTCTTTTTGCCAACATCTCCCCACATGCTCATTACTGGGTATATGAGGACGAGTAAATCAATTACCTGTATTTATAAATTACTGATAGAATTTTAATTTGCCACCTACAAATGCTGAGCTTGTGATGGATATACTGCCAAATCCAATGCTGGACTCGTAGGGAATCCTTATCTAGTTATCTGTCCTGCTCCTCGCCCTATATAATCCACAAAAGTCCTCGCCACTGAAATATATTCTGCTTTGCTCACAAGGATCGGACAAAGGGCTACAAAAGGTGTGCTCCAACTCATTAAATAGGGGCGGGAGAGGCAGAATGAGGGGGTGGCATGGCTGCCGATGAGGAGCCGAATTGGCGTGAGCTGATGCGAAACTGAGGGTTGAAGCTGGCGGATCTGTGCCACCGTATGTGAGGTCTGAAGCATCGCGTCAACCTTATATACTTAGTGTTCAAAAGAAACGAGACGAACAAACTGCATATCAAGACAAATATCCTCGTGTGCATTAAAATATAACCACAGATTGGGATTGAATATTGAACCCACAAAGTCGTTGAACGGTGGGATGATTGACAATAGGGGCGTGTGAATTTTTCAAATGGGTTCCATGTAATCATAGCCCTCTCTCGGTACTCTCTCCCTCTGCAACATCTAAACATGCATTCTAACTGCTACACAGGTCGTACAAGCAGATTATGCTGGCTCATGTATACCAACTCTGCAAGTTGAAACAGAGGTATGATTAATGCCTATAATAATATATTAAAAGAAAATCTTACGCTGACGGATTGTTGATTTCAGTCGTAGACAGGTACGCTTGTAGGTTGTCCTGCATGCTATGCGTTGCGAGTGTAAAATTCACCAGCACCATAACTACATTTCAGTGGATTTGGAACGGCGATGGGAAAATGCTGAACACCACTTGATCCTGGTTTTTGCCTGTATAGTACGTTACACCATTGCCATTGGACCCTTGCACGTTGGCAACAAGTTATCATACTAAGGCATCGTCTTTTTTCAGGATTTGAATTTCCCTCTATGCTGGCCGATTATGCAGTTGCAACAGGGTAGGCTGTCTAAAACTTTCCCCTGATAAAGGTCGGGGAAGACTTATCCAAAATCTATGGTCTGGTTTTTCATCATATCTTCAATCGCTCAAGGTACGACTGTGTCAGAACTTCTCTTTTTTTTTTTTTGTGATTTTTGGTCTAATCGTTTCGTCTCTTTGCTTTAGTCCTTCGCCATTTTGTTATCCTTGACTCTAACCCATCCCTATTTCTGCCATCGTTAAATTATCAGCACGCTCCTGACCCTCGCCTCCATCTGGCATTTCACTCCACCACCTCGCTCCATCCTCTCATCACACTTCAGCCACTTGTTTATTCTCTCAAAAATCGCCTACGGACAAAGGTCCATCCTCATTTAGAGTAGACGGAAATGACATGGAGCTACTTTTCGCTGACGGATGGGGAAATAAGAGAAGATCAAATGGGAGGTCTAGAAGGATCCAAGTTCGTGGAGATGAACGTCGTCGCCATGCAAGTGGAAATCGAGTTTAGCAAAACGAACCCCAGGGAGACCGAGGAAGGAGGACGAGGCGCAGTTTAATGAGTCGTGGAAGGGATACGGGGATGATGAAACTTGGAGGAGGTTTTTGTGAACGTCCTTGATATTAGCGCGAATAAAGGGTGATGGAACGAATCAAGGAAATAACGATTGGAACGAGGAAATGAAAAGTTGTCACGGTCGCTTCTGAATGGTTATTTTTTGGGTTGTTCCAGTGACGATGGCGCGGCACGCGGGCGGATACACACAACTTGCCCTTCAACTCGATCCGTTCTCCAAACTATGTACGACTTCCCCAAGACTCTCCAACTTTCCTCCATGACCCACCTTTATACTATAGACGGGGATATTAGTGCAACATCTATTGAACTTGGAGGTCCAAACTTGCCGTCTGGTAGTCTTTATTTTAGAATTCTCTAGGGTTATCTATCTAACATGTTCACATTGTAGGAATTTTTTATGCACTACGATGATCATCGTCTGATGTCTGGGATTTTAACACCAGAATTCGTTGTTACAACGTCATCGTCTCCAAGTCTGTGCCATACAACATGTCCTATCCTTTCTCTCCGCCGTTGTATTTGCACTTTCTGTCACTTCAACCTCGCCTTTCCATGCCCTTACCTACTTTCACCTGACGCCAACACCGACCCCCCATCACTCCCTCATTTTTCTCGTATTCTTAGTCACCAAACGCCACAACTAGCGCCGTGTGCTCAGACGATTGCCACCTTCCATTCCAGGTCACCAACACCCTCACATGTTCACGTGTCGTCAAACCACCTCTCTGTCAGCGCAAATTGAAGGACAACTAACGCGACCGGACAGGACATGTGTGCCTTGTGCGCTGTTGTTCATTTTGAGGAGCTGGCGACACGGTGGCTCACAAGATTCTGAAGAGCGACAAAAACGACCCAGAACTTGCAGGCCAAGGAACACCGCTGCAGTCTCTTTTTTACCAGATGGGGCAGTGGGATCTGGTCGCGGATGGGTGGGTGTGTAGGGAGGAGGATGGCGGTGGGGTCACTTTGACAAAACTCCCTGTGATTGACGGAGAAGGACTGCCGGCAGAGTGTGGATAACTTAGCCAGTCATAATGATTATTGTGTCGTGATTCTAATATTCAATGTTCAAGTATAGTTTTATAACCAGTTATTTTGTGCTGTACTACTACAATATATCAACCGGGTTGAGAGTTCTGCCTTTTCATCTTGATATGTTCCTCCTCCGCCTTCTCATAGTCAATTTTAAAATTGCCCCATCTTTCCCACATTGACCAACGCTTCCAGTCGAGAGGAAGGCCCGTTCTGGGATCTGTTGTAATCTCTGCTAGCTCACATGCACCAACACCTAGCAGGTCATAAGACTTTAAATCGTACGGAATACCATCATGCTCCATGTCGAGGTTGTAAATCCAGCTCCTTCCGAACCCATGAACTAGACGGGGATCAGCACCATTCCATATGGTGGACAACTGTTTATATATTGCATTCAGCTCGTCAGCAATGACACAGTTCAAGTCAATAGTGAAACACATACTCGTATATAATCATAAAGGTGACCAAGATTTAGTCTCTTGAGATGAGGATTGTACATATTGACGTCGAGGAAGTCACGCGGAGTAACAAACCAGCGAGGTAATGCACACGGTCCAGGACTTGAAAATGAGCGCAATAATTCTTTTTGAAAGTCGGATTCAGAATGGGGAAAGTCAAAGGGGAACGTTGCATCCTCCATTGCTGAAACAACGTGTGGCGGGAAAAATTTATGAGATATCTCGTCCAGAGCTGAGACAATATCAGTTGAAATAGGACAGTGTTGCCATATAAAGCTGCCGATATCGCATAACACAACACATGCTGTAATTGCGCGCCAATTGTCGCCTCCTTTCTCCTTCACGTGTTCTGACACGGCCTCGTTTTCCAACATCGAGATGAGATGTTTGATGCTGAACAGGGCCACAGCAAGTACCAGGGCTTTCCATTCGGACAGTGCATCTCGTTGCAATCTTTCGATCTGCAGGGTCTCCTTTTCTGAAGCAGGCAGGAGCTCGTCAAGGACATCCATGAATGCATGCCATGTTGGCTCCCAATATCCTTGTAATAAGAACTGGTGCTCCTTTAGCGAACAGAAATCCCATGCGTCGACTCCTGTGCTGCGCTGGATGCAGTCCTTGATATGCCAATCAAACGATTCATGTGTACCGGCGTCAGGATGTAAATCTCGACCCGACTGGTGTACTTCCGGGTCCAGGATGCGTCTGTGATACATAACGAACAGCTGTTGGGGAATCCTTGCATCCTCGATTTTTTGGTAACACTGGGCACGCATTCTTGCCACTGCTGGTGCAAAAGCCATCCATAAATCCCGATCTATAATGTCAATGAATTCGGGTTCCCGCAAAGAACATTGACAAGTTAGCTTGTCAAGAGTGGCGTAGAGGATCTCGTTGTTCAACGTATCCCACCGGGCAAGCCGTGTGATCACTTCGTCCCTGTAGGAAGGGAGCCTAGATGTCCGAGTTTGGAGCAGGACTAGAAAACAGTACAAAATATACTGTTCATCTGTCACAGCTGGACCCGATTCTAACGTTGTCCAATACTCAGACACCACTCTAATGGGAATAAAAATGACACTCACCACCTAGGTGCCATAATGCGATTTCGCAAAGCTCCTTGTCGAACTGCGGGATATCGACGTAAAATTCCTCCGATCGGTGAGGGTCCAACAGAAACTCAAGAAGGGATGCATGATGAAATATAGCCGGATATGGTATTTGCTGACCTGCGTAGGCCATGAATTGCATCCCATCCATATCGCAGTTCATGATAGACTGCAAGTCGATGAGAAGCGCCTGGACAGAGGATGGCAGGGATAGCAGGATCTGAAGGTGGGTTCTTGAGTCGACGTTATATATCCTGCCGTAGAATGTCATTGTAGAAACACGGAAGGCGAGTATCTGATGAACAAGGATAGGGTGCTGGGTTTGTCGCAGGATGTGAAGATACAACGCATCCAATTCTGCGTATGGACGATCGTAGTTGGGAATTGTGTGACACAGAATAGCCCTAAGCCGATCGCAGGGATTAACTCGTAAATCCTTGATATATTTTATAATGGTGGAAGCGTAGATAAATTGGCCACAAGCTCGCATGACGATCTCGTCTACGAACTCGGATGATGGCCAATCGTCAGGAATGAGATACTTGAGGGGATGAGATTGATGGATTTGAGACGCTTCATCCTGGACGAATAATTTAATGTCGTGGTTGTTGTCACAGTGATCCAGAAGCGAAATGCTCTGTAGTAGCTGCGAGTCTGCAGACTGTTTGGTGGTAATCCATGACCGAATGACCAGCTCTGGTCGACTGACGAGAAACACCAAGCAAGGAAAGACGTGCTGGTAGCTAACGAGCGCGGCTATGGCCTCCAACACTTGTATCTGTCCACTTTCCTCCTTACACTCATCCAAACCATCGACAACAATAACCTTCGGTAAGGCACAAGGAGGGCTCCCATGGCTTGCCATCTCGAGTTGTAGCTTCTTCAAGGGGTCGACGATGAGCGCCGTAACTTGCTCTGTGAATTCGAAAGATCGATACAATCCCCCTAAATGCCACCCGAACACCCGAACAGGACTCCTGAATACGACACGGGACGGGGCGAATAATGGCCATTCTCGAATTATGTGGTTGCATGGCTCTGCAGGAGCAGGCAAGTCTGCCGTCGCACAGACGATGGCGATGGAGTTTCGAGCAGGGGAAAACCTTGCTGCTTCCTTTTTCTTCTCTAGGACAGCGCCGCCGGATAGTCACCGTGGTCATGAGGGTCGATTTGTTACCACCATCGCGTGCCAGCTCACCGAAGTTGTACCAGGCTTGGATCGCTACGTGGAGCAGGTCATCCTCAGTAGGCCACTGGTCTTTGACCTTAGCCTGTACGCCGCTCCTGGTGACGAGTGTTCGTACAAAATCTGTATACCTGCAAACGTGTGAGTCAGACATTGTTCTCACTATGATTCCATACGAGATTCTCTCACCACTTCTCATAACCTTTGCTTGGTGAACATGGGTATGTTGCTGAAAAGTGGCATGCCCACCACTGACCATCAACCTGCTGTGTGGACCAAACATTGCTGGATGTGAATCCGCGGCAACTATAAATTTGTTCGACCTCGATGTAAGCATATAATACACCAACACGCTCGGGATGACTCACCCAATGCAGGATTCACACCTTGCATATGGCTGGTCTGTTGGAACAATGGATATCCGCCGCTCAACATCAGATTTGACGAGCTTGGAACTGCGGCATTGACCTCTGGATAACTGGCTGAAGAGGACACTCTGAGCTTGGAGTGGATGAATTGCAAACCAAGATCAAGATATACCATGATGAAATGCTTCTCTGCTGGGTGGTAGAAGATAAGGACGACTCGAAGACGAAGTAAAGCCATCGGAGACTGGACGATTGAATCATTCATTAATGATTGAATATTTAATTAACGCGAGATATCGTTTCTTCTTACCATTGCGAGCTGTTGGGTGGCTGAGTGGCGAAATACTTGCGCCACGAAGGAAGGGTTGAGTGCGAATAGGGGGCATTGGGCAGAGGAGGAAAGAAGTAAAGAGTCATGAATTCATCAACCTTCGCTTACTTCTTTCCAATGTGTGAATTTGCACGGACTTCAAGTTTCAATCGTGAATCGTGATTTATAAAGCTATAATTAGATTGAACTTTTCTTTTCTGAGTGCCCATATTAGTATCTTGCCGCTTCCAACGAAACACAATAAATGTGATTCCAGATTATAGCTTGTACTGATTCAAGTTCACCAGCTGAAGGCTGCACCACCACTCAATTGCAACCACCTGAGAGTGAATATTCAATAAAAAGGACACATATGATTTGAAAAACAAAACTTACAACAGTGGGGAGATACGTTGTACAGTTTAAGGTAAGGTTACCAAGGTATAGGATGGAGTTCAGGCAAACAAGGTCGGCGCCAGTGCAAGAGTTGAGACAAACGCGATATTTAACAATGTCAGCATTTTTACTGCTTGCTTAGTGCAAGGGATTCACTGAAAAAATAAATAAAATTATAAGTTCACCCGAGTGGTCAATGATGATATGTGAGCAAAGTATAACCCCACTGCGCACAACGAAGGCTCGAATTTCAAAGGGCATGGGAAACTAGAACTAAAAACGGACAATCCGAGTCTAATGTCGTCCGTTCAACGCCTTCCAATCATCTTCTACGATCCAAGGTGACTCTGAGCACAAACTGAAATCTATGGCATCCATGAAGCCGGCTTTAAACGTTATTGAGCTCCTACATTCGACATTCCAACAACATTCCTGGAACTTCTCCACCAACCATCCTTGTTCACAGCTGCGTCACTAGACGAGCTATCATCGACTTCTGAACCAATCTAGGCATCTCGGCGACATTTTTTGTTCTCCAAACATCCAATATTCCGCTCATGAGCACGCAGACAACACGTATTTGAAGACAATGGTTGATGGAGCTACTAAACGTCGCTAAACAATACCTATCAACCTCTCCTGTATCCTCGATTTTCATCACGATGTCGTTGTACATCATCGCACTGGCGCAGTCAACGGCAGGGACGTTAGATGAGCGTTTCTGGGGACGTGCGGGGAGATAGCACCCGATTCTAGACGCAGGATTTCCTAGGTACTATGCACTTGACCCACCTGTGATCGAATACGGCGCCGGGGAACGAACACTTCTCTCTAACTTGCCGTCCCAAGTGTTTTCATTTGCCGACTTCAATGACAACGAGAAAGGTAATGTAGATTTTCAGAAATATCTGAGGGTTATCTATCTAACATGTTCATCCTTTAGTCCTTCCTCGTGGCACTGTGCTGCGCTTTATTCTTTTTTTTTTTTGGTTCTGCGACGGTCACTCTTTGAGGTCGTATGAGACCGGAATTTGTAGTTCCGACGTCGTCTTTGTTAGGCCCAGGCCTAACATGTCCAGTCCTTGCTCTTCACCGTTGTAATCACACATTCGGTCACCCCAAGCTCGCTTTTCTATGTCTCTATCTACCATCACCCTCTCTTGTCGCATGTACTCTCACCACAAATTACAGTGCGTTCAGACGAGTATCATCTCTCATTTCAACTCACTAATACCCTTACAGGCATGCTCATAATCAAAACCACCTCACTTCCAGCGTCTCATGGACAACGAACGTGATCGGACATACATGTATGCTTCAGCTCATGTTGGTTTGGCCAGCTAGCAACACAGTGGAAAATTCAGAAGAGCACCGAAAACGGCACGGAACTTCCAGGTTGAGGACCACCGCTGGCGGCGAATTTTTTTCCGTATGCGACTGAGATTCGGCGGTGAATGGATGTCTGGGGGAGGAGAATGGCGGCGGAGTGAAGATCAAGTTCTGGGCGCCCCCAGTGTTATTGGCTGATGGGAGGTTGAGTTTACGAGAGGGATCAGTGGAGAGTGTGAAGGAATGGGGGAGGGAACGATTGGGAGGGAGAGGGGTGTTGGAGAAGCTAGTGGGAAGACGGGAGAGATATGAGTTGGCGGTGAAGGCTGACGCATGTGCGTGAGGTGGGCAACTCAGACGGACTTGGGTGATGTGTGTCATCGCGAGAGCTGAGGAGTGTGCAGGGGGGTCCGTCTTTCTGGATTTTCTGGCAACCGTGACGAGCGACTTTGGATGGGACAGAATGTGGCGAAATGTTTGTGGAATGGATGCGTACAGGGAAGAGAACATTGGCGGGGCGATCAAGTATTGGGGCACTGGTACAGCTATACATGAGGGAGGGCCATTGAAAGTGGACGAATTCAGAGTGGTACTTGGCAAGAGGGGAGGTTGGGTATGGCGAGTCAAAGAGCTCCAAATATTGCGGACATTGCTTGGAAAAATTACTCCCCAATTGAACGTTTTTCAATCATCCTCGTTGGCTCGACCACTCGGCTCTGGATCAAAACCTCACCCTGCGCTTTGCTCTGTTGTTTAAGTCGATTCCAGCTCACACCTCATTGCCTTTTAAATTTTGACATTAATTTGAGTGTACTTGGGATCGTTGTGAACAACATTAATAAACCTGGGGTTGTCCGCAAAGGTTGAACCCGTTTAGACAAAAGCTAATACATTTTGGTGTTTCTACAAAATATATTAAATGAATCATCCTACTCCTCGCCGCCTTTGCCCCGTCTCTCCGCATATTCGCACTCTTCAGTGAACTTATGTATCCTGTAGCTGAAGGACCACTTTACGAAGTCGATCGCAAGACCAGTTTCGGGGTCAGTCGTCCTGTCAGCGAGTTCACATGCTGGGGTTCCGGAAGTGTCAAGATCTCTGGCTCCCTGCCTTCTTCTGTCATCCAGGCTGGGGCGAATGCTGTTGTGTATGTTGTACAGCTGTTTGGATATAAAACGGGTCAGAAATGCAACTTGATGAAGCAAGATTAGGAGGCGCCAAAAATTACATACACGGACATAATCGTGAAGGTGACCTAGGTTCCAACTTGCTTCCCGATATCTGGGATAAAAGCTATCTGGTGCGAAGTCGATGTGAGTATGATACCAGCGAGGCAGCATACATGGACTAGAGATTGAGAATGATGACTGGTGACCTTTTTGTGATTCAGGGTAAGAGACGTCGAACGGAAGGGAAAGCGCTTCCATGCTGGAGACGATATGAGGAGGGAAAAAGATTTGGATTATTGTCTCCAAGATCTTGACTATACCAGTTGAAAGGGGACAGTTTCTCCATATAAAATACTGGATTTCGTGCAAAAGGCAAGCTACGGCAATTGCGCGCCAATTATTCCCCCCTTTCGTCTTCAAATAGTCGAAAACAGCTCGAATTTCCGGTGGCTTGGAGGTCTCATAAGCCGGATGAAACCTAAACCGTCGTCTGTCAGTAAGTATTCCAATATGACAAGCGGAGCCCATTAATTCAAATACCTACAGGGAGATGGTTTTCTGCATGCAGAATATGACAGCAGCTGCGCTTTCAGACAAATTGTTGCTTCGAAAGTTTGGTGGTAGCCGAAGACTTTCCTTTTCTGCACCATCCAGCTCAAGGTCAAGGACGTCCATGAAATCGACCCATATCTTATGGTCATAAGACCTAAGTGTGTCTGGCGGAGAATTGACTATAAGGTTCCATAGATCAGCCTTTGTTTCTTGTTGAAGCGATGTCAATATATGCCATGACAACAACTGCCCCAGACAGGCTCTTGCTGGCAGGTTATGATTAACCTTCCAGGGGAAACCAAAGATCCCAAAGATCGTGCGGTCCGACATAAATAGCAGTTCTCGAGGAAGATTTATATGTTCGAAGTGCCGGTGACACTCTGCTCGTCGTCTCGTCACGGCTGGAGCAAAGACCTTCCATAGACTTCGGTCAATAATGTCAACTGTTCGCACCGTGGTGTTTTCTCCCTTCCACTCAATGGTTTTCAACCTTAGGATTTGAAGGATGTCAAACAACATGTCTTTGTGCAAGGTGTCGCAACGAGACAGTGTTGTGGATGTTTGAGCTCTGTAGAAGGGCTGACGAGACGTTTGAGCCTGGAGCAGGATGAGAAGGCAGTACTTGATATGGTCTTTGTGAGACGCATCGCGCGACGCTGATAGCGCTGTATTGCAATGGTAAGATATAAAACCTAGATATCAAGCAAGAATCCGGTGCTCACTGCGAATGCGGTCCAGTGCGATCCCGCAGAGTTCTTTATCGACCCGTGGTATATCGACATAGAACTCCTCCGATCGCTGGGGACTTAGCAGAAACTCCAATAGTGACCGGTGGTAAAAAACGACGGGCACAGGCACACCGAGACAAGTTGCGTCGCTCATGGGATCTTCGAATGCTCCATCCCAGAACACCATCCCATCACATTTGCTATCCAAGATCGATTGCAAATCAATGAAAATCGTGTCCACGGAATAGGGAAGGGATAAAAAAGTTTGTAGATTGACCTTTGAGTCAGCTTCGGAAAGGATTCCGCAGAATGCTATGGTAACAATTCGGAAGGCGAGTGTTTGACGGACGAGTTCGGGGTGTTTGGTCTGCCGCAGAATGTGCAGATATAACGCGTCTAATTCCGCGTATGGACGATCATCTGAGGGAACCTTGTTTTGTAGAATACTATCGAGTCTGCGGTTGGGATAGTGCCTTGGGTCACTGATGTATTTCATCACAGTAGACGCATAGATGAATTGACCGGACGCCCGCTGCACAACCTCATTCACGGACACAAGAGATGGCCAACCCACTGGTAGTTGATCGAAGAAGGGGTGTGATTGTCGAATTTCGGCGGCTTTATCTATCATAAACACCCTGATGTCGTGGTCGCTGTCGCAATGATCCAGCAGAGAGACCGCCTGGGCCACTGAGGGTGATTTCGCCCCTGTGGCGGCAAACCAGGAACGAATAATTAAGTCTGGTCGACTGGAGAGGAAAACAGAAAATGGGAAGATATGCTGATATTCGACAAGGGTGGCAATGGCTTCGAGTACTTGTTGCTGACCAGCCTCTTTGCATTCGTCGAGACCGTCAATAATGACAATCCTCGGCTTCGACACATTACCATCGTCCCTTGGATCGTTCTTGAGTTGCATCAAGGGATCAACGATGAGTGCAAGGACCTGCTCCTTAAGAGTCAGGTCTAAAACAGACGGTCTGGTCAGGATGACCTGCTCGACGTAGGGCCGTAATCCAGGTATCGATTCGGTGAGCTGAGAAGCAATTGTAGTGACGAAACGTCCTTCATGACCACGATGACGGTCTGCGGGCGCCGTTCTTGAAAAGAAAAACGAGGCAGCCAGTTTGAAACGTCCACGAAGCTCCTCGCACATAGTCTGGGCAACAGCAGATTTGCCTGCTCCAGCGGAGCCATACAGCCACATAATGCGAGGTGGGCCATTGTCAGCCCATTTTCTTGTCATATTGAGTAGCCCGGTCCGAGTATTGCGATGGCATTTCGGTGGATCGTACCGATCCTTGGAGTTGTATGCCGCCGCAGGTGATGAGTTATGGTAGAGTTTTTGTATCCCTATCGATTCGTGAGTTGAAGCCGGGTGATTGTGTCCAGGCATTTATTACCTTCTCCGCTGTTATAGGTATTATGTGACACATTAATATTGCCACCAGTGAACAAAACTTTGCTACGAGGACCAAATATTCCAATGTGCGAGTCTAGATCAGCCTCAAGACTCAGCTGAGATGTCATTGTTGAGCCAATGGCAGTAGAAATGCATACCATCTGTAGATGTTTCACCACTTGGTGGTCGGATGTATGGATGACCAATGTGCGAACGAGAATGAGTCGAGGCTACAAGTTTTGAATCAACTTGGTGTATCGGCGATATGTGCATCATGGTACTTACCATTGGATTTACTAGGGCGGTTCTGCCCAGAGGATGAAGCTGAGCCTAGGAGGTAGGATTGGGTTCGGGTGGGTGCCATATTGGGGAGTGAAAGATAGGGAAATTTCAAGGAAAGTGGAGAGAGGGGGCGAGAGGAGGGCAAAAATAAAGAAAGGCCGAGTATGTCCTGAGTACTTATGGATGTCCCCAATTGATGGGGGTTGGTGTGCGAGCCTGAATCTGCACTGCAATCATCGACTAATTATGGTCATTATCGAGTACGTATGTGTACTGCCACGCGAACATTGCCAAATGCTTCGATCGTGCCCCAAAGTCTCTTGAATGCGCTCTATTCTTTGTTTCGGCCCTGCGGAAATTTGTCGGAAATTTCCGATGTGCGTTACAACTCCCCGGCCGTTACGCGACCATTAACGGGTATTACACCGGCGTTACAACTGGTGTAACGGTCCACCTGATCGTTACAACAGCCTGTGGGTACCTCGGCGATGACCGTTAGCCCTGATGTCCGGTGGATTACAACGGGGCTTCCATATTTTGTTGTAACGCATTATCTCACCAGGGTTTTGTTGCCCTATCTGGGGGCCATTGTAACGCGTTGTGACAAGCAATAACGCTCCGACGGATTTTTCCGACATTTGAGGATGCTGGCTCTGATACGAAGCGGTTTGGAGCTCTGTCATAGCCCACTCATCAAAGCGACCACATCCCGTTCGATTTTGGTTTGCTTGTGGGTGAAGTGGTAGAGGCACCCGTAGAGCTAGAGAGAAAAGCTGACCTCTAAACCACTCACCTGTATATTTTGTGTTTTCCATTACACATAGAAAAAGACCAACCAGCATTGCATTTGAATTGGACAACTTGAAGGATTGGAACGAGGAGTCGGAGTTGCATTTAAAGGGGTGTGTGAAACAAACTTTAACAGGCATTGTTGATCATTGATATCGTCCAACTTGACTTCTAACAATCTTCCATGATCCAACTCTGAGACAACCTCACGTACTTCATATATATCATGATTCACTATGCCCTTCTGTAACACTGGATGAGGATGAGGGTATCTGGGGGACATGGTGGGACACAAGGGCTGATTCTAGGCGAGAGTCGAAACCACTCCACTTCTCAGCGTCTCAAGCTCTTCAGACATCGTCTGGGCGATGGCGGACACATAGAGCCAGAAGATGCGGGTGAGCCCGTCTGAGCCCCACGACGGGTGTTCTTGAGAAGTTCGGTCCTCGTATTTGGATGTCATTGAGGAGGATCATATCGGTTGATGTTTTTGGTACAGAATCGTTAGCCCTGAGAAGCAAGAATATGTATTAGGATTGACCCCAGCTGCTCCAGAATCGCTGACACGCAGTTAATATGTATGATTGCCAAAAATAGTCGCGATTTAGAGGGAAAGAAGAAGTATACAGACGCAAGATGCCTTGTACTGTACCTATGTAGCCCATTTATACAACACGAATATGTGATTATGACACATGAATAGGTGATCACTGCTTTCGAATTGAACATGCAGCAGTGGTTAGAAAATGCGGCCCTTCACACGAGCGACAAAAGCGTGTGTCGGTATGAAGAAGTCTCCGAGAAGTGTTGTGGATGTACCATTGAGATACGACAAGTTCAAAGCATAGACAACGAAAAGCCGTGGAAGTGATGACATCATCAAGGCATCCTCCGTTCTTGACACGCCTAATGTGACGCATCATTCTCTTCTTGACCATTATGTGTATCTCGAGTTTTTGTTTTTATAACGCCCAATCTTTCACTCCACTCCTGAGCACGCAGACACTGACCTGTATCCACTATTTTCAGCGCGCTGTACATCCTCGTACTGGCGTAGTCAAAGGCAGGGACATTGGATGAGGATGAGGGTATGGGGACATGTGGGGAGATTAGGCGTGATTCTAGGCAGAGGAGGCCCGGGAGATTATTCTTTTGTAGATGAAAATCTGTTGGAAGGTGTCGGGGAAACGAATGAAGGGAAACTCGTTGGAAATCGACGTGGAGAGCTACTTGTCTCCACCCGATATCCCAGCTTGCCGTTCCAAATGTTTTCATTTGCCAAACTTCCAACAAAATGGAGAAAAGTAATGTACACTCTCATAAATATCTGAAGATTAACTGTCTAACGTGTTCACTTCTTAGTCCTTCCTTGCGGCTCTGTGCTGCGCTCTTTTTTTTCTGTGACGGACACTCTCTGAGGTCGTTTGAAACCGGAATGCATAGTTCCAACGTCATGTTCGTCAGGTCTGGGCCTAACATGGCCTATCCTTGCCGTCCACCCCTTTAATCGCGCTCCGCGTCACCCCAGCTCGCATTTTCATGTCCCCATCTACTCAAACCTGACACCGACTTGTCATCACCCTCTCGTGCCATTTGTACTCTCAGAAACCAACGACCGTGACTAGTGCGGTGCGTTCAGACGATTATCATCTCAGATCCCAACTCACCAATACCCACACAGGCATGCTCATGGTGAAAACTATCCCACTTTCAGCGTCTCAAGGACAACGAATGCGATCGGACGTTACACGTATGCTTTGGTCTTCGTTGTTGGTTTGAACAGCTGGCTACACCGTGCAAGATTCAGAATAGCAACGAAAGAGACGCGGCACTTGCAGGCTGAGGACCACTACTATGGGCGACGTTTTTTTCAGGATGGAACTATGTGGGATTCAGCGGCGGATGGGTGTGTAGGGGAGGAGAATGGTGGTGGGGTGAGCGTCAAGTTATGTCGGGCGCAGGTGCTATTATCGTGTCAGGATGAGCGATGGGTGGAAAGAGCGATGGAATGGGGAAGGGAATGATTGGGATGGAGAGGGGGGCTGGAGAAGCTAACGAGAACGAAGGAGAGATATAGGATGGTGGTGAAGGCTGACGCGTGTGCGTTCGGTGAACACGATACTTGTGTGTTGTCGCGAAAGCTGGAGGAATGGGGTGGGCGTGGAGGGTTAGTTTTCCTGGTTTTTCTGGGAACCGTGACGAGCGACTTTGGATGGGATGCGATTTTGTGACATTGTTTCGTGGAATGGATACGTACGGGGAACAGAACGTTAGTGGGGTGATCAAGTCGTGGGGCGCCAGTGCGACCGTACACGGGGGAGGCTAATGACAAGCTGGAAAAATTTGGAGTGGTACTTGGGGAGGGGGATGGTTGGGATGGGTAGTGTGAAGAAATGAGCCGATAGGATGAAGAAATGAGAGGCGCGGGTGGCGAAGATGGATGGAGAGTCCCCGGGAGCGATGTGTATGGGGCGACCGCAAGTCGGGGATAGATGGAAGTCTCTATGCTGCTGGACGTTCACGACGGCTTTTGGATTGACTATGGATGAAATTCTGTCGTTCAAATCTTGATTCCCTGTGCTATTTCCCCCTCACCCACCCGCATTCACCCTCCTCTTTTCATGCCCCACCACTCTTGCCCACCGATCCCTCTACTATGACACGACATGTACGAAATATACGTCAACGGTCCCTCCATCACTTGCTTCTGCAATCCATTTCAACGCATCGATATACTGTCTGTCATCTTACATTGCTCCTCTATCGGCCTACGTGCAACGGACAGCCTTCACATCTGTATTCAGGGTGCTGTCGTCGACTTTGAGTAACTCGGGACTCGGTGACCAGAGGATTATGACGAGAGCAGGATTAAACCGCAGAACTTTCACGATTGAGAACCATCATGACAGTCAACTTTGATGGTGTTGGGGTGGGTGCGTTGTAGGGGAAATCGGCGGTTGGGTGGGAAATATTGGGAAGTCGGAGAGCGCTGAGGTTAGACGGTGTAGACGTGGGGTGTGTGTAGTGTGTGGACAGTCGACGAGAGCGGAGAAGTCCAGAAGGAAGTTTTGTATTCTGATACTCGTTGCGAATTGTGATGGTTGCGTCGTCTTTAATCTCGCATCTACCCGTTAAAATGTGTAACAGCTGTTGGGATAAAGTCGCGGTTCTGCAGTGTCATATCAGACTTCACAATGGATAACCTCCCCATGGCATGTCCTCTTCGTGGCTTGTGGTACATCCTCAGTTACACCAGCACGATGACAGCACAATCTACAGTCCATATTTTATCGCAACACTGTCTTACTGAGGCTTGCGTGCTCATGTTTATTAAGGCTTCAAGGTATGCTTCTCAATATCATTCCTCCATCATCTGTTTGACCAATCCTTGCTATGTTTGCTGCAGTCGCACTGAAGCGGTGTATAACGACGTTGTTCTCAAGTTCCAGATCTAGCCTTGATGTAATTATGCATTGCCACCTCGCTATCTGATCTACGATCGATGCCGCTAAGCTACATCTTTCTTATGGCTCCTCTCCACCTTTTCCAGTAGCTACGGGTCCAGCATCCGTTGTCCCTGTCTCTCTTGGAACCCTTCCCAACACCTCAACCACTTACATCGTATATTCGACCACTGAACCTCTTACGCACGCGCAAATCCAACACTAATGACAATGTTCCCAACCCTTCCCATTCAGTGTGAGGACAAACGAAGGCGATGATGGTGGGAGTCGAGCAATTGGAAATTCGATT
This sequence comes from Panaeolus papilionaceus, assembly GCA_015501605.1. NCBI lineage: Eukaryota > Fungi > Basidiomycota > Agaricomycetes > Agaricales > Panaeolus > Panaeolus papilionaceus. The sequence goes on along the minus strand of JADNRZ010000012.1, from coordinate 846,601 downwards.
ATGAAAAATGGGAGCGCAGAGCTTAGGGATTTGGAAGATAACGCCTGTTGGGGTAGATTGGTTGGAGGGGTGCGCACGAGAGAGCTAGAGGGACAGGGTGCACCAATGCGGCTGTGTAGGAGGTGAACGCGAGTTGAAGGAGGAGAATGTGTTCGGCAAAGGGAAAGGACGAGCTGACAGGAGTCGATGGGAGGAAGCGGGATGAGTCCATGAAGAATGACGTGCAGGAATGCGACGACAAGGCAGCGGACGATGATCCTCGGGCGAAGGGTTGTCTGTAATGCAGAGTCGAGATGTCAAAGTCCGAGGATCGGCAGGGGTATAGGAGGCACGGGGTGTCGTTGGAGTCGAGAACTCGCACCTCCAAGCCTACTCAAGACACGATGGAGGCATAGTTCGACAGAACTCCTGAAGAACGCGGCAACTGATTCAAATGAGCGGACATATTGTTATTGACGGAGAAGGATTACCCGCAGACACTGAGAGTGTATTAACTTGGCTAGTCGTAACGTTTGTGGTGTCGTGATTGTAATATTCGATGTTCAAGTACAGTTTTATGACCATCCCATGTTGTATTATAATACTACAATTTATCAACTAGGATCCCGCTTTTTCAACTCTGCGTGCTCTTTCTCTGCCATCTCATAATCTGACAGAAATTTGTACCATCTTTCCTCCAATGACCAGTTCTTGAAGTCGATAGGAAGGCCTGTTTTGGGGTCTGTTGTAATCTCGGCTAGCTCACATGCACCAACACCTAGCTGGTCATAAGGCTCGTAGCCATCATCACGGTGCCGCTTGTCGGGGTTGTACATCCAGCTCATTCCGAACCCGTGATCCAGACGGGGATCAGCACCATTGCATATGATGGACAGCTATTTACAAATTGCAGTCAGCTCGTCAGCAATGAAACAGTTCAAGTTGGTAACAAAACACATACTCGTATATAATCATGAAGGCAACCAAGATTTAATCTAATCATCCCAACTCCAGTTTGATGGAGGAAGTCAGGTGGAAGGAAAAACCAACGAGGGAGCGCACAAGGACTTGAAAACGAACGCAATAATTCTTTTTGAGATTCGGATTCGGGATGGGGGAAGTCAAAGGGGAAGGTTGTGTCCTCCATTGTTGAAACAACATGTGGCGGGAAAAACTTTTGGGATATCTCCTCCAAAGCTAAGACTATATCAGCTGAAATGGGACAGTATTGCCATATAAAATGGCTGATATCCTCTAGCAAGAAAGCCGCTGTGATCGCGCGCCAATTATCGCCTCCTTTCTCCTTCACGTGCTCAGAAACGGCCTCGTTTTCCAACATTGAGATGAGATGTTTGATGCTGAACACGGCCACAGCAAGGGCCAGGGTTTTCCATTCAAACGCTGCATCCCGTTGTAATTTTTCAATCTGCAGGGTCTCCTTCTCTGAAGCGGGCAGGTACTTGTCAAGGACGTCCATGAATCTTTGCCACGTCGGCTCCCAATAAATATGCATCAAGAACTTGTGCTGCTCCAGGGAACAGAAGTGCCATGCATCGACTCCTGTGCGGCGCTGGATGCAATCCATGATGTGCCAACTGAATGATTCACGAGCATCAGCATGAGGTTGCAGGTCTCGATCCAACCTGCGTCTGTAGTCCAAGACCAGGATGCGTGTATGATACATGACAAATAGCTCTTGAGGAAGTCCTGCATTCTCGAATTTTTGGTAACACCGGGCACCCATTCTTGCCACTGCTGGTGCAAAAGCTGTCCACAAATTTCGATCTATGATGTCGACTAATGTGTCGGCATTTTTAGGAGCTAGTTGGCAAAGAGTGACATAGAGCATCTCGTCGTTCAATTCGTCCCACCGGGCGAGCTGTGTGATCACTTTGTCCCTGTAGGAAGGGTGGCAAGATGTCTGGGTTTGGAGCAGGATTAGGAAACAGTACAGGATGTACTGTTCATCTGCCACAGCTGAACCTAATTCTAATGTTGTGGAATACTCAGACACTACTCTTATGAGAGCAAAATTGACACACTCACCACCTAGGTGCTGTAAAGTGATTTCACAAAGCTCCTTGTCGAAGTGCAGGACATCCACATAAAATTCCTCCGATCGATGAGGGTCCAACAGAAACTCAAGAAGTGATGCGTGGTGAAATAGAGTCGGATATGGTATTTGCTGACCTGCGCAGGTCATGAATTGCATCCCATCATCATCCGAGTCATAGTTCAGGATAGACTGCAAGTCGATGAGAAGTGTGTGGACAGGGAATGGTAGGGATAGTACAATCTGAAGGTGAGTTCTTGAGTTGATGCCAGATATCCAGCAATAGAACGTTGTTGTAGAAACACGGAAGGCGAGTATCTGATGAACAAGGCTAGGGTACTGGGTTTGTCGCAGAATGTGCAGATACAATGCATCCAATTCTGCATAAGGACGATCGTAGCTGGGAATCGAATTACACAGAATAGCCCCAAGTCGATCGCTGGGATTGCCTCGTAAATCCTTGATATATTTCATAACGGTGGAAGCGTAGATAAACTGGCCACAAGCGCGTTCAACAATCTCCTCCACAAACTCGAACGATGGCCAATCATCAGGGATGAGATATGTGAGTGGATGTGATTGCTTGAGTTCGGCAGCCTCGTCGTTCACAAATATTCTGATGTCATGGTCGCTATCACAGTGGTCCAGAAGCGAAATGCTCCGTAGAAGGTGCGGAAGCTTTGACTGTTTGTTGTTCATCCATGACCGAATTACCAACTCGGGTCGACTGGCTAGGAATACCGAGCACGGAAAGATGTCCTGGTAGCTCACAAGCTTGGCAATGGCCTCCAGTACTTGTGTTTGCCCACTTTCTTCCTTGCACTCGTCCAGGCCATCGACAACGATAACCCTTGGTAGCATGAAGGGAGCCGTGCCCATCTCGAGTTGCAGCTCCTTCAAGGGGTCGATGATGAGCGCCGTAACTTGCTCAGAGAGGGTAAGGTCAAAGACCGATGGCCTGTTGAGGACGACCTGCTCCACGTAGCGCTGCAAACCGGGCACGACTTCGGTGAGCTGGTATGCGATGGTGGCAACGAATCGACCTTCATGACCACGATGACTATCCAGCGGTGCAGTTCTCGAAAAAAAGAAGGACGCGGCAAGGTTGCATTTCTCTCGAAACTCCATGGACATTGTCTGTGCGACGGCAGACTTCCCCGCTCCTGCAGACCCGTACAGCCACATGATTCGCGAAGGGCCATTCTGACCCCAGTCGCGTGTTGTGTTCAGAAGGCCGGTCCTGGTATTTGGGTGGCATTTGGGAGGATCGTATCGATCCTTGGAGTTGTAGGCTGCTCCTGGTGACGAGTGTTCGTACAGAATTTGTATTCCTGCGAACCTGTGAGTGAGGCGTTGCTTTCGCTACGATTATATTCGAGACTCTCACCACTTCTCATACTGTGCACTTGGTGAATATGGGTCTGTTGAAAAGTTGGATACCCTCCGTTGACCATCAACCTGCTGTGTGGACCAAACATCGCTGGATGCGAATCCGCGGCAACTACAAATTTGCGAGACCTCAATGTGAGTATATTATACACGAACACACTTGGGATACTCACCCAATGCAGGGTTTGCACTTTGTATATGGCTGGTCTGTTGAAACGATGTATATCCGCCACTCAACGTCAGATTCAACGAGCTCGGAACTGCAGCATGTGTCTCTGGATCAGCAGTTAAGAAGAAACCTATTAGCTTCGACGATGCTCATTAAATCTTGGAATGAAACTATACCATCTGAGGGTTCTCTGCCAGATGGTTGAAGGTAAGGACGGCTGACAGATGAGCAAGAATCAGGCGCTGTGTGATGGTTCAAAACATAAGTTATACATCTATTCAAGCAACATGATGTACAGGTTCTCCTTACCATTGGGCGTGGTTGGACGACTCTGTGGTGGCGAGCTTGAGCCAAGGAGGAAACGTCGAATCCAAAGGGGAAGCATGGGGTGGAAGGGGGGAGAGGGAAGTTGTCCTCAGCAGTCAGAGCGTTGACTCGGATCTGTCACTGCGCTTATCTATAGCCTGAGAATGTGTGAACTTGCACAGGTTTCAAATTCAAGCCAACTTCGAGCAATGCATGTTTGTTAGTTTAATACTTTGGCCTGCAAATGAAAGTTCACATACCTGCGTGTGTTCTTGTAGCTATCTACCAATGGGTGCTCCGAGACAAATAGACAGAGGAAACTTCGAGGAGACCCACAGCAGCCTGAGGAACTTGAATGATGGCGCTTGTATCAGATACAGTTTGACCTCACAAGTTTAGCGCCTATTGAAATTTGAGAAGCTACAGTAAGAAATTTTTGTATGCTTTAAGTTGGGTCAAATTTCATGAGGCGCCAGGGTTGTTCGAGGGCCACCAGCAATGGCTCAGCGTTCAACGAACATCACAGCTGACAGACTCGTAAGAGCTCAGGGGCGTGAGAAGGTATTACCAGAACTGAACGACATCAGAAGTTAGAACACAGCGACACCGTCCATTCCAGTATGAACTCGCATCTTGATCCCTGCGAACTGCGATTTCTCCATGACCTTTCTTCGTTCCACAGTGTCAGGGTCGCTGCAATCGTAGTCTAGACCATAATATGGGTTTCAACAGACAGAGTTGTTATCAGAACGCCCAACTTATCAATCTTGCCTGCTCGCCTCTATCTTCAGCACAATGGTGCTCTATATCGACACCATCGCACTTGGGCTCTCAATGGCACTGAAATTGGACCACAGTATCTGTAAAAATGGAGTTGAAGTTTGGGTTTGGACGCAAGAGTTGCTGGATAGGTCCCAATTCTGGTGGAAGATTCAGACGGTGCCGGGAGGCAAAGAGCTCGGACCCGTCTCTGAAAACTATATAGAGAGCTGCTCGTCTATCTCCACCCCGACACCCTACTTACTGTAAACGACGTCAAACTTTCTGCCCTATTTTTTGTTTTCCAATTTGCCAACTTTCAAGGAACCAGAGAGGGTAATGTACATTTCATAAATATCTTCCGGTTATCTATCTAACGTGTTCATTTTTTAGTCCTTACTCCTTGCACTGTGCTGCACTTTTTCTTTCGTGATGCCACGTTCGCTGTCTTGAGGTCGTTCAACGCAGGAATTCGTGGTTCCAATGTCGTCTGCACCACCCTCTTATGTTGCTCGTACTCTCAGCACCAACCATCAGGGAGAAAATTGTCACCTTCCATCCCAACTCCTTCCTCACAGTAAAACCACACCGCCTCCAATGTCTCAAGAACATCACGCACGTGTCCTTTGTACTGGCGATACGGTGGCTTGGAGGATCCTGAAGAGCGATGAAAGGGACCCAGAACTTGAAGGTCGGGGACCGACGCTGCAGGCGTTTTTTTTCGGAGGCAACTCTGTGGACTGGCGATGGATGGATTTTTAAGAGAGGAGGATGGCAGCGGGGTGAATACTAGGGATCTGTTATCGGAGGCATAGTTGCTCTTTTCCGGTTGGACGTTGAAAGTGATGGGAATGGGGAAGGGAACGACGAGGATGGAGTGGGAGGATGGAGAAGTTAGCGAGAAGGGAGAAAGATAAGGAGGCGTCTGCGTTGCTGCATTTTCTGGGACTACTGTGACGAGCGACTTGGAATTACGGATGGGATGGGATGGGTGCGCACATGGAAGGGAGTGGTGGTGGTTGATTAAGTTGTGGGACAACAATGCGACTATGTACTTCGGGGATGCCATGGAGAGGATTGCAAGTGGAAGATACGGGGAAGGGAAAGAATAGGATTGGGCGGGTGGTCATAGAAGTTGGCAGGATGAATGGGGCGGTGAGATTGGCGAGACGTACAAAAGTCGAGTGGACGTATCATTCAGGCAGTTTATGCTTGGATGATAGGGGGTGCACGAAATAAAAACTCGGAAGATCAAGGGCTACGCTCCATCTTGCCATTTTGTTCCATAATCCCGTCGTCAGTAGAACGTTCCACCAGCGCAGATCTAGATGTGAGATAATATTCCTCAAGTCATATACAAAAATTCAGTACTGACCCTATTTCGTTAGTTCAATGCACCCTATATGCGCAAATTGGTCGTCCCAGGTCCTTGATATCCTTGCTTTGATACATTCATTTACACACATCTGGATGAATTTTCCACAAACCACCAGCTCTGTCGACCCATTCAGTCTTATGTATCTTCTAGTCACCCCGTCTGGGCCTAATATCGCCTGTCCTTTCATTCTACCCTAATCGCACTTGCTATCATCTCAACCTTGCCTTTTCCTGTCCCTACCAACTTGAGCCCGATGTCAATCAAATCAACATCTGCCCAACCATCCTCCTCCTCCTCGCGTGTCCTTCATACTCTCCACACCAAACACCACAACCATTACAGTGTGTTCAGACGATTATCGCCTCCCATCCCAACTCATCAATACCCCCAAACCAAGGACAACGAGCGCAATCATACGTTACACGCGTGCCTTTTGCGTTGTCGTTGGTTTTGAGTGCTGACAAGCCGGTGACTTGGAAGATTTAGAAGAGCGAGTGAAAAGGACGCGGAGCTTGCAGGCCGAGGACCACCGCTGCGGGCGATTTTTTTTTGGATGCGACTCTGTGGGATTCGGAGGTGGATGGATGTGTAGGGGAGGAGAATGGCGGTGGAATTGAACATCAAGTTCTGGAGGCCACATGTGATATTGCCTGGTGGGAGGATGTGTTGACGAGAGAAATGGATGGAAAGAGCGACAATAGGAATGGGGTAGGGGGCGATTGGGAGGGAGAGGGATGTCGAAGAAACTAGCGGGAAGACGGGAGAGATATGAGTTGGTGGTGATGGCTGACGCGTACGCGTCAGTTGGGAAACTCTGAGGGACTTGAATGACGTGCATCGTCGCGAAGGGTGTGGTGGTTGTGTTGCTGGATATCCTGGGACCACCATAACGAGGGACTTTGCATACTGCGAACTCTGGAAGTCATTCCATGGAATACGCTCGTGCCTTGGTCAGATCTTGATCATGGTTCCCTTTCCTATTTTCCTGCCGTCCATCCCTTGTAAACACATCCTTTCTCCTCCTCTCCTCCCTTTTCACGCCCCAATCACTTTTGCCCACCGATCTGTCGTCTGCAAAACCGACGCCAACGACCCCGACATCATCCATTTCGCAACAGCCCATTCCAAACCTATGACACCGTCTCAGTTTCCCCATAGCCTCGTCTTACTTCTCTAGCGGCCTCCCTGCGACAGAGAGTGATCGGGCTTGACTCGTCAACCGCAACCCTCTTGTCACAATGCTCTCCCGTTACGCATTACTCTCGACTCCTATGGTTCATCGCGAAGAATAAGACGCGGCAGGTGTTATCCTTTGGTGATGATGTTAGGGTCCAGTCATTGGAGATAGAAATGGGACCCTGTAGCTTAGGAATTATGAAGACCACGGTGTCTATCTAAAAAGCGCAGATGGGTGACGTTGGGGCGGTGTGGAAGGGTGAGGGTGAACCGATGCGACTCCGACTATCTAACAGGGGGCGAACGTCCAAGGAGGAGAATGTATTTCGGGAATGGAAGGGGCGAGCTGACACGAAGAGGGGGATGGGCATGGGATCAATGGTGTGCAGGAAGGCGTCGACAGCTTGATGGTAGTGGAAGAAGATTTTGGGTGGAGGATCGGTCGTGACGTGGAGGCGAGGTGACAAAACCGCAGAAGCAGTGAAGGCATGGTTTGGTGCTGGAGTCATCCGAGAACGGGACAACAAATGAAATGAGTTTCTCCTTCCTCATCAATTCCTCTCACCCCTCCATCGCTCAAATCCAAACCCGAGACCCACATCCGATGTCAAAAAGAAACTCGCCATCTCAATTTCTACACTTTCTCCTTATTGCCGTCATCGGTCGCGTCTGGAAGCGCGCATTTACTTGCTTTCTGACCCTCCCGGTCTCTTCTTTTTTCTTCCATTTCACTTCTTGATACAGCCATTTGGCATCCGTCGGAATCTTTCCTCAGCCCCAAGCGCTCAGATCTGTGTGCGATTTGACTTGAACTCCCAACCCACTCCTGTTCATTGCAACCTCAGTTTTCATCGACCTTCATCCTTCTTCCTGTCGCGAGCCACTAAGAACCATTACTGCATAAGAGCAGCAATGGCCAAATCCTATTTCAGAGTGCTAGTTAACCAATGGGGGTCCTCTCGGGGATTGGTGTGAAGGCGTGAGGAATGCAAGAATCAGAGACACCGTGATAAAGGGGACGTGTCAAGATATACAGGAGACAAGCATTTTCTATAGGAAGGATTGTGACTTATGAAGCTATCTATGGGTTGTAATAGACGCCGAATTCACCTTTTATTTTGATTTTTCTGAATCTTTGTGTATAAGCTCAGAGGCATAAATCAGTAACATAGTTCTGATCCAGTTGAAACATCTCCAATGAGCTATGAGACTACAACGCACATTATGGTTTATCTACGAGGGGCACATTGAATTATTTGAATATGCAGTGGCTAGAAAGCACTGCCCTTGACACGAGCGACGAAAGCATGTCCCGGTATGAAGAGGCAGAGTACGCATCAAAGAAAAGCGACGTAGGAAATGATGACAGAATCAGACATCCTCTGTCTTCGACGCATCTCGTGTGAGGTATCATTCTCTTCTGGACCATTACATCTATCTCGCGGTTTTATTTCTTATAACGCCCAATCTTTCAGTCCACTCTTGAGCACGCAGAGACTGATTTGTATTCGTTATTTTCAGCACACTGTACATCCTCACACTCGCGTAGTCAAGGGCAGGGACATTGGATCAGGATGAGAGATGAGCCTAATGAGGCCCAATTTCAGGCGCAAGAGGCCCGAGGGATTAATGCTTTTGTGGATGGACATAACCTCTGTTAGAAAAAGGTGTCAAGGGAACGAAGGAGCTTGAGCTCTCCTCTCTGAAAACAACGTGGAGAGTCCATCACGACACTACGACTTGCTGTCCCAAATATTTTCATTTGCCGACTTCAAAGACAACAGGGAAAGGTAATGTACGTTTTTAGAAGTATCTGAGGGTTATCTATCTAATATGTTCGCTTTTTAGTTCTCCCTTGCGGCACCGTGCTGCGCTTTTTTTTCTTTTTTTTTTCTTTTCTGCGACCGTCACTCTTGGAGATCGTTTGAGACCAGAATTGTGATTCCAGCGTCGTCGACGTTTCAAGTCTGTGCCCTACAAATACGACCTATCCATACTCTCCACTGTTGTAATCGTGCTCTCTAGCACCTCAACCTAGCCGTTCCAGGTCCCTACCTACTTTAACCTGACGTCAACACCGACCCTCCACTCCATACTCTCAGTCACCAAACACTACCACTGGTGCAGCGTGTCCAGCGTGTCCAGACGACAATCACCTTCCACTCCAGCTCACCACACCCTCACCGACTTTCTCATGGTGAAAACCATCCCACTTTCAGCATCTCAAGGACAACGAACGCGATCGGACGTTACACCTATGCTTTGGGCTTTGCTGTTGGTTTGAACGGCTGGCTACACCCGCAACGAAAACGACACGGGACTTGCAGGCTGAGGACCACTGCTATAGGCGACTTTTTTTTCAGGAAGGAACTATGCGGGATTCAGCGGTGGATGTGCGTGTAGGGGAGGAGAATGGTGGTGGGTTGAACGTCAAGTTATGTCGGGCGCAGGTGCTATTATCGTGGCAGGATGAGGGATGGGTGGAAAGAGTGATGGAATGGGGAAGGGAACGATTGGGATGGAGAGGGGGGCTGGAGAAGCTAACGAGGTGGAAGAGAGAGATGGAGTGGGTGCTGGAGGCCGACGTGTGTGCGTGAGGTAGACAAGATACTTGGGTGATGTGTGTCGTCGCGAAAGCTGGGGAGTCGGGTGGGCGTGGAGGGTCAGTGTTCCTGGTTTTTTTGGGAACTGACGAGCGACTTTGGATGGGATGGGATTTTGTGAAATTGTTTCGTGGAATGGATGCGTACGGGGAACAGAACGTTGGCGGGCGATCAAGTCGTGGGGCACCAGTACGACCGTACACGGGGGAGGCTAATGACAAGCTGGAAATGTTCGGAGTGGTACTTGGGGAAGGGAAACGTTGGGATGGATAGTGTGAAGAAAGGAGCTGCCATTCCGTTATATCAGTCTTGACGGTGGATATTCTTTTCATCGCACGTCCTCTTCATGGTCTGTGGTCCATCCTCAGTTTATGCCAGCACAATGACACCGCCATCTGAAGCCCATGTTTCATCACAACACCGTCTTCTGAGGCTTGCGTACAAAGGCTTCAAGGTATGCTTCTCCATATGATCTCTTCATCATGCGTTTGACGAATCCTTGACATGTTTGCCTCAGTCGCTCTGAAGCGGTCTATCAATATCCTCAAGTTCCAGATCTAGTTTTGATATAATTCTGCATTGCCACCTCACCCTGTCATGTCCGCTTAATCTCGCCTGCTTCATTCTACCTCGTCCTTCCTACTCCTTGTCTTCTGGTCTACTATCGCTGCCATCTGAGCTCCATCTCTCTCATGCTTCCTCTCCGCTGGTTCTAGTAGCTACGGAGCCAGCACCTGTTGTCGCTGTCTCTCTTGGAACCCACCCAACATCTCAACTACTTGCATTGTATATTCGACCACTGAACCTATTACGCACGCACAAACCCAACATCGATGTCAATGTTCCCAACTCTTCCGATTCGGTGTGAGGACAAACAAAGGCGATGATGGTGGGGATCGGGCAGTTGGAAACTCGATGATGAAAATGGGAACGCAGAGCTTGGGGATTAGGAAGATAACACTTGTTGGGTTCGAGCGGTTGGAGTATGTGCGCATGAGAGAGCCGGTCTTGTGGAGGATCCGGGTGCGCCATTGCGACCGTAGGAGGTAAACGTGCGAGTTGAAGCAGGAGAATGTGTTCAGAGAAGAGAAAGGACGAGCAGACAGGAGTCGATGGGAAGAAGCGGGATGAACCCAAGAAGAATGAGGTGCAGGAAGGCAACAGCAAGGCAGTGGCGCATGATTTTTGGGTGAAGGGTTGGTTGTGACGCGGAGTTGAGATGTCAAAATCCAAGGATCAGCAGAGGTGTAGGAGGCACGGTCTGGCATTGGACTTGAGAACTCGCACCTCCAAGCCTACTCAAGGCACGATGGACGCATGGTTCGACAGAACCATCGGGAACATTGCAACAGAATTGGCAAATGGGTGGACAACAGATTGTTATTGACGGAGGGGGATTGCCTGCAGACACTTAGAGTGTATTAACTTAGTTAGTCATATACTGTAACGTTTATTGTGGCGCGATTCCAATATTCAATGATGATGGACAGTTTTATGACCAGTCATCCCATGTTGTACTATAATACTACAATTTATCAACTAGTTTGTGGGTCCCGCTTTTTCATCTCCACATGCTCCATCTCTGCATCCTCATAGTCCAATTCAAAATCAAGCCATCTTTTCCACAATGACCAGTTCTCCCAGTCGATAGAATGGCCTGTTCTGGGGTCGGTTGTAATCTCTGCTAGCTCACATGCACCGACACCTAGCTCGTCATAAATTTTGTACCCAAAATCACGGCGCTGCCAGTGCTTGTCGGGGTTGCGTACCCAGCTCCTTCCGAACCCATGAACCAAACGAGGATCAGCACCATTGCATATGATGGACAGCTGTTTACATATTGCAGTCAGCTCATCAGCAATGAAACAGTTCAAGTTGATAACAAAACACATACTTGTATATAATCGTGAAGGCGACCGAGGTTTCCTCTAATGACAGCTTCGAGGAAGTCAGGTGCAGTGACAAGCCAGCGAGGGAGTGCACAAGGACTTGAAAATGACTCGGAGTGTAATAATGCTTTTTGAGCCTCGGATTTGGAATGGGGAAAGTCAAATGGGAAGGTTGCGTCCTCTATTGTTGAAACAACATGTGGCGGGAAAAACTTCTGGGATATCTCCCCCAAAGCTGAGATGATATCGACTGAAATGGGGGAGTTTCGCCATATAAAATGGCCGATATCCTCTAGCAAGAAAGCTGCTGTGAACGCGCGCCAATTATCGCCTCCTTTCTCCTTCACATGGTCAGAAACGGCCTCGTTTTCCAACATTGAGATGAGATGTTTAATGCTGAACACGGCCACGGCAGGTACCAGGGCTTTCCATTTGGACAGTGAATCCTGTTGCAAAATTTCAATCTGCAGGGTTTCCTTCCCTGAAGCAGGGAGATGCTTGTCAAGAACATCCATGAATGCATGCCATGTCGGCTCTGAATATCCTCCTAGTAAGAACTGGTGTTCCTTTAAGGAACAGAAATCCCATGGGTCGATTCCTGTGCGGTGCTGGATGCAATCCTTGATATGCCAATCAAATGATTCATGAGCACTAGCATTAGGTTGCAGGCCTCGACCAAACCTGCCAGTGGGTTGATACAAGTCCAGGACGTTTGTGTGATACATGACAAACAGCTGTTGAGGAATGCCTGCATCCTCGAATGTTTGGTAACACTGGGCACGCATTCTTGCCACTGCTGGCGCAAAAGCCGTCCATAAATTCCGATCTATGATGTCGACCAAGTCGTTTCCCCCTAAAGATGATTTATAATATAGCTTTGCAAGAGTGGCATAGAGCATCTCGTTGTTTAATTTGTCCCACTGGGCGAGCCGTGTGATCACCTCATCCCTGTAGGAAGGGTGGCAAGATGTCTGAGTTTGGAGCAGGATTAGAAAACAGTATAGAATGTACTGTTCATCTGTCACAGCTGGACCCGATTCTAAGTAACATTGTGGAATACTCAGGCACGGCTGTTGTAAGAACAAAAATGACACACTCACCACCTAGGTGCTGTAATGTGATTTCGCAAAGCTTCTTGTCAAAGGGCAAGACATCAACATAATATTCCTTGGATCGGCGAGGGTCCAACAGGAACTCCAGAAGTGATGCATGATGAAACAAAGTCGGATAAGGTTTTTGGTTAATCGGGTAGCCCATGAAGTGCATACCATCAATGTCGCAATTCAGAATAGACTGCAAGTCAATGAGAAGCGTCTGGACAGAAAATGGCAAAGATAGAAGGATCTGGACGTAGGTTCTTGAGTCGAGGTCAGATATCCTGCCATAGAACGTCATTGTAGAAACACGGAAGGCGAGTATCTGATGAACCAGGCTAGGGTGCTGGGTTTGTCGCAGAATGTGGAGGTACAATGCATCCAATTCTGCGTATGGATGGTCATAGTTGGGAATTGTGTTATGTAGAATAGCCTTAAGTCGCTCGCTGGGGTTGCCTCGTAAATCCTTGATATATTTCATAATGGTGGAAGCGTAGATAAACTGGCCAGAAGCTCGCCTGACAATCTCCTTGACGAATTCAGGCGAGGGCCAACCAGCTGGAATGAGGTCTTTGAATGGGTGTGATTGACTGACTTTGGCAGCTTCATCATTTACAAACACTTCAATGTCCTTGTCGCTATCACAATGGTCCAGGAGTGAAATACTTCGTAGAAATTGCGGGTTCTCTGACCGCTTGGTGGTAATCCATGAGCGGATGACTAGCTCAGGTCGACTCGCTAAAAAAACCAAACATGGGAAGATGTCCTGGTAGCTAACGAGCGTAGCTATGACCTCCAGTACTTGTGTTTGCCCACTTTCTTCCTTGCACTCGTCCAAACCATCAACAATAATAACTTTCGGTAGCGCGCAGGGAGCACTACCATGGCCGGCCCACTCGAGTTGTAGCTCCTTCAAGGGGTCGATGATAAGCGCCCTAACTTGCTCTGAGAGGGTAAGGTCAAAGACCGATGGCCTGTTGAGGACGACCTGCTCCACGTAGCGCTTCAAACCGGGCACGACTTCGGTGAGCTGGTATGCAATGGTGGCAACGAATCGACCTTCATGACCACGGTGACTATCCAGCGGTGCAGTTCTCGAAAAAAAGAAGGACGCGGCAAGGTTGCATTTCTCTCGAAACTCCATGGACATTGTCTGTGCGACGGCAGACTTCCCCGCTCCTGCAGACCCGTACAACCACATGATTCGGGAAGGGCCATTCTGACCCCAGTCACGCGTTGTGTTCAGAAGGCCGGTCCTGGTATTTGGGTGGCATTTGGGAGGATCGTATCGATCCTGGGAGTTGTAGGCTGCTCCTGGTGACGAGTGTTCGTACAGAATTTGTATGCCTGCGAATCTGTGAGTGAGGCGTTGCTTTCGCTATGATTAATGTGAGAGTATCTCACCACTTCTTATATTGTGCGCTTGGTGAATATGGGTCTGTTGAAAAGTTGGATACCCTCCATTGATCATCAACCTGCTCTGTGGACCAAACATCACTGGATGCGAATCCGCACCAACTACAAATTTGCGAGACCTCGATGTGAGCATATTATACACTAATACGCTTGGGATACTCACCCAATGCAGGGCTTGCGCTTTGCATATGGCTAGTCTGTTGAAACGATGGATATCCGCCACTCAACGTCAGATTCGACGAGCTCGGAACTGCAGCGTGTGTCTCTGGATCACCAGTTAAGAAGAAACCCATTAGCTTCGACCAATCTCATGAAGTCTTGGGGTAAAACTATACCATCTGAGGCTTCTTTGCCAGGTGGCAGAAGGTAAGGACGGCTGGTAGATGAGCGAGAGTCAGACGCTGTGTGATGGTTCAAAACATAAGTTATACATCTATTCAAGCAACGTGATGTACAGCTTCTCCTTACCATTGGGTGTGGTTGGACGACTCTGTGGTGGCGAACTTGAGCCAAGGAGGAAACGTCGAATCCAAAGGGGGAGCATGGGGTGGAAGGGGGGAGAGGGAAGTTGTCCTCAGGAGTCAGAGCGTTGACTTGGATCTGTCACTGCGCTTATCTATAGCCTGAGAATGTGTGAACTTGCACAGGTTTCAAATTCAAGCCAACTTCGAGCAGTGCATGTTTGTTAGTTGTAATACTTTGGCCTGCAACTGAAAGTTCAAATACCTGCGTGTGTTCTTGTAGCTGTCTACCAATGGGTGCTCCGAGGCAAATAGACAGAGGAGACTTCGAGGAGACCCACAGCAGGAATGTGAGGATGGCGCTTGTGTCAGATACAGTTTGACCTCACAAATTTAGCGCCTATTGAAATTTGAAAAGCTACAGTAAGAATGTTTTGTATGTTTTAAGTTGGGTCAAATTTCGATGAGGCGCCAGGGATGTTCAAGGCTGCCAGCAATGGCTCAGTGTTCAACGAACGTTACAGCTGACGGACTCGTAAGAGCTCAGGGGCATGAGAAACTATTACCAGAACTAAACGACATCAGAACACAGCGACACCGTCCATTCCAGTCACGGCATGGCTACGCCTGAACTCCCATCTTAATCCTTGTGAACTGCAATTTCTCCATGACCTATCCTCATTCCACAGCGTCAGGGTCGCTGCAATCATAGTCTAGACCATAATATGTTTTTCAACATACAGAGTTGTTATCGGAACGCCCAACTTATCAATCTTGCCTGCTCGCCTCTATCGTCAGCACAGCGGTGCTCTATATCGACACCATCGCACTTGGGCTCTCAATGGTGCTGACATTGGATGTCAGTATCTGTAAAAATGGAGATGAGGTCTAGCTTTGGACGCAGGAGTTGCTGGATAGGTTCAAATTCTGGTGGAAGACGGTGCCGGGAGGCAAAGAGATCGGACCCATCTCTGAAAATTATATAGAGAGCTGCTCGTCTCTCTCCACCCCGACACCCTACTTACTGTATCCGACGTCAAACTTTCTGCCCTATTTTTTGTTTTCCAATTTGCCAACTTTCAAGGAACCAGAGAGGGTAATGTACATTTCATAAATATCTTCCGGTTATCTATCTAACGTGCCAGTGTTGATTTTTTAGTCCTTACTCCTGGCACTGTGCTGCACTTTTTTCTTTCGTGGTGCGACGTTCAATGTCTGAGGTCGTCCAACGTAGGATCTGTGGTTCCAACGTCGTCTTCGTTAGGTCGGGGCCTAAAACGTCCATCATCTCAACTTCGCTTTTCATGTCCCTACCGACTTTTGACTCGACGCCAATCATATCTGAAGCAACATTTACCAACCTGCCATCACCCTCTTATGTTGTTCGTACCTTAGTACCAACCATCACACAGACAATGATTGTCGCCTTCCATCCCAACTCCTTCCTCACAGTAAAACCACACCATCTCTAGCGTCTCAAGAAAAACATCGCACACATGTCCTTTGTGCTGTCAATACGATGGCTTGGAGGATCCTGAAGAGCGACGAAAGGGACCCACAACTTGAAGATTGAGGACCACCGCTGCAGGCGATTTTTTTTCGGACAGAACTATGTGGGATTCGGCGGTGGATGGATGTGTAGGGGAGGAGAATCGCGGTGGAGTGAGTATCAAGTATTGACTGGTGGGAGGATGAGTTGATGAGAGGGATCAGTGGAGAGTGTGAAGGAATGGGGGAGGGAACAATAGGGAGGGAGAGGGGGTTGGAGAAGCTAGCGGGAAGACAGGAGAGATATGAGTTGGTGGCGATGGCTCACGCGTACGCGTCAATGGGGAGACTCTGAGAGACTTGGATGTGTGTCGTCGCGAGAGCTGAGGAGTCGAGTGGGTGTGGAGGGCCCGAGTTTCTGGATATTCTGGGACCACCATAATGCGGGACTTTGCATACTGCGAACTCTGTGGAAGTCATTCCATGGAATACCCTTGTCATAGTCAAATCCACCCCACTTCCGGCGTCTCAACAACAATGGACATGATGGGACGTTACACGTATGCTTTCGGCTTTGTTGTTAGTTTTGAGCAGCTAGCAACAGGGTAGAAGATTTAGAAGAGCGATGAAAAGACACGGAATTTTGCAGGCCGAGGAACCACTGCGGCTAGCAATTTTTTTTTGGATGCGACTCTGTGGAATTCAGCAGTGGATGGATGTGTTGGGACAAGGATAGAGGCAGGGTAAATGTCAAGTTATGGGCACAGGTGCTATTATCTGGTGGCAGGATGAGACAAGGGGAGGGATGGATGGAGAGTATGATGCAATGGGGAAGGGGACGATTGGAAGGGAGATCGGGGCGCGAGAAGCTAGCGAGAAGGAAGAGGGAGATGGAGTGGCGGTGTGAGGATGCTTTCGCGTGAGGTGGATGAGAGACTTGGTGATGGGTGTCGTCCGAATCGCAAGGGCTGAGGAGTCGGGTGGGCGTGGAAGCGTCCATGTCGCTGCATTTCTGGGACTACCGTGATGAGCGACTTGGAATTACGGATAGGATGGGATGAGTTGTGCGGGGTAGAAAGGGAAAGAGCAGGATTGAGAGGGTGGTCATATAAGTTGGCAGGATGAATGGAGCGGTGGGATGGATGAGGTCTATGAAAGTCGGCCAAAGGGAAACTCAGGCGATCCAGGCATTGCGCTCCATCTTGCCATTTCCTTACACAATTGCGTCCTCCTCAGCACAGTTTACCAGTGCAAATTT
Organism: Panaeolus papilionaceus; assembly: GCA_015501605.1. Taxonomy (NCBI): domain Eukaryota; kingdom Fungi; phylum Basidiomycota; class Agaricomycetes; order Agaricales; genus Panaeolus; species Panaeolus papilionaceus. Next base: position 829,183 of record JADNRZ010000012.1, on the reverse strand, counting down.
AGCATTATAAAACGATGTGAGATGATTTCCTTCTTGTTTGATCTGTACACATTTAGTAATGAATCTATTTGTTTTAGTTCAACGCACCCTATATGCGCAATTTGGTAGTCGCAAGTCCTTGATATCATTGCTGTGATACACCCATACACACCTGTCCGGATGAATTTGACACAAACACCAGCTCTGTCGACCCATTCAGCCTCATGGACCTTCTAGTCGTCCTATTCCACTATGCCACACACCTATCAGCGATATATAGTCTGATCATGATCCTAAACCAACTAGTCTGTGTTTGGAAAAAAAAAAAAAACTCGAGGTATATTTTTTGGTACTGTCTGAGCGACTTTTCCGCTAACCTTTGTCATTTCTGCTTCAGGCCGTTTGAGCGGGCACGCTGTCCCAGACCTGATCCAACTGCCATTTAACATTTATTTACCTATCGGATGAGGGTCAAGCTCAAGTTTTACTCCTTCCATCGCGTTGTCGCATCCTTTGCTCGTGTACCCGTCTTCCCACCTCGCTATCCTTCACCTCGTGATCACCTCTGTGGTCGAGATCACCTCACCCCACCCCACCTCACCCCCACCACTAAGCCCAATCTTATCATCCACAAAGCACAACCCTTTCCTCCCCTCACGCCAAGCAACACCCAATAACCCATATTGTGTATTCGACTGAGCGGGGTCAACGGTCCTGTCATCCTATTGGGTGCAGGAAAATGAGTGTGGACGAGGGGGTCGGTCGCGTAGAGTGTACAGTACACCACGAGACTATCAAGATGGAGAGGAGTTGGTCGTTTTCTGGAGCAGAATAGATTTTTGGGAAAGATAGCGATGGGTCGACGTCGAGGTTTTGGCGAGAAGCGAGATATAGAAGGGGACGGCAGAAGATGAGCGTGCAGGCTGAGGGACGCAACAGGGGTTTTTTTAGTGAAGGATGGGCTGTGATATAGTTACGAGGTGTCGCATATAACCAGGGACTAGGCTGAATAGAAGACGAAGAAGGCACGGTTTATCATTTTTGTCACTCGACAACGGGACTGCCAACTGAATCAGATGAACCATGGACTAGACAGAATCTTTGCTCGTCTTTTTCGAGTCTAGAGTCTAGAAACACCCCGAACGCCTTCCCATCCCTTACTTCCAATCTCTCTCTCGTCGCTCCGAGTCTATATTAACACCTAAAATTCTTACTTCAAGACCGAACCCGTCTTCGCATATGCATACCTTGACGTGGCCTATCTGCATTATGGAAAGCATGCGATTGCAAATCTCGTGCGCCTCCGTTTCTTTGGGGTCCACAGAGACATAGCTGCGTTCAAAAAGTCTTCAAGGTGTCATTAACAATTTCGTTGTGATTCTTTTACCAGTGTGCGCTGTGCAGGTTGTGTGTCCCCTTCAATGGGCATCATGGTTCTCCCAAAGTTACCTTGTCTCCGGTGACGTCACAATCAACCTGAATCATTAGTCACCACGCTACCATCTATTCCTACCAGCGTCATCCAACCCAACATCTCAGTGAGAGTAGAGCAGGCCAGTGAGCGCGTCAAGGGTCATCACGATCTGATTCAGCCTATGGGATATGGGAGACATGGTCAGGGAAAAAATACATTAATAGGAGATTCGTTTTATCTCATGCACTCTTTTATCATGTTCTCTCCCTGTCGTCGATTTTCATACACCCCTCCTCCTCCTCTCTCCTCTCCTCGTATTATTTCTTAAAAGTCTCCTTCCCTCCCCGTTTTCACATTTCAACCCTATATTTGATCGCAAGCGATCCTCATTATTAACCCCTATCACCAGCAACTACCCTTACAGAAATGTTCATCATGAAGACCACCACCATACTCTATCCTCTCTGCAGTCGCCAGCGTCTCTGCGCACGGCTATCTTGCGAAGGTCCAGGTCAACGGAAACACCTTCACCGCTCCCAGGCCAGGAAACGGCGGCAACAACAAGTCGCCCATTCGCTCTGTCTCCTCACCCAACCCCAACTATGGAATTAACAACCCTGCTATCACTTGCGGTCCCAACTCAAAGCCTGGTTCCTCAGTTATCGATCTCAACCCCGGAGACGTCATGAGCTTCGACTGGGAAGGCGCCGACGGTTCAAATGTATGTCGAACCCCCTATCCGCACTGTCGATCATCTATTTATTAATTTATTCTATTTTTTTTTCTCATCCTCAGTGGCCCCACAACACTGGTCCTATGATCACCTACATGGCCTCGTGCGGCGACAAGAGCTGCAACGACGTCGGCAACCCTGCTGGCCTCAAGTGGTTCAAGATCGGCCAGGAAGGTCGTGACAACAGCGGCAAATGGGCCCAGGCTGCCCTCATGAGCGGCGGTACCGGCAAAGCCACCGTCCCCCAGCAACTCGCACCCGGAAACTACATGGTCCGCCACGAAATCATCGCTCTGCACCTTGCCACCCAACAAGGCAAGGCTGAGTTCTACCCAGGCTGTGTCGCCGTCCGTGTTGGTGGCAATGGCAAGGGTGTCCCCCAAGGCAACCTCGCTACGTTCCCTGGTACCTACAAGGACACCGACCCTGGTATCTTCACTCCCAGCGTCTTCAACACCCGTGTTGCGTACAAGTTCCCCGGTCCCCAGATCGCCACTTTCGCTGCTGGCTCTGGTGGTGCTCCTGCCCCTGCTCCCCCTGCTCCTTCCACCGGTAACAACGACAACAACAACAACGGTGGAAACGGTGGATCCAACACTGGCTCTGGTACCACTCCCAAGCCTTCCACTGGCTCCAGCGGCTCTTGCGGAAACAAGAAGAAGTCGAAGCGTGATGCTACCCCCGCTGACACCGCCGTCGACACTGAGGAGGCCATCCTCAAGCCCCGCGTGCACAGCCGCGTGATGAGGCGCCTCGTTAATGACCTTGGTAGCGCTGGCCATGTGCACTAAGTGCGCTTTTCCCGGCAACTACGTCTGTTTAGAGACCCCGCTCCCGCACACATTCGTTTATAAATCCCTAATGACCCCACCACATCACATCGCATTTTTAAACGCCACCTCACATTCTCTCTTTCATGTCTTGACGCATCTGTAATACCACCCACACACGCACATCTCTCTCTCTCTCGTTACGCTGCTGGTCTTCTTTTTCTTTTTCTTGATTTCTTTCTCATCACCCGCATAGACGGCTGTATCATATGCATTCCTCCCTCATGACCCAACATCTCACCCTCATTCTTTACACAGTAACGCTACGCGCAGGGCCTGCGGCCCGTCCTTTCTCTGTTTCTGATCTCTGGTCTGGTTTTGATTGGGTCTCTGGGGTTGGTATACACCCCTTCACTTTACTTCGCTTTCTCAGTGTCTCTAGTAGACCTGCATAGCTTGATTGCTTTGACTGTTCCCATAATGTGCTACGCACGACTGCTTACGATGATTTTTGTATAATTAAATAATGCGTATTTTACAATTACTTGAAGTAGTGTTTTTGGGCTTTGTTTTTATTATACTTGATATAGATTGTCGTAGACTTTTTTTTCTTATAAAACAACACAATACGAAAACAAGGTTTTTTGGAATATGGAATGGAGAGGCGGCGTGAATGAGAATAAGAAGAGTCTTTTCTAATTGTATTCATGATCAAGAGTACAATAGTGTTGGATGAAGGGGGTATATGCGCTTTGTTCTCGGATTGGAAGTCGATGTGTTTGTGGTGAGTCGCTCTTTGGGGTTCTTTTGGGTTCACCTGCATGGGTATGCGAGTGGGTCATCCTGTATGCTCACTCAAGCAATCAGGATCGCCTCAACCTGAACCCGCTGTTTGTTAATTGAGTCGGAAATTTGTGCTTAGTACGCGGTGGTGTCTGTTTGCATGCACTGCTGCTCACAAAAACCCGAGCACGTCGGGCTGGGTCTGAATCTGTATCGACCCTGTACCCCATAGTCTTTACTAGAATACCCCGTGAAGACTGCAAGCTTAAGTGCTCCGACTGTTGGGTGCACGAGTGAATGGCTCGCTTTGGTCGGCTTGTTGGAACACCTACATGGGAAGGCGTCACAGTAGCTGACAAGCTTCGCTATAGCAGCCTCGAGGATCTGTGTTCGCCCGCTTTGGGTGTCTTAAAACCGATACATGCTTTCATTACCAAAAATGTTCTTAGGGGTACCTGAGGAGGTACTCCGGGGGCCAATAAATTTCGTGCCATCCGTATTCGCTCTTTAAAATTTCTCTCTCATGATCCATTCCTTTCACCTACCATAGCATTTTTGCTTTTGTGTTCGCTTTTTCAGTAGCCGTAGACAAGGTGAGACTCAAACTCGAGGGAGGTGATCGAGCCCTTGATTTCGACATTTCCAGTCAGGACGAAGGATATTTATTACTAGATGTTAATCCACGTTATGTCGGGCAGTGAGTGTACCATATGAACATCCAGGCGCTCTCTGGGGCCAGATAGGATAATAATCGACGAGATAGTCGTCATGGTCTTCTGACAAGCGTGGATCTATCGTACCAGCCAAAGCTATGGGGTCCATTGTCATCTGGGAAACGACGTGTGCAGGGATAGCAGAAGTGTCCGACATGTTATTGTCGGCACTGCTGCGTATGTAGTACAGCTGCGCATAGACAGTAAATCCATCAGTGATGTTGAAGGGGAAGATAAAGTTGAATATAGGCCTACACGCATGTAATTGTGAATGTCTTTAATTATGATTATTGGTGAATAACGCTTGAGATGCAAAGGCATGGGTGAGGAGTACCAACGAGGAAGCGCAAACCACGGATGCGAGAACGAGCAGTAAAGCTCCGTCCGTAATGCCCGATCGCGTATGGGCGTGAGCAATGGAGTGTCCTCCGTATTGGAGGCGATATGACTGGGGAAAAACATTTCGGAAATCCTTTCTAAGGCAGACACTATTTCGGCTGACAGAGGGCAGTACCGCCATATAAAAGACTGGAGCGACCATAAACGGCGAGCGAGAGCTTTTGCGCGCCAATCCTCGCCCTCGATTTCCTTCAGGTGGTCGAAAACAGCCCGCACTTCTTTTGATTTGCAGGCCTCTTTGGATGGGTCGAGTCTAAGTGAAAAAGATACTCAGGATAAGAATTCAGGCATATGGTGATCATGCAATAACGTTGAAATACGCACAGTAACAAGCACTGTTGCAACCAGAATAGAATTGCATCTCGTGCTTCAAAGAATGTATCGCGGAAAAATCCTTCTACTTGGAATAATTCTTCCCTAGAATCCCAAAATTCAGAAAGCAAATTTTGGTGGGTATACCAGATTGGTCCATCAAATTCTTTGCACCAGCGCTGGGGCAACCGATCAAAGAAATGCCATGCATCAGCTCCTGTGTGCAGCTCGAGGACACCATAGAATTCTTGATGGCAAATGCCAAGGTCATTCACCTTTTCAAAAATTACAAGCAGCTGTCCCGGTATCCCAGCCCGTTCAAGCATCTGCCGGAATTGTTCTCGCTTTCTTGAGACTGCTGGGGAAAAGGCATTTGACAGATTGCGGTCGATTATGGTAAACAGTGATTTGAAGGGTAAAAAAGGACTAGTACTTTGTAAGAGGCTGCTAAGGACCTCATACAGCACATCATTGCATAAGGAATCCCAACGGGCAAGTTGCACTCGTATCCTATCGATGTAGGTCTGTCGTCGAGACGCCTTGGTCTGGAGAGCTGTCAGGAAACAGTATATGATGTAATGCCTATCTGAAGCGTCTGAATCTATGAGATCAGACATTTCGAAGTTTGAAATTTTAAGCTTGAGTATAGGAATGAGTAACTCACGTTCGATTTGCTGGAGCGCTAATTCTGTGATGTCTTGGTCAAATTGTTGCACGTTAATGTAGAACTCTTGCGACCTCCTGGGGTCCTGCAGAAACTCGACAAGTGAGGCATGATGAAATAGCGTGGAAATGGGGTCCCTGCCGACTTTAGAGGATAGGGGATGCCCGGAAGCCCATTTTTGAAACATCAGGCCAGCGTTATCACAAGTCATGATTGACTGCAAATCAATCAAAAGTGTATCCACAGGGCAGGGGAGCGACAGAAAATTGCTTAAGTATTCAGCGAGCTTGTTCTCGTTGAAGCGACCGTAAAAGGATAGCGTAGCAAGTCGGTACCCAAGTAATTGACGGACAAATTCTGGGTGGGTGGTCCGTTTTAAGATGTAAAGATACAATGAATCCAACTCTGCGTATGGTTGATCCTCCTGGGGAATGGTATTTTTCATAATTGCTTCAAGTCTGCTGGTGGGATTATGTCGTAAATCCTTGATATACTTCATAATGGTGGAAGCGTATACAAACTGGCCGTTGGCGCGGTGAACTATCTCCTCCAGTGAAGTGAGTGGTGGCCAGTTAGCTGGAATTTTGGCTCTGAATGGATGCGACTGTCGAAGATCAGCAGATTCCTCCTTCAAGAACAGTCTGATGTCGTGGTCACTGTCGCAATGGTCTAGGAGCGAAATTTTGCAAAACAGCTGTGAACGTTCTGCGGTGGCAAACCATGTGCTAATCAGCAACTCAGGACGGCTGGCGAGGAAAACCGAAAAGGGGAAGATATCCTGATGTCTGACAAGCGTAGCAATAGCTTCAAGAACCTGTTTCTGGCCGGCTTCCTCCTTGCATTCGTCGAGACCATCAACAACAATGATCCTGGGCCTTGAACGACTATCATCGCTTGCTCTTTCGCGGTTGAGCTGCGACAAGGGATCGAAGATGAGTTCAACGACCTGCTCTGGAAGAGTCAGGTCGAACACGGAAGGCCTGTCTAGGATGACCTGTCCAACATAGCGTCGTAGATCAGGGATCGATTCGGTGAGCTGATAAGCAATCGTTGTGACAAATCGCTCTTCATGACCACGGTGACTGTCCGCAGGCGCTGTCCTCGAAAAGAAAAAAGAGGCAGCAAGATTGGAACGTACACGTAGTCGCTCGCACGTGGTCTGGGCAACAGCAGACTTGCCTGCTCCTGCTGAGCCATAAAGCCACATAATGTCGGGCGAGCCGTCGTCGGCCCATTTTTGTGTCATGTTGAGTAGCCCAGTCCTTGTGTTGGGGTGACATTTTGGTGGGTCGTAACGATCCCTGGAGTTGTATGCTGCTGCTGGTGATGAGTTCTGGTAGAGCTTTTGTATCCCTATTGATAGTCACTATCAGATGTGTGTAAGGAATTGTGTGCGAGCGAGTATTACCTTCGAGTACTTGATTATGATACGTGTGTTGTGACAAACTGACGTTCCCGCCGTTGAACATAACTTTGCTATGAGGACCAAAAATTCCAAGATGCGAGTCTGGTGTAACTGTGAGACTATCACTGCGAACTCCATGCCAGTAAAAAACACATACAATCTGTCAATGCTTCGCCTCTCACTGGTCGGAGATATGGATGGCCAATATGCGAGCGAGAACTCGAGGCTACAAGGAAATTAAGATGTCAGCTCAATCTGTTTATCTGTTTCTATTCACCAATGGGCGCTCTGGAGCTGGTATTTGGAGAAGAATTTGAAGTCGAGCCCAGGGGATAGGGCTGAGTTCGGGTAGGAGCCATAGCGGGGGCGGGAGGGTAGAAATGTAAGGGAGACCAAGAGAACAAGGCAGGGGAACGGCAAGGGTGACCTAGTACGTTGCACATCCCCCACGATGTACTTATAATGAACGTGACCCCGCACCGCATGCATCCCATTATGGTCGTAGGTAGTTTTGGGCTGCCACAATGCCGCATGTTGTGTTTGACGGCGAACGACGCCCTAGCAACGTCATATGCAGTGAGGTCTGAAGAGTCGGGTCAACCTTGTATACTTAGTGTTCAAAGGAAACAAGATGAATAAAGTACACATCAAGTCGAGAATGTTGTGCATTAAAATATAACCACCGATAGACACTGAATATTGAACCTATTGAACCCAGAAAGTCTGAACGGTGGGATGGTTGATAATAGGTGCGCGAGAAACTTTTAAGACGGATTCGGTGTCGCCATAGCCTTCTCGCGGCTCCCCCTCTCCAATCCTCTTCCAAACATGCATTTTAACTTCTACATGTACATAGGTCATACATGCAGATTATGCTGTCACGTACATACTAACTATGCGAGTTGAACAGAGGTATGATTAATCTATAATCATATATTAAAAAAATACTACGCTGACGGATTATTCATATCAGTTTCGGACTGATACCCGTGTAGGGTGCCTTGCATGCTAGACGTTGCGAGTGTAAAATTCACCAGCACCATACCTACATTTTGAAGGATTTGGAAGAGCGATGGAAGAGTACCCAACACCACTCCCTCAAGACTCAGCTGAGATGTCATTGTTGACCCAATGGCAGTGGAAATGCATACCATCTGTAGATGTTTCACCACTTGGTGGTCGGATGTATGGATGACCAATGTGCGAACGAGAATGAGTCGAGGCTACAACTTTTGAATCAACATGATGTATCGGCGATATGTGCATCATGCTACTTACCGTTGGATTTACTGGGGCGGTTCTGTCCAGAGGACGAAGCTGAACCCAGGAGGTAGGATTGGGTTCGTGTGGGGGCCGTGGGGGCCATATCGGGGAACGAAAGCGAAAGGAAATTCAAATTCAAGGAAAGTGGAGAGAGGGAGTAAGAGGAGAGAGGAAAAAAAAGAAAGACCTAGTATGTCCTAAGTATATGACCTTCATTGATAAAGTTGGTGTGTGAACCTGAATCTGCAGTGCAAGCATCTACTAAGTAAGGTCATTAACGGGTGCATACGTGCGTACTGCCACACAGTACCAACTGCTTCCGTCACATCCGCGAGTCCCTTGAATGTGCTCTACTCTCTGTTGCGGCCCTGCGGGAACCGAAGATGTGGCTCTGAGACGATGCGGTTCAGAGCTGTGTCGTAGTCAACTCATAAAAGCGCCCACACTGGCATCCCGTTCGGTCCTGGTTTGCTTGTGGGTGGAGTGGTAGAGGCACCTGTAGAGCTAGAGAGAAAAGCTGACCTCTAAACCACTCGCCTGTATATCGTGTGTTTTCCATTACACATAGAAAAAGACCAACCAGCATTGCATTTGAATTGGACAACTTGAAGGATTGGAACGAGTCGGAATTGCATTTAAAGGGGTGTTCGAGACCCAACTTTAACAGGCGTTGTTGATCATTGATATCGTCCAACTTGACTTCCCAACAATCTTCCATGATCCAACTCTGAGACAACCTCACGTACTTCATATATATCATGATTCACTATGCCCTTCTGTAACACTGGATGAGGATGAGGGTATCTGGGGGACATGGTGGGACACAAGGGCTGATTCTAGGCGAGAGTTGAAACCACTCCACTTCTCAGCGTCTCAAGCTCTTCAGACATCGTCTGGGCGATGGCGGACACATAGAGCCAGAAGATGCGGGTGAGCCCGTCTGAGCCCCACGACGGGTGTTCTTGAGAAGTTCGGTCCTCGTATTTGGATGTCATTGAGGAGGATCATATCGGTTGATGTTTTTGGTACAGAATCGTTAGCCCTGAGAAGCAAGAATATGTAAGTTTAGGATTGACCCCAGCTGCTCCAGAATCGCTGACACGCAGTTAATATGTATGATTGCCAAAAATAGTCGCAGTTTAGAGGGAAAGAAGAAGGGTACAGACGCAAGATGCCTTGTACTGTACCTATGTAGCCCATTTATACAACACGAATATGTGATTATGACACATGAATAGGCTCACTGCTTTCGAATTGAACATGCAGCAGTGGTTAGAAAATGCGGCCCTTCACACGAGCGACAAAAGCGTGTGTCGGTATGAAGAAGTCTCCGAGAAGTGTTGTGGATGTACTGTATCTAAGTATGTACATTGATTGCGCATTGAGATACGACAAGTTCAAAGCATAGACAACGAAAAGCCGTGGAAGTGATGACATCATCAAGGCATCCTCCGTTCTTGACACGCCTAATGTGACGCATCATTCTCTTCTTGACCATTATGTGTATCTCGAGTTTTTCAATTTGTTTTTATAACGCCCAATCTTTCGCTCCACTCCCGAGCACACAGACACAGACCTGTATCCACTATTTTCAGCGCGCTGTACATCCTCGCACTGGCGTAGTCAAGGGCAGGGACATTGGATGAAGATGAGGGTATGGGGACATGTGGGGAGATAAAGCCTGATTCTAGGCAGAGGAGGCCCGAGAGATTATTCTTTTGTAGATGAAAATCTGTTGGAAGGTGTCAGGGAAAGGGAAAACTCCTCGCTGGAAATCGACATGGAGAGCTACTCGTCTATCTCCACCCCGATATCCCAGCTTGCCGTTCCAAATGTTTTCATTTGCCAACTTCCAACGAAATGGAGAAAAGTAATGTACATTTTCATAACTATCTGAAGGTTACCTCTCTAACTGTTCACTTTTTAGTCCTTCCCTGCGACTCTGTGCTGGGCTCTTATTTTTGTCTGCGACGGACACTCTCTAAGGTCGTTTGAAACCGGAGTTCGTTGTTCCAACGTCGTCTTTGTTAGGTCTGGGCCTAACATGTCTTGTCCTTGCTCTCCATCCTTTTAATCGTGCTCCGTCTCTCCATGTCCCTATCTACTCAAACCTGACACCGATGAGGCCAGCATCAACCGACTTGTCATCACCCTCCCGTGCCATCTGTACTCTCAGAAACCAACGACCGTGACTAGTGCGGTGCGTTCAGACGATCATCACCTCGGATCCCAACTCACCAATACCCACCCAGGCATGCTCATTGTACAACGACCCACTTCCAGTGTCTCAAGAGCAACGAACATGATCGGGACTTGGACGTTACACATATGCTTTAGGTTTTTTTGGATGGTTTTGAGCAGCTAGCAACACGGTGGGAGATCTATAGGAGCGACGAAAACGACGCAGGCCATGCAGGCCCAGGACCACTGCTGCGGGCGATTTTTTTCGGATGGAACTGTGGGATTTGGCAGCAGATGGATTTGTGTGGGGAGGAGGGGTGGATATGGATATGTTGTGGGGGGCTCAATGTTATTTTCCCGGCTGGATGATGAGTCGATGAGAGGGATGGATAGATATGGTGATGGAATGGGGAAGGGGACGATTGGGATAGAGAGGGGTTGGAGAAGCCAGCGAGAACAAAGGGGAGATATAGTATGGTGGTGAAGGCTGATGCGTGTGCGTTCGGTGAACACGATAATTGTGTGTTGTCGCAAAAGCTGGGGAGTCGGGTGGGCGTGGAGGGTTAGTGTTCCTGGTTTTTCTGGGAACCGTGACGAGTGACTTTAGATGGGATGGGATTTTGTGAAATTGTTTCGTGGAATGGATGTGTATGGGGAACAGAAAGTTGGCGGTGTGACCAAGTCGTGGGGCACCGGTGCGATCATACATGAGGGAGGCCATTGACAAGCTGGAAATTTTCGGAGTTGGGAGCGGAAAGATTGGGATGGATAGCGTGAAGAAAGCAGGCGACAGGATGAAGAAAAGAGAGGCGCGGGTGGTAAAGATGGATGGAGGGTCTCCGGGAGCGATGTGTATGGGGCATACGCAAGTCAGGGACAGATGGAAATGTCTATGTTTCTGGACGTTCACGACGGCTTCTGGATTGACTGTGGATGAAAATACTGTCGTTCAGATCTTGATTTTCTGTCCTATTTTCCCCTGGTTTCCCCCTCCTTGTACACACATTCACCTCCCCGCTCGACGCCCTTTTCATGTCCCACCACTCTTACCCACCGATCCCTCTACTATGACATGACATGTACGATACCGACGTCAACGGTCCCTCCATCACTTGCTTCTGCAATTCATTTCAACGCATCGATATGCTGGCTGTCATCTTACCTTGCTCCTCTATCGGCCTGCGTGCAACGGACAGCCTTCACATCTGTATTCAGGGTGCTGTCGTCGACTTTGAGTAACTCGGGACTCGGTGACCAGAGGATTATGACCAGAGCAGGATTAAACCGCAGAACTTTCACGATTGAGAACCATCATGACAGTCAACTTTGATGGTGTTGGGGTGGGTGCGTTGTAGGGGAAATCGGCGGTTGGGTGGGAAATATTGGGAAGTCGGAGAGCGCTGAGGTTAGACGGTGTAGACGTGGGGTGTGTGTAGTGTGTGGACAGTCGACGAGAGCGGAGAAGTCCAGAAGGAAGTTTTGTATTCTGGTACTCGTTGCGAATTGTGATGGTTGCGTCGTCTTTAATCTCGCATCTACCCGTTAAAGTGTGTAACAGCTGTTGGGATAAAGTCGCGGTTCTGCAGTGTCATATCAGACTTCACAATGGATAACCTCCCCATGGCATGTCCTCTTCGTGGCTTGTGGTACATCCTCAGTTACACCAGCACGATGACAGCACAATCTACAGTCCATATTTTATCGCAACACTGTCTTACTGAGGCTTGCGTGCTCATGTTTATTAAGGCTTCAAGGTATGCTTCTCAATATCATTCCTCCATCATCTGTTTGACCAATGCTTGCTATGTTTGCTGCAGTCGCACTGAAGCGGTGTATAACGACGTTGTTCTCAAGTTCCAGATCTAGCCTTGATGTAATTCTGCATTGCCACCTCGCCATCTGATCTACGATGGACGCCGCTAAGCTACATCTTTCTTATGGCTCCTCTCCACCTTTTCCAGTAGCTACGGGGCCAGCATCCGTTGTCCCTGTCTCTCTTGGAACCCTTCCCAACACCTCAACCACTTACATCGTATATTCGACCACTGAACCTCTTACGCACGCGCAAATCCAACACTAATGACAATGTTCCCAACCCTTCCCATTCAGTGTGAGGACAAACGAAGGCGATGATGGTGGGAGTCGAGCAATTGGAAATTCGATTATGAAAAATGGGAGCGCAGAGCTTAGGGATTTGGAAGATAACGCCTGTTGGGGTAGATTGGTTGGAGGGGTGCGCACGAGAGAGCTAGAGGGACAGGGTGCACCAATGCGGCTGTGTAGGAGGTGAACGCGAGTTGAAGGAGGAGAATGTGTTCGGCAAAGGGAAAGGACGAGCTGACAGGAGTCGATGGGAGGAAGCGGGATGAGTCCATGAAGAATGACGTGCAGGAATGCGACGACAAGGCAGCGGACGATGATCCTCGGGCGAAGGGTTGTCTGTAATGCAGAGTCGAGATGTCAAAGTCCGAGGATCGGCAGGGGTATAGGAGGCACGGGCTGTCGTTGGAGTCGAGAACTCGCACCTCCAAGCCTACTCCAGGCACGATGGAGATATGGTTTGACAAAACTCATGAGGAACGCGGCAACGGAAATCAAATGAGCGGGACAACAGATTATCATTGATGGAGAAGGATTACCCGCAGACACTTAGAGTGTATTAACTTGGCTAGTCGTAACGTTTGTGGTGTCGTGATTGTAATATTCAATGTTCAAGTACAATTGTATGACCATCCCATGTTGTATGATAATACTACAATTTAGCAACTAGGATCCCGCTTTTTCAACTCTGCGTGCTCTTTCTCTGCCATCTCATAATCTGACAGAAATTTGTACCATCTTTCCTCCAATGACCAGTTCTTGAAGTCGATAGGAAGGCCTGTTTTGGGGTCTGTTGTAATCTCGGCTAGCTCACATGCACCAACACCTAGCTGGTCATAAGGCTCGTAGCCATCATCACGGTGCCGCTTGTCGGGGTTGTACATCCAGCTCATTCCGAACCCGTGATCCAGACGGGGATCAGCACCATTGCATATGATGGACAGCTATTTACAAATTGCAGTCAGCTCGTCAGCAATGAAACAGTTCAAGTTGGTAACAAAACACATACTCGTATATAATCATGAAGGCAACCAAGATTTAATCTAATCATCCCAACTCCAGTTTGATGGAGGAAGTCAGGTGGAAGGAAAAACCAGCGAGGGAGCACACAAGGACTTGAAAACGAACGCAATAATTCTTTTTGAGATTCGGATTCGGGATGGGGGAAGTCAAAGGGGAAGGTTGTGTCCTCCATTGTTGAAACAACATGTGGCGGGAAAAACTTTTGGGATATCTCCTCCAAAGCTAAGACTATATCAGCTGAAATGGGACAGTATTGCCATATAAAATGGCTGATATCCTCTAGCAAGAAAGCCGCTGTGATCGCGCGCCAATTATCACCTCCTTTCTCCTTCACGTGCTCAGAAACGGCCTCGTTTTCCAACATTGAGATGAGATGTTTGATGCTGAACACGGCCACAGCAAGGGCCAGGGTTTTCCATTCAAACGCTGCATCCCGTTGTAATTTTTCAATCTGCAGGGTCTCCTTCTCTGAAGCGGGCAGGTACTTGTCAAGGACGTCCATGAATCTTTGCCACGTCGGCTCCCAATAAATATGCATCAAGAACTTGTGCTGCTCCAGGGAACAGAAGTGCCATGCATCGACTCCTGTGCGGCGCTGGATGCAATCCATGACGTGCCAACTGAATGATTCACGAGCATCAGCATGAGGTTGCAGGTCTCGATCCAACCTGCGTCTGTAGTCCAAGACCAGGATGCTTGTATGATACATGACAAATAGCTCTTGAGGAAGTCCTGCATTCACGAATTTTTGGTAACACCGGGCACCCATTCTTGCCACTGCTGGTGCAAAAGCTGTCCACAAATTTCGATCTATGATGTCGACTAATGTGTCGGCATTTTTAGGAGCTAGTTGGCAAAGAGTGACATAGAGCATCTCGTCGTTCAATTCGTCCCACCGGGCGAGCTGTGTGATCACTTTGTCCCTGTAGGAAGGGTGGCAAGATGTCTGGGTTTGGAGCAGGATTAGGAAACAGTACAGGATGTACTGTTCATCTGCCACAGCTGAACCTAATTCTAATGTTGTGGAATACTCAGACACTGCTCTTATGAGAGCAAAATTGACACACTCACCACCTAGGTGCTGTAAAGTGATTTCACAAAGCTCCTTGTCGAAGTGCAGGACATCCACATAAAATTCCTCCGATCGATGAGGGTCCAACAGAAACTCAAGAAGTGATGCGTGGTGAAATAGAGTCGGATATGGTATTTGCTGACCTTCGCAGGTCATGAATTGCATCCCATCATCATCCGAGTCATAGTTCAGGATAGACTGCAAGTCGATGAGAAGTGTGTGGACAGGGAATGGCAGGGATAGTACAATCTGAAGGTGAGTTCTTGAGTTGATGTCAGATATCCAGCAATAGAACGTTGTTGTAGAAACACGGAAGGCGAGTATCTGATGAACAAGGCTAGGGTACTGGGTTTGTCGCAGAATGTGCAGATACAATGCATCCAATTCTGCATAAGGACGATCGTAGCTGGGAATCGAATTACACAGAATAGCCTCAAGTCGATCGCTGGGATTGCCTCGTAAATCCTTGATATATTTCATAATGGTCGAAGCGTAGATAAACTGGCCAGAAGCGCGCTTGACGATCTCCTCCACGAACTCGAACGATGGCCAATCATCAGGGATGAGATATGTGAGCGGGTGTGATCGCTTGAGTTCGGCAGCCTCGTCGTTCACAAATACTCTGATATCGTGGTCGCTATCACAGTGATCCAGAAGCGAAATGCTCCGTAGAAGGTGCGGAAGCTTCGACTGTTTGTTGTTCATCCATGACCGAATGACTAACTCGGGTCGACTGGCTAGGAATACCGAGCACGGAAAGATGTCCTGGTAGCTCACAAGCTTGGCTATGGCCTCCAGTACTTGTGTTTGCCCACTTTCTTCCTTGCACTCGTCCAAGCCATCAACAACAATAACCCTTGGTAGCATGAAGGGGGACGTGCCCATTTCGAGTTGCAGCCCCTTCAAGGGGTCGATGATAAGCGCCGTAACTTGCTCAGAGAGGGTAAGGTCAAAGACCGATGGCCTGTTGAGGACGACCTGCTCCACGTAGCGCTGCAAACCGGGCACGACTTCGGTGAGCTGGTATGCGATGGTGGCAACGAATCGACCTTCATGACCACGATGACTATCCAGCGGTGCAGTTCTCGAAAAAAAGAAGGACGCGGCAAGGTTGCATTTCGCTCGAAACTCCATGGACATTGTCTGTGCGACGGCAGACTTCCCCGCTCCTGCAGACCCGTACAGCCACATGATTCGCGAAGGGCCATTCTGACCCCAGTCGCGTGTTGTGTTCAGAAGGCCGGTCCTGGTGTTTGGGTGGCATTTGGGAGGATCGTATCGATCCTTGGAGTTGTAGGCTGCTCCTGGTGACGAGTGTTCGTACAAAATTTGTATGCCTGAAACCTGTGAGTGAGACATCGCTTTTGCTATGATTAATGCGAGAGTCTCACCACTTCTTATATTGTGCGCTTGGTGAACATGTGTATGTTGCTGAAAAGTTGGGTACCCTCCATTGACCATCAACCTGCTATGTGGAGCAAACATTGCTGGATGCGAATCCGCGGCAACTACAAGTTTGCGAAACCTCGATGTGAGCATATTATAAACTAACACGCTTGAGATACTCACCCAATGCTGGGTTTGCACTTTGCATATGGCTGGTCTGTTGAAACGATGGATATCCGCCGCTCAACGTCAGATTCAACGACATTGGAACTGCAGTGTGTGTCTCTGGATCAGCAGTTAAGAAGAAACCTATTAGCTTCGACGATGCTCATTAAATCTTGGAATGAACTATACCATCTGAGGCTTCTCTTCCAGGTGGCAGAAGGTGAGGACGGCTGGTAGATGAGCGAGAGTCAGACGCTGTGTAATGGTTCAAAACATAAGTTATACATCTATTCAAGCAACATGATGTACAGCTTCTCCTTACCATTGGGCGTGGTTGAACGACTCTGTGGTGGCGAACTTGAGCCAAGGAGGAAACGTCGAATCCAAAGGGGGAGCATGCAGGGGGGAGAGGGAAGTTGTCCTCAGCAGTCAGAGCGTTGACTCGGATCTGTCACTGCACTTATCTATAGCCTGAGAATGTGTGAACGTGCACAGGTTTCAAATTCAAGCCAACTTCGAGCAGTGCATGTTTGTTAGTTTTAATACTTTGGCCTGCAAATGAAAGTTCAAATACCGGCGTGTGTTCTTGTACCTGTCTACCAGTAGGTGCTCCGAGACAAATAGACAGAGGAGACTTTGAGGAGACCCTGGACCACAGCAGGAATGTGAGGATGGCGCTTGTGTTAGATACGGTTTGACCTCACAAATTTAGCGCCTATTGAAATTTGAGGAGCTACAGTAAGAAAATTTTGTACGTTTTAAGTTGGGTCAAATTTCGATGAGGCGCCAGGGTTGTTCGAGGACCGCCAGCAATGGCTCAGCGTTCAACGAACGTTACAGCTGACAGACTTGTCAGAGCTCAGGGGCATGAGAAACTATTACCAGAACTAAACGACAAGCGACACTGTCCATTCCAGTCACGGTATGGCTACGCCTGAACTCCCATCTTAATCCTTGTGAACTGCAATTTATCCATGGCCTATCCTCATTCCACAGTGTCAGGGTCGCTACAATCATAGTCTCGACCATAATATGTGTTTCAACATACAGAGTTGTTATCAGAACGCTCAACTTATCAATCTACCTGCTCGCCTCTATCGTCAGCACAATGGTGCTCTATATCGACACCATCGCACTTGGGCTCTCAATGGCGCTGAAATTGGATGTCAGTATCTGTAAAAAATGGAGATGAGGTCTAGCTTTGGACGCAGGAGTTGCTGGATAGGTCCCAATTCTGGTGGAAGACGGTGCCGGGAGGCAAAGAGATCGGACACGTCTCTCAAAACTATATAGAGAGCTTCTCGTCTATATTCACCCCGACACCCTACTACTTGCTGTATCCGACGCCAAATTTTCTGCCCGGTTTTATTTTTTCCATTCTGCTGACTTCAGAGGAACCAGAGAGGGTAATGTACATTTTCAGAAATATCTGACGTTTATGTGTCTAACGTGTTCATTTTTTAGTACTTTCTCCTGGCACTGTGCTACACTTTTTTTCTTTCGTGGTGGGACGTTCACTGTCCTGAGGAAGACTTCGTGGTTCCAATGTTGTTAGGTCGGGGCCTAACAACTCCTGTCATTGCCCTCCACCTTTTTAATTGCGCTCGTTATCATCTCAACCTCGCTTTTCATGTCACCACCGACTTTAACTCGACGCCAATCAAATCTGAAGCAACATCTACCGACCTGCCACCACCCTCTTATGTTGCTCGTACGCCCAGTATCAACCATCACGGGGACAATTGTCGCCTTCCATCCCAACCTCTCTCTCATAGTAAAACCACACCGCCTCCAGTGTCTCAAGAAAATCACACACGTGTCCTTTGTGCTGGCGATACGGTAACTTGGAGGATCCTGAAGAGCGACGAAAGGGACCCAGAACTTGAAGGTCGGGGACGGACGCTGCAGGCGTTTTTTTTTCGGACGCAACTCTGTGGACTTGGGGATGGACGGAACTTTAAGGGAGGAGGATGGCGGTGGGGTGAATACTACGGATCTGTTATCGGAGGCATAGTTTGCTCTTTTTCAGTTGGACGTTGAGTTGACGAGAAAGATGGATTGCAAAAGTGATGGGAATGGGGAGGGGAACGATGAGGATGGAACAGCAGGTTGGAGAAGCTAGGAAGAAGGAAGAAAGATAAGGAATGGTGATATGTGACGTGTGCGCGTGGGTGGACGACAGGCTTGGGTGATGTGTGTCGTCCGAGTTGCAAGAGCTGGGGAGTAGAGTGGGTGTGGAGGCGTCTGTGTTGCTGCATTTTCTGGGACTACTGTGACGAGCGACTTGGAATTACGGATAGGATGGGATGGGTGCGCACATGGAAGGGAGTGGTGGTGGTTGATTAAGTTGTGGGGCAACAATGCGACTATGTACTATGGGGAGGTCATGGAGAGGATTGCAAATGGCAGATACGGGGAAGGGAAAGAGCAGGATTGAGCGGGTGATCATAGAAGTCGGCAGGATGAATGGGGTGGTGAGATGGACGGGACAGACAAAAGTCGAGTGGACATAACATTCAGGGAGTTCTGGTTGGAGATTAGGGGGTGCGCACAATGCGAACTCAGACGATCAAGGCGTTACGCTCCATTTTGCCATTTCGTTCCATAATCCCGTTGTCAGTAGAACGGCTCACCAGCGCAAATCTAGATGTGAGATAATATTCTTCAAGTCATATATAAACATTCAGTACTGACCCTATTTCGTTAGTTCAACGCACCCTATATGCGCAATTTGGTCGTCGCAGGTCCTTGATATCCTTGCTTTGATACATCCATATGCACACATCTGGATGAAATTTCCACAAACCACCAGCTCTGTCGACCCATCCAGTCTCATGCACCTTCTAGTCACCCCGTCTGGGCCCAATATCGCCTGTCCTTTCCCTCTACCCTTTTAATCGCACTTGCTATCATCTCAACCTTACCTTTTCCTGTCCCTACCGGCTTGAGCCCGATGCCAATCAAATCAACATCTGTCAACTCGCCATTCTTCTCCTCGCGTGTCCTTCATACTCTCAACACCAAACACCACAACCATTACAGTGTGTTCAGACGATTATCGCCTCCCATCCCAACTCACCAATGCCGCAAAACCATGGACAACGAACGCAATCATACGTTACACGCGTGCCTTTTGCACTGTCGTTGGTTTTGAGTGCTGACGAGCCGGTGACTTGGAAGATTCAGAAGAGCGAGTGAAAAGGACGTGGAACTTGCAGGCTGAGGACCACCGCTGCAGGCGATTTTTTTTCGGGCGGAACTATGTGGGATTCGGCGGTGGATGGATGTGTAGGGGAGGAGAATGGTGGTGGAGTGAACATCAAGTATTGACTGGTGGGAGGATGAGTTGACGAGAGGGATCAGTGGAGAGTGTGAAGGAATGGGGGAGGGAACGATAGGGAGGGAGAGGGGGTTGGAGAAGCTAGCGGGAAGACGGGAGAGATATGAGTTGGTGGTGATGGCTCATGCGTACGCGTCAGAGGGGAGACTCTGAGGGACTTGGATGTGTGTCGTTGCGAGAGCTGAGGAGTCGAGTGGGTGTGGAGGGCCCGAGTTTCTGAATATTCTCAGCGGCCTGGGACCACCATAATGCGGGACTTTGCATACTGCGACCTCTGTGGAAGTCATTCCATGGAATACCCTTGTGCCTTGGTCAGATCTTGATCAAGATTTCCTTCTTGTTTTCCTCCCGTCCATCCCTTGTAAACGCATCTCCTTTCTCCCTACCTCCCCGTTCATGCCTCAAGCACTCTTGCCCACCAATCTGCCATCTACAAAACCAACGCCAACGCCCCGACATCACCTGGATTCGCAACGGCCCTTTCCGGACTGATGATACAATCTCAGTTTCCCCGTCGCCTTGTCTTCCTTCTCCAGCGGCCTCCCCGCGACAGAGAGCCGCCGTGCTTGACTCGTCAACCGCAACCCTCCTATCACGCGATGTTTTACTGTTATGCATTCAAATACAGTTCGACACCATTACTCTCGACCCCTATGGTTCATTGCGAGGAGACGGCGGGGTTGGCGTTATACGTTGGTGATGATGTCGGGGTCGAGTCATTGGAGATGGAAATGGGAACACGAAGCTCGGGAATTAGGAAGACAACGGGGGTGGTCTAAGAAGCGCAGATATGCGACATTTGGGTGGTGTATGCATGAGTGGTAGTGATGTGGAAGGGTTTGGGTGAACCTATGCGATCCCGACTATCTAACAGGGGCTGAACATCCAGAGGAGAATGCATTTCGGGAATGCAAGGGGGCGAGCTGACACGAAGAGGAGGATGGTCATGAGATTAATGGTGTGCTGGAGGGTGACAACAGGGTGGTGGACGATGATTTTTGGGTGGAGGATTGGTCGTGACGTGGAGGCAAGGTGACAAAACCGCAGAAGCAGTGAAGGCATGGTTTGGTGCTGGAGTCATCCAAGAACTGGACAACCGATACTGTCAAACGAAAGGAGTCCCTCCTTCCCCATCAATTCTTGTCACCCATCCATCGCTCAAATCCAGACCCAACACCCACGTCTGATGTCGAAAATAACTCACCATCTCAATGTCAATGCTTTCTCCTTATTGCTGTCATCGGTCGCGTCTGGAAGCGCGCATTTAGTTGCTTTTTTACCCTCCCGGCCTCTCCTTTTCTTTTCCCGTTTCACTGCTTGATACAGCCACTTGGCATCCGTCGCCCCAAGTGCTCAGATCCGTGTGCGATTTCACTTAAACTCCCAAACCGCTCCGGTTCCCTGCAACATTACTTTTCCTCGACCGTCTTCCTTCTTACCATCGCGAGCCATCAAGGATTATTACTGCATAAGGGCAGCAATGACAGGATCTTATTTCAAAATGGTAGTCAAGTAATGCGGATTCTCTCTGGGATTGGTGTGAAGGTGTGGGGAGTGTAAAAATCAGGGACACCATGATAAAGGGGACGTGGCCTTGACGAGTGTTTCTGTCAAGGTATACAGGGGACAGACATGTCCTATCGTACGGCCTGGTCGACCCTTGACTGCGACTTGTACAGCTACCTATGGGTTGTAATAGGCGCCGAATTCAGCTTTTATTTTTATTTTTCTGAATCTCTATGTATAAGCTCACAGGCGTAATTTTAAATCGGTAACATAGTTCTGATCAAGTAGGCAGAGCACGCATAAACAAAAGACGACGTAGGAAATGACATCATCAGGACTGTTTTCAATGCCCCTCATGCGACATATCGTTCTCTTCTTGACCATCATATGTATCTCGAATTTTTAAATTTGTTCTTAGAAACCCCCAATCTTTACCCCACTCTTGAGCACGCAGAAAATGACTTGTATCCACTATTTTCAGCACGCTGTACATCCTCACACCGGCGTAGTCATAGGCAGCGACATTAGATGAGGACGAGAGATAAGACCAATTCTAGACGCAGGAGATCCGAGGGATTACACTTTTGTGGATGAACACGATGTCTGGTAGAAGATTCAGAAGCTGTCGGGGAAACAAACAGGAGAAACTCGTCGTTGAAAATCAACGTGGAGAGCTACTCGTCTATCTCCACCCCGATATTCAAGCTTGCCGTCCCAGGTGTTCTCATTTGCCAACTTCCAACGAAACAGAGAAAGGTAATGTGCATTCTGAAACCTCTGGGTTTACTTATCTAACACGTTCACATTGTAGGATTTTTTTTGTGTAATGCGACGGTCATCGTCCGATGTCTGAGATTTTTGTTGAACACAGGAACCTGCGGTTACAACGCCGTCATGTTAAAGTCTGTGCCTCACAAACCTGGCCCATCCCTGCTCTCCACCTTTGTAATCGCGCTCTTTATCACGTTAACCTGGCCTTTCCATGTCCCCATCTACTCAAACCTGGCACCCAATGAGGCCAGCATCAACTGACCCGCCATCCTCCTCTCATATCATCCGTATTCTCAATCCCCCAACACCACTGGCCTACGTGTGGTAAAACACCCACCTCGTGTCTCAGAAACGAACGTTATCGGACGTTACGCCTATACTTTGGGCTTTGCTGGTTCGGGCAGCTGGCAACATGGCGGAAGATCCATAAGAGCGACGAAAAAAACGCAGAACTTGTAGGTTGAGGACCAGTGACCACTGCTGTGGGCGATTTTTTCTCGGATGGAACTATGCGAGATTCGGCAGTGGATGGGTGTGTAGGGGAGGAGAACGGTGGTGGGGTCAGCATACAGCTATGAGGCCCACATGTGTTACTGAATGGTTGGACATTAAGGCGAGGTGAGGGATGGATGGAAAGTGTGATGGAATGGGGAAGTGGACGATTGGGATAGAGAGGGGGGCTGGAGAAGCTAGCGAGAAGGAAGCGGAAATGTGGAGTGGGTGGTTATGAGGACGCTTTCGCGTGAGGTGGACGAGAGACTTTGATAATGTGTGTCGCCGGAATCGCGAGAGCTGAAGACTCGAGTGGGCGTGGAGGGGTCCATGTTCCTGGGTTTTCTGGGAACCGTGACGAGCGACTTCGGACAGGATGGAATTCCATGAAATTGTTTCGTGGAATGGATGTGTACAGGCAAGAGAACATTGGTGGGGTGATCACGTTGTGGGGCATCGGTGCGACCACACGCGGGGGAGGCCATTGACAAGTTGGACGGCTTCGGGGTGGTATTTGGGGAGGGGAAAGCTGGGGATGGATAGTGTGAAGAAAGCAGCAGACAGGATGAAGGAAAGAGAGGCGCGGGTGGTAAAGATGGATGGAGCGATTGCTGGAGCGATGTGTATGGGGCATGCGCAAGATGTAGACTGAAGTGTCTATGTTTCTGGATGTTCACGATGGCTTCTGGATTGTCTCTGGGTGAAATCCTGCTGTTCAAATCTTGATCCCTGTGCTATTTCCCCCTCATCTACCCGCATTTATCCTCCTCTTCAACCCCCTTTTCATGCCCCACCACTCTTGCCCACCGATCCCTCTACTATGACACGACATGTACGATACCGACGTCAACAGCCCCTCCATCACTTGCTTCTGCAATCCATTTCAACGCTATGATATACCGTCTTTCATCTTACCTTGCTCCTCTATCGGCCTGAGTGCAACGGACAGCCTTCACATCTGTATTCTGGGTGCTGTCGTCGACTTTGAGTAACTGGGGACTCGATGACCAGAGGGTTATGATGAGAGTGGGATTAAACCGCAGAACTTTCACGACCGAGGACCACTATGACGGCCAACTTGGATGGTGTTCGGGTGGGTGCGTTGTAGGGAAATCGGCGGTTGGATGGGAAATATTGGAAGTTGGAGAGGGCTGGGGTTAGCGCGGAGTGTGTGTGTGTGGTGTATGGACAATAGACGAGAGCGAAGCAGTCCAGAAGGAAGTTTTGTATTCTGATACCGTTGCGAATTGTGATGGTTGCATTGTCTTTAATCTCGCACCTACCCGTTAAAATGTGTAATAGCTGTTGGGATAAGTCGCGGTTCTGCAGTATCATATCAGACTTCGCGATGGATAACCTCCCCCCTGGCACGTCCTCTTCATGGCTTGTGGTACATCCTCAGTTACGCCAGCACGACAACAGCACAATCTAAAGCCCACATTTCATCGCAACACTATCTTGCTGAGGCTTGCGTGCTCATGTTTATCGAGGCTTCAAGGTATGCTTCTCAATATGGCCTCTTCATTATCCATTTGACCGATTCTTGCCATGTCTGCCTCAGTCGCACTGAAGCGGTATATCATTATCCTCAAGTTCGGGATTTAGTCTTGATATAATTCTGCACTGCCACCTCACTCTGTCATCTCTGCTTAATCGCGCCTGCTTAATTCTACCTCATCCTTCCTACTCCTTGTCTTCTGGTCTACCATCAATGCCACCTGAGCTCCATCTCTCTTATGCTTCCTCTCCGCTGGTTCTAGTAGCTACGGAGCCGGCTCTCGTTGTTCCTGTCTATTTTGGAACCTCTCCCAACACCTCAACCACTCACATTGTATATTCAACCACTGAACCTATTACGCACGCGCAAATCCAACATCAACGTCAACGCCTCTGACTCTTCCCGTTCGGTGAGGGTAGACAAAGGTGATGATGATGATCACGATGGGAGTCGAGCAATTGGAAACTCGATGATGAAAATGGGAGCGCAGAGCTTGGGGATTAGGAAGATAACACTTGTTGGGGTAGAGAGGTTGGGGAGTGTGCGCATGAGAGAGCCCGTCGTGCAGAGGGTCCGGGTGCGCCACGCGGCTGTAGGAGGCAAACGTGCGAGTTAAAGGAGGAGAATGTGTTCGGAAAAGAGACAGGATGAGCAGACAGCAGTCGATGGGAAGAAGCGGGATGATTTTACAAATAATGAGGTGCAGGAATGCGACGACAAGGCGGTGGACCATGACGTTTGAGTTAGGGGTTGGTTGTGACAAGGAGAGACATCAAAACCCAAGGATCAGCAGAGGTATAAAAGGCACAGTCTGGCTTTGGAATCGAGAACTCGCACCTCCAAGCCTACTCAAGGCACGATGAACGCATGGTTCGACAGAACCATTGGGAACATTGCAACAGGATTGGTATATGGGCGGACAACAGATTGTTATTGACGAAGGGGGATTGCCTGCGGACACTTAGAGTGTATTAACTTGGCTAGTTGTAACGTATGTCATATCGTGATTCTAATATTCAATATCCAATGTTCATATATAGTTTTATGACTGGTTATCCCATGTTGTACTATAATACTACAATTTATCAACTAAGTTGTGGGTCTTGCTTTTTCATCTGCGCGTGCTCTTCCTTTGCCCTCTCATAGTTCACGTTAAAATTGAGCCATCTTGACTGCAATGACCAGTCCTCGAGGTTGATAGGAAGGCCTGTTCTGGGATCTGTTGTAATCCCTGCTAGCCCACATGCACCAACACCTAGCGGGTCATAAATCTTGTACCTGATATTAAGGTACCACTTGTCAGGGTTGTCATACCAGCTCCTTCCGAAGAATCCGAACCCATATTCCAGACAGGGATCAGCGCTAGTGCATATGATGGACAGCTATTTTCATATTGTAGTCAGCTCGTCAGCAATGAAACAGTTCAAGTCAGTAGCAAAACACATACTCGCACATAATCGTGAAGGTAACCAAGACTTGTTCTACTGGTCAGACCTCCATACACACGGAGCAGGTTAGGTGGAGTAAAAAACCAACGAGGGAGTGCACAAGGACTTGAAAAGGAATGCAATAATTCTTTGCGAGACTTGAATTCAGGACGGGGAAAGTCAAAGGGGAAGGTTGTGTCCTCCATTGTTGAAACAACATGTGGCGGGAAAAACTTCTGGGATATCTCCTCCAAAGCTGAGACTATCTCGGCTGAAATGGGACAGTTCCTCCATATAAAAGTGCCAATATCGTGCAACAAGACAGCTGCTGTGAATGCGCGCCAATTGTCACCTCCTTTCTCCTTCACGTGGTCAGACATAGCCTCGTTTTCCAACATCGAGATGAGATGTTTAATGAGGAACACGGCCACAGCAGGTACCAGGGCTTTCCATTCAGACAGCGCATCCTGTTGCAATTTTTCAATCTGCAGGGTTTGCTTCTCTGAAGCAGGCAGATGCCTGTCAAGGACCTGCATGAAACTGTGCCACCTCGGCTCCCAATATTCATTCATCAAGAACTGGTGCTCCATTAGGGAACAGAAGTGCCATGCGTCGACTCCTGTGCGGTGCTGGATGCAATCCATGATGTACCAACGGAATGATTCACGAGCACTAGCGTTAGATGGCAGGTCTCGATCCAACGTGCTTGTAAAGTACAAGCCCAGGAGGCCTGCGCGATACATGACAAATAGCTCTTGAGGAAGTCCTGCATTCACGAATTTTTGGTAAGACTGGGCACGCATTCTTGCCACTGCTGGTGCAAAAGCCGTCCATAAATTCCGATCTGTGATGTCGACTAATTTGTCAGCATCTTCTGCTGGATCAGCTTTCCAACTTAGCCGGCAAAGAGTCACATAGAGCATCTCGGCGTTCAGGTCGTCCCACCGAGCGAGCTGTGTGATCACTTCATCCCTGTAGGAAGAGTGGCAAGATGTCCGGGTTTGGAGCAGAATTAGGAAACAGTACAGGATGTACTTTTCATCTGCCACAGCTGGACCTGATTCTAATGTTATTGAATACTCAGGCACCACTCTTCTGAGGACAAAATGACACACTTACCACCCAGGTGCCGTAATGTGATTTCGCAAAGCTCCTTGTCGAACCGCGGGATATCGACGTAAAATTCCTCTGATCGGGACGGGTCTAATAGAAACTCGAGAAGTGATGCATGATGAAATAGAGCAGGATAAGGTCTTATCTCAAATAGACTGCCCCTAAATCTCATCACATCCCTATCGCAAGTCATGATAGACTGCAAGTCGATGAGAAGTGTGTGGACAGGGAGTGGCAGGGATAGCAGGATCTGGAGGTAGGTTCTTGAGTCAATGCCATCTATGCGACCGGAGAAGTTCGCTGTAGAAACGCAGAAGGCAAGTATCTTTTGAACAAGGTTGGGGTGCTGGGTTTGTCGCAGGATGTGCAGGTACAATGCATCCAATTCTGCATAAGGACGATCATAGCTGGGAATCGCGTTGCAGAGAATAGCAGCAAGTCGATCGCTGGGGTTTCCTCGTAAATCCTTGATATATTTCATGATGGTGGAAGCGTAGATAAACTGGCCAGAAGCTCGCCTGACAATCTCCTTGATGAATTCAGGCGAGGGCCAACCAGCTGGAATGAGGTCTTTGAATGGGTGTGATTGTCTGACTTTGGCAGCTTCATCATTTACAAACACTTCAATGTCCTTGTTGCTATCACAATGGTCCAGGAGCGAAATAGTTCGTAGAAAATGCGGGTTCTCTGACTGCTTGGTGGTAATCCATGAGCGGATGACTAGCTCTGGTCGACTCGCTAGAAAAACCGAACATGGGAAGACTTCCTGGGAGCCAACGAGCGTAGCTATGGCCTCCAGTACTTGTGTTTGCCTGCTTTCCTCCTTGCACTCGTCCAAACCATCGACAACAATAACTTTCGGTAGCATGCAGGGAGCACTGCCATGGCTGGCCCACTCGAGTTGTAGCTCCTTCAAGGGGTCGATGATAAGCGCCGTAACTTGCTCTGAGAGGGTAAGGTCAAAGACCAATGGCCTGTTGAGGACGACCTGCTCGACGTAGCGCTGTAAGCCTGGTACGACTTCGACAAGCTGACATGCAATAGTGGTAACAAATCGACCTTCATGACCGCGATGACTATCCAGCGGTGCAGTTCTGGAAAAAAAGAAGGACGCGGCAAGGTTTGATCGCGCTCGAAACTCCATGCACATCGTCTGTGCGACGGCGGACTTCCCTGCTCCCGCAGAGCCGTACAACCACATAATTTCAGAAGGGCCCTTCTTTTCCCATTCCCGTGTCGTATTCAGGAGTCCTGTCCTGGTGTTCGGGTGGCATTTGGGAGGGTCGTATCGATCCCTCGAGTTGTAGGCTGCTCCTGGTGACGAGTGTTGATACAGAATTTGTATGCCTGCAGATATGTGAGTTTAACTATTTTCCAATTACGAGCCCCCCTTACCGCCTGTGTGATGCGCTTGATGAACATGACTATGTTGATGGAAAGCTGGATTTCCACCGTTGACCAGAAACCTGCTGTTGGAACCAAACATTGTAGGATGCGGATCCTGCGAGGCTGAAAGGTCTCGACATTAATGTCAACACATCCAATCCCAATGGATTGGAATAACTCACTCGATCCATGGTATGCGCCTTGCACGTGGGTGCTCTGGTAGAAATCTCCGTCATTCAACAGCAGGTTTGAGGTGCTTGGGATTCCTGGTTGTCTAGCTAGGCTGTCGGGGTGGAAGCGTGCTGTCCATTCATGTCAGATCAGCCATCTCCGGTCAATGTTGAGAAATACTTACCCTCTGATACTTCGCCACTGGGTGATTGGATATCTGGATGACCGCTAGGCGAGCGAAGATAAGGTCCTGCATTCCATGAAAGGGGGGTAAGAGATTATTCATTGGTGCTTGGCGTAGCAGCTTCTTACCATTGAATGTTGTTGAACGACTCAGAGGCGAGGGGTTTGAACCATGGATAAGAGGCTGGGTACGGATGGGGGGCATGGAAGAGGGAGGAGAGAGGAATACGAGATGCAACGAGGACAGGGGACCTTGGATAGCTCCTGAATAGGATGTATGAATTGACGCACTGCATTTCCGCAGATCGAGGTATGATCATTATTGAGTGGGTCGTACTGCCACATTACTGCCAACTGCTTCATCATATCCCCGAGTCCCTCGGATGCGCTCTATACTCTGTTGCGGGAATTGGAGGTGCGGGGCTCTGAGACGACTCATAGTAAAGCGCGCACATCCCGTTCGATGTTGGTAATGTGATAGCGAAACTTATAAAGCGAGAGGGAACACCTGACCTCTAAACCACTTGCCTGGGTATCGAATGTTATATTCCAACGATAAAATATCTGTTACACATAGAAAAAGCGCAACCAGCATGGTATTTGGATTGGACAAGGATTGGAACAAGTCAGAGATGCAATTAAACGGGTGTGTGAAACTAAGCATTAACAGGCGTTGGCGATCATTGATGTCGTCCAAACGCGACTTGACTCTTCCCAACGATCTTGGGCCACGATCCCGGCAACTCTGAGACAACTTCATAAAATTCATAAGCACCAGACTAAGCTTCACCATTCTCCTCTGTGACTTGGAAGCTTTTGACGAACGCGCTCTTAAGCACGCAGACAACACCTTGAAAAATACCGGTTGATGGAGCTACCCAACGTCGCCAAACGATACCTACCAGTCTGATGTGCACCCATTAATTTTACTACAAGGATGTAGCAGATCCTTGCACTGGGGTAGTCATTTCCAGGGACGTTGTATGAGCGCATCTGAGGACGTGCGGGGAGATAGCACCCGGTTCTAGACGCACGAGGTCCCAGGGATTATACATTTGACCCACTGCTGGTCGAATACGGCGCCGAGGAAACAAACTCTTCTCTCCAACTTGCCGTCCCAGGCGTTTTCGTCTGCCGACTTCTTCAAAGACAACGAAAAAGGTAATGTACATTTTCAGAAATATATGAAGACTATCTGTCTAACATGTTTAATTTTTTAAGCCTTCCTCGCAACAGTGTACTGCTTTTTTCTCTCGTTTTGCGACAGTCAGTGTCTTAGGTAGTTTTACGCCGGAATTTATCAAGAATTTATGGCTCTAACGTTGTCTTTATTGGATCTTGGCCTGACGTGTCTTGTCCTCGCCCTCTACCCTTTTAATTACACTTGCTATCATCGCAACCTCGTCTTTTTCTGTCCCTACCAATTTTAACCCGACGCCAACAAAGCCAACGTCAGCCCGCTCCTCTCATGTCTCTGATGCTCTCAATTATCATTCACAACGACTAGTACAATGTCCATCCCAACCGACCGTACCCTCACAGCCTGGAGTGCTCATAGTAAAATCACGCCCCACTTCCAGCGTCTCAAAAACGAAGGCGAACACGTACGCTTCGCCCATGTTGCTGGTTTCGACCAGCTGGCAAAACGCTGGAAGATTTAGAAGAGCAATGAAAAATCCGAAACTTGCAGGCAGAGGACCACCGCTGGGGGCTTTCTTTTTTTCGGATGGAACTATGTGGGATTCAGCAGTGGATGGATGGGTAGGGGAGGAGAATCGCAGTGGAAGTGAACACCAAGTTCTGGAGGCTACATGCGTTATTGACCGGTGGGAGGATGAGTTGACGAGAGAAATGGATGGAAAGAGCAACAATAGGAATGGGGTAGGGAGCGATTGGGAGGGAGAGGGATGTCGAAGAAACTAGCGCGAAGACGGGAGATATATGAGTTGGCGGTGATGGCTGACGCGTACGCATCAGTTGGGAAACTCTGAGGGACTTGAATGACATGCGTCGTCGCGAAGGGTGTGGTGGTTGTGTTGCTGGATATTCTGGGACCACCATAACGAGGGACTTGGCATACTGCGAACTCTGTGCGAGTCATTCGATGGAATACGCTCGTGCCTTGGTCATTTTGATCATGATTCCCTTTCCTATTTTCTTGCCGTCCATCCCTTGTAAACATATTTGCTTTCTCTTCGCTACCTCCTTTTTCATGCCCCGATCTGTCGTCTACAAAAACGACGCCAACGACCCCGACATCACCTGGATTCGCAACAGCCCATTCCAAACCTATGACACCGTCTCAGTTTCCCCATCGCCTCGTCTTACTTCTCTAGCGGCTTCCCTGCAACAGAGAGGGATTGGGCTTGACTTGTCAACTGCAACCCTCCTATCGCACGATGCTCTGCTGTTACGCGTCCAAACACATTTTGACAGCATTGCTCCCGACTCTAGTGGTTCATCGCGAAGAAAACGGCGGGGTTGGCGTTATACTTTGGTGCTTATGTTGGGGTCGAGTTATTGGAAAAGGAAATGCGAATGCGAAGCTCAGGAATTAGGAAGTCGACGGAGGCTGTCAGAGAAGCGCGGATGGGTGACATTTGGGTGGTGTGAGAGGGTTCGGATGAACCAATGGGATTCCGATCATCTAACGGGGGGTGCATGTATTTCGGGAATGGAAGAGGACGAGCTGACACGGAGAGGGGCATGCGTGTGGGATCATTGGTGTGCAGGAAGGCGACGAGAGCCCGAGGGTAGTGGAAGAAGATTTCTGGGTGGAGGATTGGACGTGGAGGCGAGGCGACGACAATGGAGGAGCAATGAGGACCACCACCGCGGGCGTTTGCGTTTTTGTTTTTTTGTGTGTTTTTTGGATGAAACTATGCGGGATTCGGCGGTGGATGGATGTCTATCGGAGTAGGGAGGACGTCCGTGTTATTTTTCCGACTGGACAATGAGTCGACGAGAGGGATGGATAGAAAGAGTGATGAAACGGGGAAGCGAACGATGAGGAGGGAGAGAAAGATCGGAGAAGTTAGCGAGAAGGAAGAGAGAGATGCGGCGGCGGTGCAGGCTGATATGTGTGTGTGAGGTGGACAAGATACCTGGGACCACTGTGACGATGCGACTTGGTATTTGGGATGGGATGGGATAGGTGTGCACGCAGAAGGGAGTGGCGGTGGGTGATTAAGCTGTGGGACATGAATAAGGGGAGGCCATGGAGAGGATTTACGAGTGGAAGAAACGGGGAAGGAAAAGAATAGGATTGAGAGGGTGGTCGTAGAAATCGGCAGGATGGATGGGGCGGTGAGATGGGTGAGACGCACGAATGTCGATATGAAAGCTCAAATGATCCCGGCGTTGCGCTCTCTATCTTGCCATTTTCTTCTACAATCCCATCCTATCGCCAGCAGAACAGCAAATCTAGCATTGCTTATAAAATGATGTGAGATGATGTCCGTTATTTTTGAACTATCCGTGCTTAGTGCTGACCTATTTACTTTAGTTCAATGCACCTACATGCGCTATATGGTCGTCGTAGACCCTTGATATCTTTGCTTTGATACACATCTGGATGCATTTGACGTGAACACAAGCTCTGTCGACCCATTTAACCTCGTGGACCTTCTAGGCGATCCCATGTCAACTGGTCTGTCTTGGAAAAAAACCCAGGTATATTTTTGTGGTACTGTCTGAGCGACCTTTCCGCTAACATTCATTGTTTCCACTTCAGACCGCTTGAACAGGCACACATTCCTCAGACTTGAGCCAATGCACATTTAACTGTTATTTACCTATCGCCATATTTTGTCAATTGATGAGGGTCAAGCTCAAGATTGACACACTCTTCCATCGCTTCGTTCCATCCTTTGCTCGTATACCCGTCTTCTCACCTCACCATTGTTCACCTCGTGATCTCCTCTGCGGTCGATATCACCTCACCTCACCCTACCACTCACCCAGTCTCATAGCCCACGAATCATGCCCAATTCCGTGTATCTGCAATGTCTCCCCTTACATCAAGCAACACCATATTAAGAATTCGACTTGGCAGGACCGACAGATCCTGTCGTCGTTTCCGCACGAGTTGGATCATTGGGTGCAGGAATGAGTGTGGATAAAGGGGCTGGTTGCGTGGGGTGCACAGTGCACCGACGAGACTATCTGTATGGAGAGGAGTTGCTTGATTTCTCAAGCAGATTTGGGGAAAGATGGTGATGGGATGACGTCGAGGTTTTGGTGAGAAGCGGGGCATGGAAGGGGACAGCAGAATATGGGCGTGCAGGCTGAGCGGCGAAACAGGGTTTTTTTGGCGAAGGATGGGTTGTGACGCAGATAACCGAAGACTGGGTGGAATAGAAGACGAAGAAGGCACGGTTTCATCGTTTTTGTCACCTTATAACGGAACTTCCGATGCTGGATCAGATGAACGAGGGACAATTAGACAGCATTTTGCTCGTCGTTTTTGAGTCTAGACACGCCCTGCACTCCTTCCCATCCCGCACCAACATCAACCCCGACACCCACAATTTCTAATTTGAAGACTAATAGCATGACGTCATGAACCTGGCCTATGATAATCTGGCAACTCGACTCGTATCCGTATTTTGGAAAGGATGGGATTGCAAGTCCGGTACACCGTCGTCGTTTCTTGAGGCCCCCGTAACATGTCTTGAAGGTATTTTTTTTTTCGTAGCAATTTTTTCACCGTTCATTCAGCTAACATTTGTTGTGTGCAGGTCGTGTGTGCTCAAGTCTCCTTCCATGGGCATCTCGATTCTCTCAACCCTCAATTTTATGCTGGTATTTTTTAACCGTCAGCATATATCGAGATGGAGTTTAACCACTCTCCGCCTCTGATGACCTCTTGATATCGCCAAATACTGTCTGTTTACTCCGTGATCTGCTTTTCCATGTCGCCATTATTCGTCTCCTCTTCTACAATCAATGATACCTTGGCTTTCTCCTATCTCTAGCCTCTCACACCCAACCAAGCCTACGTAGCCAGCATCCTTTGTCCCTCTCTCGGTAGCACTCTTCTGTCAACAACGCTCCAGCCATCTAGTCTTATTGACCCCACACTCGACGACCGTACCTCCAATCATGGGTAACACGCTCCCAAATCCGTTGCCGATAACATTGCTCGCCTTGGATGAAGTTGTCTCCCATTTGGAGTTGGCACGGACGGAAGCCACGCTTGTACATTGGAGTACTGGTGTTGTGGTCGAGTCGCCGACTGCATTGCTATGAAAGTGGGATGGGCAAGACGGAGCGAGGAGGAGAACATGGGCAGGCGAAGAAGTGGTGATGAGTGAAAGAGTTTCTCGGCAGAATTGGTACAACGTGGTGGAATGGCACGATGGATTTTGGGAAAGGAGTGGGACTTTAAAATGGATTGTCGCGAAGGAGCAGAATAGGGGAGAGAAGAATGAAGTGCAGGAAGGCGACGACAGCCTGAGGGTGGTGGACGATGATTCTTGAGTGAGGGATTGATCATGACGTGGAGGCGAGGTGACAAAACTGCAGGAGAATTGAAGGCATGGTTTGGTGCTGAAGTCATCCGAGAACGGGACAACAAATAAAACAGTCCCTCCTTGCCCATCAATTCTTGTCACCCCTCCATTGCTCTACTCCAAACCCGACACCCACGTCCGATTTCGAAATAAACTCACCACGTTGATGTCCACCTCTTCATTGCCGTCATCGGTCGCGTCTGGAAGCGCGCATTTACCTACCCTTTTATCCTGCCGCTCTCTCCTTTTCTCCTTCCCTTTCACTGCTTGATACAGCCATTTAGCATCCGTCAGGATCTTTCCTCCGCCCTAAGCACTCAGATCTGTGCGCAATTTGACTTAAACTCCCAACCCGCTCCGGTTCACCGCAACCTCACTTTTCATCGACCTTGTTCCTTCTTCCCATCGCGGGCCATTAAGAATCATTACTGCATAAGAGCAGCAATGGCCAAATTTTTTTCAGAGTGGTAGTTAAATTGTGGTGAATCTCTAGGGGATTGATGCGAAGTTGTGAGGAGTGCGAGAATCCGGGACACCCGTGATAAAGGGGACGTGGCGTTGATGAGTGTTTCTGTTAAAGTATACAGGATACAGAGACGTCCTATCGTACAGCCTGACCAGCCGTTAATTGTGACTTGTAAAGCTACCTATGGGTTATAATAGACGCTGAATTCACCATATATACAGAGGTTAGAAAACACTGCCCTTCAAACGAGCGACGAAAGCCTGTCCCATGAAGAGGCAAAGTACGCATAAAAGAAAAACGATGTAGGAAATGATGACATCATCAGGACATCCTCTGTCTTCGCTCCTCATGCAACGCATCATTCTCTTCTTGACCATCACATGTGTCTCGAGTTTTTGTTCTTATAATGCCCAATCTTTCACTCCACTCCTGAGTACTCAGATACTGAACTGTATCCACTATTTTCAGCACACTGTACATCCTCGCACTGGCGTAGTCAAGAGCAGGGACATTGGATGAGGATGAGAGATAAGGCCCAATTCTAGGGCGGAGGAGGTCCGCGAGATTATGCTTCTGTGGATGGACACAACCCCTGTTAGAAGAAGGTGTTGGGGAAACGAATGAGGGAAAACTCGTTGGAAATCGATCTGGAGAGCTAGTCGTCTATCTCCACCCCAATATACCAGCTTGCCGTTCCAAACGTTTTCATTTGCCAACTTCCAAAGACAGGGAGAAAGGTAATGTACATTGTCAAAAACCATCTGAAAATTGCCTGTCTAATGTGTTCACTTTCTAGTCCATCCTTGCGGCACTGTGCTGTACTTTTTTCTTTTTGTTTTGTGACGGACACTCTCTGAGGTCGTTGAAACCCACATTCCTTGTTCCAACGTCGTCTTTGTTAGATCTGGGCCCAACGTGTCATGTCCTTGCTCTCCATCCTTTTAATCGCGCTCCGTGTTACCCCAAGTTCGCATTTCCATGTCCCTATCTACGCAAACCTGACACCAATGAGGCCAGTATCAACCGACTTGTCATCACCCTACTGTGCCATCTGTACTCAGAAACCAACAACCGTGACTCGTGCGGTGCGTTCGGACGATTATCATCTCAGATCTCAACTCACCAATACCCACACAGGCATGCTCATAGTGAAAACTATCCCACTTTCAGCATCTCAAGGACAACGAACGCGATCGGACGTTACACGTATGCTTTGGGCTTTGCTGTTGGTTTGAACGGCTGGCTACACCCGCAACGAAAACGACACGGGACTTGCAGGCTGAGGACCACTGCTATAGGCGACTTTTTTTTCCAGGAAGGAACTATGCGGGATTCAGCGGTGGATGTGCGTGTAGGGGAGGAGAATGGTGGTGGGTTGAACGTCAAGTTATGTCGGGCGCAGGTGCTATTATCGTGGCAGGATGAGGGATGGGTGGAAAGAGCGATGGAATGGGGAAGGGAACGATTGCGATGGAGAGGGGGGCTGGAGAAGCTAACGAGATGGAAGCGAGAGATGGAGTGGGTGCTGGAGGCCGATGTGTGTCGTCGCGAAAGCTGGGGAGTTGGGTGGGCACTGGAGGGTCAGTGTTCCTGGTTTTTCTGGGAACCGTGACGAGCGACTTTAGATGGGATGGGATTTTGTGAAATTGTTTCGTGGAATGGATGCATACGGGAATAGAATGTTGGCGGAGTGATCAAGTCGTGGGGCACCAGTGCGACCGTACACGGGGGAGGCTAATGACACGCTGGAAGAGTTTGGAGTGGTGCTTGGGGAGGGGGAAGATTGGGATGAATAGTGTGAATAAAGATGAAGAAATGAGAGGTGCGGGCAGCGAAGATGGATGGAGGGTCTCCAGCGGCGATATGTATGGGGCAACCGCAAGTCGGGATAGGTGGAAGTGTCTACGTTTCTGGATGTGCACGACAGCTTCTGGATTGACTGTGGATTAAATACCGTTGTCCAGATCGTGATTCCCTGTTCTGTTTTCCCCTGGTTTCCCCCTCCTTGTAAACACATTCACCTTCCTCCTCAATGCCCTTTTCATGCACCAACACTCTTGTCCATTGATCCCTCATCGACACTGTCTGTCATCTTACTTTGCTTGTCTAGCGGCCTACGTGCAACGGACAGCCTTCACATCTGTATTCTGGGCGCTGTCGTCGACTTCGAGTAACTCGTGACTCGGTGGTCCAGAGGGTTATGAGAGCGGGATTGCACCGCAAAACCTTAACAACCGAGAACCACTATGACGGCCAACTTTGATGGTGTTGGGGTGGGTGTGTTGTAAGGGAAATCGGCAGTTGGATGGGAAATTTGGGAAGTCGGAGAGGGAGATCAGAGAAGCTGGTAGATGGAAAGGGAAGAATAGGTTAGCAATGGTGGACGATGTGATGTCGCTATGGCATAGACGTGTGGTGTGCGTATGTGAGATGTATGGACAGTCGATGAGGGCGGAGAAGTCCAGATGGAAGTTCCGTATTTCTAGGACTGGTCGCGGATCATGATGGTCCAATCTCGCACCTACCTATTAGCGTGTAATTGCTATTGGAATAATACAGGATTTCAAACTTTGCGAAAAGGCCAATCGCCATTCTGTCAGAGCAGGAGGCTTACTCAGTGTGTTGACCATGGGTACCCTCCGTATCGCACATCCTCTTCATGATTCGTGGTTCATCCTCAGGTTCTCGCAATGCAACGACAACACAACCTGGACCCCACATTCAGCCACAACATCGCACTGAACCGGTATGTCATTATCCTCAAGTTTCAATTATAACCGTTTTATATTCGTTAATTGACTCCTCACTTCGACATCGATTCTTAATAGTGCCTGCTTAATTCCGTCTCGTCCTCACCACTCCTCTCGCTTTCTGATATACTATCAATGCCACCTCAGGTCCATCCCTCTCTTATGGCTACTCTCCACCTATAACAGTAGCTACGGAATCGGCATCCAGCGTCCCCGTCTCTCGCAGTACCCTTTGCTTCAAACACCCCAAGTACTTACACTGTGTCTTCGACTCAACAACTGCACACCCTATTACGCATACTAATCCACGCGTAAATGCAACATTGACGTCAATGCCGTCGACTCTTCCTGTTCGGTGTGAGGACAGACCAGGGTGAGGATGGTGGGGCCGAGCAATTGGAAATTCGATCATGAAAAATGGGAGTGCAGAGCTTAGGGATTAGGAAGATAACGCCTGTTGGGGTAGATCGGTTGGAGGGGTGCGCACGAGAGAGCTAGAGGACCGGGTGCACCAACGCAGCTGTGTAGGAGGTGAACGCGAGTTGAAGGGGGAGAATGTGTTCGGCCAAGGGAAAGGACGAGCTGACAGGAGTCGATGGGAGGAAGCAGGATGAGTCCACGAAGAATGAGGTGCAGGAATGCGACAACAAGGCAGTGGAATATGATCTTCGGGTGAAGGGTTGGCTGTAATGCAGAGTCGAGATGTCAAAATCCAAGGATCAGCAGGGGTATAGGAGGTACGGGCTGTCGTTGGAGTTGAGAACTCACACCTCCAAGCCCACTCAAGGCACGATGGAGGCATAGTTCGACAGAACTATCGGGAACGTTGCAACTGGATTGGCAAATGGGCAGACGGCAGATTGTTATTGACGGAGGGGGATTGCCTGCAGACACTTGAAGTGTATCAACTTAGCTAGCCGTAACGTTTGTTGTGTCGTGATTCTAATGTTCAATGTTCATGTATAGTATTATGGCCCATTACCCCAGGTTGTACTATAACACTACAATTTATTAACTAAGTTGCGGATCCCACTTTTTCATATCCGCGTGCTTTTTCTCCGCCTGCTCATAGTTCCATGTAAATTTGTGCCATTTTGTCCCCAATGACCAGTTCTTGAACTCGATAGGAAAGCCCGTTCTGGGGTCTGTTGTAATCTCTGCTAGCTCACATGCACCAACACCTAGCTCGTCATAAACCCACTGCCTGACACCACGGCGCCGCTTGTACCAGCTCGTTCCGAACTCATGAACCAGACGGGGATCAGCACCATTGCATATGATGGACAGCTATTTACATATTGTAGTCAGCTTGTCAGCAATGAAACAGTTCAACTCAGTAGCAAAACACATACTTGTATATAATCATGCAGGTAATGGAGATTTCTTCTTAAGACAATGTCTTTGGGGATGTAAGATGGACGGACAAACCAGCGAGGGAGTGCACAAGGACTTGAAAACGAACGCAATAATTCTTTCTGAGACTCGGATTCGGGATGGGGGAAATCAAAGGGGAAGGTCGTGTCCTCCATTGTTGAAACAACATGTGGCGGGAAAAACTTTTGGGTTATCTCCTCCAAAGCTGAGACTATATCGGCTGAAATGGGACAGTTCCTCCAGATAAAACTGCCGATATTGACTAACAAGTCACATGCTGTGATCGTGCGCCAATTATCCCCCAATTCCTTCTTCACGCGGTCAGAAACGGCCTCGTTTTCCAACATCGAGATGAGATGTTTGATGCTGAACACAGCCACAGCAGGTACCAGGGCTTTCCATTCAGATAGTGCATCCCGTTGCAATCTTTCGATCTGCAGGGTTTCCTTCTCTGAAGCAGGCAGATACTTGTCAAGGACATCCATGAATTCATGCCATCTGCACTCGCGATATTCGTGCAACAAGAACTCGTGCTCCTTCAGGGAACAGAAGTGCCATACATCGGCTCCTGTGTGGTGCTGGATGCAATCCTTGATGTGCCAAGTGAATGATTTACTAGCAGTAGCGTTACTGTGCAGGCCTCCATCCAACTTGCGTTCATAGTACAAGTCCAGGAGGCGTGTTTGATGCATGACAAATAGCTCTCGAGGAAGTCCTGCATTCTTGAATTTTTGGTAAGACTGGGCATGCATTCTTGCCACTGCTGGTGCAAAAGCTGTCCATAAATTTTGATCTATGATGTCGACTAATGTGTTGACATTTTTACGAGCTAGCTGGCAAAGAGTGACATAGAGCATCTCGTCGTTCAAGTCGTCCCACCGGGCGAGCTGCATGATCACCTTGTCCCTGTAGGAAGGGTGGCAAGAAGTTCGAGTTTGGAGTAGGATTAGGAAACAATACAGGATGTACTTTTCATCTGCCGCAGCTGGACCTGATTCTGAATACTCAGGCACCACTCTTCCGAGGATAAAATGACACACTTACCACCTAGGTGCTGTAATGTGATTTCACAAAGCTCCTTGTCGAATCGCGGGATATCAACGTAAAATTCCTCCGATCGATGAGGGTCCAACAGAAACTCAAGAAGTGATGCGTGGTGAAATAGAGTCGGATAAGGTATTTGCCGACCTGCGTTCATGAATTGTATCCCATCATTATCCAGGTCATAGTCCAGGATAGACTGCAAGTCGATGAGAAGCGCCTGGACAGAGAATGGCAGGGATAGTAGGTTCTGAAGGTAGGTTGTTGAGTCGATGCCAGATATACTGCCATAGAATGTCATTGTAGAAACAAGGAAGGCGAGTATCTGATAAACAAGGCTAGGGTGCTGGGTTTGTCGCAGAATGCGCAGATACAATGCATCCAATTCTGCATATGGACGATCGTGGTTGGGAATTGTGTTATGTAGAATGGCCTCAAGTCGCTCGCTGGGGTTGCCTCGTAAATCCTTGATATATTTCATGATGATGGAAGCGTAGATAAACTGGCCAGAAGCGCGCTTGACAACCTCCTCCACAAACTCGAACGATGGCCAATCATCAGGGATGAGATATGTGAGCGGGTGTGATTGCTCGAGTTCCGCAGCCTCGTCGTTCACAAATACTCTGATATCGTGGTCGCTATCACAGTGATCCAGAAGCGAAATGCTTTGTATGAGCTCGGAGTGTTCCCACTGTTTTCTGGTAATCCACGAGCGAATGACCAGCTCTGGTCGACTGGCCAGAAACACCGAGCAAGGGAAGACACCCTGGTAGCTAACGAGCTTGGAAATGGCCTCCAGTACTTGTATTTGCCCACTTTCTTCCTTGCACTCGTCCAAGCCATCGACAAAAATAACCCTTGGTAGCATGAAGGGAGACGTGCCCATTTCGAGTTTCAGCTCCTTCAAGGGGTCGATGATGAGTGCCATAACTTGCTCAGAGAGGGTAAGGTCGAAGACCAATGGCCTGTTGAGGACGACCTGCTCGACGTAGTGCCGTAAGCCTGGTACGACTTCGACAAGCTGGCATGCAATAGTGGTAACAAATCGACCTTCATGACCGCGATGACTATCCAGCGGTGCTGTTCTGGAAAAGAAAAAGGAAGCGGCTAGGTTTGATCGCGCTTGGAACTCTATGCACATCGTCTGTGCGACGGCGGACTTCCCTGCTCCTGCAGACCCGTACAACCACATAATCCGAGAAGGGCCCTTCTTTTCCCATTCCCGTGTCGTATTCAGGAGTCCTGTCCTGGTGTTCGGGTGACATTTGGGAGGATCGTATCGATCCCTAGAGTTGTAGGCTGCTCCTGGTGACGAGTGTTGATACAGAATTTGTATGCCTGCAGATATGTGAGTTTAACATTTTTCAATTATCAGCCCCCTTACCGCCTGTCTGATGTGCTTGATGAACATGACTATGTTGATGGAAAGCTGGATTTCCACCGTTGACCAGAAACCTGCTGTTGGAACCAAACATTGCAGGATGCGAATCCTGCGAGGCTGAAAGATCGCGACATTAATTTCAACATATCCAATCCCAATGGATTGGGGTAACTCACTTGATGGAGGATACGCTCCTTGCACATGGGTGCTCTGGTAGAAATCCCCGTCATTCAACAGCAGGTTTGAGCCGCTTGGGATTCCTGAGTGTCCAGCTAGGCCGTCGGGGTGGAAGCGTGCTGTCCATTCATGTCAGATCAGTCATCTCCTGTCAATGTTGAGAAATACTCACCCTCTGGTACTCCGCCACTGGGTGATTGGATATCTGGATGACCACTAGGCGAGCGAAGATAAGGTCCTGCATGCGATGAAAGGGAGTAAGAGTTTATTCATTGGTGCTTTATTTAGCTGCTTCTTACCATTGAACGTTGTTGAACGACTCAGCGGCGAGGGGTTTGAACCATGGATAAGAGGCTGGGTACGGATGGGGGGCATGGAAGAGGGGGGAGAAACGACTACAAGATGCAACGAGGACA
This sequence comes from Panaeolus papilionaceus, assembly GCA_015501605.1. NCBI lineage: Eukaryota > Fungi > Basidiomycota > Agaricomycetes > Agaricales > Panaeolus > Panaeolus papilionaceus. The sequence goes on along the minus strand of JADNRZ010000012.1, from coordinate 787,816 downwards.
AGGGACCTTGGACAGCTCCTGAATAGGATGTGTGAATTGACCGCGATTTGAGGTATGATTATTATTGAGCGGGTCGCACTGCCACATAACTGCCAACTGCTTCCTTCTATCCCAAGTCCCTCGGATGCGCCCTACGCTCTGTTGCGGGAATTGAAGGTGTGACTCTGAGACGACTCATAAAGCGCGCACATCCGTTCGATGTTGGTAGTGTGATAGCGAAACTTATAAAGCTAGAAGGAACACCTGACTTCTAAACCACTTGCCTGGGTGTCGAATGCCATATTCCAACGATAAAATATCTGTTACACATAGAAAAAGCGCAACCAGCATGGTATTTGGATTGGACAAGGATTGGAACAAGTCAGAGATGCAATTAAAGGGGTGTGTGAAACTAAGCTTTAACAGGTGTTGGTGATCATTGATGTCGTCCAAACGCGACTTGACTAGCTTGACTCTTCGCGATGGTCTTCCATGATCCCAGGCAACTCTGAGACAACTCATAAACTTCACAAGCACCAGGCTAAGCTTCACCATTCTCCTCTGTGACTTGAAAGCTTTCGACGAACACTCTCTTGAGCACACAGACAACACCTTGAAAAATACCGGTCGATGGAGCTACCCAACGTCGCCAAACAATACCTACCAGTCTGACGTAGTCATTCCCAGGGACGTTGGATGACTGCATCAGTGAATTTAAGAGGTTCAGATAATGCTTTATAAACACACTGAAATTAGTATAACCCACCATCAGCGATACAACTTGACATAATATTACAAGGCACCATATATATACATTATAAGAGCACCCCTCCGGGCGTCAGTGTAGCCATGCTGATGTCAGACTGTACCGACATTGTAACATCAAAACCAGTGTTCTTCCCGCTTCTACGATTATCCCCAGAGTAATGTTTAACTATGCGACAATCACGTGTGTTCTGACTGACGCATCACTTAAAGAAGAATTATCTTTCATTTTCATGCATGTGTGATCTGGTTTTGAGCTCTTCTCTTCTGTGCATTCTGACGGAAGTTGGTACTATGCTATCTGGGTTCCCCCATTGTAAGGGCACCTCAGACACACACAAGTCCTGGGGGAGATCCAAAGATATATATCAGCTCTACATAAATACAGGAAGTAGGCTCACCTGGGGGAGATCCAAAGAGAAAGAGGTAAAGGATCAAACCCAGGTGAAACAGCTATTTAAGTGATGAGCTGGCATTGGCATCAGCCTTGATGCCAAACAATGCCTTTGGGAATAAACAAAGGGAAACACAAAGGAATGACTATGTAACAGTGGAAACAAGTGAATAACAAATGAGTGACAACTAAAGGAGAGTGTAATATAATATATATGAGTCCATGGTATGTCCAGATAATGAAATAGAGCAAAGGGAAATAGGGGAAAGGAGAGACAAGAGAGACAAGAATAAGGAAAGGAATAGGAGGTAGCAGGAGATCCCCTGACATTACCCCCCCTCTAGGATTGCTTCGCCCTCGAAGCATGAAGTCCAGCCTGTTTGTAAGGAATATGAGCATAAGTGGTCCTGATAACCTTTGGAGCCTTAGGATTCTCTGCATAGAAGTCCTTGATGAGGTCAGGAGCATGGACATCGTCAGCTGGTTCCCAAGAATTCCAACCAGCATCGTATCCTTCCCATTTGATCAGGTATCGAAGTTTGCCTCTGATGAACTTGCTGTTCAAAATTTTCTCCACAACGAACTCTTCAACATTGTCAACAAGCACAGGAGGTGGGGGTAGCTTGGCTCTTCGACCAGAGATGGGGTCATAAGGAGCAGGAGTGAGTCTGACAACATGGAAGACTGGATGGATGCGGGAGAGGGATTTAGGAAGCTGAAGACGGTAGGCATTCTTTCCAACACCAGAAATGACTGGGTAAGGACCAACTCGCTTGTGGGAGAGCTTCTTGGATGGCTGAGTGGTTTGGATGTCTGAGGCATCAAGGTAGACACGATCTCCAGGCTTGATCTCAGGAGCCTTGGTGCGACGCCGGTTGTAGTACCTAGCCATGTCCTCCTTAGCAGCTGCTAAGGCAGCACGTGCTTCCTCAAGAGCAGTCTTCATCCTATCAGTGAACTCATTCACAGTTTCCATCCGGGAGGGAGGAAGAGGTTCGAAGCCCATACGAGGATGTTGACCAGAGTCTAGAAGGAAGGGAGTCTGCTGGGTGGAGGAGTGGACATGGTTGTTGTAGGCAAACTCAGCCATGGAAAGGATGTCATACCAGTCATCCTGTCGCTCAGAGATGTAGAGCCTGAGGTATTGTTCCAACTCCTGGTTGACACGCTCAGTCTGTCCATCAGTTTGAGGGTGATAGGCAGTGCTACGAGCTGGCTCAATCCCAAGCAGCCTGTAGAGTTCAGTAGTGAACTCTGCAATGAACTGTGGACCACGATCAGAGACTACCTTGGATGGAAGGCCATGGAGTTTCCAGATATGGTCACGATACATGCGGGCAGTGCCTAGGGCAGAGACAGTGGTAGTGGTAGCAGTGAAGTGGGCGTGTTTGGAAAGGGAGTCAACAACAACCATGATGGCATCATAACCATTGGACTCAGGAAGCTCAACAATGAAGTCCACACTGATATGGTCCCAACGGCGGTCAGGAACAGCAAGGGGCTCAAGCTCTCCAAGGGGTCGCTGCCTGATGGTCTTGGTCCTAAGACACATGTCACAGGTGCTGGTGTAGAGTCCAATGAACTTAGACATGCGAGGCCACCAGTAGTTCCTAGACACAAGCTCCAAGGTCTTCCAACGTCCAGGGTGTCCAGCAAGAGTGGAGTCATGACAGAGAGCCACAATGCGACGACGAAGATCACCACCTGGTGGAACATAGAGCTTTCCACAAAAGTAGATAAGACCATCAGCTTCATCCCACTCTGAGGAGCGAAGAGACTGAGATCCAGTCTTTCTGAGCGCCTTGACTGCCTTGGCCACAGTGTCCTCAAGATCAGAGGCCTCCTTGGAATGTCGACGGATCTCACGAACCAGAGAGCGTTCCTGTCCAACAAATTCCAGACCTTCTAGTGCACGAACTGCAAACATCCCTGGGGTGAGGAGGGTGATGTTCTGGTTGTCACGTTCACTAGAACCATGGTCAGACCGACGTGAGAGAGCATCTGCTTTTCCCATAGTAGCTCCTGCCTTGTGCTGCATGACAAAGTCAAAGCGGGCCAGAGTGAGAGACCAGCGGGCTTGCCTGCGGTTGAGGTTCTGAGACGACATGAAGTATTCCAAGTTCTTGTGGTCAGTCCAGATCTCAAACTTGTGGCGGGCACCCTCAAGGAAGTGTCTCCATTCCTGTAAGGCTCGAATGATTGCAAGCATTTCCTTGTCATGAATCTCATAATTCCTTTCGACAGGAGAGAGTGACTTGGAAAAGAAAGCAATTGGATGCCACTTTCCATCTTCTGGAGACTGCTGAGAGAGTACAGCACCAGTGGCGAAGTCTGAAGAGTCAGCTTCAAGCCGGAAAGGGAGATCATCATTGGGAGCAGCAAGGACAGGGGAGGAGGTGACAGCATCCTTGATGGACTGGAAGGCAGTAGCGGCAGCAGGAGACCAGGAAAACTCAGTGGAGCTCTTGGTAAGATCAAAGAGGGGACGTGCATGATGAGAGAAGTCCTTGATGAACCGTCGATAGAAGTTGGCAAAACCCAGGAAAGATTGGACTTCTTTCCTATTGGTGGGGGTGGGCCATTGAGCAACTCCAGCAACTTTGACAGGATCCATCTCGACTCGGTTCTCAGCAACGATAAGCCCAAGGTACTCAATGCGTGTCTTCTCAAACTCGCATTTCTCCAGGCGGAGGCAGAGACCATGTTCCTCTAGACGCTTCAGGACCCTATGAGTGACCTCTCGATGCTCAGGAATATCCTTGGTGAAGATCAGGATGTCATCCAGGTATACCACAACCACACCTTCAGAGATCATGTCTTGGAAGATCTCGTTCATCATGGTTTGGAAGGTGGCAGGACTGTTGGTGAGACCAAAGAACATGACAAGAGGTTCGAAGAGACCTCTGTGAGTGCGAAAAGCAGCCTTCCACTCATCTCCTTCTTTGATGCGGACATTGTTGAAACCCCAACGAATGTCAAGCTTGGTGAAGTAGCGCGCACCACGAAGTTGGTTGATAAGGTCAGAGATGAGAGGGAGAGGGTACTTGTTCTTCACAGTCATATCATTGAGCATGCGATAGTCCTGGACCAGACGAAGGGAGCCATCCTTTTTCTTCACAAAGAAGACTGGTGATGCCATGGGGGACTTGGAGCGGCGAATCTTTCCCTGAGCCTCGTTCTCAGCAAGGAAGCGCTCAGCCTCTTCACGTTCTGCAGGGTTTAATGGGTAAACCTTGCATCCCTTGGGTTGAGCTCCAGGAATGAGCTCAATCGCATGATCCCAAGGCCTTCTCTCAGGAAGCTTAAGAAACTCAGCTTCAGAGAAGACGCGATGGAAGAGACTCTGATAGTCAGGCACTGGACCATGAGGTGAGGAAGGGAGAGTGGTCTGTTCTGGTTGAGGAGCAGAGTTATGCAAGAAACCTTCAGCCAGGCGTTGACTGATGGTTGAAGTAGTGTTGATATGCTCTTCAGCTTCCTCAGGGAGTAAGCCAGAAACCCAGACACGATCGCCTTCCTCAAGATCAAATGGCAGATCAGAGGACTCGAGATCATCAGAATCTTCAGGGGAAGACTCTTCAGGGGTGAGAGAGGGGGCAGGACCAGAGCGGCAGGCATTCACCTTGGCTTCTTCCTTACGAGCAGCCTTCTTTTCCTCGTTGAGTTCCTTCTTGCAACCAAAGCATCGACTGCTAGGCTTGCAACGAGACATCTTGACTTCTCCAGTTTCCCAATTGACTTCAGGATTGTGATCCCTGAACCAAGTGTATCCAATGATCAGCTTCTGCTTCCCTAAGCCTGTGACACAGAAGAGTGCGCGTTCTGTGTGGCCGTTGTACCGGAGGATCAAGTCAACCACCTCAGTAATTGAACCAGACTCGTTGAGCGTTCCATCCACGTTACGAACAGGGATGGGGCGGCTGAGCTTCCTGGTGGCAATTCGGTTGGACTTGACGTACTCTCGATCGATGAACAGACCAGTAGCGCCAGTGTCAAGCAAGGCCTTAACAGATTGAGCTTCATGGGAGTCGGTGGTCTCTATCTCAACCTTCAGGTGAAGGGAGCTAGGTCCAGGTGCAAGAGAAGAGATGGTGCACGAGGATGGAAGGCGACGACATTCCCATTTGGAGCGATGAGGTAGGCAGGGCGGAGCAGAAGGATCGTGAAGGGAGGATGGAGAGGAGGGAACCTTGTCTTCATCTGGGAGAGATAGAGTCTCATCAACCAGAGGGGCATACCGATTACGAGAGTCAAGAACGACTTTAGGACAAGGTAGAGGTGGAGCTTGTGCAGGCGTTTGCACAGAGACTTCACTTGTCACAGGCTTTCGTAAGGGGGCATGAGTGGTGCGAATAGACAAAGGACCAGGGGAGGGGTCAAGGAAATGTGAGAAGGAAGGAGGAAGAGAAGAGAGTGGGCTAGGCACAGGAGGAGGAGGCTGCGGATGGAAGGTGTCATTAGCAGCCAAGTTGAGAGCAACAAGGCGGGCCAATTCGTACCAGCCAGAGGGATCGTTATGAGCTGGATGTGAAGCTACCCGCTTACTGAGATGATCAGTGATGGAGGGGTGGAGGCCACGACGAAACTTGACCACGATGTAGGAGGGGTCAGAGTAGCCAGCTTCAGCAACAAGGTCACGGAAGGAGTCAACGTAATCGTCAACAGAACGATCCCCTTGGAAGTAGGAGGTACCTTCCAAGATGAGGGCAGCAGTTTCCTGCTCACGCAAGGGGAAGAACTCTTTGCGAAAGTCTTCAGCAAAGTGATCCCAAGTTGCGTAAGGGGAGGAACCTTCCTCAATGAGCTCAAAGATCCTGCAGGACCATAGAGCAGCTCGACCAGCAGACATGAACGTGAGGGCCCAACTAATCATGGTGGACTCGTCCGGAAAAAGATCTGGACGAAGTCTGAAGTAACCCATGAGAGAGTTGTAGAAGGCTTTGCCCTTGAGACAATCACCATCGTACCGGGGAGGAGGAGCTGGCCTAACCTTTTCTGCAATCATCAAAGGAGTCCCAAGATGATGAGAAGAAGGGGCAGAGGGATGCACTACTCCACTAGGATAACCAGAAGAGGCAGTGAGGAGAGGGGAAGACACTATTCCACTGGGGCAACCAGAAGAGACAGTGGGGAGGGGAGGATCCACTCTATTGGATGACCGAATAGAAGTGGGGGGAAAAGGAAGACTACTACTAGAAGAAAGAGAAGAAGAAGAATGTTCCATAGGTACACTAATAAAATGAGAAGAAGAAGGAAGAGGGTGAGGAGAAGAAGAAGATTGTTCCATGTTTACACTAGGTAAAGGAAAAGAAGAAGGGGGAGAAAAGTTTCTGTCTACAGTTCCATGGTTTAAAGAGTGTAGTATCCCATCTGTCAGCCGTCCAACAGAGTGGGAAGGGAGTGGGGGAAAAGTAGAAGAAACAAGGGAGGGAGAAGAAGAAGGGGAAGAAGAAAGAGAAAGGGAAGAGGGATTGAAAGTGGAAGAAAAATAATGAAGCAAGGAAAGAACAGAAGACCTCAAGTGGGAGATAGCTACCTGTTGGGATTCCTGCTGAGCAAGCATGGAGGATACCTGGTCTTCCAGGGAAGGCAACTGAGACAGAGAGACAGAAGCAGCTGGAGGTGGTGAAGTATGGGGATCCATGGTTGCCAGACAGGGAGAAGAGAGGAGAGGGAGAAAGCACAGAGTCTATAATGCAGCTGAACAGAAGAAGCAGAACAGAGGATGTAACAGACTGTATGCAGTCTCAGTCTCCAAGGTGACCTCTTTCTACTGTAAGGGCACCTCAGACACACACAAGTCCTGGGGGAGATCCAAAGATATATATCAGCTCTACATAAATACAGGAAGTAGGCTCACCTGGGGGAGATCCAAAGAGAAAGAGGTAAAGGATCAAACCCAGGTGAAACAGCTATTTAAGTGATGAGCTGGCATTGGCATCAGCCTTGATGCCAAACAATGCCTTTGGGAATAAACAAAGGGAAACACAAAGGAATGACTATGTAACAGTGGAAACAAGTGAATAACAAATGAGTGACAACTAAAGGAGAGTGTAATATAATATATATGAGTCCATGGTATGTCCAGATAATGAAATAGAGCAAAGGGAAATAGGGGAAAGGAGAGACAAGAGAGACAAGAATAAGGAAAGGAATAGGAGGTAGCAGGAGATCCCCTGACACCCATGTTGTAAATGATATTCAGCATTGTGAAAGTGTACCAGCAGAAGTAAGTAGTATGGGTACCTATCTGTTGGCGGCGTGCTTGCAGGTGTCGACCAGCAGCCACATATGTTTTAGCACCAAGTCCCATTTGTAAAATCTCATTTCAAGCTTGTCTGATTGGCGGGAGACAACATATAATTTTACGTTTTGTCTGTCTTAACCTTCAGTTCGTGATGATCTATCATCAGTATTTAGAGCTTAGGGAGCCAACATGGAAAAGAAGAGCGCAACAAATATTCTATTCGAAGACGACATAACTACGGCGAAAACCTAAAATCTATTGAAAAGGTGGGGACACCATGCCAACACTATTGGGGGAGACCAGACCTCTGTGCCGCCAATTTCCTCCGAGCCTTTCGAGAATCGGCGCTTGCGGATGTGTGTTGGGGAAATACTTGCCTATTCATGGCATTAGTTGAATGATTAAATTTAGTGCAGAGAAAGAACAAACTTGTTCCACCACTTCAGGAGTGCTGCAGCCTTCTTCGATGCCCGTTCGTCAGGGGTATCCTCGAAATAGTCCACAATGAAGTTCCAAAAAACACGGAAGTTGAATCCGTTGTATGTTTCCATCCACTGTGTTGCATCTGTGAGATTAAAAACGAGCTATGAAAAGAAATCAATCAATGAAAGGAAAGACTAACAATAGGACACCACATACCATGACAGCCGCGTAGGCAATGGAACGAGGCGTCACATTCCCGGACATGTGAAGGATTGTAGCGACATTTGTCTTGGTCGCTTTCTTGAATTTCGCTTTGACCTTCTTTCGCACGGGCCCATCTTCAGATTCACCATCTTCAAATTCCTCTGAAGATGTGGGTGACGTGAAGATGGCGCAATAGGTCTAAATCACATGGAGTGAGCGAGGATATAGATGTCATTTTCCAAGGAGATGTTATACCTGGACCAACAGCCGACTGCGCAGGAACCCTTTTTCGACATCTTCTGCAACACCTTTACCAAGGGGATAAAGACAAACCAAGAACAAGTCATCAGATATGTTGATGTTTCCGTCTCTTATCTTGACACGTGTCCTTTTCAGATAAGTGAGATGAGCTAACATGGCGATGTGAAAAAGAAAAAAAAACCCACTCCTCATCCTGCCAATCGTACTCAATGGGGCATAGGAGACGACCAGTTATGTCATTATGCAAGCCACGATTGGCTCTGGACTTGGTAGAGAAGGCAACAGATGGTGAATATTCCGCATTGAGCCAACAACCCAGTTCCTCCTTGATGCGGCGCAAGTCATCGCTCCTTGCGTCATTGGCTCCTTTTTGAAGCTGTCAAACAATCATGGGCTCACTGTTATACTTGGAATGGGTACCAACATGCCACACCTGCGAGACGAGTTTATCGAGGTCCTCCACATCTGCATTGCCGTCATCCAACAAAGAGCGAAGGGTGGGTGTGAGATGGAGCAAGATATTATACCCTCGGTATAAACGGTCAAGCCTTTAGAGAGTAGTTTGTCAGTGAATGGTTTGTAAATGCGGTAGCGAGGGAGACATACTCTATTTTCGTTTCTTCATCAATGGCAGTTTCTTCAGATTCATCGTCACATCAGCGGTCGGCTTCTGCAATGAGGTCATCAAGAGGTTCAAAGAGGGCAACCAACCTCCGGATGCCTCGCCCCATTGCCACCGTGGATCTAAATAATTTTGTCATAGGTCAGCAGGAGCTCTGGGTGTCCAAACAAAGAATACTGAGTGAACACACGTCTTCTTCTTGGGTCGTTGGCCACGAGCAGTCTGAACATCTTGCTCCAAGGCGGCAACACGCCGTTTCAGTCGGCCCACCAGGGCTTCCTGGTTAGACGGTGGGGGAGTCAGCGATTGGGAGTGAGGGGACATGTGACGTGCTATGAGAACGTAGCGACTGCCTCCAGACTATTTATACGTTTTGGATAAGGGGGCGGCCAAAAAATTTGTGTCAGGGTCAAATGGTAAAGATGGTGTCAGACTAAACAGTGTTTTGAGAGGTGGGGGGTCTCCCTGCGAGTTCTGCATCCCGATGTAGGGATTACAGCCTTGAGACTTCTAGGGCCTTTCAATTAACCAAATTGATAGTCGTAATGCCTTCTTGCATGAGGAAAAAATAAACTATGTCAAAGAGACAAGGTCAGGGGAGGTTGTAGATGAAGGAGGGAACGAATGCTTGAAAGTGGGGTGGCCTAGAGCTCATAGGCGCGAAAGAAGGACAAACGACAGAAAGCAGGGGCGCCTGTCAGGGTCAGAGAATCATTTGTAAACTCTTGCGACAAGGTGATCTTCTGACCCTGAAGTTCTCACAATTGCTGTCCCACGCCATCCATAAGCGATCCCCGCACCCACCGTGACGCCAGGGCCTCAGGTGGAATTGGTTGTTGTAGAGCTTGCGATCTGTCATCCTGACAGAGTGGATGCAGGTCTTCACCTGAAAACCAAAAACAGAAAAAAACAGTATCAATTCATGATCCTGAAGGACGGACCAGAAAGTTCAACAAAATTTTCAAGTTGGAGCCTGAGTGTGGTTGTGACCATGTAGCCTTTACTTAGAACCCTTCAGATTCAAGCTGAGGAAGTTTTTGCGATGGTCCTGGCAGTGGTGAATAAAATCACTTGCCACATAATCAAAATGTTGGTAAGAAGATTAACAGTAAACACAAAGGGTATTCAAATTTCCACACTCATTGCAACGCTAAGTTCCCTTGCAACCCTGGCCCTTTCCCGTTCGTCACTCACAACTGATCTCCGTACTTCCTCCAAAAAGACGCCCACAGAACCCTCCTTCATACCTAAAGACATGTAATAAGTCGGACCGAAATGAAGAGCATTCACTGCGTAAATAATTCCTTCTTGATAAAGGCGATCCTTATGCTGGGAAAACTTCGATTGCGGATACTTTTCGTCGAGAGTAGTGAAAATGCTCTCAAGAAGAAGGGCTTCCGTGTTATCATCGTAGTCACTGACGGTTTTCTTTCCAATGATGCTGTCATATTTCAGGGTTTGTTGCGCTTGAGGCTGCCACCAGCTGAAACAATTCGGTGGAACACCACCCAAAGGGTCCGCAAGGCCGTCATACTTTGAAAGAGGCATTAGAAAACGGAAGTAAACATCATGAAATCACAAAGAAAGACAGACCATTTTCTGCGCCCACAGATGAAGCTCTGCCTCTCCCAGACCGACATGGTCATCTGCTGTTTCTGTGCCTGGTTTGATGTAGCACCAACGATAGGGGTGACGACCACAACGAAGCTTGTTTTCCAGAAGTAGCATCTGCGATTGATAAGCCAGACCACAATAATTCTGGAGAAGTCCCTTAGCAGCCATCGGTATCCAGAAATCTGCAGATAAAATGTACCAAATGGATGATTACTAGTGCCGCGACCTTGAATTTTTGACTGTCTCTCTGAAGCCTCAAAACTTCTTCAAAAGCATCCTGCAGTTGTGCTTGTGTTTTGAGCTCTCGAGGAGGGGTTGTCGGGCTTTCCTCACTGGTCCTCCACCCAAACAGGGCAACTGGAGGGTGGAGCTCCGTTTCCGCGCACAATCAGTTTAAAAAAGTGCCAATCTTGATGTCAGTGGGGATGTGTATGTCTCTGTGGACATTGTTAACAGGAAAGCGCACACGAACTAGAAGTCAGTCAGTTTGTGAGGCAAATAGACGTGAGATGTGCGTGTTGATATCTACCTCGAGAGTTCTGGTACAGCTGGGGTTGATGCACAGGAGCAGATCGACCAGAGGTAGACAGGCGGTTGGCGGACACGTTGCGGCGAGTGGCAGAGCGGTAGGCTCCACCGGCCGAGGCAGAGTGAGCAGAGGTGGTGCAGTGCGCAGTAGGTGCTGTTGTTGCGCCCCGACTGCGGCGTGGTCGAAGAATCATGGAGTGCATGAAGGTGTCTGGATGCAAGGGAAAAACTCTCCGCAGCTGCAGGATCGAAAAGAACAAATCAGACAGGTATAAGTAAAGGTAGAAAACGAACAACCATCCAAAAGGGCACACTGTCCCTGAGAGAGGAGCACTTGTCAATGTTTCCTCAGCATTGGGCGACAGCAACTGAGATGACATGTGTGCACCTCACTCACGTTCAGGGTTGGGAGGTTTATCTTGAACGTCATGATAACCCATTAAAAACTTTGGGAGCAACAACAAAAGTATGTTTCTATAGGGGCTCTTCCCTAGTTAACGAGGGAATTATTGGAAATAAAATACGGCAAAAAGAGAGGGGGGAGTAATCTAAAAGACCATGTCGGAGAAGAGCACTATATCTAGATTTCTTTGAAGTTGCTGCCTCCTTCACATTGTCACAGAAGTGTCGGAAGTATCTTTAACAAGACTGTGGCGCATGAACACATTGTGTCCCCAATCGTTCCGACTGAGCACCCATCCCTTCATGGAAGCATCTGTGTGGAAAACAAAAGACGCTCTCCTGCCTTTGAAGTGTTGATTAAAATGAGAAACCTGATTGGATCTGAAAACAACACCGTCTCCCGATCTTAAGCGGAACACGAGACCTGGCTCCAGAAGGCACAGCTCTCCCCCTGTGCAATCAGAGATCTGGAAAACCAAACAAATCTCCTTGTCACATTTATCCTTGTGAATCAGTGTTGTGACGTTCAGATTAACCACAAAGCCTGTGAAGGGATGCATGGGAAGAGTTTCTCCCATCGGCATGGCATCTACAGTGATCTCCAAAATAGAAAAGACATCTGGTAGCAAAGTTTTCAGCTAGAGGTGGAAGTTAAACGAGAGTGACGTGGTCTTTTGCTTCAAGCGAACTTACCTGCAGGCGGATCCAGTCCAAAACAGGCCGGAAAGAGGTCATGATTTGTTCGACAACATCAGGGAATTGTCGGAAGTCTTCCGACGCATGGGGTACTCTCTGGCTGGTGTGAACCGTTTGCTTTCCCTCTCGATGAATCGTTGAGGGATCGGCATCCGCAGGAGTGTTAGTACCCTGTTGGAGGACATAGCTTCAACGTGATGTTGCCACTATTTCTGGAAAACAAAACATACCTTGGCTCCGTATCGGTTGTAGTAGGAGAAATGGTAGGCGTCGAATTGATAGTCCGGAACCTGAGAGGAATCCATGTCATGAACATGATTGGGAAAAGCAGCTTCCACAACAGATAATAGATCCTGCCGCAGTTGGACGGGCATGTTGGCGAACACCATTGCCATCAAGTTGTCGTCCTTATCACTGATATGGATTACTTGCCTGTTGACTGTTATTAGTGAATGAAGTCATGCAGGAAGCCGCACACAAACCCATCAAACAACGCAGTGTCCACCAGGGTGTATTGATTCTGTTTTGTTTTTTTCCCGTTCTTTAACTGAGCCCGCAGCTGGGAGTGCATGAACTCAGCGGAGAGAAATAGGCCGCATAAGAAAGAACACACCTTGTCTCGCAGCTGCTTGATGCTGGAGCACGTTTTTGCTTTTTCTGCGTACTGGCGATGTGTTTCTGTGAATTCCTTGCGGAAATGACGGCCCTGACCGTCATACTTTGCCCTTTTGTTCAGGTCAGGATCATAGTCAGTGCTGACCCGGATGACTTGGGGATGCCTTGCTACGTGATCCCATACTCTTTTCTCCAACAAGCAATCAGGCATTGCCGCCAGGGTTGATGGTTCTACCGCAGAAATGTCAGTGACCATCAGCGCCTCCCGGGATGCCTGCGCTTTTGAGGTGTACAGCTTTTCCACAAATTGACCGATTGACATTGTCTGAAGTGCAGCCTTTTGGTAGATTTCGACAAGGTGACTGACAGTAAACAAGTGATCCCCATCTACTGGCGAGAGAATAGGCGCCCATGATGAAAAATCGCGACCCTTGGTAAATGTTCTGCTTGTTTTTTAGTTAAAATTATGGTGGGGCACAGGTGGAGAGGCTTACTCATATGTAAAACCATCAAAGATTTTGTCGCACAAAACAATATCGACTATGGAAGCAGGCTGAGGATGATCTGCCACTTGCGAGATGTAGGGCTGAAAAAGAAAGTCCCAAGACAGCGGATAGCGCAATCGCAACTGACCTATAAGGGGTATAAGCCATCTTTTGATAAGGTGGCCCTCCGGAGAACCTGTGAGTACAAAATCAGAATGCAAGTGTGGTAGGGAAGAGAAGAGAAACCTGCCGTCAGGACACCGAATCAAATGATGGAGTGCTGCGACCTGGGATCCTACCAGTGCCTTCAGGGAGCTTCTGAGCTTTCCACTGGCCAGGAGGAACAAGACGTAAGGGCTGGCTGTCAAGAGGGTTAGTTCCCTACTCCCCATTCAGAAATGAACTCTCAAACCTGCTGCCACCAAGGACGCCACGCGGACTCCTTTGCTGTAGAGATTTTGGAGCCACTTTTCGTCTATGTCTCGGCGCTTGCAGAGGGAGGAAATAAGCTCCTGATGAATCACGATTTTTGTGCTTTGCGGATTTCTGCTCTGTCAGCTAAGATGTTGTCAGCAAGGTGGCACCAGAGATCAGCCAGGGACCTACATCTGAACTTGGGCGGCGTAATGAAGGGCTGCAAGGTACTGAGACAGACTCAGGCCTGCTTCAATGTTCTGACTTTTATCATATTGTGAAATGATGCGCTCCATAGCTTCCAGAGAACCCGGTCGGCCTTCGAAACCTGTGTGTGGTTCCTCAGCTTCTTTGAAAATCACCAAGCGCATCAGGCAATGCAGGTCCAGCCTCTCAGCAGTGCCGTTGTCGTTGACTATGCTATCCCTTGCTAAGCTACAGAGGTCGTTGAGGAATTGCCGCGCTCGAGTTTCCAAATGCTGGCACTCAGGTGTTGTCTGCCCTCCGTTTTCAGTGACAAATTCAGCCGATGTCGAGGCATGCTGGGGGTGGCCATGTTTTCCTGCGGCCTGGGCCTGGGCCCGTCGATTGCGCCGGCGACGGGCAGCTGCGTTTCTGTGACAGGGGTCGTCTGGATCGGCGACCCAGGCATTGTCACCGGGCTGCTGTGGGACTGGCTTTATTTCGTCCATCTGGTGTATGAATTCCACAATCCTGACTCACTTCCGGGTTGCCGCCGTCCTCACTCGCGTCATCTTCATCAAGTTCACTCTTGTCGTCTACATCAAGTTCGCGGTTGCCTTCCTGTTCGTTAGGGTTGTCGTCCCCTCCTTGCTGGATGACACTACCGTCAGCACCCACATACCCCAAAAACATGCAGCACGCACCTCAGCCTCATGACCAGGATCCGCAACGGGTTCAAGGTGCTCAGCAAAGCCTTCACCTCCCTGGCCGACAGCATTCTCGTTGATGCTGGGAACCTGCACCCTCGTCACCAAAAAGACAACAGCTCAAACGGAAGAGTTACCATTGGCTGACCCCCCTGTTCCGGGACGTCGTCCTCCTGCTGTGGAAAAGTGGTTGAGTGCCTGTTAACCCTCAGGCTTCAGTGAAAAGTTGGAGCAAACCTCATTCATCACAACATTAACAATGCTGTCCATTAGGATATTCCCTAGCTCTCCGCGTAAGTTTTGCACTCGTTGTGGCAGCTCCTCTCGAGCAAATCCCAAGAGTAGGTGCTGTAGGTCGGGCTGGGTTCGAAGAAATAGCAGCAACGCCCTGTTGTCGGCGGTGAGGAGAACTGCTGGTTCCTCGATATTCTCCTGGTCGGAAAAGGGTTGAATCAAGACCAATCTCGATGCGTTCCTAACAAAGAGCTCACCATTTTACTCCACAAACCTCCGCGGACCGCAGGCAGGCAGACGGGACTCAGCGGAAGGTGTTGACAGGTGAAGGCAGAGTTAGGGGCAAGACTGCCTTTTATGCTCTGCCTCAGACCGAAATCACTCCGAGGGAGACTCCTGCCACCGACCGGGAGCTGCCGGAAGTCGTGGTGTCCTTAGATGAGATTTGAGATGAGGTGGCAGAGTTGCGGGGGGCGGAGGGATGGGCCGCATTGGTTCTCCGAGTCGCTTCCCCAGGCAGGGTGGGAAATAACCTCACCAGGCTCACTTCGGCTCTCGATTTCTCTTAGTCACTGGCAAATAATCGCGAGGAGGGGAGCATGAAGCATCAAATTTAACTACATCTCGCAAAGCTACGTCGTAACAAGAAAATGATCCCAATCTGTGGTCGCAGGTGCAGTCAACGATGATAATATTGAGGGTAAAGTGGGTGAGGTGGTTCCCAACTGGGGGTGTTGTCGACAGACCCGTGATCCCACGAAGACAATACTGGGCCGCCTGCCTGAGTGTCGTGAGCTGAACTAGAAGTTGAGGACCAGGCTTGAAGAGTGGAATCAACTTCCAGCCCAGGTGTGCCAAGGGCTCCCAGCAAGGTGGTGTACGAAGACTCTGGCAAGTCGTAACCCCCCAGACCACGATGGTCGTAGTTGTGCCGGTTGTTGGCGTCTGTGGCTGCTGTGTCCAAAAAAACCCATCAACGACAGTCACAGCAGCCTTCACTTTGTTAGGTGCGTCAAAGAAAGTAAACGCACCGTCATTGGTAGGCCAAGAGTGAGAGTGGTGGTCCTGGTAGGTGCCGGAAGGGGTTGCTACCAGTAGAATAACATTATTATGCGATGATTCAGTGAGTTTTGAATTGAGAATAATTAATTGAACATCCTTACTGCCACTCATTTGCATGAAGGTTGAAACATAAGCCTGAGCCTGGTTTTCTGGATAGGCCTGTGCGGGTATGTGGGTGTCGCTGGAGACAGTTGTCCTAGGTTCTGCAGGCCCGACGGGTGGAGCTGGTGGTGTTGATAAGGGTAACTCGGATGGCAGCTCCCAATCCGAATGCAATTGGGGCTCTTGACCTTGATCAGATTGAACGATCATTGAGGGCAGAACCGCGGCAGCCAGACGAACAATTGTGTTATGAACTGCAGGAGGAACTGGCCTCATAGAAGATCGAACAGCCGTTGCTTGCTGGAGACTCTGGAGGGAATTGTTGCTAAATTGAAGTCAATAAGCGTTCTATCAGATCTAGAGATTAATGACGCCAAGAGTCAAGACGCACAAGTAAAGTTGAATGATCCTGGCATGCTTTTCGGCGTCAGGTTGGGGGAGGGACTGGATCGTGTCAACGACAGAAATAATATCGCGGTTCCTGTAATGTCGGGCCACTTCAACAGTACGCAGGAAATCTTGGAGGTCCTCTGTCACATTCGTCGCTCTATAATGGAGGCACTCTCTGACCTAAAATTTAGAACAATGTGATGATTGACTTGACGCAAAAGGAAATAAAAAGTCTCACTGAAACAATCGAAAAAGCAACGAAAGGCGTAGGAAATGTGTCCCATTCACAAAATGGGCGCCCGGGCTCTTGTGCTGAGGAGCCGGCTGGGAATATATTTCGACTGGAGTTGAAAAAGGTCTTGATCTCAGCAGTGGTGAGCACGACACCCTCCACACCCTCATTCTGAAGTATTTTATACCACCCTGCGACGTGGGTCTTCATTATATTGAGGCCGTCCTTCATGCAACGGCCTCCGAAAGTGACATAGTGGGAACCCCAATCCGACGAGTCTGAATCATCCGCCTGTCAGGTTGTAATCAGCTCACCTCTACACCGCACTGAAAACCAACGGTAAACTTGCTGGCAATAGCTCCAGACCTGGGCTCACACAATGGGTATCATGATCGATGGCCCTCGAAGTGTAACCATATAGCTCCAATTCGCAGAGGGTGGCGGATTCAACGTTGTAAGCCTCCAATAAGGCCTTGTGGAGAGGGACGCTTTGACCGTATCGGACAAGGTACTGGTTGATTGCGCACCAAACAGCCCGTCGGACGTCCTGATGAAACTCCAGGATTGTTTGGTATACCTGTGGAGTTGAGTCTGAGTTAGATGTGCGATGAATTGAACCCAAAATTTTGAACAAACGAGAGAAAAAAAGCGGTGGGGCATGCTGCTTTCAGTGGCTGTTGACGGGTCCCACACCAGTATCTCTGATTTTTGAGATTTGCGCGCTGGACTGGAATCAACACTAAATACGTCCTTGCCTGCCGCAGCGAGCTTTTGGTATACAAAGCGACAACAGAGGGCCGCTAATTGAGTCATTTGCGGGAAAGGGGGATGGAGGCCTCCTGCATGATCACAAGCAAGGATTGTGGCACCGCACAGAGCTGAAACAAAAGGTAGAATTTTTTGCAGCCCAGAATGAAAATCTCTGAGCCAACGCGTCCTTTTGGAACAGTCGATATAATTATAGGACTGTGAGTTAAGCGATTGGTCGGTACGACTTTGAGTGCGTGCACCACCACTACTACGGTTGGTGCTGGTGCCAGTGCCAATGCCAGTAGAAGCCTCGCGAGTGGTACGAATAGTGCAAGGGACACCTTTCCTGCCAGTCGAAGCCTGGCTTGCAGTCTGAGAGTGTGACATGGCAAGTTGAGTTGGTAGAGGAAACAAGAGGTTGGGGTACTGGCATGACTGAATTCAAACGATATAGGAGATTCCGAGTCCCAGACTCACCCTGAAACTCATTTGTCAAAAGCAAGGGCCAAATAGTAGGAACTGCAGCCTAGATTAATCTAGGATAGCTCAGGTGCTGGCGATGGCATTTTGCGAACGATCCGATCAACCATGAATTTGAATGAGGTATATTAAGCCCAAACCAAAGGTCACCATAATATATGTAGATAAGTAAGCAGGTTGTCATAACATTCTAGAAAGAGGACACACCATGCTGTATGGAATGCCCGCTCGTGTTAGATAACATCGAAATACAGAGCACCTAGTGAAAGACGCAAATAATACAAATGATTACAACAGCTAAACTATACACCCGAGCTAGTCCATTTCTGGTGCAGACTCTGTCATGGCCGAAGCCTCCGACGCAGGAGAGCGATCTGGCCAGGGAGGTGGGGCAGGGTAAAACCTCGCAATCGCATCTTTGAGCTGTTCAAACGTAAGGCAGGTGGATACGGAGGCATTCAAATGGTGGGGTAGATTGGTTGAAGAATACGCTGCCACGTCCTGAAGAGACCAGTCACAATGCGTAAAGGCATTGATGATAGGTAGGAGCTGGTGGTCAGCTTCCTTGGTGAGCGATAAAGCTTCATCTGCTTCATCACTCAGTTGCTGGGCCAGCGCCTGAGCATGAGCAGCCTTGGCATCTGCAAGATTCTTTATTGCGCCAACTGTTTTCCTAGCAGCTCTTGCAGCACCTAAGGCGAAATCGGAGTTGAGATTGTGCCAGTCGTGATGGTTCTCTTCAAGAGCGAGCAAAAACGCGATCTCCTCCTTCTTGCATTCATTGAGAAAGGTTTCTGCAGAGCATACTTGTCGGGAGAGTGACAGCAGCAGATCCTTCTGTTGCGACTTGTATTGCTGTATCAGGAGTAAATCATGACTTTCCTTCGGGTATGACAAATACGCCTGGTGTACGTTAAGTAAAATTATGTTCACACTCTTGGTACAAGTTTGGCTTACCCGCTCAATAGATCTTCGACATGGGTCCTGCAGCCTCCAAGACGACATGACATCCCATTTCGTAGTGGGAAAGTTTTGTGTGTCGAGCGTGAAAGTGGAGAGTTCGCCTTGCGTAGGCACAGTCATGCCAGCTCGGCCCTCAGGGAGACCCTGCCTTGGAAACCGAAAGTCTGCACCATTTTGTGATGCTGGAGTGGGGGCACTTGCAGTATGTACATGAGGATAAGGAGAAGGATCGGGACTTTGTCCAGGCTGAAGCGCAGTGTGAAGGGTTCCCAACTCAAACGAGGTGGAGTTACTTTTTGGCGGCGATTGCAGCGTTCCGGAAGTGGTAGGTGGGTTGAACAATGAAGTCTGTCGTAACTTGGAAGATGAATAATGAGTTCCGAGTCCATCCCAAGCTGTTCTGGCCTCAGCAGTGCTGGCAACTTGAGATTTGAGTTGGACAGAGGTCAGCTGATCCTGCCAAAAGGTTTCGGTTGTTAGTCAGGGTCACTATACTCAACACTTCAAATTGAAAATATTCATACATATTCAAGTTCAGCCACGTTCTTGCTCCCAACGTTCATCCAGGTCAAATTCGACATAGGAGGCATTATCAGGCCTACTGGTTCTACACTTGCTGCAAGGTACCAGTTGAAGAAATGGCGCAAAGGCCTAAAGAAAAGGCCACAGAATGAGCCGAGAGTTTGTTCGGGTGAGGGCCACCTCTTCCAAATACTCAAGTCCCGCCATGAAAGCACTTTCCCTTCCTTTGATTCCCCGTCTAAAAGCCTGATAGAGGTACAATTTGACGCAGATTTGCCCCAGGTCAAGGCTCGTACTACCATGGCACTCGTAGTGGGATTATAGGGATGGCCGACGCAGTCACGGTGTTGCATAAAGTTTGGGAATTCGGTCACATTCGTAGTATCATACGCCAGTGGCTTGGAATCTTAGTTATATTCAAATTTGAATTTCACAGGAATACCTGAGGGAACACGTGTAAGCTGAGTCACAAGGGACCATCACTATTCCGTACCGTCCAATGATTATTGAGATTTGAGATTGAGGGTGTTCAATTGTTCATTGGCAACTAACAGTCCGACACATGGCACTGACGTTGTCCCAGTCCATTGTTCTTGCCTTTACTCCCACAAGCACATTTACCTGGCAGATTGGATAAAGTAATCTGTACCCACTGCGGCTAAGTAGGAGCCAGAACTTGAAGCTGACTGAAAATGTAATATGCTCCCAGGTCAGAGAGAGACATTCAGGCCAGGAAATAGTCTCGCAGCCTGAATCGGAGTTGTCCAAGTCCAGCAGAAGTAGGTATAATGAAGGTGCTAGAATATCCGAGTCTAGAGTTGACTCGGAG
This sequence comes from Panaeolus papilionaceus, assembly GCA_015501605.1. NCBI lineage: Eukaryota > Fungi > Basidiomycota > Agaricomycetes > Agaricales > Panaeolus > Panaeolus papilionaceus. The sequence continues at coordinate 767,713 of JADNRZ010000012.1, read as the reverse complement.
GTCGACCCTAGGACTTGGAGTGGCAAGTCCAAAAATTCTCTCGGTATAATTGTCAGACCATGCGACCATTCTGGTCACCACAGGTCGGATTTCAATGTTGCAGAGTCCAGGCTGTTCGAGTCCGTAAATCAAAGCCAAGGGTCAATTTCCTATCAACTTTGATCCAATTCCTAGTCGCTCGAGTTGTGCGCTCAGTGGGATGCGAGTTGAATTGCCAGTTACTGGCTGGTTTCAAAGCGGCCGGTCTCATCGGGCAGGTCGAAAAACTCGATTAATGGTCCAAGTTATTGCTGCTACTATCATCATCTTCACTCTCCTCATCCAGATCATGTCCGAGTCTAATGCACCTGCCCAAGGCCTCCAGTGTGTAGAAGGTTGTGGTAAACCATTTTCTGAGCTGTCACACCTGAAAAAGCACAAAATTTCTTGCCTACCATCGATAGAGCTCAAGCAGAAAATCGATGCACGGCGCCGAGCAAGGGGCTTGGCATCCTTGATTCCCAAGGGTATCCCAACCTGGATGACTAGGAAAGAACGGCTGAAAGGCTTACAGGTATTGCTCATTTGTCCAACGTAAACGAGAATATGAATATTAACAAGATGCATGTTCATTTCAATAGGCCCCCTTCTCCACAATGTCGAGTCCATCCCAATCAAACAGTTCCCAGCATGCTGCCAGTCCATCACCCAGTGATGATAATTCTTCTCTCCAATCCACCATGACTTTGCCGGAACCAACACAGTTAACACAGGCTGGCCGACCTCTACGCGCATACCGATTACCCGAACGACTTCGCGACTATCTTCCAGAGTCATTGACATCATTTGTTGAAGAAGCACCCCCAACTGCCAGACGAGTTTTGCTAATCGTGCGCGACCGTTTGATCACCTCTATGAATGTTTTTGGGATTTGGAGAGAGTATCCTAACAGGCCCAGCACAGACCCGGATTCCCTTTTAACGTTGGATGACTTGGCCATCCACCGACTTGAAGAGTCCCTACCCCATCTTGATGCTACAATGGTTCCATCGAGGTCATCTGAGCACCCATGTAACCAACAACGTCCTGATCACTGGCCCTTTTCAAATGCGACAATACACTCTGTCATGAAATGGCTTAATAACGGGCACGTTACAAAGTCAGAGTCGGAGACAACAAAATTCGTGCATGATGTCATTCTTGCTCCTACCTTTCAGAGCCATCACCTCCTAGGATTTGATGCGCACCAGCAAAACCATCTCCTCAACACGGCACTTGTACAATCAAACCTTCATGATAATTTCTGTTCCAGATGCGTACAGATACAAGTCCCTTCTGGTCAACGAAATCACCCTCCAGTCCCCTTCAATATCCCTGGGCTTCTCACTAGAAATATTCTGGACGTTATCAAGGAAGCTTTCACAGGTCCTCTTTCCCACCTCCTTCATTTCTCTCCTTTCAAAGTTTTTCACCGCAACCCCCATACCAGCCATGATGAGCGAGTCTATGGCGAACTTTACTCTTCTGATGCTTTTCTTGCCGAATCAGACAAGGTTCGATATAAGTCTCCACCAGATCCCAATGATCCCAACTGCAAACGGGAGAAGGTGGTGGCTGCCCTCATGTTCTCCTCTGACGCAACACATCTCGCCGATTTTGGAACTGCCAAAGCATGGCCTATCTATCTGATGCTTGGCAATCTCTCCAAGTACATTCGTTCTCAAGTTAACTCTGGAGCAATGCATCATCTTGCATATATTCCATCAGTGAGAGATCTTCCGTTTGTTGCGGCATCTTTATATCTTATTCTCCATCTAGCTACCAGAATCTTTTAGGGCGTTTGTTGAGAGTTTCCACCCAAAATGGAAAACCCAGAAGGCCCAAATCCTGACCCATTGTAAACGTGAGCTGCTGCAAGAAGTTTGGAGAGCGCTGTTGGATGATGAGTTCATTCATGCATACAAGTATGGGCTTGTCATCATGTGTGTAGATGGGATTGAGTGTCGAGTATACCCCCGGATTTTTACATATTCTGCCGATTACCCTGAAAAGTATGTCATTCATTTTCACGATTATGCTTTTCATATCTTGAACATTTTCAGAGTTCTTCTTGCGACTATCCGCGATAAGGGTGCTTGCCCATGTCCACGGTGCCTTGCACCCATGCAAAGTCTTGACCAACTAGGCACGATAGCCGACCAAAATACACGCTCTGAATTGCCTCGCCAATATAATCCCAGCAAGGTCAACAAAGCGCGCACACTCATCTATAAACAAGGAAAGCCTATTAACGGGACAAACGTTGAGGCGCTGCTCAAAGATTTCTCAGGGGTGCCCACCATTGTGAGTGTTATGGTTCCAGTAGGGCTGATTGCTTACTCTAAGCAACCTCAGAATGTGTTCGTGGATCGTTTGGGCATTGAGTTCAACCCCTCGAAAATGTTGGTCGTAGATCTCCTTCATGAATTTGAGTTGGGGGTCTGGAAATCCATTTTCTCTCATTTAGTGAGAATTTTATTTGCCGCAGACAGCTCGGAACGACTTGTCATTGAGTTGGATCGCAGGTAAGTATAACCTTCAATGGCATGGTGTAATTCTTTCCAATCAACCCGCAGATTTTTTTCTATCTCGACATTTGGAAATGGAACTATCCGCAAATTCCCAGCAAATTCATCTGAGATGAAGAAGATGGCAGCTCGAGACTTTGAGGATCTCCTTCAGGTACGTGTAAATGATTTTAATCAACCTGAAGTCACAAAATTTACTCACTGAGAACCAATGCAGTGCTCTATCCCTGTTTTTAAGGGACTCCTTGATGAACCTCATAATGCACGCGTTTCTGAACTGCTCTACGTCATGGCTGAGTGGCACGCACTTGCTAAACTTCGAATCCACACAGATACGTCTCTAGCGCTCCTTCAAGCCACCACAACCAAGTTTGGAGAGTCTGTTCGTCGCTTCAGAGATACGACTTGTTTGACTTTCCAGACGCTCGAGTTACCAAGAGAGGCTGCCGCACGTGCACGACGAGAACTGGCTGCCGCCATGGCCACTCCAACGTCCACAACAAACACAGGTATGAGCAGCACTCAGCATCAAACATATGAAACCTGTATGCTAATCGGTGTTTTTATGCAGGTGGCGAAGGTTCGAGAAGACACAGCCCATCTACAAGAAAAACAAGGAATCTCAACCTTCGGACAGTCAAGATGCATTTCCTGGGCGATTATGTGGACCATATTCGTTCATTCGGTACCTCAGATTCGTATTCCACACAACTTGTCAGCTTTTTCATCTTCTTTTTTCGTCATTCTAACTGATGATGTGTTCACCTAGGGCGAGGTTCAGCACCGTGTAATCAAAGAGATGTATGAGCTCACAAACAAAAACAATCCCATGCCGCAAGTAGCAAGGAAATACAGCCGAAGGGAGGCGTTGCGACCTGAAGAACAACAAGAACAGCTAGAAATAAAAATGAAAGGCAGGTTAGAAGATCGGTATATTATTTCCCATGCACGAAGCGCGTCTATTTCGCTTTTGGAGTTGGTAGGGGAAAATGGCACTATCCTCTCCTCACAGGTCTGTCATATGCCTTCGTCTAAATTTTCTCTGGAAAGCTCAAATCGAAATGTGTTCTAATAGAACTTCATTTCCAAACTACGAATCCACCTTTTAACCCAGTTGTCGGATAGTGCAACTTCGCAATGTTTTACTGAAGCAGAACTAAACTCACTCCGGATTCGGAATAACATTATCTATGCGCATTCAACTGCTCGAGTCAACTACACAACATATGACATGCGGCGTGATTTTGACACCATCAATCCGTGCTCGCATCCATTTGTCATGGCAATCTCACCGGAAACTCCAGGACCAACAGCACATAATGCCCATTGTCCTATCAACATCAGCCATCCTCCAATTTTTTGGTATGCTGCTGTTCTGGGAATATTTCACACTGAAGTTCAGCGCATTGGGTCCAATTCTCCAAATCTTCGGCACCAAACTGTCCACTTCTTATGGGTCCGTTGGCTAGAACCGGTTCCAGGCCATCAATATGGGCGACACAACTCCGAGCTTCCCAAATTGCAATTTTCACCAGAAGATAGTGAATCTGCGTACGGATTCCTTGACCCAGCACTTGTAGTGAGGGGTTGTCATCTTATTCCTGCATTCAATGATGGCCCCAATACGGCACCACTCGAGTGCATAATTCATTACCACGGGCGTCCCATCATGAATGAAACTGCTCTGCGACAGTGGGAAAAGTACTACGTTGGAATGTAAGTCGTGATCACGAGTACAATCAGTTTCACCCACTGGCTGACTTGAATTGACCTCTTTTTTAGTTATGTTGATCGAGATATGTATATGAGACATGCCAGTTTTGCACCAGATTCTCAGCAGCAGTCCGCAGAGTCATTGCAGGCTCACTCACAATCAGAGGACTTTACTCTAGCCCAAATGTTTCGGCTGAGCCTCAGCTGAGGATCGGCTCATCAGCTGAGACTCGGCTGAACCTCAGCTGAGCCTCAGCTTATCAGGTCAATTAATTCTATTACTAAAACTAGTAGAGAATTGTTTTTTTTTGGTGTAAAATGAGGCTCAGCTGAGGCTCACCTGATACTCAACTGAGCCTCAGCTGAGCCTCGGTTGAGTTCTCTGCCAAAATTAACCGAGCCTCAGTGAGGTAAACTGAAACTAGCAACTGAGGGCTCAGCTGAGCCTCAGCTGATGAACCGAGATTCAGCTGAGCCTCAGCTGAAGAACTGAGGTTCAGCTGAACCTCAGCTGAACCTCAGCTTATTAGTTATGGTTTTAATAGTCATGTAACTTGTATTGATTACTTACCACCTGAGGTTTAGCTGAGCTGGTTACAGTACTTTGCACTGGCCCAGGTGATTCTCAGTTGCCTGTCAATGTGTAGTGTGAGAATATGTGACAATCTCATGTCACACATTGCACTATTCTATTTTATCATCTGTGAAACCTTTAGGATCCTTTTTATATGTTTGTGATAGTAATTGTGACAGTCTACACATATTGTCACATGTCACATAAATGTGGAACTGTATAACATAGGTGTGACACTAGTATTTCAAGTGAATTGTTTGTATGTACATAGATATGACCTTTGGTGACAGATGGTACTGAACTATCACACTTGCTTTCTACTATCAAACAATACCATCAAGCAACTCTCTTATACCTATCAAAGTTAGAGTTCTACTGATGCTCAGCTGAGCCTCAGCTGAGCCTCAAGTGAACCTCAGCTGAACCTCAGCTGAACCCCAAGTGAACCTCAGCTGAGGTTCACTAATGTTCAGCTGATAAACATACATTTATTTTCAAAATCTATGGTTATACTGAGGTTAAGCTGAGGTTCAGCTGAGGTTCAGCTGAGTCTCAGCTGATGAGCCGAGGCTCAGCTGAGGCTCAGCTGAAAGGCTGGTGTCAGTGGAAAGTACTGCACAATCACCTGAGTTAGGCGATTGCATGGACATTGATGAGACTGACAATGTTGGACCGGACAACAAGGTAGATGAGAGTCGTAAGGTCTACAAAGGCGCTGAAGAGGTTCCTAGCGGAGATGATATTGATTCGGATGATGGAGAGGAGCAGGAGGGAGGGGAAGTGCAGGTCGAAGGAATGGATGACGATGACCTTGACAGCGACGATCCTGGTTTCGAATCGGATGCACCCTATGATGATCTCTAGCTATCTAGAGTCAAATTGCGCGATAGTCGCATCATCATGTAAAGTAGTAAAATAATAATTTGAATAGGCTTATATGCCCACCTTATATCACCCAGACTGCCTCAACCTCACTTGCCCGAGGCGAGCTGCTGCCGACGATTGTGATGTCAAGTCAGGGGGCGTGGGTACAAGTAGCATGTTGCATGTCAACCTCAACTCTCATCAGACCACCTTCAACTTGAAGTTCACCCCAACAACTCAGTACAATGATTTTGCGGAAACATTACATCCTGGGACTCGTTGCTGGTTACAACTCTTGACATATCAATTGAAAGAGAGAGTGAAAGAAAGGGTGAGGTAGATTCATCTAAACATCGTCCTGCGTGTTGTCTGAGTGGGCCTGGAAACATTATGGTTGGCGTCACGGTAAGGCTCTGTTTTATATGTATATCAATCTATCCATGCTATCCATAGACTGACAAATTCTTCCAGTGAGAACCTGGCACTGCCATACTCTCCATTGGGTCATGGACAACCCACTGGTGGTTGACCACTGTTCTTCTTCGTATATGTCCACGTCTTGAAATCATTTTGTTACCCCTTCTGAGTCGCTCCCAACCATACTTACATGTTGACAGTTGGATTATAGCAACCAATTGTGAACCCCCTCTCTGTACCAGCGTGACACAGGCTGTTGGTGCGCCTTATAGTCCATATATTCTTTGTTTCCTCGATTGGTATGAGTATCTCTCCATTTTCTTACTATTCGTTTTTATAGTGATCACCCATACTCGGGTGCATGTATACCCTCGTTCATCTTCTATCATGCCACATTCCTATTTTTTATTTTCCTCACAATTACAACTCCACTTCACTGCCATTTGAGGCCAACAAAGAATTCTTTGACCTATGCAACCTTGACGTGACCGAGGAGTATTTCAAGCTCCCCCTAGCCATTGAGTCCAAGAAAACCCATGCCAAGTATTACTGCCTTCTTCCCTTGCTCTATCAAGAAGGACCTGACCACCTCACGTTTTCTTCAGTCCTATTGTCGAAATCATTGACTATGTCGCGATCGACGCTCCCAAGACTTATCACCTCTTCGCTATGGTTAAGGCTGCTGCTCTGGATGACACCAAAAAGTCGGCATTCGTAGACAAGTCAATAGATCAGGCTCATAAACCCAGTGTCATTTTGTCATGATCTCTTCTCTTATTGTAATCATCGTATGCATCCTCTCCTCTCTCGTGAACATTTTCAGATTTTCTTCATCACTTTCAATGCCCACGTCATTCTGTCACATATGCATTCCAGCCGCCTTACACTCACCTCTATCCCACTCAGATCTCATCTTCCATTTATCTTGACATGTCCTTCCACTATGATACCTTCCTCATATTGCCCTGCACCTGTCCATTTCACACATCAGCATCTCGCCACTTTTTTTCTATCCGGCGTTTCTTCACTGCATTGCTTTTTTGCCTACTCTTTACTTCCACCCCTTCACTTTTTTCTTTATATTTGTTCCGGTATGTTCAACCATCTATCTTAGTGTACATATCCATGACACATACATACTCCCATCTTAACGGTTTCACGCTAATTCCCGCATCTTCAGTTTCATTTGCTCTCCACCTCTTCCTTTTCTCTCCATCGTGATCCGTTCGCTTTCATATCGTCATACGAACTTTTGACTCCTTTTGTCTCCTCCTTGCCTGATTGCCCAGGCTTTCCATCAAGCATGGCTTGCTTGAGCTCTCAGTACATGAGTGTTTTATTCACGCACACCCACATTGCCTCACTACAGTCATGGTTTTCTGAGTTCTCTCACTAATGCACTATATGTCGAGGTTGTTTGAATGAGCTCGCAAGATTATTAACATATTGTATGGTGTTGAGGGTTAATATTGGGAGTGTCTTGTATATTTAATCTCTAATGAAGCAAAATATCACCATGTATTCCTTGCCGGGGATAAGACAATGATGGGCCAGCGCTCGAGAGGGCTGCATCCTGCAGGAAGGCAGTGCCCCTGCCCTCGTTAAATGAAGCATATACCAAAGGATAGGATGTCATATGTATGTCAGATCTTGCATTCCTGGCGTTTAGCATACAAGGTTTACTGGTTATTTTGCTTTCATACACTGAGGGCGTGACACTGCTGGGGCGTATACCGAGACTGCATCGGAACGGAAGCCCATTGCATAACAATATAAAGTGTTGTCAATTTTATGTCGAGCCTACGACTCTAAAGCTATACAAACCCGCGTATTACCAATATGTGTGATGGTTGCAACTTTCATATATCCAGCTATCACCCATCCCTATGTCTGCCAGAGGAGTGTCAGAATTTTGTTGGGATGTCATATTTATGTCAGACCGTGTAATTCGTCTGCCTTCATGTTGTTTAGTAGATAAGGTTTAGTAATTCGTTTTGGCTTCATATGCGGGGGGCGTCACACTGCTGGGGTGTGTACAGAGATTGCATCGGAACAGAAGCCCATTGCACGACAATATAAAGTATTGTAAATCTCATATCTAGCCCACGACTTTAAAACCATACTTACACATGTATTATCATAATATGTGGTAGTCGCAACTTGTGTATATCCCCATGCCATTCTTCCCTTCCCCATATTCACATATATATAGGCATTTCAGACTAAAGAAGGATGTTACCTAATGGTCTGACCAGTAACATAAAATCAGGTTTTGAATTTTTCGCTGATGTGGATCTGGAGATGTGTGGAGAGATAGAGCCCGATTCTAGACGCAGGAGGACCTAAGGATTATTCATTTGACCCACCTATGGTCGAATACGGCGCCTAGGAAACAGATTCTTCTCTCCCACTTGCCGTCCCAAGTGTTTTCATTTGCCGACTTCTTCAAAGACAACGAGAAAGGTAATGTGCATTTTCAGAAACATCTGGAAATTATCTGTCTAACGTGTTTTCAGTCCTCCCTCGCAGCAGTGCGCTGCTTTTTTTTCTCTCGTTTTGCGACGGTCACTGTCTTAGGTACTTTTACGCCACAATTTATCCAGAATTTATGGTTCTAACATTGTCGTTATTAGATCTTGGCCTCACATGTCTTGTCCATGCCCTCCACCCTGTAATCACACTTGCTGTCATCTCAACCTCGTCTTTTCCCGTCCTCACCAACTTTAACCTGAAGCCAACGTCAACTACCCACCATCCTCCTCTCATGTCCTAATGCTCTCAATTATCAACCACAATGGCTATTACAATGCACCCATCCCATCCGACCGTGTCCTCACAGCCTGGAGTGCTCACAGTAAAACCACTTCACCTCCAGCGTCTCAAAAACGAACGCAATCAGACATTACACGTACATTTCAGCCCTTGTCGTTGGTTTGACCAGCTAGCAACACGGCGACTTGGAGGATTCAGAAGAGCGATAAAAACGACTCGGAACTTGAAAGACTACCGCTGCGCGATTTTTTCCCCGATGGAACTATGTGGGATTCGGTGGTGTGTAGATCTGTATGGGGGAGAGGGAGGACCGCGATATTATTTTCTGACTGGACAACGAGCCGACGAGCAGGATGGATGCATGGAAGGTGTGATAGGAATGAGGAAGGGAACAATGGGGAGGGGGAGGGAGGTTGGAGAGGCTAGCGAGAAGGAAGGAGGGATATGGAGTGGGGGTTATGAGGACGCCTTCGCGTGAGGTGGATAAGGACCCAGGGGATGTGTATCATTGTGAAGGCTAGGGAGTGGGGTCGGTATGGGGGTGTCTGTGTTGCTGGATATTCTGGGACCGTGATAATGAGGGACTTTGCTTACTGCGAACTCTGGAAGTCATTCCAAGGAAAACCCTTGAGCCTTGATCTTGATTCTTTTTCCTGTTTTCCTCCCATCCATCCCTTGTAAACACATCTCCATTCTCCGCCCCACCTCCTTTTTCATGCCCCGATCACTCTTACCCACCGTCTAGAAAACCAACGCCAACGACCCCCGACATCACCTGATTTTGCAACAGCCCATTCCGAACCGATGATACCGCCTCAGTTTCCCTATCGTCTTGTCTTCCTTCTCTAGCGGCCTCTATGCAACAGAGAATAGTCAGACTTGACTCGTCAACAGCGACTCTCCTATCACGCGATGTTTTACTGTTATGCATCCGAATACATTTCGACACCTGCTGTGGTTCATTGCGAAGAAAACGGAGTAGTTGGCGTAATACTTTGGTGCTTATGTTGGGTCAAGAGATGGAAATGCGAATGCGAAGCTTAGGAACTAGGAAGACAACGGAGGCTGTCTAAGAAGCGCTTGTATGTATCTGGCAAACATTAAGACATATCTCAAAGTCCAGCTCTCAACCAAGCGGGAAGTGAGATAGATTTTTTGGCAAGCGTGCATGACCTCACTCTTATGTATCGTCTAGTGAAATCACAATTTCGATCGATCGTCATTTGTTTGCTGGCTCACATAAGTAGGGAGTCAAAGTTCATTTATACCTTGGATTACTGTTAACGACTTGTGAAAGAACGCTCTTGTTGTGCGTCCATATTTTTTTCAGCCTTGCAGAAATGAATGGCTAACTCACCTACTGAATAGAACAAAAAAAAAAGCCAATATCGACATCTTCTGGAGTCGCTATGACTGGACCCCCCATCAGGTTAGGCAATTCATCAGGTGGTGCTTCAACCCCAAAAGCTAATGCAGAGTTTCAGATTTTCGAGAAAATGCTGAAGTGTGGAATGCCCTAGTTGAGATGACTAAGAGCTTCGATGATGCCCTCTGCAGAAGGTGGGAGGATAAGCCCCGAAATCTGGTGTGGTTTGTGAGTTTCCAGGGCATCTTGCAGCAAGTGGAAACTTGACAGTCTTGACTCATAATATGACAATCCTAGACAACCCGATTTGCGGCCATTGCTCTGACACCACTCACAATTATGAAAGATCCAAGAACCAACACATATGGCACTCGGCTGCCAGCGTTTCCCTTGCAGAAATTGCCGGACATCTCGCTTAAAATACCCTTGATACAACAGTTTATTGAAATCCATTCAGAGTGAAAAACACGACACAAACCCCGACGTTGCCAGTTTATGCTTTGTTTTCAGTCTGATTCTCAGCTTCAATTCAGCCCTCATGACCCTTTCTATCTTGGGATGTATCACAGATTATCGTTTTATATTATCTCTGGGCATGAATAGCCCACGGGAATACTTGGCCTATCGACAGTGCCAATACCAAGGCTTGCTAGACCGGAACGTGCCACTCCTCGTACAGGTTCTCCCTGTTATCACCTTCGTTTCAGTTGTTTTTTCTTTGTCGGTCTCATCAACTTTTTGATGGTTTTCAACTTCAATGTGGCAACCGTTTCCAGTGTATAAACGGCTCTTGTGTTCGTATTTCTGGTTCGGACGTCTGAAAATGAAGCTACTCAAAGCAAGTACCTTGTTATCACGTCCCCGAGTACGAGTTCAACAATATAGTAGGGAATATTCCATTCCATCTATCCAAACGTACAAGTTCAACGCAATCTCATCTAAAACACAATCCCTCATTCACAAACCCAATCACATAACCCACTCTTTCAAACCCAATCTCATCCGTTCAACTCTCAGCTCATCCACATCCAGCCTCTCAAACATCAGTCCCGGGCCTGCTGTTCCCATCGCAGCCGCAGTCCCGCCCATTGCACTCCCTACGCTGTTCAGCCGGCTCATGCTCCCACTCTCTACCTTGCCCGACCCAGCACCAGCATTCGACCTAACCGATCCAGAACCAGAACCAGAGCTAACGCCCTGCCTTGCCCGCCCCTTCGGATGCCCATCGTCCGTATCGAACAGCACCGAGTCCGAAGATGATAGTTGGGCAGATTGCGCTGCGAGGTTGGCAAATGATGACGTCGAGTCTCTGTATAATCTATTGGAGTAGGAGTATGAGTTAAGTTATGGGATTCTTTGATTTTCGTGGTGGTATGCCCGGTAGGGAAGGGAGAGACGAGAGGGACAGGGCAGAAGGAAAACAGACGAACCTAAAAGCCTCCTTATTGTAACAATCTCCCTCTTGAATCCTATCCAGTGTACTTTTTTTAAACGACGTTTTGATCCAGTGTAATACGTGGATGATATGGTGTTCGTTGGCTCTAAGTATCACCACCGTCAGCTCATCGTTATGCATAGGCTCAAAATTGAACACAACTGCGAATGCAACGTGAATGCAAACGTACCTCCAATGCTTATAATGATACCCTAGATTAAACGCCCCCGCATGCGAAATGAGAGGATGAAAGGCCTCGGTTACGAATTCGACGCTTGGTGGGTGATCAGGGAAGGTCTGGGGAAATATGATGCGGAATTTGAAGACAGAGTCGGCGTAGTAGCCTTTTATTACCGTCCGTGCAATGTTATTTCATGCGATGCAATACGATTCAGTTCATTGCCAAGGGCCAGAGTGATATGAATTGAAATACGACACCAAGAAAAACGATCAGCTATAATCCATCTCCATGATACCCAAACGGCTCACCTTGATGTATAAAAAACACCCCATCCCACACAAAATAACTAGTAGGGGATGGTAAGACGTACATCCCAAGCGGGCAGTGGTTGATATTCCTTAGTAGGGCGTATTCAAGTGAGATGGCAGTGCGCACGAGGACGTTGTCACGTTGCGCTGCTGCAGAGCCAGAACCCGACCCAGAGACATCAGATGTGCTGCTGGTAATAACCCGGGGCACTAGGGTGGACGGGGGTCGTGTAGATGATGATGGGCGAAGCATTGTGTAGTGTAGTGTCTAAGACTGATTCAGACGAGTTCAAATAACAGATAGGTCGTGGTTGTGTGCAAAGATCCAATTGTAAAGCAAGAAGATAAAAGTATGAGATTGAATGCAGGGTAGGACGTATTGAAACTAGGCTCTAGAAATAATATTTTGCGGCATATGTAGATGTTATATGGTCGTCGATGAGCATGTGTTTAGACGATGGTGGTGGTTCATTGACAAGTGCTAAACGGGTCCGAGTCTCCTGCCATCATTGGTATTGGCAAATCGGGTCTGGGTCTGTAACTCCAGGGCTGGCTGATTGTGAAGATCTGAGTACACTAACAGTATATAGCATGGCTCAGGACAGAGTCAGAAAAGGGGACAGAATGTCACATCAACCGTCAAGAGCAAAGGTTAAACGTTAAACTACCAAAATCTATGAAACAAAACTATAAAAAAGATACAATGTAATGCGAAATGTGTGAGCAGCCAAGTACATACATGAAATGTGCAACAACGGAATAAAAACATCCACCAGAAAAACAAGCACAGCATGCCACGTCGCGGACAACCACTACCTCGCATATCCCCCCGTATACCTCCTCCCACTCCTCATCTCATCCCTACCCGCTTCCCTCCACGTATCCCTCCTATCCCTATCCCTATCCCTATCCTTATACCGACTCTTATCCTTCCCCTCCGTATCCCTATCCCTCTTCGAGCTCTTATCAGACCCGCCCCTTTCACGCTTCTCCGACCCACCACCACCACCATGACCTCTACCCCTACCTCCACCGCTCTGCCTATCTCTATCCCTATCCCTCTTCTCATCCTTCTTTTCACTCCTCACAAAATCATTCCCACTCGGCATCTCCAACCTCGCCAACAAACTCCCCTGTTCCGCCTTCTTCTTCGCATCCAACGAGAACCCAAACCGTATCTTTTTAGGTTCTGTAGGGGTGCTCCTCGGGGGTTGAGATGATGTCGCGCTCTTGCTATCCCTTATGGCGTTGACATTGGTATTGGCGGCACCCCTACTCCTACTCCTATTCCCAAACCAATCGTCCTCATCCTCACCCCTCTCCTCATGTTTCTGCAATGCCAACTGCGCCTTTACCCTCCCCTTCCTCCCCACCTCATCCAACACATCACCTCGCCACTGTTCATTCACATAATCATCTACATGCCTCGGCTTCGTCGCCGATTTTGATTTTTTGTGTTGGCTTTCTGATGTAGGGTCCCAGAATGGGCTTTTCATGACGTTGTATGCGCTGAATGCAGAGTGATCGTGAGGTGGGACTCGGGCGTCGTCGCAGTCCTAAGAAACCAATGATCAACAAACACGTCTTTTTTTTTCTTTCTCTTTTACATTAAATAAATTGGACTTACGTCTCCCCAATGTCCCACCCCACCACAATTATAACACCACTCGTCGTCTGCAATATATGCCTCACCGCCCTTTCCTAACAACAGGCCCTTCTTCTCTAGACGCCTCTCCAGAGTGGCATGTTGCTGGGCCTCGGAGAAGTACTCGTATATGCGCCACCACGTTGGGCATTCCTGGGTGAGCAAAAGTAAAGGAGGGGTTTTGAGTGTTTGTGAGGGGAGGGAGGGGGGTGGTGGAGAGTAAGAGAATGTAGGAAAAAAATAATTAGACGAAAGCGAAGGGATATACACGAAAACCACTGACATTAGTCTTATGAAACGACGAAAAACAACGATCGCATTCTTGGTCTCGTGAGGACATCATAGCGCGCCCTGAGCGTCTATTGGGGCAATTCTGTGTTTTGTCGAATAAATAAATTAACTCATATTTTTTTTTTAAAAAATCATAAAAATTTCACATACAGCGTTAATATGCCCCTTCATCCCACATGTAAAACAGACTTTGGTGATTGGACATGACCGTGTCGAATGTTCGTCGCGCGCACCACACGTTAGGCACTGTAATAGGTAGAATTCATGTTAGTGTTGTTGGCAAATGAAGAAGTCAAGAATACATCAATGACATTGGGAAACAAAAAATAATAAGAAATGATAACGTTGGTCATATACTTACAATCCTCACAGGACACGCCGCGGTCTTATGCTCACCCTCCGCCCCACAGTTCTTACACACCGTCCTCCGGCTCTGCGCTGCAGCATCTGGATTGACCGGGTCGTCGAAGTAGCGGGTTATACCCTGTAGAATTGATTTACGATTAGGAATGCCCAACCACGCCCGCAGAGAAAAGGGATACACACCCGAACATCGTCATCATAATCCAAATACTCAATCCCCTCCTCCTCCTCCTCTCCCTCCTCTCCTGCTTCCCCATCCTCCCCTCCGCCCCCCTGTCCCTCTCCAACTCTCCGCCTCTCAATGATCTGCACCGGTGTGCTCCCAAGCACCGTGACATGCGCAGGGACCAGTAATTTCGTATCTTGCACGGGATCAGGGGCAACAGACGTGTCAAGAGCGACAGCGGGTGTGGTATCGATGAGCACGGTGGGGATGGCGGTGGGGGTTAGGTCGATGAAGAAGAGGCTGGAGGTATCCGCTTCTGGTTCTGGTGCGGGTTCTGATGCTGGTGCGGGTTGAGATGGCGGTTGAGGCTGGGAAGATGGATATTGTCGCTTCCCTCTCGGCTCTTTCATCTTCCCCCTCTCATCCCCCTCAGCCTTTGTCTTTCCCTTTGACTTGGGCTTCACACTCGCTGACGAAGAATCCGACCGGCTCTGCTGGTCTTCATTCTGATTTTTGGTTTGGTTGTTGGACAGCGACGCCAGTGGTGGTTTTGGTGTATCCGGTTCTCTTTTTCGCTCGCGTTCAGAGCGCGACTCCTGCGATTCCTGCTGCCCTAGCACTTGCTCCTCCACACCCCGCATCTTATCGTCGCCCTCAACCTCAACCTCACCCCCGTGCTTATCTTCGTCCTTATTCTCGTTTGTCGTCTCTCCCTCTTCCGATCCCACCTCTCCTTCCTCGCCCTCATCATCGACCTCGCGCTTTCTCTTCCCTCCCGTCGTCTCCATCTCCATCTCCCCCTTCTGTTTGCCCTTCTTCTGCCCCTTTCCCTTCCCATTGTCTATCTCCTCGCCCTTCTCTTTACCTTCCCCACCACTCTTCTCCCCACCTGCACTCTTCTCCCTCTCCTCCCTCACCACAGGCGACTTTCTCGCCCTCTTCCTCGTCCGCCTTGGTGCCGCCGTTTTCGGCACCTCTACTACCTCGCAGTCTACTTTCGTGTCTGGGACATTTTGGGTCGTTGATGGTGATGTAGGATTCGGGTTCAGGCATGGTTCGTCTGGGGAGATCTTGAGGCTGGGTTTGGAGTTGAAGTTGGAAATCGCCGTCGAGTCGACGGCAGAGTTTCCGTTGACGTTGGCTTGTACATTGGTATTGCCAGTGATGTTGGAATTGGAATCAACACCCGTGTTCGTATATTCCACGACTCCCTCCGCGTGCTTCACTTCATGTGTTACTGTAGTCTTCGACGGAGCAGACTCTGGCTGCTCATCAGCAGCGATGGTCAAGTCGATGATTTCATGTGTCGCATTTGTAGTAGTAGTAGCCATGCGATATGGTCAGTTTTAATCCAGCTTCCTTCAAGTCTGTCGTCCGAGTAGGTGTGTCACCAAGAAACCCAGATAGTGCAGTTAAACAGTCAAAACCCTCGCCTTAGCGTATAAACCGCGACGTAAACGTGAACTGAAGAATGTGAAGGTGGAAGCAAGGGAAGAAGGAAACAAGGAAAAAACCGCCAAGCCAATCAAAATCGTCAATTGGCTGATGTAAGAGGTGCTCAGTCAGCGATTTGATTGGGCGCCTGATGGACTGAGCTCCACAAAGAGCTCAAATTACTCACACTTCAGAGGATAGCAGTAACGTAACACACAAGCTACGGTCTCCTACACAACATCTTGGATGTGACTCAGTTGCGGTGAGTCGCGATGTGGAGAGGGGACTGGGAGATTGCAAAGTATAAATTGAGATTGAATGAGAGCGTAGAAACACAGGCTTCAAGTTGTCTCCCATTTAGAGTTGGCACAGACGGAAGTCACAACTTGTGCTCTGGATGTCGACATTGTGGTCGAGTCGCCAAATGTACCGCTATGAAAGTGGGATGGGCAAGACGGAGGACCAGGAGGAGAACATGGGCAGACGAAGAAGTGGTGATGAGTGAAAGAGTTTCGCGGAAGAATTGGAACAATGTGGTAATGCGTTACTCGAGTTGGGCTTTATAATGGACTAGGATGCCCCTACACGACTATCTAGAAGCACAGACGCTTTAAGCAGGACGATAGATTTGGGGAATGGTGAAAAACTAGTCGAAGTGGAATCCTGGGAGAAAAGTAAAATGTAGGAAGTACTAGTCGCTGTTGCAACGTTGATGTGGTGGGCTGTATTTTAGGGAGAAGGAGTGATTGTGACGAGGCACTATGGACAACCAAAACCGAAGGAGCGAACGTCAACGAGTTATGAGCAAACGGGACTGCTGTCATCGCCGAGTCGAACGAAGCGAGGAGGCAACCTTAGATTTCGACGCTTGTCTTCAAACTCGGAGGCATGTCCTCATCTCTCATTTCAATTCCCATCAATCCATGTTTAAATACCAAAATTTAACATTCACATCCCAATAGTCAGTCTACTCGTTGTCTTGGTGCCAAACTTAATGGCAGCTGGCGCAAACTGGTACACTTAGAAAAGAGCGTGTATTTTCATTGGCTATTGGAATGGCGGCTAGGGCGGGAGTCTGCGTTATTTGAGGGACACTTGGGGAGCAAGACATGGGCCGGGTGGGTTACCAGGGTGTTGACAAAGAAATCGAAAGAAGAAATCGTCTATACCATTTTATCCTGAAGGTCTCCGTCGTGTCTTTCCTCTCACCAATGGCACGTCCATCGTAGTAGCTTCTGCGATCAACCCCCCTGACTCAGTAAGCGTAAAGTCTGTCCCATAATCATGATCACACAAGGCTTTCATCTGCAACGTCTGATTGCATGTTCGTATTTGTGGCGTAATTAATTTAAAATGAATTGAAGGTTTTTCATCACTTCGACCGGGGCTCGAAAGGAACATTATTCATTGTCATTGTCACCCTTTTATCACTACTCGTGCAAGGCTTCTCAGCCTTTAGCCTTTGATACTGGAAAGCACAAATGTTAGCCTCGAAAGCCCAACGGCGACGCTTCTAGGATATTAGGGTGTATATGTTTTATTCGGTCTCATTATCGCTGTCCAGATGTACATACAGTTCTTTTCGTGTATAACTCTGATCGGGCATGTCTTTGGAATACGGAGGGTCCATGAATACTACCATTGACGAAAGGTTGAATGAATTAGGTACATACTGTTCCTTTTATCTTCATCGTATAAAGCGCTACTTTTTTTTTAAAAAGCCTTCTGTTTTTGATTTCCAAAGTCTCGAAAGACTCTAGGACAAAGGGTGTGACTCGTCAGATACGACGATCAATACTGAGTGCTATTTTTAGAGCTTTAGATCGTCGACGGTTTCTTGTGTTTGTGTCCCTTGTTGCTGCACCAAAGTTATTAACAGATCATGTAGGTCGTCGTCAACGTGAGGCGGGCAAGGCGCATTGTCCTTGTGAATGTATTTTTAGCGTCGGTCATTGTTGTATACTGATTTAGGACAATGATTAGATAGCCGACTGATGCAGTGCAAGCAGCCCATTGTTCTCAGTTCTCACGAACGCTCCTCCCCGTTCCCTTACAAGCACATGCCGCAGCTAAACTTAGATTTTCTGCCATCTTATATTAAGCCCCTCACGGCTTGCTTTTCGCCACACCCTTTCCTCTTACGACGACCATGAAGTCCTCCTTCTCTATCCTCTCCCTTCTTTCCGCCGTCGTCAGCGTTTCTGCTCATGGCTACCTTGCCGCTTTCCAAGTGAATAACGGCGACGTCTTCAAGTCACCCACACCCGGCTCCAACAGCCCCAACAACTCACCCATTCGCTCAGTCTCATCACCCGATCCGAACTACCTTACCTCAAACCCAGCTATCACCTGTGGACCCAACTCTCAAGCTGGCACCGTCATTGCCAACGTGAACCCAGGCGACACGATGAGCTTTGACTGGGAGGGCGCAGATGGCAGTAACGTATGTGTGCATTTCATGACTCGACTCCACCACATTCTAAAAATTTTCCATTCTTCATTTTCTCTTCTCATCCACAGTGGCCTCACAACACCGGTCCCATGATCACCTACATGGCTTCTTGCGGAGACCAGGACTGCAATTCCATTTCGGACCCTGCCAGTCTAAAGTGGTTCAAGATCGACCAAGTCGGCCGCAAACCAAACTCTGCCGACTGGGTTCAAGCAGATCTCATGAAAGGCGCAGTTGCCACTGTATCTGTGCCCTCGGACCTCGCACCCGGCAACTACATGGTCCGTCACGAGATCATCGCACTGCACCTCGCCATCGCTATCGACAAGGCCGAGTTCTATCCTGGCTGTGTCGCGCTCAAAGTCGGCGGAAGCCAAACCGATACACCCAAATCAAGCGACCTCGTCAGTTTCCCTGGAGCCTACAAGGACTCTGATCCTGGTATCTTTGATCCCGACGTTTTCAACTCGCAGGTGCCATACATATTCCCTGGTCCTGAGGTCGCATCGCTCTCGGGAAGTGGCAGTGGAGGTAATAATGGTTCAAGCTCTGGTTCAGGATCTAGTTCTGGGGCTAACGGTGGCTCGTCCTCTGGTTCAGGTTCCAGCGGAAACGCCAACGGCGGTGGATCATCAAATAACGGCGGCGCAAGCAACAGCGGCTCATCCGGTTCCGGCTCTGGTACGACACCCAAGCCCTCTGGTTCGTCCAAGTCATGTAGCATCAAGAAACGCACCCTCCTGGCTGGTTCCAACAAGGAGGTCAGCATCCGCCCTCGGCATTTCAGCAGGGTGATGAGACGACTGGTGTCCGACCTGACCAAAGCGAGACACGTGTATTAAACGCGTGTTTCTTGACTTTCCGTTTTGGAACACCCCAAACAGGGCGTTGACCTATTTACGACACTCCACGCACCTCTCTGTCCCCCATATCTGACGTTTCATCTCCCTCATTCAACTGCATCATTACCTTTTGCTATCATCTCGTCTCTCACACGGCCTCGTTCACACTCATCCTATTCATTCATCCTCATGATCGTTCCTAAAAATTCCTCCACAAACATACTCTCTTCATCTCTCCGCGGATCCTGCATTTCTACATAGACTCAGGTATCATGTTAATGCACTATCCTTACGACCTAACGTCACTCTTTCAACACGATAACCTCCCGTCTACCACCCAAAAAGGGGTCCTGGTGTCCCCGTTCCTTCTTTTTTCCTAATCCCTCTTCATTCATTCATGTTTGGGTGCTGGGGTGGTCATCGTTTGTTTGTTTGTCATGACATGTTATGCTGCGATACATCGTGTAGAAGTTTTTCTTAGTTTCACCTCCCTTTCACTCCTCACTGACGACAACTCTACATTGTACATTACTTCCCCTGATGTTTTATAGACAAACGGTTAATGGTTCC
Source organism: Panaeolus papilionaceus (assembly GCA_015501605.1). NCBI lineage: Eukaryota > Fungi > Basidiomycota > Agaricomycetes > Agaricales > Panaeolus > Panaeolus papilionaceus. The sequence goes on along the minus strand of JADNRZ010000012.1, from coordinate 747,774 downwards.
CTCTTGTTGTACATACATAACTTGCTATTTATCTATTTAAAGGAGTTGCTGTGCACCTTTTGTTATAATGTAATTTTATTGGAATATGAAATGTATATATATATCAGTGTTTATCTATGTTCGCGCATTGCGTTGAGGATCGATATTTATAGCTTTGAGAGATAACAAGGTAGAGCGTAGGGGGGGATGCGACGTTGATTTGCGAGATGAAATCCGTTCTGGCTGATCCGATGAGTTTTATTATCGTTTGATGCGATAAGATTAACAGGACTTGCCTAAGCGTGCGACGTTGACTGCGACGTTCACGTCAACTTTAATGCTTGCATTGAATGACAGCCGGTTTATTAATTCGAGTTTCACAAGTCACAGGGCGTATCATTCAAACACGTTCAATAGCTTCAGGATTAGGATTTAGAATCCGTCCCATCTGCGCCCAATTGTAGAATGGATGCTCAACACCACAAGTAGAGAAACCATGCACTGCTGTGCTTCAAAATCGTTCTAGTTCAACTTTAGCAGATGGCCTTGAAGGGAGTGAAGAGACAGCGAATCGGGGGTTTTTTTTGGTCGTTGTTTGTACTGCGCGTTCAAATTAGGTCGATTTACTTATAGCACAACGAGATTGCGGAGTCTAGTAGCCCTCTGTTTGGATTCAGTATCTGTGAAAACGAATGACCCTTGGCGTTCACCGATTTCTAGATCTATTAGCGCCGGAAGATTCTACGACCGTCGCTTTAACTCCCGACCTAGCTTGGTCGTTTCGAAACGAGAAGTACAAGTATATGGCCTGCAGTCGGAGTCCAGAATTGAGACGCTTGTCGTATGAAAGCAAGTGCTGCGCCAGAACTTTGTAAAAACGGTATTTAAAGGCGTCAAAACGGGTCCCATTGCTTTCCTCATCCTCAGCACTTGTCTACTTTTACTTCGAATATCCCGCGACAACAATCAAGATGCGTTTCTCTTCTTTCCTCGTCGTTGCAGCAGTCGCTGTCTCCATCAATGCGTCCGTACTGGTTCCCCATGCTAAAGAATTTAGCATCGACACCCGTAGTATTACGGAAACCGCGATGTTCGAGTAAGTAGCCAATGAGCTGGGCGTCGGACTTCGAATGAGCACTGACACACGCTGCCATGCTCTTGACATATAGACCTGACTCCTCCTCTGACTCCTCTCGAGGTTCGAGCCCCGAACGCGAAAGGCCGATTGAAGAAGATTCGAACCTCCTTATTGGCGATGGAGGCAACGGTCAACTTGATAGACTTGGCCTCAAGAGCAATGAAGAGCGTACTGCGATTGAGAACGAACATAAGTTGATCGTTAAACAGCAGTTGGAGGCATTTGACGCTACGCGTGCTGATATCGAGTACGTGTCTCGTAATAGGGTTATGATTCAGAGTGTTGAAACTTGACATGATTCGATGCTGATTATCATTCATCTGCGTGCGTACACAGGAAGCTAGCTCACGCTAAAGGAAGCACCGACCCCAATATTCACATCACAGCGAAGTTATTCGGATTGCGCCCCAAGAAGGGAGGCGGAATGGCTCTCGTAGAAATTCCGTCGAAGGTTGCGGGTGAAAAGGGCCAGTATCATCACATCTACGTCAACCCTGCGAAACCGGCGGATGGGCTTTCGGTTGTGAAGGCGAAGATGCCAAGGTATTATGCTGCGCTGCAGAGGAAGCAGGGCAAGGCAGATCCTGATCTTTGACGAAGGGAGGAGGAGTGGATTGACTTCTAAGTGTTTCGAAACTTCGGAAAGTGGTCAAGTCGATCATTATTCACTGTATGAAAATGAATACTATTCATTGTACATGTCACTATTGTATCATGATCTTCGTCAACCATTTTTCTCTAAAACTCATCAGCATCTCAAGCAAGAGCTACCGTACAAATATATGTCAAATTGTTGGAATCATTTACGTGTGTATGGAGTCCCTATTTCCAATAGTCGGATTGTACAAGTCCTATGTCTGGGCACGATAAGGCAAGGACGTAGGGTTTTGGTTGATCACTACAGCCAGCGACCTCGATGAAGGCTGTGAAGCCATCTGGGTATAAGCCGCCTTAATGTATCATGTCCGGGTATTCCCATCTCAAGACGCAGACCCAATGTGTTCAATGACGGTCCATCGACATATCGTAGACCGTCATTATGATCCAAACCAAGAGTGGGTTCAATGACACAGGCTTCAACCTTTAAAATATCATTCAAGCTCTGAGGTTGCGTAAGCTTTGTGTTTACGACGTTATAGGACGCCAGTTGTGAATTTGTCTCGAATAATGGAATTAGAACACCTTCTGGTGTTTGCTGGTGGGATGCTGGGTTACGACGATTGCTGACCACTTCCGTTCTGATGCCTGCAAAGTGTACGCCAACTCCTTTGGTACAGCAGTACTTGGCCTTGAATTTCTTGCAAATACCAATCCGAGCCTCAGGTATATTCTGAACACACAGATAAGCACTCCAATTCACTGACTTTGACGCCTAGCTCATCAAGGAGATACTGCTTCGCCACGGCATCTGTCATGCATTCCGGAGTGGGGTCGAAGCCCAACTCTGTTCTGTCAATCTGCGTGAACCGGACATGCATCATCAAGAAATATCCCTCGCCATTTTCAGAGTCAAGGTTGGTTCGGAAGAAGGCACCGGGGCGCCATTCCTCCTGCACCTCATCTTCTCGGAGAAAGCCCTGAATGTCAGCTTGAAAAAAAGGCCACTGATCTTTCGGTCGTGTTTAGGAGCTCTTCCACCTTCTGTCTGACTTCAGGACTCAGATTACGATGAAGAATTCTTCGCTGAATCTATTGGCGCGTTGGTGCGATTGAAAGCAGGTATCCTGCAGAAGCGAGGGACATGGTGGTGGTTGATGGTGACATCGAATTTTGCACAGTGAGACCTTAAAATGGAATCGGCAATTGCCGCTGTCGTCTAACACCCCGCGAACCTCAGAGCTGGGATGTGAGAACAAAGACGCTCACCCTATCTCTCCAGCGCAATTAAGCAATCTACCTAATCGGCGTGTTACATTTATCTGGTAAATATGTGCCGTCAATTGGACATGGAGTCAGGTGGGGAGGCCAGAAATTGGGAAAGTTCGGGCAATGTTACAGCAGGAATAGTCTATTACTAAAACGTGTCGTGGACGGCCTCATCAACCTTGAACTATCCAATCGTGTGGTCATTGTCACTGCGTTATCTTTCTGTTTTCGTACATACACTACGTGTGTTTTTCTATCGATTGTAAATAATTTATACGACGTTGGAACTAAGCGGGAGAACTTCCACCGAGATCAATGGCAAAACTTGAATATGAATTTACTCAGATCTGCTACCACCAGTAATGAGACGCTTCAGAAATATCACCGAAACTATTGACCCTGTATCCATTATGTTTTGTAGTATTCGTATCGCACGGTCGAAAAAATTGCAGCATCGCTTTGCCATACGTGCTATGACACTGAATGCCGTCCACGTTCTAGTGAGCGCTTGTCGATGACAGCGCATTTCAGGCTGCAGCCCTGGCAAGAAAACCCCGCCATTACAGTCGTTGCAATGAACACAACAGCATGGAAGTAGTCCAACTCTGGAGACCGCCCTATTGGAGAACCAGGAGCAGATATGCTGCTCGTGCCGGCAGGATAAGAACACGAAAAACGGGAAAATGTCCTGCCGACTAATGAGAATGTCTAGAGCGTCTAAAATCTGAAGTTGGCCCGTCTGAGTACTGCATTCGTCCAGTGCGTCGACGACAATGATTCGAGGGAGGGTTGATGTATCGGTACCAGGGTGGTCTTTCCGGAGCTGTTCCAACGGCTGAAGAATGAGCAATCTTGCTTGCTCGCGGGTGATAAGATCGAAGACTGTCGGATTCCTGATTATCGCGTGTTCAATATAAGGTCGTATTGCTGGAATTGTTTGTATAAGTTGAATTGCGATGGATGCTGCAAAATGCGCCTCGTATGAACAAGTGACATTTGAGGCTGTTGGAGGAGAAATGAAGAAAGAGGCAGCAAGTTTGTTCTGGTTTGCGAGGCTCTCTGCCATCGTTTGGGAAAAGGTAGATTTCTTTGAAGCCTTAGACCCAGAGAGCCAGAGGATGGGGCTCTCTCCGTGGTCAATACAGCAATGTATTACGGTGGCCATTCCCGTTCTGCTGTTAGAATGGTCACAAAGCTTTGAAGCCTCGTAGCGCTCTCTGGAGTTGTAGGCAGCAGTTGTGCACGATTTTTGGTAGAGCGTGTTGAGAGCTGTTCAGCGCAGGCGTTTTGTAAGCATCGAAATTCGAGACTTTTCAATGGACTCACCGCTGAAACCAGTCACGATTTCCGACGAAACCTGAATGTGAAGGTTGCCATTGATGATCACCCGCGATCCAGCTGGAAAAAGTAGGTTGTGGTCATGAGAAATGCTCTCTGATGAGAGTATCGTATCCATAGCTCGAAGCCGCGGACAACGGGACATCCCCGATTGCCCTTATATTATACCGGTTTCAAATTGTATGGTGTTTTCCTATTAAGGCTCTGTGTGATCATCCCAAAAAGATAATATTGCATGCGATCCTTGCGATGTTTGCTAAAGACCTTGCTCGGCTGGACGGCACAGCGCCTTTGTAAATGGGTGCTCGCCCCTCTTTGACAACTGCTGTATGTATGTATCCTGTCTCCGTTCAGCTTTAATTAGAATGCGTTATGATAAACGCGCATCGACCCCTCACATCGAGTGTCAAGTAGAGTGCACTGTGTACAAGTCTCCCTGTATACTACAGTGTCAGCAACACCTTCGATATACCTTCAATGTCATTGCAATATTCTCTGAGTCTCAGTCTGCTAGGCTCGTTATGTGTGCCACCATCGCGGAGAAAGCCAGTAGTGGATGTAGAATAGTTCTGTGCAGGAAAACTGTCAAGGAGAATGATATGCAACTCCGTGGACAACAAAATACCACAATATTTCTCCTGTCATTGAATTTTTTATTCTTAAGCTTTGCGGAACACTTACAAGCTCTCGTTTGCGTGGAACACTGTACATTTTCATGTTCGTTGCAAACCAGAATCGCTCGGCAGTTCATATGGCATACGGTAGATATTGAAACTCCGAACAACCGAACAAGCTGACAGCTGCCCATCACCTTTTAGGACGGCCAGGCCTGTTACTTTTGATGCCCATTTGAATTCCTTTCTTTGGCATTCACAAGTTCACAGATGAATCATGATACCTCCGAAGCCTCAAAAACGCAAAAGTGATCCGAGCCAAGGGCAACTAGGATTATGGACCCAGTACAGACCCAGGCTTTTGTATCCCTTTACCATTTTAGCCTTTATCCATTATGCTGAACAACGTTCGTGTATACATATATCGGAGACTCTTGACGTACAATGCACGATTAGTGCTAGAGGGGATCTTCCGTCGATGGAAAGAAATCATTGAAAGGAGAGTGGACATGAAGCGATATTTGGCAGTCTCTACTTTTTGTCAACTCAAGATGGCAAGTTGGGCCCTCCGAAGGTAATGGTTGTGCATTGTTTTGAAGAAGTGACAGCTGAGTTCCTGAGACTTGGATGCCGACAATCCTTCATATGTGTAGGACATACACTAGATGCATAGACCCACACACTATAGGCCCATAGATTACGGTTAAACCTACTGGTAGGAAAAATTTGACGGTAAATACCTTCCTACATTCAGGTCATTTCCGCTACCGTCGTGAGCAAGGGTCTCATTTGGTCGTGAATTACCTTAATGTATGATAAGACAGCACAAAACCGCTTGTGCCGTTTTGAGCTATGTTACAAGGGCAGGACATATTTGGAAAGGAAGGGTATTTACGAACGGCAGGTGGAGGTTTTGGATCCATTGGTGAACGATAGGTTGTCAAAATTGGACTTAGAGAGTTTTCAACTGCCTTCATTATGTCACTCACGTGCCTATGGTTTATATTCGAACAAGGAAATTACTTCCATCTTCATGTCCCTTCGACTTGTACTACAACCACTCTCTCTAATCCACTCTCACATTCTACTATCTACTGCTGTACTCTTCTGTTTAAAGTCCATTCCTCCTTGAAATGTATGGAGGTGTGATAGTGTGCTACTAGCTCTCTTAAATGGGTGATTTGTGAGTTTATTCATTTCAATTACCTCTTCATAACATAGGCGGCAACAATGTAGAGCTCAACTTGAAGGCTCAAAGTATGTCACTCCCTTTTTCTCTGTATAATTCTCACTGACTATGTCTCCTTCAGACTCGGAACGATCTGTGGCGTCCCCTACCCATGTATCTGCGGGTTTTCCGTTCAAAATGAGCCCAAGAACGTCCGAAACAGACAATTTAGGCATGATACGCTCGACATACGAAAGGCTTCATATGTCGAGCATATCATGCTCAATTCTAGGCCGTTTCGGGCGCTCTTGGGCCAGTTTTGAAGCTCATGGATATGCCAAGGCTGATCTGCACCTGTACCCGCACCCAACCTGACCCGTCTGGGTCACCCATACCCTTAACTTTCCCTACTCTATGCTGATTCACAAGTGTACTCCTCCCTCCTTAATTAATTCACTGCAGCTCTTATAGATGCCCTTTTTTGTAGTCTATATCCTATGTTGTAGTAGTACATCGGAATAAATAATATTTTATAAATATCTATTATCATGGTGTGAAATTCCGTAACCAACCCAACTGGTGAGAAATAAATATTTAATTCACAATTATTCTGTGAGGCCGGAAATACCTACCAGAAGGAAAAACCGCTGAAAATGAGGTCGTTATTCGATAATATGCTTAGGAAAAACCGCCATTTTTTAAGTGAGACATAAGGTATTTCCTAACCCTTTTCCTAACCCAAAATTGAGTGGAATAACCTTAACTTAAATGGCGGTTTTTCCACCCCTTGTCTCCCTTTCATGTTAGCAAGGACAATGCGGAAATACCCTCCCTGGAAGACAGAATAACCTCACACATACAGTGGAGGTTTTTCCGTCCTTCATGGGCCTGCAGTGACACTGTTGGGCCTGGATAATGTCCAAGGGTGTCAATACACACCTTGCTATATAGTCTTATTAGAGTTATTGAGGAACAACTATCTGATTCGAATGAATCAGGCGCGATCAAACTGCCTATGGAGTGCGCTCACGTTCACGCACTATCCCAACGAGAGAGCAAAACTGGTGCAACCCCAGTCCATAAAAATCTTCCCATCAGCAAGGGTTATCGTTTCGTTTCCTATCATACTTCCATAATTTGAGTCGAATAATATACAGGTCATCGAACCTGTGAACATTCTTAACTGCATGCTGTTCTAGGATCAATGTGACAAGGAATGATTGTTGATAGTTCAGGACATGGCCTTCGAAGAACATCAGAAGATGACCGTGTCTACTCGTTACTGCTCACACCTCAAGCTTCAGGCCTCAGGCCGACGCATCCCGCAGCGTGTTCGCAAGTTCAACAAAAGATTTAACGATGTAATCCACCTCTCCACCGTCTTTCTTACTTTTCACACCTCCTTGACCCAATTCAGCCGCGCTGTCCTCCTGAATGTCAGGCAGTTTTGTGTCAGTATTCGTTTTTGATAAATAGACAAGTATCCAGTACCTCAGGACGCGGGATGTAGACGGTGGCCATCCCCACGGTAGCTGCCGCACGGAGATCATAAATGTGTGCTGCAACCATTGCGCACTCAGACGGATCCGTTACGCCAAGGTGACGCATAGTTTCAAGATAGGCTTTTGGGTTCCTGTGAAACCGAAAACGCGTGAGTAGTGTGGAGAGAAACGGAGTAGAGGGGAATAGAGGGCGAGGTTCGTCGAGAGGGAGAAGATATCACCCAATTTGAATGTACATATATTCGACGACGGGGAGAACGAACGAAGTGGAAATGAAGAAACAGAAACGACGCACGGTTTAAAAGTATCAAATAATTCTGTCGAAAAAATCATATCCCAAGGCAATCCCGCGTATTTAGCCTGACCAAAGATGCATTTAGAAGACCGTTTTAAGGGAACAAGCGACAGAAACAGCGTACCATATCCACCAAGAGTCTGACATTCCCATTTGAAAGCGTCGCCAAAATGTAGTCTTTCTTGAGTTCATGCAATCCCTCCAGAGTGTCGGGCCATCCTAGACATCATTTCGGGGGTTATGATCTACCAAGGGTCAAATAATGGCCGCAAGTACCTTTCAGCCTATGCCAAGCCAGAGTAATGTCCGCTCTCGTATTCTCGTCCCAAGCCCTTCCTATATGCGCCCATTCCTGTTGATTTAGCATTTCGTCGAGGATCTGAGAGAAAATGTTGGCCGCGCGGCTGTTAGTCTATTTCTATGGGACCACATTGAAATTCAATCTCGTACCTCACGATGCATAACATCAACGTTGCATGATCCACCCCCAGCGATGGCGATTCGTCGCCTGTGCAGAGGTCAGCCTCTCAAACATTTGTGAGATTACCGGCCCATGGCCAGCCGACTCACGTATTCTTCATATACGAACTTCTCCACTGTTCAGCGAATTTCTTCCAATTGGTGCTGTCTGCATATGGAATGACCTTAAAGCCACGAAAAGAGTAATCAAACATATTAAGCGTACCTGGAAAAATACCATGCTTTTGTCCTGCTTCTTGAAGCTGGGAGATAACACTACTCCTCCAGTCCACGACTGTTCCAAAGACGTCAAACACAAGAACCTTGATCTGATGCATTTCCGAGTCTTCGTCTCCAGTAAGCCAATGTAGGCAGTAAAATGTAAAAGTTTGGGCCTGCGGCTGTCGTGGGGGTAGGTTGAAAGAGACGATTGAGATGGAGCCTGGTCATCTGCAGGATTATCAAGCACCCCAAGCGTGGGTGTGACCTTGTGAATATGCAATTTCAGCTGCCCATTGAAGGTTATCCTTTCGGGTACATCTGTAGCCTTAGATCAGAGAAGGTGCGTATCCACCAGAAGACTCCCAGAGATTCGCATGACCCCAAATGTTGTCGAATATCCGTCTGAGCCTGCCAGTGGAAATGTTGGTGATGCAGTGATAAAGGACATATATACATGAACTTAAGACCATTACCATAAGCACAGGCTGGAATCAGGTCGACAGTAAACGAGGTGAGGAGGAATATCTGGTTGGAAATTACTCAAAGCAGTGATGACTTCTGGTTATGAGAAGGTGAACATAAGTGTGTGTCAGGAAGACGATGACGGACATGGCACAAGGGACAAGTTCAACTTGTGGCTGTGTCCACAATCCTTCCCAGTGATCCGTCGACGCCTGAGGGTCGCAAGCTCGATATCCGAGATATCCGAGTCTGTTGGCGCACCCTGAATCAGAACTTTTCGCATTCAATTTTACCTCGACTCGGAGTCTGTGCATGCGTCTTCGAACTTGAATGAACGTGTCCCTGAGGCTAACGCGTGTGTCCGGAAAATATTCTGGGTGAACCTGACTCTGGTTCTTCTATACATCCTTCTGAGAGCATTGTCAATGCCAAGGCATACCTTGTGTCGAGTCTCCTGATTATGGCACTGAGTCTGGCAAAGTCAGTTCAAAACTTGGGACGTGAGGGAATGATGTTCCGACTCCTACTTATCAGTACCATAACAGTCGAAACGTTCTCCAGCATACGTTGGTGGCAGTGATAAGCAGGGTCGCGTTTGAACGAATTCACGCAAATGAAAAGATGGTAATGCTCACCTTTACTCCTAGTCTTAGTCTACATTCAATGTCCCTCTTCGCTCTCAGCCCCTCCTCCGTGGCTCATGCACTCCGCCTCTGATTCGTGCTACAGCACCGTGACCCAACAGTCAGTACGAGCTATTCATGTAAATTGCTTGATACTTAACTGGTAGCTCATGACACCCTCTGATTATCGCTCGCTGGGTCGTCCACACGACTTAACAACCAGCAACAATGCATCAGAAGGTATAAATGAATTCCTAGATCTTGATTCCCAATAACCTATCTTGTAGTCACTTCCCTGGACCAAGTGGCTCACCTCCTTCGAACCTAGTGTTGTGCGATGGATACACATCGTTCCCGCTCAACAGTCATGCGGAAAGGGCACCTGAGGCATCGAGTGGGTTACCTTCCAGTTTTTTCCGTTGAACAAGTTCGTGATGATGTTGTGATGTGTTTTAGTGACCCCATATCCACATCCCGCAATTTTGGTCCCAACAGCAAGTTTTTGGTCAACGGTGGTCACCTGAACTTCCAGCAACATACCCCTGTTCACTCCTGGATCACTGCGACAGCGACCATGGCATTGAAGTATTTGTCAAGGACGAAGCATCCGAAATCCAACAATCACACCCGTTCATATACCTCCTTCCACCAGGCTGGCCATCGTCCGAGTTCGTGGAGGAGAATGTCAAACGTGCTTGTGGCCAATTTATCTACGCTTCTACCATTGTGAAATATTTCAAGAATCTACGAGGCAATCCCAGCGATCGACTTAGGGCTATTCTGTTTCATACTATTCCCATCCACGGATCGGCCATAGTTGAACGGGTTATATCTGCACATCCTGCGGCAAACCAAACATCCTCATCTTCTTCACCAGATCCTAACCTTCCGAGTTGTCACGGCGACCTTCTGGGGTAGAATTTATGGGGTCGACACAAGAAGATACCTCAAAACCCTTCTATCATTGCCTTATTCTGTTCGTGAAATTCTTGTCGACCTGCAGTCCATTATGAGTTATGATGTTGATGGGATGAAATTTATGGATAGTCCCAGTCCATCTTCTTCCTTCTCCTTTGCTTTTCATCATGCATCGCTTATGGAGTTCTTGATAGATCCTCATCGATCAGAAGAGTTCTATGTCGACCTTCACCGCTTTGACAAGGAACTTTGCGAATTGACCATAAAGCAGGTCAGAGCTGTTCGTCATGTCTATGCCTGGAGTGAACATTCTCCAGACGACATTGCCATACCACGAGCTTCCTATTGACGCTGGGCTCGATGACTTGTTCGCTTGGCGTGTCAATACATGTATTCAGCAATCCACAGAAAATGACCCATGGCTCTTTGTCGACCTTACCTCGGCCTCGAAGAAGGGCCATTACTTTCTACAGAACCATTATTGGGAATATAAATGGCACGAATATATGGATGTCCTTGACCTTTATCTGCCTGACGCGGAGAAGGAGGCACTACAGATCGAAAATATGCAACAGAAAGCACCGTCCGAGTGGGCAACCCTCGCACCTTCTGTAGCCGTATTTAGCATCAACCACGTCATATCGCTATTCGTGTTTAAACCGAGTTTCCATCATCATTGATAAAGATACTTAGACTAACTAGCTTTTATTGCTGCAGGTTTGACCCATTGGAAGAGGCTTCAAAGCCGTGGCCAATCGAAGTTCGAGCCGTTTTTGACACGCTCAGCAAGAAATTAGGTCAAAATTGGCGCCCGACTGCAGCAGCAATCCTTCTGGAGAATATAGGCCGTTTTATATGGACAAGCTGTCTAATTTCAACTGACATAGTCTGGGCTTTGGAGGAAATATCCTGCAGGCTTTTCTCACCTCATGCCATTTCGGTCATGGAGGACACCGCATTTGCATTCGATTTTCCCTCTCCCGATTTGGAATGTCACCGGCAATCGTTATTCTCGTCCTCAAATCCTTGTGCACTACCTCTCTGGTTTCACGCTTCTTCTGACTGCATTGGCCTTCCAGAATATGGGAATGGCGGTCGGAAAGTAAGGAGAAGCCTTGGCCTACTCCACGATTATGTGCGCGTATGTGTTTAATTGATTCTTCCATCCCTAATTCGTGGCTCACGCACAAAAAGTTACATGACATATACAACAACATTGAGTCTGGTCCCAATGGCGCAGATGATTCGGGTGAAAACTTGGACGATGATTTGATCACAGGGTGTAATGACTTTAGCTATCTCCTTGGTGTCGGTGCCTGTGAACTTGTAGAGGGGACAAGAGACCTCAAAACGGGCCGTCTTATCGACTGGGAAACCTGGTCACTGTGGAAGAGGTCCACCTGTTTCATAGATTATTATGAGGCGGAGGATAAGCACGAACAGATGGTGGCCAACAAACAAGCTAGTGATTAACGGTTGTAAAACTTGCATTACTGTATCAATACACTCTTTTGGAGATTTTACTAGTAAAATACTACAACCGAAATAAAGACTGGGCGTTTGCGGAAGGGGATGAGCAAGAAGAAGGTCTGCTTCGAATAGTGATCCGCTTCGAGGACCCTATGTCAGACAAGAGCAAACATTGGATCGGTGCTTAGCCTGCCCGTCAAGATCAGTGGCTGTGCGGTAGACTATTTAAATCCACCCGATTTAGCTGGTTGGTGTCAACCACATCGCAACAAGCACCAAAGCTGTGAGTCTCCATTCATTACACTGGCTTTCACCGCTTCCTCTCTAAAACATTCATGATCCACATACTTATTGCACTGACTTTAGGACTTTTGCCGATATTTCTCGTCTATAAATCTTCAAGAAGACTGTCTATTGTTGACAGGAAACCACCACCAGCACAACCACAAGCGTTAGAACCCGATAACGATATGCCTTCTGCTTTCACCCCAGACTCGCAGCTTGACCTGTTGTTCAACCCAGAGCTCATTCCAAACGACGTTCAAGCTCAGCTTGGCTCTGATCTTCACGTATGTCCTCCCAAGAGTCGTGTGTAAAACGTGCTTCTAAGTCTTGGTTTGGTCCTTTCTAGTTGCGCCCACTCGCCCGATGCGACCTGAAACGCAACCACCTTGGCGTTCTCGCTGTGCTCACCTCAACACCCAACCTCACAGAAGAGCAATACCAGCGCGCATTTGACGTTCTGCGGTCATGCAATAACACGTATTACACTATCGTCATCGTCGCAAAAGAGACGGATTCCATTGTTGGCGTGGGAACGGTGTTCATGGAGCAGAAGTTTACGCGCAACTTGGGCCGCGTTGGCCACATTGAGGATATTGCAGTTGATAAGAATGTGCAGGGAAAGAAGTTGGGTTTGAGGGTCATTCAGGCTTTGACGGGCATTAGCGAGAAGACGGGTTGCTACAAGACAATTTTGAACTGTAGTGATCACAATATCCGTGAGTGTCGCTTTTATTTTTGTTTTCTTTGTTTTTGAAACGGTGTACTCATGCTTTTCTTGTTCTTTCCTTCATAGCCTTCTACGAAAAGTGCGGCTTTGAGAAGAAGGAGAACGAGATGGCGCGTTACCACAATGTTGCTACACCTGCGCCACCTATGGAACGCGTTGTTGCTCCCCGTCTCTAATCTCAAACATCATCGTTTTGTCTATTTATTGGACTTGAATGTGTGCGTAGATTTTTTCATGTATAGAGTTTTATATCTCGGACAGATTGCGCATATCTTCGATATTTATCTTACCCTTCCTTCCACATGGACGTTTTATTCTGTCAATATTCAATAGCTATACCTTTCGCCATGCTTTATAATCGAATCAAGCTTTTTCAAACGTCAAGTCCACGGGACCATGCTTCTACCCCTCTACAATAATTAACCTTTCTTCCCCGCGAAACCCAATTTTGAGCTTCTCAGATGTTATCATGCACCCGCAAGGTCATAGGTGATGTTAGTCCCTACCGATGTTCTACCGCTAGACAACTTGTTGACATGTTGACATTCATCGGAAAACTAGGATAGAGTCATTGGGATGTTTTTAGACGGCATCAGGCAGGGTTTGGCCGCACAACTTCATTATGTCGGGTCAACACCGGATTTGCTGGGTGTATAAGAGTGTACCCTCAGGGGGTTAATATGAGGACCATGAACCAGTTTTTCGTTGAAGCAAGACGACTTAGGATGATTTTGTTATCTGCACTGATCCCTTGTCTTTTTGTTTCTGTTTTTGCAGATCCAGGAAACCCGTATACAGGACGGTCTGTGCGTAACTCTCGATTTTACCTCATATCTTCCTTGTCTCACCTAAACCTCGTTTTAACTTCTATTATCTAGGTCTACCGCTTCCCAGACTACGTCTTAGAAGCCACCAAGGGTGCACTCGCCATCACCAACAGCGCACTCTCAGCTAAAGCCCTCAAAGTAGCCGACATACCCAACTTCCTATGGCTCGACTCTGTCAATAAGATCCCTGCATTTGAAAAAGCACTAGCAGCGGCTGCTTCTACCCCGTCGACTGCCCAGGGACCGCCGATTGTGCAGATAGTGTTGTTTAATTTGCCTGGGAGGGATTGTGCGTCTTTGAATGCGATTCCTGGGGATTTTAACTTGGATAGTGCGGGGGTGCAGGGGTATAAGGCGAGGTTTGTGGATGTGATTGTTGGGGTTGCGAAGAGTGGGTTTCTATTGTTCTCCCTGATTTATTGCGGGGTGTTTGTGGATTACTGATATATTTTTGGGGTTGCAGAGTATCCGACTGTCCCTGTCGTTGCTGTGATTGAACCTAGATCCCTCTCATCCCTCGTTGTGTCTCTCAGCGTGGCGAAATGCGCGGCTTCGTCGTCTGTTTATACTGTTCATAGTTTGAACTGTGTTATCTCTCTCAATAACACTAACATTCCATTACTTGCAGACATCCATCACCTACGCCCTTCAACAACTCGACACAGTCAGCATCGTCACCTACATCGACGGCGGCAACGCAAGTGTCCTAGGCTGGCCTGCCAACTTATCTCCAGCTGCGAGCCTTTTTGCGAAAGTGTATCAGGCCGCTGGTTTCCCCAAGTCGCTGAGGGGAGTGGCGACGAATATTGGCGCATATAATAGGCTTGGTGTGTGTTTTTGCGATTTATTTGTGTCATCTTGGGGTTCTGACAGATTGGTTGTAGAGTCGTATAGTATTGATCCTGTCGATTCAAATCCTAACTCGAGCGAGTTGAAATATATCCAGGTGTGTCTTGCTCTTTGTTTTTGCGTCGCGTCTCTCCTTTTTTCCCTCGAATATTCTGTCCCGACCCCATCTATGACCCCAATTTCCTCCGTCATTTTCTTTTCCTCTTCCCATTTCCCATTCCCCCCTCCGTTTTACTCCCTATTGCCTCTCCATGATCATCTCACTCATTCATATCCACTTACTCACAACCCCACCAGACCTTATCCACCGCCCTCGCCTCCAAATCCTTCCCACCGCACTTCATAGTCGACCAATCCCGATCCGGCAACGGAGGAAAGGGGCTTACATGTAACCTCAAAACAGCCGCCATTGGTCTGCGTCCGAGCACGACAACCCCGGATGCGGCTATTGACGCGATTGTGTGGGCGAATAGGGTGGGGGAGAGTGATGGGGTTGAGGCGGGGCGTACTTCCGGGTGGGTATACATACTTTTATTGCGTTTCGAGAGATTTTGGGAGTTTGGGTTGCTGATTGGTTTTTATTTGATATTAGGGATTCGTTCCCTTATTCTCCGGCTGCGGGAGAGTGGTTCCAGGTTTGTTTCACTTGAAACTTTTTTTTCGTGATTTTATGGGTGCTAACACACCAAATTTAGGCTTACTTTGAGTCGTTGGTCCAGAGAGCAAATCCAAGTCTTTGAGAAGAACATTTCAGTACAATTGATGTAATAATCGGAAAGATCTTTCTTGCCTGTCCATGAAAAGCCACTTTTGAGCTTGACCGATGAAGTTCCGCATGAGATGACCTACTCAGGTCAGCCCAAACCCCAAAGGGTTCAGATGCACTCTCAACGTTGAACAATGAGAAGGATGTCAAAATCTCGCGGGGTCACAACGGCATGCTACAGGGGTGTGTTCCCACTTGAATATCGTGGGGAAAGGGTGGATGTCACCAAATGCAGTGAAGAATAGCCCTTCATATTGATCAACCACCTATGTCCCCCTTCCCTCAAGTATCGGTCATCTCATGGCTACGACTGGGTCTCGAAGTATTATTCAGGGAAATGTCACAGTGGTCCAACATCACTATGATGGCACAACTCGTGGTCGTAAGCAAGCTTTGTCCTCGAGGAAGCCATCGCTAATCACCATATCTTAGCATCTGTACTCAAGGAGCTATCCGAACATTCTGCGATTGGGGCACTTTACAATTCGAAAGAGCGATACGATCCACCAAAGTGCCATCCAGAAACAAGGGAAGAAATTCGCCAGGATATCATCGACTGGGCCGAGGGAGATGAACCGAACATGCTTTGGTTGTATGGATCAGCAGGTGTAGGCAAATCAGCCATAGCACAATCAATAACGGAGTACCTTGCATCATGCAAGAAGCTTGCTGCATCGTTCTTTTTCTCGCGTGCGGCCAAAGGGTCTCAACGAGACAACGAAGAACGCTTCGTCTTTACTATCGCATTACAACTGGCTGAAAACATCCCCGGTTTTACATTGTATGTTGAAGAAGCGATCATAAAGACCCCTTCAGTCTGGGGTCTCTCCCTCGCCAGCCAGGCATCAGTCCTGATTTTGGAGCCTCTGAAACGACTTCAACATGCAAACGACTACCCTCACGTTGTTATCATCGATGGATTGGATGAATGTCGGCAGGAGAACAACAACCAGGAGCAGGTTTTGGGAGCGTTGCGATTACTATCCGATAGAGAATCCGGGACACGACCCTTCAAGGTATTCATCACCAGTAGGCCTGAACACATTATCAAAGCTTGGTTTGACCTCTTTCTGGACTCCGTATTCAACCCCAAAAAACAACTTCAGAAGGTCAACCTCGACTCGTTCTCTGGACTTGATGACATCCGACGCTTCTTCCAGGACGAAACTGCCCAGATGGTACGATCACATCCACTGCGACATCGAATCCCTCCGGGATGGCCTTCCGAATCGCTGACTAAGGAGGTGGTTCATCGAGCTGGTGACCATTTTATCTACGCAGCGACTCTCATCCGATACATCAAATCTCCTCGATACGTGCCCAGCAAACGTTTGGAATACATCCTCGACCAAACGATCGTCAAAACTGATCGCCCTTTCGCCGACCTCGACCGTCTGTATCTTGAAATTTTGCGTAACACCGACGATTTGAACATCACTCTGAGTGTTCTAGCACTGTATATTGTCCTCTATTTCGAAGTACCTCACATGTTTTGGCCCGAACGAATGTACGAGGAGGACGCGGCGGCGTTGCTTGGATTCCCAGATTTGGACTTTGACCTTCTATTTTTTGACCTCGGTTCAATCATAGATTATCCGATACCGTTCGATTTCGCCTTTCCTCCCTTTCATTTTCATCACAGGTCCCTGGTCGATTTTTTACGGGACTCGAGTCGATCAGAGGACCTAGCCCTCCATATAAAGAGCGTAAGCGAAGGTTTTATACTCAAGGCTCTTCGGCGCGTCTATGGTAATTATTTGCCACTGTCACTTGTCATTTTTATTGTGCTGATCATGGCCTTGAAATTTTTGTGTGCATGTCTCCAGAGGCCGTAAAAAGCCAAGATACCCATCCGAGGATGATATGGTTCTGGAACATCATTTGGCAGTTGTGCTGGACAACCACGCCGACTCCCGAGATAAAAGCCGAGTTTGAGAAGTGGGACAACCTTCACGACGAAGCCATCGAGCATGTCGTGAATACTCTTAGCTTTTTATTCTCCGTTGCCTGGCCTATAAATGTTTCTCATTTACCCTCAATCGACTTGTCCCGGGAGGAAAACTCTGCAAACAGGGTGGAGAGTAGAGACGGCTTTCATCTTCATCCGATGACTGTACGCCTGCTTCGAAATGCGTTCGCAGGGCGACTTCAGTCAAAGCTCCAGGCCTACTTAAATTGCCCCGACCTACCAGTGGAGCTCCTCGCTCTTGTGGCCGTGCATGTCACGACTGGTGAACCTCGTAAAGGTACCCCACCATTGTCAGACATACAGCATGATTTCGAAAGAAAGCTCCAACTATACCCAAACAAACAAGATATTTTTTATCCTTTTCTTCAAGAGGGGCAGAAGGAAGATTATGGCTGGACTCATATATTGCAGTTCCTTTATTATTGGAATATTCCTGGGGCACCATCGTTTTCTCCAACAGAGTTCACCGCTGCGACGATATATTTGTTGCAGCATATG
The DNA here is from genome assembly GCA_015501605.1 of Panaeolus papilionaceus. Taxonomy (NCBI): domain Eukaryota; kingdom Fungi; phylum Basidiomycota; class Agaricomycetes; order Agaricales; genus Panaeolus; species Panaeolus papilionaceus. The sequence goes on along the minus strand of JADNRZ010000012.1, from coordinate 729,799 downwards.
ATTCGACAGTGGGTCAATCATCCAATGCGACTTGATATGTATATCACTAAGACATTCTTAGCCTTAAGCCACTGCATGATCAACATCCTCGAGACTTGGAAAGAGCAGACCCTGTACTAGAAGCCCACAAAGACTCGGAGGACGAATCGCACCTGAAACCCATCACAGCCGTGATAATTTTAGAACCATCCTTGTCACGCTCTTCACTCTCAATTAAACTCGCCACCCTTATCCAAGAGTCCCGCCTTCCGAATATAATATCTCATGACGTATTCGAATGGCCAAAAGCCAGTTCCTTCGGGCATTCGAGTCTTTTACTGCTGAAGAGCTATGTCCAGGTAAGATCTATAATCACACAGTATCATTATCTCATTCAAAGCGTATATATTAGATCCATCAGGACCTTTCTCGTCTATTTACTGACGAAGGAGCGAGTATGCTTCCGCAAGGTCTCACACTTCAGGATCTAGAGAACATGCAAATCGGAGAGGTGGCACGACGAGCTGGGCTGGGCGAAAAATACGGTAAAAGTTTGGACATTCACGATCGTTGGTGCTAGTGACGCGTATTCCTTCTGTGTATATTAGATCAGTCTATCACTTGAATCTACATCATTGAAAAGACAAACAAAGTACTCGGGATGATTTTCTGTTCAAGCACTCACTCGAAGTTAAACGCCGAAGTCCCAAGAGGCGCCAAAGTGGCAATAAACTAGGGTAGTGATCATTTGTGGCATGTTCTTGACCCTTGACGTTGAGCTTGATGACAAGTCCATCACCATCCTCATCAGATATCCACTGTACCTGCCGCTCATGTTAATAGACTAGAGTGGCACCGGCTTAATTCTGAAGCTCTGATTTAAACCCGCGTACGAAAGCGCCGAAACAAGGATATTTTCAGCCAACGAGGCAAGATCCCTACCCACCATTTGAAGATCCCACATCAGCCTGAAATCAAGGCGTCATCCCGTCGTCGATACCTCAGCTCCACTTCCTGGAACACTTCTACCCTTTTCACGACCTCGAATCCCAGCCTTCCAAACAACTTTATACTCGCCACATTCGTGTCTGAGATTCGGATGATCAACGAGGAGGGTGGAATTCGTAGAGCCGAGTCAGTGAGATCGAGTGATTCGTGGAGGGTGGATCCATCTTGTATGGTGAATGCACTGGGTTTCGATGTTGCGTAGCTTAACATGATCTGAAGGGCTTCGAGCGCGAGGCCCTGGCGTCGGAAGGATGGTTCTGCAATGTGAGTGTTGATTGGGTTAGAATGAAACGGTTCAAAAAAGATATCAACGTCGAAAATCGTATGGATGAGACGGCGTACTTACCTGCGATCATAATTTCAGCTTCTGCATGAAACTCGTCCTCATCTTCTGCTTCATCTGTCCCCTCCGCATCCCTAGTCCCAACCTGTTTCCCTTTCACTGATGTCGCCCCATTCACCCCCTCTTTCTCCACACTCGGAATAGCCCCATTCAAAAAAATATTGACATCTCCTACCATTTGACATTCCTTTAATCTTGGATCTGTTGGATCTACTGACTCGCTGATGTTGATTTTGGATTGATGGGGACGGAAGAGAATGATAAATGTGAGTTTGTCTTCATCGTTCTGCCATTTCTCTGTGGACAGTTGAGTCAGCGTTTTTTGAGAAGGCGGAAGACATAGATAATGCAGATCGAGTTACTGACGTTGCATTTCGTATTCCTCTTCCAAGCTCAAGGGCTCACTCGCCGTCAGTGTTCTTAGCTCCTCATTAAGCATCCATTCATGGTATTTCTGGTTTTTCAGCCAGTTCAGTTCGTGCCGTCAATAATGACAGAGAGCCCATTTTCGTCGATAGTAGCAATCAGAGTTTTCCCAAATATTGACGCCCGATTAAAACCCAAACCATCGCAGGATCGTTGCGAGATGGTCGAACCGATGATGTTGAAAATGTGGATAAGCATATGAGTCGACGTTTAGCCTTGACCCGAGATCCACACACGCACGGGAACATGTTCAGGTCTGTATGGTACCAATATTACTTTAGAGCCGACGAGGACTGTGTTGATGTTGGCTTTCATTGGTAGATTTATGAACGAGACAGGGTTATGTTGGTGGTCGTAAACCAAGAGAGGAAACTTATTTCTGCATTGGGCGATCACACTGATAGGGGCTCTGATAGCCTCCACAAAGCCGCAGGATCTTGTCAAAATCCCTGTTCCTGGCACTCGATGACGCTGAGTATATTTACACTGAAGGAGAACTACTCTACCCATTTATCCACCAGACATTATTCAAGTAAGTCCCAGCATGTTGACCAAATGTCTTGCTCTCCGTATTGCTTCGAAAACATTGGAATGAATCGAGACAGCGAATGATTTCAATTTTATTGCCACTTCGTCCAATCTTTTATGCCATGGCTCATACAAGTCTAATTACTCATAATATCTACCCGAATTTATACCCCATTCATTATCTTTGTATATACCCAAATGCGTATACGCGTCCATCTTGAAGGCGATCTTCCACACAACGCCAATTGATCTCAACGCTTCCCTCAAAGCAGAAACCTGCTGCATATTCGTATAGTCATCGACATACACACATATCACATGTCGTGTAACGTCATACGTCGAGACCTTGGCTTGTTGAGCTTTTCCATCTATGCATACGAGCCGTACAACTTTCTCCCAGAGTTCATTGATTTTAGATGGTTCTTCGAAGACAATCCATTTTCCTATAAGGACATTATGTGTCTTTGCTATCTCGTCCAACGTAGAGATAGAAACGAGTTTGGATAAGGAAAGTTGATGGAAAGACTGTTGAAGCCCTTCGATGTTGGGCCTTTGACTGGGGTCGTGGTTGAGGTTGGTAATCGTCGGCCTCATCGCCCAGATCCACGGGCTGTAATGTCGCGGTGTATGACTCGGTGGCCATCTGGAAATAAATTGATGTACTTTGGAAGGTATTGATTGGATATCGAAATCTGATACAAGGAGAACAAAGTCACTGGGTGATGTGGAGGGTTGGACCCAGGTTACGGAATCTGTGTGCGACAATTCAAAAAGATTTGATGCTACTGGATTCAGGGAGCAGTCTGTTGGGTCATCTCTGTCGATATCCATCATAGTGATAACTGTGCGGCGAGCTAATCCAGAATCGAAGGGCTAAGGACAGACAAGATGTGCGAGAGACCCTCTGTGTTGGTTGCTCAATCTAATCTTATCGTGGGTAAAATACTGTAAGAACCCTTCTAACGCCACCGGGGCCACGAAGCAAAAGCAGAATCTGCGTCACTATCTTTGAAGTGAGGTTCAGCGAGTTGCTGAAGATAGCATGCCCGACACATTCCTCCTTGAAGCCCGAAGCCAATCGGAACTTAACTGGGCTGGACAGGAATGTCCGACTTTCTGTTGACTTACTCGTCTCCAACTCCGCAACATAATCAGCATTTCAATTGATGCGCCAGCTTTCCTGCGTGTCCACGTAAACATTGGACTCCTTGCAACATGAATTTTACCCCTCGGATTATTAAACTTTTTATTATGCATTTATCTGAAGGCATTCAGCTTCTTCCAAGGCCCTACTGGTTCGAAGCTTCAAAAGCTGCACTAGCTGCAGGAAGAGGTGAGTTGTATTCCGTTGAGTGGCCGTCAAGCCGTCCATATGAATTACTAACCGAGGTAACTAGTGATGCGAACTTCCCTTGTTCAACGAAATTTGTATATCGGTGTACTCTGGGCTACTCCTCTCTGTATGCCGAGAGACCTAATCAAGCAGCTGACACTGAGATTCGCGATGTGGGCGATGTTTGGGGCGCTATGATCACTTCGGTTTGTGTTTTGCTGGATTTACCTATCTCTTGACAGGCACCTAAAACTGCGGGCCAGAGTCAGCAATTTAATCAGAGTTTGCATACATAGCTTCGGTTCTTCAATTCCTCTCGTCCATATCCATACGTCTCCCTTTACCCCATCTCTACACGTACACCCCACTACCAAAATGTCCGGAAAACTTGTGCTGGTATGTGGTTCGACAGTAACCGACTCTCCATACTGACATGAAACTGACGCTTCCTCTCTCTTTTATTTGACTAGATCACAGGTGTTAGTGGATTTGTTGCTGGACACACAGCTGAACAATTACTCGAGAAGGGCTACCGGGTGAGGGGGTGCGTAGAATTTCCCAATACCTTTTTACACCTCATTAACTCTGACGCACAGAACCGCCCGCGGCTCCAAATACGATCAGCTTATCACGACAGTCGACCGACCTGGCCTCGAATTTATCAGAGTTGACGACGTTGCGACTGCTGATTTCACTGAGGTTCTGAAAGGCGTTGACGCTGTACTCCACATCGCTTGCCCTCTGCCTGGAAGGAAGGAGCTGGACGAAACATTCTCGGTAAGCGACCTGGTCGCACGTTGCATTCAGTAGATTGACCTCAGTTAAGAGCGCTATTGACGGTACGCTGAATCTCGTCAAACAAGCACAAAAGGCAGGAATCAAGAACGTCGTGGTCACCAGTTCCTTCGGAACTCTGCTGCATCGTATGTCGTTTTCTGCTCTTCATACAATATTATCTTGCTCACTCACTCAACGGACAGCCTCTCATGGACCAGCATTCTCCGGTGGTATTCTTACAGAGAAAAGTATGTAATTCGATTTCTCTTTCTTAATGCACACTAACATTCAATCAACCACTCGCAGACTGGGGAGAAGGAAGCCGTCAAGACGTAATCGACAATAATGGAGATGTATTCTATGTATACATGACGGCAAAGATTATGGCTGAGAAAGCCCTCTGGCAGTTCGTTGCTGAGAACCCTGAGATGGATGTGAAGACGAGTAAGTCGCCGAATCTACGCCACCACGAGAACTGTAATATTAATCTTGTACTACAAGTCCTTCCTGGCTACATCATGGGCCCATATCCCCGACTCTTCTCACTTCCCACTTCAGCATCCAGCCTTGGCACAAACGAATTCATCTGGAATATGATTCATGGAGGTGATGTCCCCATCGCCCCCAATTGGATCGTCGATGTGCGGGATGTTGCCAAAGGGCACATTCTTGCCCTTGAGACAGAGAATCTACCACCTGCGAATCCCGACAAGCGACGATTCATCATCAACAGTGCAACCTATTCCTGGAAAGAGGCAGCTGCTCATCTCAAGAAAGCACGTCCAGAAGCCGCTAAGGGCATTATCGATTTGGAGACCGCTCCCAACCCTCCTGGACCACTAACGGAGCTTGATAATACGCAAGCGAAGGAGGTCCTGAAGTTTGGAGAGTTTATTACGCCTCAAAAGACATTCGAGGATGCTGTTGATGATTTTTTGGAGTTGAAGAAGGCTTGGGCCGAGCAGAAGTAAGAAGAAGAATAGTCTAAGACCAATGTAATTTACAGTGAACATCATTTGGGTTCTCAACTGCCCGTATACCTCTTCTCTCCGAGTAAATCTACACACACATACTCTTTGAAATTCAGCAAATGAAATGACTGCAACACCTTGACCCAATTCTCAGTCCCAGATGCAGAATATATCATTCATTCCGGTCCTCTTAATTCCTTCCTATCGCCTGCCAATGACAGCTTGCTTGATGCTTTCCCTCGTGCGCCATGTCATGGATAAACAAGGATGAGAAGACGCTGCTGTCAGGATCGGGACCGTTTGAAAACTCTAAAGGCTTCCTCCCGTCATTTCAGAAGCTTTGACATGAGTGCCTGCGAGGTTAGGTGGGTCGATTATCCAGCGGAAGCGAAAGGGGAAGTGAAAGAAGCCTTCGCGCACTGTGGCTCCGAGACCTCGATCCTCGTGTATCTTTCGGTGCGAAAAGTTACGTTGTATGAAAGTCTTCTGTAGATAAGTGCAATCTACAGTAATTATTTGCTCCTCATTAAGTAGTAAAAATCAAGGGATAGAGGTCGAAAGAGAAGAGACCCCGTTCTCACCCGGAGGGTCGTGCCGCAACTCCTTTCCATACTGAATGAAGTGGATAAGTTGAGGGAATATTCGCTGTATTTCTCTGGACTTTCAGGAATCAGGACAGATCAAGACCCGCCGTAACATCGGACGCATTTCATATCCTGGTCCTGCATCTCAATTACTTCTGGGAAAATCATTGAAGGTTTTCTCCTCAATACCTTCTCCTTGTTCTTTTTCAGTCTACACCTTTTTGACGAGTTCAAGTTCGGGCTTGAAAGTACTAAAGTTTATGTTTCACTAATTCTTAAAAGATAAATTATATCGACAAGCAACGTGGATGGACACTTCGGCCCTAAGCCTGATGTAAAACGTTGGTTGTCACCCACCGGGTTAGCCTTCGAGTATGTGCGCGTTCTCGATATCTCCATCAATCCCAGCGTTTGTTTTCCTATATTGGCGAAGCCATCTTCTCCGCGCTTATGATTGCTGTAATAGTACCGCATCCCGACGTCATTGTCAAGCTGATCCCTGGCGACAGATGAGTACGAGCCCTTAGGATGGCCAATCTCACAACGTTTCAGAATTCAAAGTGGATGTGCGTGCGTGGGGTTTTGGAGACTGAACGTTCCCGAGGAAATCCCTGAACTTCTGAATGGACCTTACCTGTTCGATGCAGCACCATTCGGGTGTAGGTTATGATAGAATAGCTGGTGTTCATCATGCATAGATAAGATGCTCACCTCATGAGTGCCGGCAACATTGGGCGGGATGTCGGACTTGAAAACCGACTCCTCTTGATTGATGAAGAATACAAGGCTGCAGGGTCCTTTGACAGAAGACGCAAAACAACACATTTTATGACTTTCTATGTGTTTTCTCCACCACAAAGCCGCACTTGAAAGGGGCAACGAGCCTCATTGGGTGGAAAATTTTGATGAATATGATGAATTCGACAAGAACCGGGGTCCTATTCGCCTGGCCCCCGAACAGGTTTAGCAGGTCTGATGAAGGGCGGGTGGCGACGAAAGATCAAAATCACTCGCATCGTGTTCTTTTTCGCTATTTTGGGATCAAAGAAAAGGGTATAGTGGGCGATTAGGGCTTTCAAAATCTACATAATGTGGGCCGAACTTTATCGACTCAATTCCCCACATACCCCTCCTTTCCATCTTCTATCCCTTGACTCAACTAAATGGAGGCCATTCAAGAACGTTTGATCAACTCTTCTCCAGCTCTCCTTGGTGCTATTGCAGGAGGCACATTGCTGGCTTATTCTTTGGCGCCGGGGCGCAAATCTAACCTCCCTCCTGGTCCCAAACGACTCCCTGTTATCGGAAATGTTCATCAAATGCCCCAGGAGGCACCTTGGTTGGTGTTCTCGGAATGGAGCAAGACTTATGGTGAGTTATCCGCCCTTCGAGGCTGCGATTTCCATCTGACATAACTATCAGGTGATATCATCCACGTCGACGTCTTTGGCCAGTCTATCGTGATTATTAACTCGACCCAGGCCGCGAAAGACCTGTTGGACAAGAGGTCGACTATCTACTCTGATCGCCCCGTTCTTGTTCGTAATCTATATCTGCCCTGCTTTTTGCTCTGCTGACTCGCCACCCCCCTCCATCAGGAAATGGCTAGCTTGTAAGGCACCATTTATCCCCGTCTTTCTTGATTCTTATCCACTCCCCTTCAGATGTGGCTACAATCGAACATTCGTCTTGCAACACTACGGCGACGAATGGAGGAAGCAGCGAAGGCTTGTTGCGCAGGACTTCGGTATGGCTAGCTGCCCCAAATACTATGACCTCCAGAACAAGGAAGCACGCATTCTTGTTCGAAATATTCTCAAAGACCCTAGCAGTTTGGAGTCTGAGATCAAGCTGTATGTTCTCGATATGTCTAGGTTATTATTTTCTCCTCCATACTGACATCTACTTCTAGCCGTATTGGTATCATCATCATTCGAACGACATACGGATACTACGTCCAGTCACCTGATGATCCCATCCTCGCCAACCCATTGACAGCCATGGACAACTTCAGCAAGTCGACTGCACCAGGAAACTTCTTGGTCGACTTCGTTCCTTCGCGTAAGCTGCCACCTTACTCAGACCATTGTCGAATGTTAACATCATTTTTGCAGTCAAGGGCGTCCCCGGTTGGGTTCCAGGATCTGGCTTCTTGCAAACCGCCAAAGAATGGAAAAAGATTATGGAGGCTGCGTCTTGGAATCCTGTCAATTTCTGCAGAGATAACCTTGTACGAACTCATCATTTGTTTTGATTCTATCAAATACTGATCGTATGCTGACAGGAAACTGGTAAAACTCTGATGCCCAACTTATGCGGCAACATTTACCAGGAGGCTGGCGGTAAACTCAGCAAGGAAGCAGAAGAACAGCTCGTATGGGCTTCTTCTAGTGTGTTGGGCGGAGGCTTGGATACGGTATGTTCGCTCCGTTCTTCACCGTGATGTCTACCTCGATCCACTAATGCTATGTAATATAGAACATGTCATCAGCATTGACCTTCTTCATGGCTATGATTCTAAACCCCCGAGTACAGAAGAAGGCTCAGGCGGAGCTAGATGAGGTCGTAGGCAAGGATCGGTTGCCTTCGATAGCTGATCAGGCCAACCTTCCATACATCAGAAGTATCATGGCCGAGGTTTTCCGTTACTTCCCAGCCATTCCTCTTTGTAAGTGTTCAATCAGTCGTCTGCGTCTTCCCCGGACGTTCGCTTATCTTTTCACATAGCCATTCCTCACGCATCAACGCAGGATGATGAGTACAACGGGATCTTCATCCCCAAGGGATCACTTATCATGCCCAACGTCTGGTAAGCTCTCAATCGCCTTCGGAGCGGTGTATGGTGCTAACGACGGCGTCGTTTAGGCACATGTTGCACGATTCAGAAATTTATCCAAGCCCTATGGAGTTCTTCCCAGAACGTTACAACGGGCTAGACTCGGAGATGGATAAGGTCAAAGACCTCGCCTTTGGCTTCGGTCGTCGCGTCTGCCCCGGCATGCACTTCGCAGAGGGTACTCTCTTCGCCATCATCTCAACTACCCTGGCCACTTGCGATATTCTACCTGGCCTTGATGAGAATGGCAACGAAGTGTTACCCAAATACCGACACACTGCAGGGACTATCAGGTGATGCCGATTTGTTTTGCTTCCGTTCAAAGCAGTAAAAACTGATGCCTCGTGTCCTCCCCCTTTAGCTTCCCGGAAGCTTTCCCTGTGAGACTACGTGCACGTTCAGCTCAGGCATCCTCTTTACTCGCCGAAGTATCCAGTGCCATCGAGTGAGGCACCAAAAATTTTCATTAACTGTCATAGACTATTCTCCCTTCCCTTTCTCATGACACGGGCCTTATCGGTGGAGTAATGGTATTGCCCCGTTTTAATCTCACTCGTTCTCAGCACCATCATTAGCCCTCATTAATGCACTTAGGATGCAAAGGGCTCACTCACGTCTTCATGCATTATTAATACGCTTATTTATCCATGATACCTGCTTTATACGCCTAGCATACACTCTTTTAATTTCTCGCTTTTTTTGTTGTATTTCCGAGTAAGCACTCAACGCTTTGCTAATGAAATCATCTCGCTTTCGGAATCACTGATGTGTCTATAAGTATGTAAGATTCAATTTGTGAGACTAGGTATAACTTCGTGTATCGAGTAAGTATGGGAGTATCATAGGCTGTAAGGTATGTAGTACTAGGATCATGGTATGTGTGAAGATGGACATCAAGACTTTTCAGTTTTAGACTCTTTTTGAGAGTTTCGCTCAATTGAGCTTGATTCCGACTCCTCATCCGTAACTGCAGGAGGGGGTGTTGGCTTCCGTCGAATCATGAAGACGAGGAGGAGGAGACCCATAACCCCATCAAACGCGACGAGAAACCACAAACCAGCAGCTCGACCTTCGAATCCCATGGGGCCAGCCACGGTGTGTTTCTCCACACTAGTCTGTATCGATGTGACAATAGCGATTCCAGCTGCTGCTCCAGTCTGTAGCACAGATACGAATAAGGCGGACACTATTCCGGAGACCCCGGAGGGCGTGTTTGCCAGAAGCGCTATGCTATAATAAGTTCGATGTCAGGTTTAGGGCTTTGAAGATAGAAATAAGATAATACAAACTTCGTTGTGGCATAGATAAATGCTGCTCCGGCCGTGCCCAAGACAAATCCAGGGAAGATAATTCTCCAATATTTATCTTTGGTGTCACCCCAGTGAAGGAGGATTGTTCCGGCGAGAAGAAGGATAAACCCGAAAGATATGATGTCTTTCGAAGGGAGCTTAGACTGAAGAACTGTTGCGATGCCGACTGCAGGTATTATTCCAATCGCAATGGGCAAACTGCAAGTATGTCGGATCTTAATTAACGCACTGCTATTGAACCTGAATATTGAATTCTGAACTCACAAATGAACTCCTGTGCTGATCGCCGACCATCCAAATACCGTCTCGAAAAGCCACGCATACATAGGGAATATTGAACCCCACCACATAAAGGGCACGAGAGATATTACCGTCAGGATCATAACGTTGTCGCATCGCCAGATTTTAGGTGGTCTGAAGTGACGTCAGTCAGGGAACATTTCCCTTTGTTCTTTGCATCCCGAATTACGATCCGACGTCGACTCACAAAGCAGCTCGGGATTCCGGAGTGTACGCCTCCCACCCAAAGAAAGCGATCATTACAATAACGGAAATGACGAGCGGAGCAATAACTCGTGCTGTTCCCCATCCCGCAATTGAGCCCGACGTTAATGCAAAGATGAACAAAATGAGAGACACTGGTCAAGAAAGAAGACAATGAATTTAGCATTTTTGGCTTCCATTAAGGTTCTGGAAATGAAATGTGACACTGACCAGCAAAAAGGCCGACGCCGAGCACATCGAGCCGCTTGAATTTCGACAGGGCTGATTCTGTGGAGTGCCCACCTCGACGATTGGGAACTAGGACCGCAATTCCACCGGCTATGGCCACAGAAACAATCGCGCTGAAGTAAAAGACCCATGGCCATGAGACGAATGAAGCAAATAGGGCACCGATAATCAACCCGAACACTAGAATACGATCAAAAGCACGTCAATACAATTTAAGGGTCCTTTTTTAACGTACCAGCACAAGCGCTGGGTCAACTTGACTTACCACTCCCCACTGCTCCCATTGCGCCGAACAGAGCGATGGCCCTGGCTTGTTCTGCGGGAATAGGGTACATGTGGACAATAAGGTGCTGAGCCGAAGGAATGGTGAGCGCTCCTCCTAAAAATTCCCGAGTCTCATTTAATGTTTATTCACTAAAACAGAACAAATGCACCAACCTGCACCCATAATAGCGCGAAAAATAATCAGCGGAATTTCGGCGCGGATAAACCCAGCTGCGATATTGAAAATGCACATTATGAGAGCACCCAGTGTAAAGACCCATTCTAAGGTTATAGTTTAGCGAACCATATCTGTTATTGAAGTGCGAACTCTAAACAAACTGGGGTTATAGAGATCGGTAACTCGACCACTCTAATTTTTTAAAATGTGATCGAATATGGTGAGCGTGTGATGCTATTAATTTCTAAATTGAAGAACCTACAATCAAGAGCAGAGCGGCAAAGGTCAACTGGTAGGCTGCCAAAAGCCAGGCGCTCTGACTGACTGAAATACTGAGCTCGGCTGAGATTTGGGGGATAGCGGCAAAAAGTGAGTTATTGTTGAATGTGTCTAAGAATAGAGCAAAGCACAGGATGCCTAGGATGACTGCTTTTCGACTATTGGACAAGTCTTTCAGAAATGCAAAGCCGCTTGTCTGAGCAACAGTGTCAGAGACATGCTTCTCACTCTTGATGTCTGATGAGCTCGACATGGCGAGAAGCTCGTTTTGCGAGTGGAGGGGGATGTGTCCTTCGAAAGCTCGACTCTTATTCCAGCTACGAACGATGTCCTTTAATGTGATGGGGCTCAAAGTTTACTTGCGTTCTCTCACAGTGACAACAAATCTAAACACCCTCAGATTATCGAGTATTGAGGCCGCACACGAAGGCAGATGGAGAAGTTTCATCCCATGAGAAAAATATGAATGCAACAAGTTCTTCAGAGTTGAAATGCAACAACTCATCAGGATCTGTTGAGATTTGAAAGCTACCCACTTAGCTGTGACACGGCGACTAGAGCATCAACAAGTAATAAGATCGCTTGGTGATGTCGAGAGCTTAGTTTCGAGTATGGCTGTCTCTTGCATCGGTGATTTCATGGCACGGCTTGGTAGACTCTTGATCAGGGCGTTTAACACATGGAGGTGGACTGGATCTATCGAGGTCAATATGTGTGATTACTCAATTTGGCAACTCCAATAAAGAAAAATAATAGGAGGGACCCCGGAAGCACCCGTGACACCTGTTGTCTCACTGACATGAACCACAATTCAAACCGAACAATTGAGCCACACCGTCTCCCTTGTTCAACGTCAACCATCTTCTGCCGCCTATACATTTAATGTCAGTTTCGTATCCACATGAGAATAAAGATTGTCAATAGGTTGATTGTCGTTTTATGAGGTGCTCATTTACCTTTACTTTATTCTTAAATGACCTGGTCTCACTGCCAGAATGGATATTCAATTTTAGGGCAATTATCATCGAATTTCGATCTTTAACGCCGGCCAGATTCAGCTCGGTCTTGGAATTAAACCAGCCTGATGATTTGGTCATCGTCGGCTCATAAAATAAGGGTCGGAAACGCGACGAGCTCAACAAGGAAATGCAACAACAATAAGAAATTGACAACTCCCGGTTTCCGGGCACATTTTGGGCTCTTTGACTCGATTATGGATCGCAAAGCTCACATGGAGTGTCTATTGGACCATCTCAACTCAATTTCTGTTCCAGGTGTGACAGCCTTCCCGTCCAAGTTTCGTGTTGTTACTACAAGCGGAAATGAAGCTGGACGGGTCCAACAATTTATGATACCATACAGTCTTCTTTGTGTTTGCGCAAACAGGAAAGACCTTGGAGAATGGCCCGGTCAAGCGGAATTTCTCATTGCCTTCCGCACTATATGAAGCCAGACTTTTTACCAGTGAAACCCCAAGAGCTCCCTCTTCTTTTTCATTGTCGAGATCGAAATGTCCACTGAAGGCCAAATCGTACGTAGCTGCCTCACTCATTCACATCGAACACGTCCTTATCGTCTCTCTTCATCACTATAGCCAACCAAAACCAGCATCCTCGTTATCGGTGGTGGTCCTGCTGGTAGTTCTGCAGCTACCATCCTTCGCCATGAGGGCCATGAAGTTACTTTGCTCGAAATGGCAAAATTCCCGAGGTGAGATTTACCGTCATGATGTCATCGGCCCTTGTTGATAATCTTGTTCCTGCTCAGATACCACGTCGGAGAGTCTATGCTTCCATCCCTCAGGAACTACCTCAAGTTCTTGGGTGTCGAGGAAGACTTCGTTAAGCATGGTTTCTTAGACAAGGTACGTTGTGCTTTCTGATGTGATTAAACGCATACTTATTCATCCACACAAAGCCCGGTGCCTGCTTCAAATTGGTGCCCACTCTTAGGGAGAGCTGGACTGATTTCACTGCTCTTGGACCTGGCTACGCTACCTGGAATGTCGTACGTCTCCCTTCGTGCACCAGTCTTGGTGAAATCGTTCAATGGCTCTTCTAGGTTCGTTCCGAGATGGACGAGATCTTGCTTCGCCATTCGGCCAAGGAAGGTGTCAAGGTCTTTGAAGAGACGAAGGTCGACTCAATTCAATTCGAGGGCGATCCTAAGACCTCCCGCCCCATCTCTGCCAACTGGTCCAAGAAGGATGGCACTTCTGGCAACATCGCCTTCGACTGGCTCATCGACGCTTCTGGACGCAACGGCATCATGTCCACCAAGTACCTCGAAAACCGTCAAATGCGCGAGAATCTTCGCAACGTCGCTGTCTGGGGTTACTGGAAGGACGTTAATAGGTACGGTGTTGGTACGAAGAAGGCCAACTCGGCGTGGTTTGAGGCTTTGAGAGGTGAGTAGTATATCCCTTGATTGCAAACCATCATCTAACACGAATTCTAGACGAGACAGGTTGGGCTTGGATCATCCCTCTTCACAATGGCACCACCTCTGTCGGTTTTGTCATGCACATCACCAACTCCAACAAGAAGAAGGCCCGTCTCAACCCAGATGGAAGTAAAATGTCCTTGACCGACCATTACCACGATCAACTTCAATATGTTCCTGGCGTTCGCGAGCTTATCGGCGACAAAGGAACATTCATCGAGGGTTCCACCAAGAGTACCTCCGACTTCAGTTACTCTGCGACCCGCTACTCCGGAGACCACTTCCGTCTCATCGGTGATGCTGCTAGTACGTGTTTGATATACCTCGTCTTGCTACGAGGAGCACACATGCTAATCTATATTTCCTTCTTAGACTTTGTCGACCCCTTCTTCTCTTCTGGTGTCCACATTGGTATGACTGGAGCACTTTCTGCTTCAGCGACCATCTGTGCTTCCATCAAGGGAGAAGCTGATGAGGCTACCGCTCAAGCCTGGCACGATGCTAAGGTCGGAATTGCACACACTCGGTAAGTTTCTAGTCTTCGTTGCAATCTTTCGTCCCTCATTCTAAATTTTTGTAGATTCCTTTTCGTCGTTCTAGGAGCCTATAGGCAGATGCATCTGCAATCCACTCCCCTCCTTGGTGAAGTTCATGAAGAGAGTTTCGACAAGGCATTCGAGATGTTTAGGCCAGGTACGTGTGATATTCTAGGGCCGTCTCGGACTTTGTTCTTACAGAACTTTTTTCTCTTTCTCTTCCAGTTATCTTTGGTTTGGCCGACAGTCAGAAAAAACTCACTGACGCCAAGGTCAACGACGTCATGGACATCTGCCAACGCTTCTTTGACCCCACGGTCGATGAGGACCACATTCACGCCACCCGTCAGCGCTATGGTGTTGACCTTGTCAAGATGCAGGCACCAGTTCTCGGCAAGGAGAGGATCGAGGAGCTTGTTAAGGACGATGAAGTTGGTGAGCGTGTGTTGAAGAAGTTCGATGCCCTCAAGGTATTCAGCGACGATGTCGAGGCTACCTACATGGGCCGCAACCCTCTCCTTGGCTACCGTGCTAATGTGAAGCGCGGTGAACTCGGCTTGATCAAGGCCGAAGATGAGGCTGACCCACTGGAAAAGGACATCTTGGTGGCTGCTCCCTGAGCGATTGGCTTTCGGCAACCTACCGCCGCACCATCTCCCATTTTTCCCATCATCTCCCATCTCGACGTGGTCATTTTATCTTTCTTCCATCGTTCCCTCTCAGGATTGCTAACATCAGTGAAAATTTTCAATGTAAATAATTAGTTTATAGTGGAGCTTCTTTGATTTTTTTGAATGCTCCTGTGTAATAATGTATCTTCGAATTTCGATAGTTAATGTAGGGGCGGCGCATAGGCTCAGCCACCTCATGTTTCGTCCCACAAAATGAAATTTTATCACTTCATGCGCATCATCGCCATTGGATTCGGACACGGAGTGGAGTGCGTGGTGATCTCAGTGGCTTCGCTATTTTTACATCCCTCCTAAAAGTCCCTGTCGATCGACCAGTCCCGAGTGGCAATATAGTTGTGGTCTCAGGAAGTAGGAAGCGCGTCTACACCTCTGACAGTCGAAGCACGCACAGACGATCATAGCAAAGCGAACAAGATGCAGAAAATAGATTCAGGCGCCCAGAGAACTGCTTCGAAATCTAAATCTGAGGAGGGGGGGGGGGAAGGGGGGAGCAAGGATTGGCAGTGGTGTGAGGCCGCTTCTACGAGTACTTCTCTTTCACGCGCCTCCCGCGCGAATGAAACATGTTCACGGATAAATCATGGACAGCTTCTGAGAACTGGGGCCTGGATCCGTGGTAACCCGTCCCAGGATCTAGCACTTGAAGGAGTTGTTTCAATCACTTGCTGCTCTGATATCTGCGAAGTTGTGGTCCGCGTGAGCACCTATCCAGCCCGGGATATTTCTGGGTTACAGCAGGGTTACAGTTACCATTGGCGAACACAGGTTATCTGCACACTTTTGATTCCAAACTTCTCAGACCTGTCTGAAGCTTCCCAGTTGTGATGTTGAATAGAAATTCTGAGACATTCGATGCTCCCGAGTTTCGTTGGTAGGCGGGTACAATGGGCACAGAGTTGAGGCAGGAAGCAACCAAGTGAAATTCAGAGAGCGAAATAGTGACGAATGGTGGAAGGATTGGGGGTTAGAAGTGGCCGACCATACATGCAAGTATCTTATCTAAATTGAATGGCTGTCGACCTGTTATGCAACATTTATGTTATTGATAATGTCGTGGAGCGGCAAAGTCGACGGGAAATGACCCTGACAGGCAGCTGACTGAGGGTCAACCAAGGATGCCGTGACTTGCCGCTCTGATAACTTTTTCCAAATTAGGCCACTCGTTTGTGATTTCTACTTTTCTCCTGGGCTCGTCGCAGACGTTGACATTGATACCAGGTCTTCTTAAATCCCGTTGAATTAAATATGTAGGGTATCCGGTCAAATATGCCAATGTGAAAAATAAAGGATTGACCAAGTTTGAACAGTGGGGTCGCTATCTTCTGGAAGAACAGACTGTAAAGATGGAAACACCGTCCTTCGTTTGGGAGCAGTTGAGTGCTGATTTTGCGGCTTTGGCATTTGATGAAACCCGCCCTTGCCCTAAAATTTTGTTATGTTTTCACCATTTTTTCCATCTGATATCAAATTCCGCGGTTGGTACTGCTCAAAGGGAACATTTGCGATGTTCTTTTCAAAGGGATCATGGTGCTAATGTACTTACTGATCAATCACTATCAGTGGAGACTTATGATGATAAAACAATGACATCTCCTTGGCCGGTGCTACCTTGTCAGCGCTCAAAGGCTCAGGTTAAACAGGTTAGATGGCTTTGCTGTGGGTTCTTCTCCGTCGCTTGCTTGAATGATGCCGGAGTGACATGGAATTCCACTTGTCGGAATCGTACCCTCAATTCTCCCCATCAAATGGATTCTGACCTCTCACATATTCACTTGTCTCCCGTCAGCACCTAAAGCTGCCACGCATATCTGCCCCTGGTCTTCCAAATCGTGCAGCCTTTTGCTGATCACACACAGACCTGACTATCTCTGTTTTGATCGTAGCTAATAAAATATTTAATTATTGCATGCTTATTATAACTGTGAAGCGCTCTACACGATGCGGGGTCGCATAAAATATCGATATCAGTTATACTAAAGATGATATCTTTGCAAAAGAACTGATTGGATATGGTAGGGTTGCCAATCGAGAACGAATTGGGAGGTGGGTTGTTGTCCGGATTGAGAATAAGTACACACACTTTCTAGGCGATGTTGACGGCATCCAATATGATTCCCAATCCGTCACATACCCCGTTAAGATTATTCTTTATAGACACCCTACCATCTGAATCCTGCTTATAAGACCCAGGAATAAGATTCTGACAGCTCCAGATTCTCGTCCTCCTCTCCCCGTTCAATCTCATCCTCAGTCACCCCACATTGTAGACATGGTTCTTGATCAGATTATCAACCCTCAGACGCCCATGGCATTCTTGCCAGCCGACCTGGCGTTCCAAGTTACCATTGCAAGCTACATTCTGGTTGGATCCTCCGGGGTAAGTGTCGAGTTGCAATTCGATGCAGCAATGCATTCTTATTGGGAAATAAATTCAGGTCTTGATCTGGGACATTTTGAACAACGTTACCGGAGATTACAAGCTTCTAACGAAGCATCGTATTGGTCTACCGACTATAGCGTATTTCATATCTCGGTGAGCAATAATAGCACTAGTTCGTTGCGTTTGGTGCTGACTGGTATCTTCCTGAAGATTCGGTTCTCTAGGGTATGTCTTGGCCAGCACAATATTCGAGAGTGAGTTCGTCGTTCGATACCCCGAGTAAGATATACTTATCTCTTTCTTTAGCCGCTGCCATTACATTCGACTGCGCTCGATTCGAAAAGATTGTCTGTGCCCTCTACCCGGTTGCCATTCCAGCTACTGCCCTTCTTTTCTTCTTCCGAGTCAAGGCCGTTTTCGATCGAAACCAGCTCGTCGTCGCGTTCTTCGCTTTCATGTGGCTGGCTGTCCTCGCTGGATGCCTCACCGTTACTCAGGGAGTTACTGGTGTTAACATTGGCCCCACCAAATACTGCCTAAACTTCTCCCTCAAGGATTACGTCTCGGCTGCTGCAATCATCCCACTCATTAACGACACTTTCGTTTTCTTGGCCATTTCATGGAGGCTCATGACTAACACCCATGTCGACTACGACATTCGATCTGGAGTCAAGACCTTGATGTTTGGCGAATACCTTCCGGCCTTCTCGAAGACCCTGTTCCAGGATGGACAGGCATACTACTTGTAAGTCGCACTTTCGATATGTTCTCAACAAAATTTCTAAAACATTCTTCCAGGACCACTGTCACCACCAACTTGATGACTGTGATCATGCTCTACATCGAAGCCGTCCCCATCACCTACCGAACCATGTTCACTGTCCCCAACATCGCGCTCATGAACATCATGGCCTGCCGTGTGTTCAGGAACACCAAGTTCGGTGTCTTCCGCGAGACCTCCATCTCGACCAGCCGAATGAACTCGACGAACCCCGCCGATAGGAGTGCATCCGTCATCCCCCTCTCCCTCCGCAAGAACGTCCAGACTCCCAACCGCAGCGATATCGATACTATCCAATTCGTTCACAGCGGCGTCGAAATCACCAAGACCATCGAGTGCGAGTACGACAGATCCGAGAGGTCGATGCAGCTACGGGAGAAGGAGAGCATGGTGTAAGTCGGCGATGACGAGAAGAGACGAGCATGTTGTACCAAAACGGACTGTAACGACCTCGGGGTTCTTGGGACCTCTGGGCTCGGGCAAAGTGGGAATCGCCTACTGTTCCCGCTTTCGATGACACAACCCTACCAACCTACCTTATACCACACGACGCGGATGGCACCGCCAGTGTTTAATACTCCCCAACTACCCCTTCTTGCTTTTTACCACCAGGGGAGGTGGATGTAATTTTAGACGATTACCTAGCAATGCTCCTCATTAGGAGAGAGCGCTTCGGTGACAATTTTTTATCATTCTATCTATCCATTGATCTCCTCAGACTTTTGGGCGTCATTCGCCAACTTGTACATATTACGGTCTGAGGCAGATAGACTACGCACTACATATCACGCTCTCTTACTTTGGTCATTATTTTTGCTTTGTGTTGTCAACTATATTTATCAAAATGCAACAAAACAGCTGATCATACTTGCGTGGATGAGCAGATTGTCCGACAACCATTAGAAATCTACCATAATTTTCAAGGGCAGCATCGAGCCTGTCGGTCAATTTTGAAATTAAGGTACTCCCGTCTGGGGATTGCATCGAATATGGAAGTGGCCTTGTTCCCAATCCGTACGAGAAACGGAGGAGCCGTTGATTGGTGATTGTAATCACGAGGCCTGTGATCCTTTCCCAAGCTTGCGCACGATGCCGCCCGAGGACGCAAAGGTGCCATAGAAGGTGGACGAAAAATGCAGCTTATAGCTAAGCGTGCTTCAAAAATGGTTCAGGATGTGTGCAACCTGTCATGCTTACTAGTATCAGACGTTTAATAAATTCACAACTCGCTTCAACTGTTCGACTGGAATTCCAGAAGGAATAAGATATGGATAAGATCAAAACTCCACTGCATCGGCTCTTATCGTCGAACGATGCTACATTTGTGACTTGCTTACTGATTAATTGCTCACCAGAAGTTCTGTGCCCTAGAAGCTCAGAGTTGTGCCAATAATAAATAACCTGTCCTTTCTCGCCGATCCCTTCTACGAGAGTAAAAAGCGATTGGTAGTTATATATGTATACGGGGACCGGCGGATATTTGATTTTAAAGCGCACCAAAAATAACTAGACCTGACAGCGCGTGAAGGTCAAAGCGATGTGCATAGAAAGCAGAACCCGCTGACAAAGAGCGCTTAAGCTTTGATGGACGTGATAATTGATAGCGCATGTGATGTGGGAGAGATACACACGAGACGCGGGAATTACGGGAATTCAGCATCGTGACCCTAACGACATAAGGAGTAAGATAGTTGGGGCCACTCTAGTTATAAACCAGGATCTTGACAAAGGGTGAAAAGAACACTAGGAGAGCGACTCAATGGTTGCCACTACCGGCAGCAAGAAAGCCATCAGAACTTACCTCGTCCCATGAATAACGAGATGTCAAACACTCCACTGGAGGTGCTACCTCACGAAGCCCAAAGTGCTGCGCTGAAAACGATGGTGTAACAGGCTGCATCATCAAAGAGTTAAGCGAGTGAACGGCTTACTGCTTTGCTTATACGAACACCATGTCTTCTGGACACTCACAATCAAACTTCTTGCGATGCGTCGATGTGGTGATTCGGTCATGTCAGTCCGTAACGGACGGCATTTTTGACGTTTAGTGTCAGCGCAGCTATCAGCAGGTTCTGATCGCAGTAAAGATGTCCGGATGTGCATGTTTGAACGAGACTGATACGTTCGTCGCGTTCCAAGCATTATACATGGCGATATATCATTTCTCTCTAAGTTCACCTTTTGATGTGATTCTGATGGAATAGTTGTAGTTTGAAACCTGTTCTTAAATACAGAGGAAGCTGCCTATCCACGGCTCAGCTTCCGGAGAACGAAGCGTTTGCTAAACCATGTCACCCAAATTCGTGTACGTCATGGTCAAAAGAATTCGAATCCAAAGCGAACGATTGCTGGCAGGAAATCATCCCCGAATCGCAGTGGGAATACTCGACAGTTATTCCGCTGATCGTTTGAGGAGGTGTTCGGAGAAAATATTAAACGAAAAACCCATGGATCGATAATGGGTCCGCTCTCTAAGGCAAAACCAAGGCGATTGGTGATAGCTCGACGAAGACTCAGAAGGACCAGCGCGGCAGGACCCAAGGTGCAGGAGGAAGAAGCTATCCTTCGAGATAAAAATTAAGTCCAAGAAACTCAAGAATATGGTTAAACATAATCAAAATTGGTAGCCCAAGTGCTAAACGTTTGCTGCATCTTGTGAGTATGGGGTGATAGAAGACCACAACCCATGCGCATTGCCCATGGAATCGAAATCAGTCATTGTGGACTCACCCTTGATTTTGGTTTCACATAACGCTTACCTCGGTCCTCATCATATATGAGTTTCTGAGCCTCTAGGCATGTATTTGTTTTGAAGCTAGTGGGCATACGTTGTAGCCGGCCTTGACCCTGCGATCGTGCTGCGTCGAGGTTAACAATTGCATCAAAGCCATGCCTGTTGGCAAGCGTAAATGAGTGTGTGTCAAAGGTCATGATAGATAGTGCCACAAGGTAAGCATGAATGTCATCAGTACTACTACTGAGACAAGTCCAACGCGTCTTTGAAAGATTAGGAAATTCGAAACTCTGTCTGAGTTGTATGTACGAGGTACCGAGCATCAGGGAGGGAAAGAGTCCACTCGATAGGCCTCAGGTAAATGAAGGGTAGCTGTGGGGAATCTGCATCTACGGATAGCCATTTGACGGACTCGCTCTTTCGTGCATTGCGTGAGCGTGCAGGATGATAAACAGGTGGCACACTCGAGGCTCAGTTTGATTAGTCATCGACATCCCTGAGCGTTCGAAGTTCGAACAGTTATGCCGATTGGGGGTTACCTCGCATTTCCTATATACGTTCGCTAACTCGTCCCAAGTAATATTCATGCTGCATCCACTTTATTAAATTTTGGGCCCTAAGTAGGGACCTTGGAGGCCGTTTCTACTTTGAAAAGGTTGATTGTAGGTGGTGATTTCGGCAATGAAAGCCCAGCAGCCTCGGGCGAGGAAATGGCCATCAGGGTAGCTCGCAGTAGGTATGTATATAGTGCAGGGCCCTATTAACCGTCAAATTCCAAATGTCAATGATCACCTTCTATAGAGGCTGTCTCCTCGGGCATGGACCTCAGCGTGCGGCCTCCATCTTCATTTAATACCGGATATCGATACTTCTGTCTCCTATGTCAAAGGAGTTGTATGTAAGGCTCCTCAGACACGTCTTAGTGTATTTCTTTATGACGGCGCAACAGTTCCTTTAAATGCTCGATGGTTCTAAGAATTCATAATTCAATCAGAATCCACCCCACTTTATTCATATCACTGACATGAACGAGACACAGACCTTTCAGAAGAAGAATGAAGACTTCGGCGAGGGGTTTACCTTCCTCGACAAGCTACCAAGAAGCAGAAAATTGATGCTTCTTCCAATTCTCTGTCTCGCCTTTTTCTTGGATACATTCAATAATTCTTCACTTTTACCTGCCCTCCCAGCTATTTCAGGACGCGTAGGATTGTCCTTCTCACAGAGTGCATGGTTGTTAGCTGGGTACCAGCTGACATTTGCTGCACTTTTATTAATAGTAAGTTCTCGCTACGATTATCGAGAGGGCTCATTTACTTACGATGTTTTCCCCTGAAAGAGCGGCCGTGTTACCGATCTATACAACCCAAGTGAGTGAAACGTTTTGTTCTTTCAACACTACCTCATTTTTTTGCTTACACTATATACAGAATGGGTGTTCACTCTAGGATCACTGATCGTGGCCGTCTTCAGTCTTGTTTCTGGGTTCATCCGTTCAGGAATCCCTCTCATAGTCTTTCGGGCAATTATGGGGATCGGTGTGTCCTCCTCGATCCATCTCTCGAACTATTTGGCATTGAGCTTAACACTCTGTTTATCAGGAGGTGCACTAACTATTCCATCTGCTCAACATATCATTGTACATCTGTATCGCGATCCCAAAGAGCAGGCTCGAGCCATCGCACTTTTCGGAGCGATGGGCGCCCTTGGCAATGGTGCGTAAAACGCATGGTGTTGCTTAGCCGTTACCATTCACGCTTACGCCTCATGAATGGTAGTCCTTGGGTTGATCATCGGAGCCTTGTTTGTTTCATTCGTATCTTGGCCATGGGTGTTTTACTTTAGTGCGATCGTAGCTTTTGCTGTCTGTATTGGCACAGCTTTGCTTATTCCCGACCGCCGCCCTGTCTTAACACACGAGCCTGCGGCGTCTAAATTTAAACGCCTCGATATCGTGGGTGCCATCATATTTGCCGGTGGGTCGCCCATCAAACTCAAGCACTGGACACTGTTCTAACATAGCAATGCAGCGTGTCTAATCCTTTTTATATTTTCGTTGACTTCAAGCTCACTCGAAGGTTGGACATCCGCTCAAACTCTTGCGCCATTGGTTATTTCTTTACTCGCTGTGCTTGCATTCTTCGCATGGGAAGCCCACCTCCCTGAATCTTATGCAGCACTGTAGGTCCATACAGAAAAATATTGGCGGGTTACATTGCTGACCATAGACTGTTCTTGTAGGCCACCGAAGATTTGGAGGTATGGGAATGTGAAGATTCTAACGGCCGTTTCTCTTGTCCCTTTCATGTGGCTCGGTTCCATCTTCCCCCTCTACTCCTGGCTTTGGGAAACGGTCTATCATTGGTCTGCAATTAAATGCGGTATCCATTTGTATGTAAACTCTTATTATTTATTTCGTATGAACTGACTGTGGACTGGGCATAGCTTGCCTATTGCTCTAGCGTCACCGGTCGGTTTGATGATTGCGACTTACCTCCAAGCAAAATTTCCTTTGAAGAATGTCAACATATTAGGCTTCGTGCTGCTAGTGACTGGGACTATCCTGTTGCCATTTGGAAATTCGGAGCACCTTTACTGGAGATTTAGCTTCCCCGGGTTTCTTCTAGCCACATGTGGTGTCGCAATGGTTTATGCAACTGCTAAGTGAGTGCAGACATTTCCCAACCCCTCTCCCTAAAGATTCACTATGGCTGACACTCTCTTCCTGTCTTCTCCCCAGTATTGGACTGCTCGCTAGTACGCCACCCGAGGTGTCCGGGATCGTGTCCGCCATGTTCATGGCTATGCTCCAGACCGGAGGAGCTGCTGGTATCGCGATCATCAGCTCAATACAGACGGGTGTCGAAGCCAACAGGGGCGGGCCGACAGTCTTCGACGGGAGAGCGGCTGGACTCTGGTTTTTGGTGTGCTTCTCAGGGCTTATGATGATCCTTTCTGTCATTTTTATGACAGGCTCAAAGTCGACTGCTGCATCGAGCGAGGCTGGCAGACATTTGACAGATAGGGATAGCATCGATTCGGCTTTGACGAGGACAGAGGCCGTAGATTCTGGAGCAGTAAAGAAGGTGGAGACCCAAACCTCTTCCGTTTAGATTCTATTTCCGTCATCACAATCCATTTGTAATATTAATTGCGCCAAGTTTTGTCGATTAGGCTATAGGCGGTAAATGAAAATTAATGCATCACGTAGGTATGAACAGATTCAGTCTTCCTCATTGCGAAGCAGTATGGCTCGTCCAAAAACTATTGCATCATCGGCCAGACAGAAGCACAGAAGCGATATCCGTCCGTGACCGTAATCTTAGCTTGAATGATTCCGGGCGACTAAAGATATCCGCGCCAGTCAGCAAACCCCTATCGTCTCGGACGTTAAATTTTGAAAAAATTACCTTATCGTATCAGGTGTAAACTCGACCTTGGGTAGGGCTTCCTCTCCGTTCTCATTGATGCCGGGAAGAACATCACAGGTTGCCAATAATGTAGCGGCTGCGGCGAAAATGGTGGATTGAGCAAAGTGCATCCCAGGGCACACTCTCCGCCCAAAGCCGAACACGATATCTTGAACTTTTTCCATTTCTTCATCTTTCCCATTATATCGGCCAGGAGAGAATTTCATGGGTTCATCATATATTGATGGATCATGAAGCATATGCCTTCGAAAAAAAATACATCAACGAACTGAAAAGGTTTCGATTTGATAACGTACCAGATATTAGCCATAATCAGCGAACCCTTAGGGATCAACATCCCGTTGTATTCGTCGTCTTGGGTTGATGCATGCGGAATACCTAAGAAGCGTCAAAGGTATCATACAACGAACCAGAGTAATTGAGGAAGAACCGTTAGCAACACATACCAAGTGGAAGGGGCGGTGCCCATCGCAGTGTTTCGGCAATGATACTTCTGACATATGGAAGGTGGGGCTGATCCGATACCAAAGGCAAGCGCTCTCTCCCCACAACCTCATCAAGCTCGGCTTGGGCCTTCTTTTGAATATCCGGGTTGAGAATCATGGCCATCACGAAACTCATAATAACAGAAGTGGTCTACTCATGTTTTAACTTTTAGCAATCCATATCCAAAGGGACGGTAAAAGCAAAACGAACCGTTTCTAATGCGCCTCCCATCATGGTGACCGCCGCCCAAACCAGTCGCTCCTCGTCTTCTTTGTCCCAGGTTTCACCCTCCTCCATCAAATAGTTTCCACAGAAGTTGGGCATCAGAGCTTTACCATTATCCTGGAGAGAGATAGCAACGAATAGAATTCGCGAACACCCTTGTGACACTGAAGCAGTAGGGACGTACGAGATTGTCTTTGGAAAAATTAAATGGCACCCAAGCCGAATCATCCAAAATAACTTTCCATCTTTGCGCAGTTTGAAGAAATCCTGTACCCGGGAATGATGGAGGGATGTGTTTGACTGAAGACTTTGATGTTAAAGCTAGGCTACGCTGAGTTAACATCAGGTATCGAAAGCGACTTACGCCAAGGTAAGAAATCAACAAAAAAGCTTCCAGGAGCAGCAGTCTTCGCAAAATTATCTAAAGCTAGCAATGGCTGGGCTAAGATGGGGTCATCCGCTGACTTCACATCGTATCCATAGGTCGTTCGAATGATGATTATACCGACCCGGCTAAACTGTTGTATTAGTATGGACGGTATAGAGGCTTCATAAATGAGACAGTTAAACATACAGGTGCACTTGTGTTAATAAATTGTCGGGGTCTTCGAAAATACTTTGAACGAAGAGTCGTGCCTGCTCGTTTTGGAGTTCATGATATTGGGTGCAGTTTGTGAATGTAAACTCTTGAGCGAGAAGACGTCGTTGTTTTCTCCAAGCCTCACCAAACGGTAGCAAGGTGAATGATCGATCATATCCACAGCTGTTGAGAGCGCCAAACTCTGTCATAAGCCCAACGTTTGGTATCTTCTATGTAGCATACACTCACAGTGAGGCCATTTGCTATATTTTCTTGGATCAAAGACTTCTCGCTGGCAGATTGGACAAGGGCGCTCACCAAAACTGGTCTATCAGAGTAGATGCTTGATCTCTTATCCAGTAATTCTCGCGCGACATGTGCTGAATTGATGACGATAATGGGTTGACCCAAAGCGTCCACATGGATAATATCACCTTCAAAGAGAAATCGAAAGAAATTGCAGCTACTGAATAGACAGAAGCGCGCCTACCATATTTCTTACTCCAGTCAGAAAATACCAACCAACCCGACTTTTGAGGGATTTGATGAGCGTTGCCAATTACAGGCAAAGGTTTAGGACCAGAGGAAGGTGTGATTTGCGCCGGCGGGCAAATGAGAACAATAGGACTGCGCCGAACGAAACCGCGGAGACAAAAGTAGAAGTAGAAAGGACGGTGAGCGAATTTAACTTTATCTTTTCCATCTTGGAAGTCGTGCGGTTGAGGACAAAGGGCTGACAATCATGATGCGCAACTGAATTCAAAAGACACTTACCCACCCTTGTCACTGAGGTCTCGGCATGTTATGGAAATTCTCTGAAGGAACAACACGCGCGTTAAAGTCGACGGTAGCAATGCCACGCGAGAGCGCTCATTGATCCCACATATAATCGCAATAATGAGGGTAAAGTCGTTGGAATCCCAGCCATACATATACATAATTAACTGCAGTCGGAAAAGGGGTAATGCTTACCGTTCCCAACCCCCCCAAGATTGCACTGAGCACCCGGACATCGTGTCCAACTGTATATTGTGACGGAGTAAGAACGATGTGCCACGGACCAATTTTTCTCGTGATGGCGGTATCTATTGCAACACTTGCTGACTCGAGTGGGTCCAGCACATGTGTGGATGATACTACTGCTCCTTACCACGAATCAATGTACCTGGAATTTTAAGTTCAAGCTCTTATCGCATTATGTGGGAGGAATTTCCCCCTGAAATTGAGATAGATCAATGTTTCAATCTGTCAGATCGATGTAGTTGCACACAGGCTTGTTAATGTGTTCCGGGTCTTCATGTGGCAATGTGACTCTCTGAGACTTTAATCTTGCTTCAAACAGTCTTCGAGGATCAATAATCGGGTGTTGCCTGTGTTCTTGACGCGGAGCATAATCGGAGTTTAAATATTTCCATATGTCGTCACAAATCCCGAACCAGCCTACCCCTGAAGCCAATCTGAAGTTTGAACGAGAACGTCAGAGCGACACGCACCGCATCACACTCTATCAAACGTTTCTCGACATAGATCATTCTTGTCCATTAAACTCGACATGTTCCTTTATTCCACTTTAGATGATGTGAGTAAATTGCGTTGTATAACATCAATAACGGTATCATAATATCGGAGTGACGTCGAGCGTGCAGTTGACAGGAGGAAGGGTATGAAGCGCACCGAAGGGAGAAACGCATCGGTGGATGCGGAGCGCTATTTCTAGCGAGCTCATATGCTCTTCATATACTATAATACTTACCCGGAAGAACCGATGGAAGGTGCTTGGGCAACGGGCAATGCCTCCCTGCTTAAAGGGTAGAAGAACATTGAACACCGGAGTGCGATGACCTGATCACACGACCCCGACGAGGCTGTATCTTGTTGTCTCCTGTGGGCTTCAGGCGAATAAGCATCCTATTAGAGAAAATAATTTCCAACTTCAAGACAAAGATGCCTATGTATGGTGGAATGACCATGCTGAAGTTGATTGTCTACGGTACTCATCGATTGATTGGCTATCGAGAGTGTATCAGCTCCACTAAATAGGACATGTTCGAGCTTGTGGATCAATGCACTTCAGAAGAGAGAGCGCAAAGTCCGTATCACAATAATTCGACGAAGAATAACGCACACAATGCCTTCCCGAATGTATGTTGGTGGTCGGGAAGGAGAACACGAGGCTCGCGACCATGACGTCGTCAGTTGACCCGAAGCGTAAACCTGCTTTTCTCGACTGATGGCCCACCAACCACTGTTTTTTTGTTCTTCGGTCAAATAACGCAAATGGGTTGGGGCAAACGAGCAACGGTATTCCAAATATTTTCGAAAAGAATACAACGCAGTGGAGTCCACAACACGACTAATCTCGTAATTAATAAGAGAAGACAATAAAACTGATAAAACATATGTAAAATCAATTATGTGTCTCGTACGTCGAATATATTGGTTATTCTGTTCGGTGGCGTCTATACCAATAAAATATTGCTCTTTGGAGTTGTAGAAAGCAGTCCGCTTGGTTCGTCGTAATTCGATTCACCTCGAGAGTTGGATCAGTTGTCCGGGTCGGGGGTATCCGAAATTTTATAAACTATTTTCTCTGCGTGTATCTGAAGAAAAAATGACGGAATATTAATTATCCAATAGCTCAATCAGGAGGTAGAGGAACGCGTGTAGTCGCGATACGCACCTTGCCTGACAACATGTATGCGAAACCCTCTTCGACACTTGCCAGACCCTTCGAAAACAATTTGATGGGACCTAGCGTGAGTTTCTTTTCCTCGAGGAGCTGCCCAATGAGTCGATTATACTTGACACCATTGGGATAATGGTCCGGGTTTGCGGGCACGCTGATGCCTGGTACATCGATAGCCTGAAACGCGTGTTGCGATGGCCAGTAGTTAGCATTGTCGGCTTGATGAGAAACGAGGTTGGGCAGCGCGTCCAGACTTACCTCACCCCATAGGGAATATACAAGAACAAGTTCAGTTTTTACACCCTTCTTGCGAGTTTCGTACGGCAGCATTGTCACGATAGTTCCGCCTTCTTTGCTGAGAGACCCGCTAACCTGAACAGGCGATGTTCCGCTGCTGTAGCAGTCGATGGCATACCGAAGCTTACCGCCGGTGGTAGCCACAATCTTCTTTTGCGCCCTGGAATCGGAGTAATCAAAAACTTCAACGGCCCCGAGACTTTTCACGAAGTCAAAGCTTTTCGGAGAACAGGTGGCAACAACGCGCAAGCCCGAGAGTTTTGCGATCTGAATTGCGTATTGGCCGGTATGAGATGATCCGGACCAGACGAGGATATCAGTGACCTCCTCTGGAGTCGGATCCAAGGGGGTCGGAAGGTTCAGAGTTTGGTAAAGAGCCTGACAAGCTGCATAACAGGAGACACCCAGCTGAGCACCGAGCTCAAAAGGCACGTCGTCTGGCAGGGGGAAAACGAGAGCGGGATCCGTTACTACGTATTCGGAAAAGGCTCCATTGGGGTTGATATCTGCGTGGCATGACGATCGTATCGTGCAAGTGTCGGCAGTTTTGAGTTTGGTTGGGAGAATTGACTCGTCAGGTCGCTATCGATGTGAGAAGGAAGGAACAACCTACTTCCTCGCACGGCACCAGCGATTCTGTCTCCTAACCTTCGCGACAACTCTACCGGTACCGCTTCTCCAACTGCTACGATGACCCCCGCAAAATCTGAACCCACGATATTTCCGGCTCGCTTGTCCAAGATAATAGATTTACCTGCAATTTTCAAGATATAAAATGCAGAAAATTTGATGATGGACTCATTAGTGTATCTGTTCGAAAGACACTGAAATGCGAGTGTGAGAACTTACAGTCGGTATGATTTTGAGCACAAGCTTCGACTTTGACCAGGATCTCGTTTGGCTTTGGAGAAGGAACGGGTACGCGTTTGAGCTGGAACTTTCCGTCGCCACAAGTGACAATTGCACGCATTGTCTCGGGAGTCATGTTGATAGTGAGGCTTTAGGAAGAGAATTCAGGTAGCAATTCACTCTTTGAAAGATTCGGCGAGGATTTATCAGTAAAAACACGATATGGGTGGGAAGTACTGAGGCCAGATCGTCACTTCTGCACGTAAGTCATCTAACGCGTGGCTCTTAATGAGGCCGTAGGCCCAAGTAATCAAATGAGAAGCCTTCGAAATGGTGGGATGGGAGGTCACAGCATCTCAAATCGAATTTGATGAGGCTAGCAATTTCTCCTTGGTTCGTTAGACCTCCTAGACCAGATGTAATCGGAATGTAGAATAAAATGGTAATTTAGTGTTGTATTGATGCCGACAACCCCATGTCTGAGAACTTGGACCATATAGGATCATGAAAACAATTGTTTTGAGAGCCTGACGGTACAAGGCGGACTCGAGGCATGATAATTGAGTCTTTTTCTGAGGCGAGCTGGGTTAAAAAAGGTGAAGGTCATAAAGCTGACCTTGAGGTAGTTGCTTGAATAATTGAACCTGTAATTATGCAGATCGGCGTTGGGCGGGTGTTGAGTCATTTGCCAGTGAACCAGTGTTTTGAACGGGCTGCCTGGGAGTAAGGACCCCGAAACCTGTGACGGTGACATATGCAGTATGTTCAATTCTCAAAGGCCATACGGAACCCAATTAGGAAATATGCTTGCATCTCGTTACGAACCATGATCTCGACTGCTAATTGTCTACCATTGTCCAAGAAAAATTAATCCAAACCTACACGGTCTGGTATCAAACCTGATCATTGTATGGATCTCATGTCTCCGAAGGCGTTAGTCCGCTTTCTGTCACTCAAAAATAATGAGTTCGGGGAGACGGCCCAATATCAAACTGAGCGGAGGTGATATAAAACAAAACATGCGGGTCCTTGCAACCGCACTTAACTAACCGCGCCCTCTTCACCTAATTCCTGCTCTGGGAGACTGTACAATGTCGCCGCCTATTGCAATAGTAAGTTATATCCCTTTCCTCATCTTTCCCACTGGTCTTCAACTCCGTTTCAAGGTCGGCGTCTCCGTTGAGCTACCTAGTGGTGATTATTCCACGGAAAACCTTAACCATCAGTCATTTTTCGGTGAAGCTTATGGAGTAGCTCCCCAGGACCGTTTTAATTTACAAGCGTATGTTTATTTCTCTTGTCGTCACCTTGCAGTCGCATCTGACCCGTTGATCTAGTTGGAAGGGAACAGGCTTGGGTAAAATTCATGTTGATAAGGGTGCTTTTTTGAAGAACATCGATACCTTTGACAATGTCGAGTTTGGTATCTCGTCCAAGGACGCGCAGACCATGGCCCCTGCTAGCCGAAAGCTTCTCGAGAACAGTTTCCTTGCCTTGCTTGATTCAGGCATCAATTACCGACTAAAGAGTGTTGGGTGCTATATGTCTGGCACCTCTCTGGAATTGACCAACGTATCAGATCCCGTGAGTCTCTAGATTTCCGCTTGTAAGTTTTTGCCTAACCCATTTTCTGATCTTAGGACGAGTATGATGCGAAAGGATCCTTCGCTGGCTACCCTTCCATGATCGCCAACCGCATTTCAAATCACCTGGACCTGTTGGGTCCTTCTATTCCTATGGATACTGCATGCAGTTCCACTCTCACTGCCATGCACCTGGCAGTTCAGGCTATTTCTAACGGGGATTGTGAGGCAGCCCTTGTCGGTGGCTGTCAGTTAAACCACCGGTATGAAATTTCTTTATTGTTTGGAGTTCATTCATTTACCTAACACACAATACCACCCTTAGTTTCATTGATTGGATGACCTACAGCCAAGGTTCGCTACTTGCCAAAGATGGCAAGTGCAAACCTTTCGACAGCAAAGCCGATGGGTCCGTGGCTTTATGCGATTTTGTTTCTTATGTTTTGCTGACAGCCCTTAATTTTGCATCCACAGGTTTTCTCGAGCTGAAGGTTGTGCTGTCGTTGTCATTAAGCGCCTCGAGGACGCAATCCGAGATAACGACCACATTTACGCAACTGTACGTGCCCTTGGTCCTGTTCTGGTCTTTAGACGGCGGTAAGCTAATCCATTTGACAGATTCTGGGAACAGCAATCAACTCTACTGGTGGTGCTGCACCCCCAGGTGCACCCGTTGGCGAATCTCAGCGTGATGCAATGATTCATGCATTCAAGCGTGCAGGGAAAAGTCCCCGTGATGTTGATTTCGTGGAAATGCATGCCACGGGTAAGAAGGTTTCGCTTTGCTCCAGTCACAATCTGATATATTTTATTTCTCCAAGGAACCGCTAAGGGAGACCCTACCGAGGCGAACTGGGTCGGAGAACACTTCCATCGTGCAGACGAGCTGCTTGTAGGCAGCGTGAAAGGAAATATAGGGTGCGTTTTTTATTTGCCAACTTTTTTAAAGAATCCTTCGCTTATCTTATCTGTGTAGTCACACTGAAATCGTCGCGTTTTTGGCGTCGTTGTCCAAGTCCATCTCAATTTTGAACAATCGGGTTATTCCACCTCAAGTCAACGTTCGAGAGCTCAACCCAGCCATCAAATGGAACGAATATCGCTTGCGCCTTCCTCTCGCCCCAACTCCTCTCCCCTGCCGCTCAAGCGACAAGTCTTTAATTGCAATTGCTGGTTCAGGTATCGGAGGCTCCAACGGCCACGTGGTAATCGAAAGTGCCCCAGCTTTCGTTCCCCTGGTCGCACAGGAAGACGGCGTCAAACGTCCCACACTCGTGACTGTCGGCGGACTTTCATCAAGAGCTGTTGCTGCATTCGCAGATACTCTCAAGGCCAACTTCGAGAATTATCTCGATGACCTTCCAGGACTCTCAACCGTACTTGGAAGGCGAACCAAGCAAGCAACTTGGAGATCCTACACCATCTTGGGTGCCACTCAGTCTTCTCTTCCCGAGGTTCCAGCAGCCCAGCACATTCCTCGCATTCCCAACTCGCTCGTCTGGGTATTCTCAGGACAGGGCCCTCAGCACAAGGACATGGGTCGCGAGCTTTTCGAGACGTTCCCTGTCTTCAGGGAAAGTATACTGGAGATGGACGAAGTTTTCAAATCCGTCACCGGCAGCTCTATAATCACAGACTACGGTCTTTTCCATGGAACTGGCGTCCTTAGCCTGCCTGATGTTTGGCCGATCCGCCTCGTTCTCCCTTCCATTGCTATCTTCCAGATCGCGCTCTTTGATTTGCTGACCAGCCTCGGTGTCAAGCCTGATGCCATTGTGGGACATTCCGCCGGAGAGACTGCCATGCTCTACGCGTCTGGTGCCGCACCCAAGGCGATGGCTGTCGAGTTGGCCATCATCCGAGGGCGCTCTTTCACCCCTATTGAGCAACTCGGTGGTACCATGGCTGCTGTCTCTTGCAATGCCGAGGATATGCAGAAGGCAATCGACGAGTATCGCGTCGACAACAACCAAGGCACAGTCGACATCGCGTGTTTCAATGCCCCATCTGCTGTCGCCATTGCAGGAGATGAGATTGTCATCGACGCGATTGTGAAGAAGTTCGACGAGCGTCGTATTTTCGCTCGCAAGATTCGTACCAAGGTGCCATTCCACTCCTCCATGATGGAGTGGGTCAAGGATGGATATGTTGATGCTTTGGAAGATCTCTTCAAGCGCTATCCTGGAGACCATCACCCACAAGTCCCTGTCTTCTCGACTTGCACAGGCAAACTTTTCGAGGGCACTTTCGACGCCGATTACTTCTGGGCCAACACACGCTCCCCTGTTCGGTTCACTGAGGCTATGGATAGCATCAAGGCTGCCCATGCCAGCTCGACTTTTGTCGAATTTTCCCCTCATCCCGTTCTCGCTTCCTACGTCACCTCTATGGCGTCTGAGTCTTCGACCGTCTTCCACTCCGTTCAGCGTCCAAAGAAGGGTGCCGCATCTACAGAATACGTTGATATCCTACACTTGCTCGGAAAGATTATGACTGCTGGTCACAACAACGTCGACTTCACTGCTCTCAACCACCGCAAGTGCTCGCAGTTCACCATTCCTCTTCCTGCCTACCCCTTCGTGAAGAAGACATATCCGTTGTACCCCGACACTCCTGCGATGGCCAAGCAACTCATGTCCCCTCGCGGTCCTCTGAACCATCCTTTCCTTCGCATGAACAAGGAGACTCATCCCACCCTAGCCGAGCACGTTATCAGAGGGGAGCCCATCATGCCCGCAGCTGGCTTCCTTGAGATGGTATACTCGTTCTTGAAATTTTTGAAATTAAATTTAAACTAATGTTATTTCAAGGCTCTCGAATTTGGCGCTCCTACATTGATGAACGTCAACCTCCGATCAATCCTTTCGTTGTCGTCGGAGAAACCAGTTCAGGTTGACATCAAGCTCGATGGAGCTTTTTGGAGCGTCCATTCCACCGCTACCTCCAAAGTACACGGCAGCGGCTCGGTATCTGTAAGTTTTTTTTATTGTGCTGTTTCTTTTAATCGTGGCGGCTGATGCCGTATCCCCATCAGAAACTCCATGCAGACGGCTATCTCTCCTACGAGGTTCCAATGACCTTACCTCCGCTCGATATCAGAGCGGTGCGCAGCAGATGCCCGGATCACGTTGGGTCTGGTACGTTATCCTGTCCTATCTCTCCCTTTTACGCCGAAGAAAGCTCATACCTCCTCTCCGCGTTTAGCCTTTTACCCGTCTCTTTCCTACTTCTCCAACTACGGGCCTCCGTTCCAACGCGTAACCAGCGTTTTCTATGGCCGTAACGAAGCAATTGCGTCCATTAATGGCTTGGATGACGCTCTACTACGGTTCGTTATTTTTTCTGGAATTTTTTCAATAGCATTTATTGACTCTATTTTTAGTGAGGGCAGATATCTACTCCACCCTACCATCTTGGACGCGTGCATCCAAGTCACGGCGTACAAGCCATTCCACGGCGATTACGATCCCAACGTGTACTATCTGCCGGCTCACCTTGACTCCGTGGTTGTCCATGAACCACTCAAGGACGCGTTCTTCCCGTCACACATTTACGCCCATGTCGAACTCAAGAAATGGACGCCGAGTACGTATTTTATTCCTATGTTTTAATTTTGTGACCATGCTAACCTATTCCCTTTCCCAGCCGGAATGCATTACGATATCTCACTCGTCAACGATAGCGGTGTCCGACTGTGCACCTTCTTTGGATTGGAAGTCGCCAAGCACCACATTAACCCAGTGATGGACATCTCTCGTCCATTTGAAGCGACACGCCAGCCCGTTTTCCATCAAGAGCGCAAAATCACCAACCTTGCAGTTGACTTTGCAGAGCGCGCCGAGTTATTTGGTGCCTTGGATAAGGTCATCATCAGACAGGGGGCATTGAAGAAGTCGGGGTCTTCGGGGTTCGTACTTTTTTTTTGATTTATTTCACAAAATGCTAACTTATTTTTTAGGCCGATTGATCTAAGGTCGTTTGGTCCTAAGCTCAACCGCCAGTGGAGCACGTATCTTGAGACCCTCAACGCTTCCGAGGTATTTAGATTTTCAACTTCCAGAGATTGTTTTGACGAACCTCAACAGAACCTTGT
Organism: Panaeolus papilionaceus; assembly: GCA_015501605.1. Classification (NCBI taxonomy): domain Eukaryota; kingdom Fungi; phylum Basidiomycota; class Agaricomycetes; order Agaricales; genus Panaeolus; species Panaeolus papilionaceus. The sequence continues at coordinate 694,456 of JADNRZ010000012.1, read as the reverse complement.
GCACGAGGGACCGCAATTCGACGCTGTCATTGCAACCTCAGTTGTCGCCCTTCGCGACGCTCTGACATCGATTTGCAAGAACACCAGCAAGGTCGTCGACATTCTCGTGATCAGCAACAGTAATTCATTCTCCTTGTTGTTGTTTCTTCTCGTTACTCATTTGTTTTGCAGTTAAAGACGAGAGTCTTCCCACTTCCCTCACCAAGCTCTTTGCGGAGTTCGGCTCGTCCTACCTACAGCTGTTCTTCAACAGCAAACACATTTCCGCTTCTCCCTCAGTGTCCAACGGAATTGTGAGGAAGGTCAGCGTCAACTTCACGCCAGACGGCCCAGATGGTATTCAAGATCAACTCTTTGACATCGTTCTCACCATCAATGTTGCCAACGCCGAGGTCACTCCCACCATCCTCGCCAAGAACGCTCAGGAACTTCTCGTTCCCGGCGGTACTCTTATCGTTACCGAGCGCAACATGTCGTCCTGGGATAATGGCGCACTTGGTACCCTATGGTACAACGCCACCTACGGACAACCAACCGCAGCTGATACCTACGCTCTCGACAAGTACTCTGAATCTCTCCAGGAGGAAGAGTTGAACGTCCTTCACACACGTTACATGGAGGAGATTGATCCCTTCCATTTCATACTCATCGCACAGAAGGCGGCTTTCGTTCTTGGTGCTTCACCCAAGACCCCAGTTTTCGACTCCGCTGAAGACTTCGTCTACACGTACAACTTCGGTCAAGAGATGGATCTCCAATGGGAGATTTCCGGCTTGAACGTCCTCCAGAAGCTCAACATCTGGATTACTGCGACTGAGGGTCGCGATGCTGGTGCAGCGCAGGGCTTGACTCGTGCCTTGAGGAGGGAGTACGTTTCTTGGACGGTGCGACTTGTGATCTTCCCCGCCAAATACGACGACGATGAGCGCCAAAACATCATCGAAACTCTCCCAGCGGAGTTACGTCAGGAGCGCGAGATTTACATCTCAAAGGACAAGGAAGTCCTTGTCTCACGACTCGTCCCATATGCCCTTCCTGGTCTCGCTGCCGCTAAGGCTAGCAACGAGAGTTCCAATTCTACCATGCCACCTCATCACATCTCTGTCCGACCCCTATCTTCCTCTGTTCAAGGTCAAATTGCTGGCTTTGTCGCCAAGGTCGAGGACGGTAATCTCTCAGAGATGAAGCGTGGAGCCATCGTCGTTGGGCTCACCGACAAGCCCATCACCGATGTCCTCAGTCTGGACGCCGGCAGCGTCTTTCAAGTTTCGCCCAGCCTCATCAAAGATGCCGAGTTCGTCTCCAATGTCATTCCTGGCCTCGTCACCTCGCTTTTGGCCCCTGGACTTGCCACATTCTCTCGCTCACACCGACTGGCCTCCATGCGGATCCTTCTCACCCACTCCGACTCGCTCATGGGTCAGAATATCATGGCAACTTTGTCTCGTCATTGTGCCTCCATCGACCGCGTCACTCAGGATACCAACCTGTTTGAGTTGTCCAAGTTGATCGGATCGACCTACGACCTCGTCATCTCAGGGTACACCGACAGGCCCTATGTTCAGATGCTCAACGCTATTCAGCAAGATGGCGGCAAGACCTTCCTTTGGAACGAGCCTTCTTCAGGTCTTAGGGACATCTTGAGATCCGACCCCTGCACCGTTGGAGATGCCTTGCGTCAGGCTCTGGAAACCATCGACGTCGACATTTGCTCGATGAAGCAAGCAACTGCTGAAATCAACTCTCAGCTCAGCAATGGTGTTGAAGCCAAATCCGGCGGAAGCTCCAGTCAAACTCAATTTGACCCAGCCAAGGCATACGTGATTCTCGGTGGTATCGGTACTATTGGCGCCCATCTCGCCATGTATATGTATCAAGTAAGTTTCTTCTGCGTGTTGTTAGCGACATTTTCTGACCCCCTTCGCAGCATGGTGCCCGCAGGATCGTATTGACTTCCAGATCCGGAAAGCATAGTCTCAAGAAGAACCCCAATGTGATCATCAGCCGCATGCTCGACTACCTTACCGAATGTCCCGACCTTCAGCTAACCTTCCATGCAGTCGATGCAACCGCACCAGACAGCATGGGTGAGTTGGTGAATGAACTCGGTCGCGATACCATTGGGGGTTGCATCATCCTCACCGCTGTCCTTTCGGATCGCGTCTTCAACCATCTGAGCGAGGAAGAGTTTACGACTGTCTTCCATGCCAAACTTGGCGCATTGGAGACTGTCAAGCAAATCGTCGATGTGGAAAAGTTGGAGTTTGTGTGCTCGTTCACCTCCGTCTCTGGCTTGTTTGGCTTTGGAGGCCAGACCAACTATGGAGCGTAAGTAGACACTACCTTTTGGTTAGAAACAATTCGTACTCAATGACTTTTCAGTGCCAACACTGCCCTCGAGGAAGAGACTTCTCGCATTCCCAACGGGTTCTCTTTCGTCTGCCCAGGAGTACTCGACTCCACTCTGATGTTGGCTGGAACGGGAGAAGAGAGTGTTGCCCGATTAAACCACCACATTCCGTGGTCGGTTTCAGCTGAAGGTACATATTTCACATACTGGATGCGAGTAGGCTTACTCATTTTTCATAGATATGATTGCCTTCTTCGACGACGCCATGTTCAGGTTCCAGCATGGCCAGAGCGTCGGACGCTATGTTCCCGATCTCAACTGGGAAGGACTCGAAAGGACTCAAGGTATCCCGCGCATCGGTCACCATTTGATCCCCAGCTCGTCTACAGAGGTCCATGAGGATCAAGACGATATGGAGCGCATGGCGGATATCGTCCGTGGTGTCCTCGATATCCCAGCCGCCGACTTCTCCCCTCACGTTCCTTTGACGGCCTACGGTATCGACTCTCTGTCCGCGTCCCGTATCTCCTTCCTGCTCCGCCCCTTTGTCGAGGTCACGCAGATTCAGCTCTTGGCCGATCTCGCTCTCAACGATCTCTGTCCACAATCTGATGAAGAGTTAGAAACCGAGACGCCGCAGGAGATTCAAAAGCCTGCCGCACCCAAGACGAAGACAGTCTTGATGGAGGAAATGCTCCAAAAATATGCCGCCGACCTGACTCCTGCTGAGGAATCGGAGTCACCGATCGTTGCAACACAGGAGGCTGCACTCATCACCGGCACAACAGGTACCCTCGGAGCACACGTCCTCTCACAGCTCCTTCAACGGCCAGAAATCGGGCGTGTGTATGCACTCAATAGAAGTCACGCTTCGTCATCCCTCCTGGATCGCCAGAAGAAGATCTTCTCTAGAGAAGGCCTTGACCTCAGCTTGATCGACTCTTCAAAACTGGTGCTCCTAGAGGGTGATTTGACGAACACTGAGCTTGGATTAAGAGCAGAACAGTTGGACGAGCTCTTGTCTTCTGTTACGCACATTATCCACAATGGTGTGTATCCCCTTATTTTTTTCTTACGCAAATATTTAACAAACTTTTCTTCAGCTTGGGCTGTCGATTTCCTGACATCGCTTTCGGACCACGAGGACCTGATTCAAGGCACTAGAAACCTCATTGACTTCGCTCAACGCTCACGCTTGTCCATGAAGCCTTCACTATCATACATTAGTACGATAGGAATCTTCCAAGGTACGGTATTCGTCTGCTCAAAACCGCGAACTTGTACTCACTCTTTATCAGATCCCAAACAAGCGGGTCATACCAGCTATGCACCTGAAGAACCCGTTCTTGATCCAAAGGTTGCGATTCAAACTGGTTACATTGAATCCAAGTGGGTTGCAGAACGCCTCTTCCAGCTCGCCGCTGAAAAGGGGGGTTTGAAGACCAACGTCATTCGTGTCGGTCTTCTCACCGGTAGCTCAAACGGTAGCTGGGATTCTTCTCAGTGGTTGCCTGCCATTGCTCAGTCAGCGACCTACCTTGGCTGCTTACCCGAGGGTGACGATGTACGTTGGCATATCTATATATCACGTATCTTGTGCTTATTTCTCCTCTAGCTCATCTCCTGGATCCCGGTTGATGTTGCCTCATCTGCGATTGTTGAGATGCGACAAGCGACTTCTCCCACCGGCCCAGAGACCCTTCATCTAGTTCATCCCAGCCCTTCTCGCTGGAGAGATATTATGACCCCTCTCGCAGAGATTTTTAACGTCCCTCTTGTTCCTTACCTGGAGTGGTTCGCTCGCCTGGAAAGCTCTGCTAGGCAGGCTGACGGCAACAAATCATCTCCTTCCTCCTCCCGCGCCGCCCTCAAGCTCACACACTTCTATCGCATCGCTCTTGGTTCTTCACCAGACGTTACAGAGAGCATGGGTCTCCTCCCCAACGTCTCTAGCGAGAAGGGCTTCCGCGCATCTGCCACCCTCCAATCTGACTGCCTCACTTCTTTGGGTCATGAAGACGTGAACAAGTGGGTTGCATATTGGAGGTCCATCGGCTTCCTTCCTCCTGCATAAGCTTCTTCGCATTCATCATTGTATCTTGCATTGCATTCGCACATCGCACATTCGCACATTTGCACGTAGTAATCATTACCGGTTTAATCCGCATTTTCGACCTTCATTTCCATTTTATCCTTATTTTTCTTCGATATTCATTACTTGTAGGCAAACGGAGGTTCTGAGAAAGCTTAGATTTAATTTTCATTAATTCAGCCCCGTTTTCGTCATCTCATGTCATTCTTGTATTTTTCAGTCACTCACATCATTCGCTGGCATTTCTTCTGTATATACTTTATATATCACTCTACTTTATCGCATATTTTGGCATTCTTTTCATTGTAGAACATTACTCGTGAATGGATTGTTCGTGTTTTATTGCCTTGTGTAGCCTTTATATCGTAACATTAATACCATTAAAGGTTTCAACTGGAGAGGTCGATCGTGTGGTGGTACAACACACCAGAATGTGATCATAAATTTACGAAGTCGTTCCAAAATAATTGTACAATACTAATACACATTTAAATAAGCATACAGTGTATTTTCATAATTCATTAAGCAAGAGCCAAACCTAGAGTCGCCATATGAATCCACCATTTCAACGCACTGTCCAGAGGTATAAAATGACACCCGAAAGCAGAGAATGGGACGAAGGTTGTCATTACTTCTGAGTGGAACGGTCAACGCGTGAGAAGTCCTCAAATGGGTTCGCATTTTCCGCCGTCGCAGCTGGTGTTGAGAAGGGATATTTTGGGGAAGCGGGGGAGGTTGGGCTACGCTTAGGTTCATCGGCGTCCAGTCGTGGGTGCGAAGGAGATGTTGGGCTCGGAAGATCCCCTAGTTGGAAAGGTCTACCAGCGGTTTTGTTGTCGTTGGGGAAGGTAAACCTGTCTGCCCATACCCTGTTACCAGAGGAGGAGCGTGAACCGCGTCTGACACCCCTCTTCCGTCTCCAGTACAGCAGGAAGAGGATAAGAAGTCCAAGGAAGGCAACACCCCCTATAACACCCCCTATTATCGCGCCTAGGTGGCTGTGACTCCCATGGCCGGGCGATGTGTTGACGTTTCCTGGACCAGATGAACCACCCGACGTCGGTGTCACCGTTGCGAATGTTGGGACAACAGTCGCAGAACCCACAGTTGTGCTATTGATCGTCGCATTTTCGATAATAATATAATCTAAAAATAGACGAGTGTCTGCGTCCGTGCCCAGGAAGGTGACAAAGAGGTTGTGAGGGGCGTCTGAGAGGCCCTCAATTCGGAACATGGTCTGGTTGAATAAATGGCTTGAGGGAATCGGGGAAGTTGTGAGGAAATTCACGGGCGGCTTTCCATCGATGGAATATGATGCGCTTGCTAGAACCTTGCTACCGCGATCCAAAGTGGATGCCATCCAGGTTAGAGACGAGCCTATGGGGTTTGAAATCAGAAATAAAGTTTGAATACAACAGAAAAGGATTGCCAGTACCGTAAAAGCTCAGCATGACCTCTGCCGATGTCTGCCCAGTTGACACACCCGGAAACCCTGGAATAACCTCCCATTCTCCCTCGTAACGAATCAGAGAGTCGTCATAAGCAAGCTTCACAGCAGTGTTCTGAATTGGTGTCGAGGAAGAGGGGACATATTGTATTTGGTCCAAACTCATGTCGGAGAACTGGCCACCAGCTACTTCCATCACTAGGGTATGGGAGGTGTTTTCATCAAGGTTTTCCACATGACAGAAGGGCCAATTGATGCCGTGTACAGTGATTGGGTATTCGGCATCCAGGGGATTGTTATCAATGGTACAGCGCCAGGGCGCCATCGGACGCGCAGAGGGTCCTGCCATTGGCAATGTCACAGACCCAAACATGGTCGCGGACGACCCTTCGAAAAGAGTCAATAAAAATCCAAGCAGAGGGACTCAAGTAATCCTACCTTTGAAGGTGTAGGTCACGGTTCCACTCGTCTGAGTCCGGTGCTGTGTAGACAGGAAGGGCAAGGTGTTGCGGTCCGACGTGTTTGGATCGAGGCTCACCGCCTGCCAAGCTCCTCCATACTGAATTCCAGCATTGCCATCGTCCACAACGATTGGGCGAACAGGTCCCACTGACATTGCTAAAGGTGGGGTGGAAGGGAGGGATGAACAAAGAAACTTGAATTTCGTCCATGCACACCTTAAATGCCATGACTAGATAAGGAACCTCCGCATTAGCAGAATCACAACGTCTTGCAACGTCGATGAATCACACATAGGGCCAAGCAAGGTCTGGTTATTTTTGGGCAAGGAGACGGCATTTCCTCGCAGATGTTCTTGATTAGATCGGTAACGTAACAATGTGGGGTTGAAAGAGTTGAATCGTTGTCGGAATTCACCTGCTCTCCGGAAATCCTAGAGCCATCCATCCAACACCGGAAAGCACAACGGATGAGGTAAAACGCGTCCAGAATCTGCTTCAGATATGCGAGTGTATTGCCTGTTCGTAGATGTTGCTCAAAACGCCGAGCGGTGTTGCCACGTCAAGCAAATGCATACGGCCAATACCATCCTATCAAAACCTAGAGCACCATGCTTGCATTGACATAAGGTCCGGTTGATATTAAGAGGTGCTGTAGACAAAGTGCTTGCGGTCCGAGTGCTAGAATAGCCTACACGCACAAACTGAGACGCGAAGACCCTGTTATCAGTCCTAAAATCAATGCCATTCAGTGGTTCCCGTATTCGGAAGCGCAAGGTCATATGGTGATGTCGTGGCTTACTTGACAAGCACAAGACAACGAAGTCCCGATACAACCCCAACTGAACTATTCACGCTGCGTTCCATTATTCCAGTGACGGTTGTGTTTATATTTGAAAAGATATGTGATAGTTTGATGAACGTTTGAATGGACGCTCCAAGATGCAAGCATTAGCGGAAATGAGCTGTACTAATCTTTGGATGCTCCATGCTTCGTGTGTTGTTGTCCTAACTTTAAAACTGTTCAAAGATCTGTCAGTGTGGACAATGCAAACAAGGTGTTGCCAGTGTGAGGGTCTAGATGTCCCATAGTTTTGTTTACCAAAGCGGCGAATACCAAATAAAGCGATGAGTCTGTGCAGTCAGCCGGCCAGTTGTATAACTTGTATTGTTACAGAGGCAGTCAGTGCCACCAGTGCGTCCCATCCCAAACTCTTCAGTAACGGCAAATGAAATGAAAATGCAAAAAAAAAAAAAAGAGGTGCGTCAGTACCATTACCCAAAAACTCAGTTCTTTCAAAGACTCAGTCCTTGAAGAAACTTTGAAAAGGATTATAGGGTCCACCAGAAGATCCTACTGCGACACTATGAGTTGTATGCATCTTCAAGCTTCAAGCCCAAGGACAACAGACGCCCTGAGTCATTTGAGAGGATATCACAATCAGTATTCCTTAAGGCATTTATACCGCGGAATGTGCGTGGTATACGAATAAAAACAGGTATACTGTGACAAATTTACCATCGTGATCATGAAGCTCTTTCATGTTGACAGGGAGCGATTGGCACATCAACATCACTGAAAATCGCAGGATAAAATAGATCCCATAAAAGCGCCAGATAATGCATAGAATATGAAAAACGAAAACCATAAATCAAAGCAGCTTGAGCTTCTCCAGAAGAACGTCTTTGCCCTTGACTTCCGACGCGTGGATTTCCTTCAACACTTTCTCGTCAAACCACGCCTTCACTCTTGATCGCTCCATCTTCTTCTCTCCCCTGATCAGTGCCTCGCATAGCTCAGCGATAACAAAGACACCACTTCCTTTGCCGGTGCAGAAGCTCAGCGTTGTGTCTTTGCCGACAACCTCGACGAACTGGGCTGCGAATTCGGCCGAGTCCCAGACAGGCACCTGCTCGATCGCTTTTGTAGTATGGTTGAAGTGACCGCCTTGCAGGAGGGTCTTGTACAATCGTGAGGTAGGGGCGATGTCAATGGGGTGTTCTTCTGGTGATTCCGAGTCTGACGGCTCCGCGAGGACCTTTAGAATTGTCTGGATGGCTCCTGACTTGTCTGAAAGACACAAAAAAATATTAGAAAGGCACAGAAAAGTGAAACGACACGAAGAGCTCACCTCCTTCAGCATAAAGCATAATTTCACCAACAATGAGCGTTCCGGTGGGCTCTCGCACAAGCGTTGAGCCGTGCTGCTCTACCCATCTGATAAGATCTTCGCTGGCAGCTTTTCTAATTTCCTCCTCTCTGCTTTCGGGGCTCTTTTTACTCGTCTTTGCCCGGATGGCATCTGTTTCGGCTAACGTCGCAATTTGAGCTGGGGTAAAATGCCTTCTGGTGCGGGGAATGAGAAGGTAGAGGAGACTTCTTCGGCCTTGTGAGTTTGAGTACAGTTTCTGAATGACCTCTGTGACGGGCGCAACAACGCTTTTAGCGAGGAGTTTTGTGTCACTAAAGGATAAGAGGGTCAGTGGGTTGGCAAATAGACATAAGAATGGATATCCTTACTCGACTACGTCCAAGGCCGTGAATAGGACCAGCTGAGCCTCGTCATCGAGACACATGCGTTCAATGTGCGGTTTCAGCACCTTGATAATCTGCTTACGATCCTTCGCTGTGCCCTGAGCAAGGAATTCTCGGGCAGCACGACTTCCATCTCTTGTGTGAACAATCTCCGCGAGAACTTCCTGGCACCTTCTCAAATGGTCAATAAGGGGTCCTGGCGCTGAACAAAGATCAAACATACGTGTCGAACATCTCTCGTCTCAGCTTCTCCTGCTCTGCCTCGTCTAAAATGTCGTTGATAGCTGAAAGGTACTCCCAGAGGGCTCTGTGTACGACTGCATGTGTCACAGCACCCTTATCAGGGTTATTGAAGCTGCATGAAAATGATCAATATTGGAAAGCACGAAAGATATATATTCTGCGTACATCGTCGTTAGGTTCTCCTTGACCGCCTGCATGATACGCTTTTTCTGATCGACAGTCGCCTTTTCCAGGATACCACTGAGTCCCTTCTTTGCTCTCTCCTTGTCTTCTTCACTTCCAGTGGTGACGTTGAACAAGACAGCCTCCTTGCCATAGAACTCACGTAATAGGATTGAACGCTCGTAAGCATTGGCGTGCAACTCAAAGGCATCTGCAAGGACGGAAGAGGCCTCTCTGTGAAGCAGCATCCGCATGACATGCGACTGGAATTCTAGCAGAATAGAAGTGCGATGTGTAGGGCAAAGACGAATAAGTTTGCTGATCAAAAACTAAAAGAAGTGCAATCAATACGTTATTAGGGCCATAGAAGACTTAACGCTTACCTTCGAATACTTGTTCTGCGCCAACTCCTTGTACTTGCCCTTCAGTTCCGCTGCAATCTCGTCCCGATCCTTCTGGCCACCGTACTTGACGGCTGTCTGCACAATACGGCTAGCATCGTGCTTGAACACAATATCCTTCACCTTTCCACGGATGACATTCATCAGGTTTTTGACATGTTTTTGTCGTTCGGCGGTCGGTATATTTTTCTCTCGGGCAAGCGACCAGACCTTTTTGGCGTCAACTAATAGTGATGAGTGTGGTTTCGCTGCTTTTCTCTGATCCTGTAGAGCTTTCTGTGCTTTATGACCTTCTCTTGAAGCTGGATATGATTGATTATTTTTTCGGTCGATAAAAGTCGCTGTTCGGACATACCATTTGGATCCTTGGGTCTCTGGTCCTTAGAGTCGACCTCCATGGCATTCTCATCCTCTATTTCATCCACCTCTGCATCCTCATCCACCTTTTCATCCACATCTTCCCATGCACCTTCATCCTCGTCGTCTGAGATGTCTGAATCTTTAGAACTGCTCGCAGCTGGTTTCGTTATGGGTTGACTTCTCTTCTTCTCTGGTTTTGGAGCACTGGTAGCCACATTGGCTTTTTTGGATTTTGACCCTCCTTGTGACGGTGCTGGCCTTTTCTTGCTTGAGCTCCCTGAGAATGCCATCAAGAATAGAGGTTTTATTGGTAGAAGGACGTCGTCAAGGATCTATTACACCCTCGGTGCTCAATTTGGACTCGATTTCAAAAGTTTTTGTCACGTGCAGTCCTTTGAATCTTATCATCACACGGCGTCACAGCCACCGCCAGATCTTCCCTCGAACACCCAATTGCTTGGCCGTACTGGGACCTTTAATATCGATTGCACCGACACTGACGATGATTCTGGGTAAAGTCAGCTCGATAACACTGGAAAAAACTTCGTGAAAGCCATGAATCTGGACTTGTCTAACCCCTATACCCAGTCAAAGGAGGACCTCCGAATCTCGCCACTCCATCATTGGCATTTGTGTCGAACGACGCGTTTCTCTCTATATACTGTACCATTTCGATCAATTCGGCCTAGGGGGTTACGCGTTACACCCTTGGACACATTTCGGCCACTGTCCATGTTGGGGGTTATGCGTTACAAATATCTAAAATTTCGGCCAAGAGACAAAAGTTCCTTTGGAGTTTTTTTGCATGTAACCCAACATAGAAATATGGGAATACCAGGGAATACGTAAGCCTTGAGCAGAGTGTTGGGTGGGCTACGAAAATTGGCTGAAAGCGGGGAAAAAAAAAATAAATTCAAATTTAAAGAACTTTTTCGGAGATGTTTTGGCCTTCGGCCAATCGCCTAATCATACGTTACATGTAACGCATTTTCGGCCAAAACCATAGGGCCCGTTATGCGTTATGGCCGAATTGATTGAAATGGTACAGTATATCAAGTTCTAAAGTGTACGTTGACGCATCATGAAGATATCATTTTACGATTGGTCTTTAGATTTTTGTCGTTTCATTTGACTTGCAAGCTTACTCATCGGCGCTCTTATATGGCGCCCTCGGGCTCGTATATGTGACAGGTCTGTTTCCGAAAAAAGGCTATACCAGGGGTTTCAATATTAATGACATGTCCGGCCTACCTATTAAAGGCCATGACGCACACAAAGGGAAGAAACTCGAACGACCAACGGACGACATACTGGACGTTGAATTACTTATGTAAGTAATCTTCAGTGCTTTGCTGCGGATTTTCTGTCATGCCCCACGCCGTTTGCCATGGAACGTGGGGGAAGAGCACAGCAAATTCACTCCTCTCCTTTCAACTCGGTGTATACAAAAATTCGGCGGGTTATTTTTGCTGCGGGTTATTAATTTTTGACATAGGCACTCTAGCGAACTCGTACGTCTTTCTTTGTGCGTGCGTGGAGATACCATGCGATAGGGCGTCATGTCGATATTTTCTTTGATTTTACAACTCCGTGTCCAGTGGAGACATACAGACTGGCGTGATGCGTCATACAATCTTGTTAGTATTTCTTTCCGAAGTACCGTCTGTGCTGTTTTGGCGCCGTAGATGCGAAGAGTCTATGAGGGTATAAATATAATTCAGAGTAAGCGTCGAAAAGCATAATTCTTCCTCAGTCTCCTCATGAAGTCTATACTTTCTCACAGTCTTCTCCTTGCACTTGTCTGCTACGCTACAGCGCTTCCTCACTCATCCAACCCATCAGCATTGGTTAAGCTAGACTATGGCTCCTTCCAAGGACAGTCTTCCAACGGCCTCGTTGAGTTCCTCGGGATGCCATTCGCTCAGCCTCCGTACGTGCTTTACGCACTCGCAGTTCACATCAATTGTTAACCACACCGCAGAGTTGGTGATTTGAGGTTTGCACTACCCAAAGAGCCCAAGCCTTTCGAAGGCATCCGCAACGCGACCAGCTACGGAGCAGCTTGCCCTCAGCAGGCTCTGACAATCCCTCCTGGATCCAGCTTTCAACCTCCTAACCCCCCAGTCATCTCTGAGGACTGTGAGATCTATCCTTCCGGATCCTAGCACATCCCCAATTACTTTTCTAACTAATCTCATAGGTCTCTTTATCAACGTTGTTAAACCTGCGAATGTAACAACACGCAAACCTTTGCCTGTCGTTATGGTATGTTATCGATGATACTGACGACCTGGATAATATTAACATTACACCCCTTCGAAAGTACATTTTTGGAGGAGGCTTCCAGTTCGGTGATACATCTGATTACGACCCCAGTGTGCTTTTAAACCGCTCTGTCTCTCTCAATGAGCCTGTCATCTATGTATCGGCCAATTATCGTCTCACTGGTAGGTAGCATCGCTTATTCCATGAACATCCATCTAAAGTATCTTTGGTGAATCGTAGCTTTCGGCTTTCTGGGAGGTAAAGAAGTGCAAGCGGCCGGGATTGGGAACGCTGGATTGCAAGACCGTATGTATACCGTGGCTGAGCCTAGCTTGACATAGAACTCACGGCGTCCTTATAGAGCAACTCGCGATGCGATGGGTTCAGAAATATATCTCGAAATTCGGAGGAGACCCCAACAAAGTCACGATGTATTACAAGTTCTTTTTCTGCAATTCATTTTTCCGAGAACTAATACATTCTGTCTTATTCCAGATGGGGCCTAAGCGCTGGAGCCATTTCTGTCAGCATGCACATGATCCTCAATGATGGTCAAACTCGCGGCCTCTTCCACCAGGCAGTTATGGTAGAGCACACCCTCGATCATTGTCCACCTCTAAATTCTGATGTCAAAACTAGCAATCCGGTGCTCCAATGCACATCCCCAAGATAACTGACCAGCAGCCATACTTTGACAAGATTGTCCAAGCTACCAACTGCGCTACTGCCCAGGATGCTATCGACTGCCTCCGCAAAGTTCCCTACGACAACCTCCTTGCTGCAATCAACACCACCCCAAATCTGTTTTCTCCTCAAAGCTTGCGCCTTGCGTATACTCCTATGATTGATGGTCGACTCATCAAACGTGCCCCCTTGTTGTCCGTCAAGCAGGGCAAATATGCCAGAATTCCTGTCATCACTGGAAACGTCGAGGATGAGGGAACGTAAGAAACCAAGTCTTATTCAACTAAATCGAAGCTAATATCCTTTGATTTCAGCTTCTTTGCCATCATGAGCACTACCAACATCGTCACTGATCAGCAATTCCTCGACTTCATCAAGACAAAGTGAGTCATCTACCAGTGCTGATTATCCCGACATCATCTAACATTCTTTTAGTTTCTTCCCACATATTTCACCAGCTGGTCTCGCGGCTCTTGCCACAGCATATCCTCAGGACCCCACACAGGGCTCGCCGTTCAATAGTGGGAATAACAACACTGTTACGTAGGTGCCATTCGTAGACTCGACGATGGCAGAAGCATAATCTCCTTTGCAGACCCCAGTTCAAGAGGATCGCAGCTATTCTCGGAGACATTGCATTCCAGGCACCTCGCAGATTCTTTACCAATGCCACATCTGGGACTCAGCCTTCGTATGCCTACAGTAAGTTGTCAAGCCCAACGTTCGAGGTCCTTGTTAAGCCGAACATCTTTCCCAGGGTATCGCCGAGGTGTCAGAATCCCCACGCTCGGTGTATTCCACACCAGCGATCAACAACTTTTCTTCGGACTCACCCCCAACAGCTCTTTCGTTGGTCCTGACGCAATCAGTAGGCTTCATTCATATTCTCTCCATAACTTTCAATGTCTGATGCATGACTCACTTTCAGTTAACTTCGCATACACTGGCAATCCCAATGCCAAGAATGAGAACAATTGGCAGTTGTGGTCGAAAGTCTCCCCTCCCGAGTTCACGTTCATTGACCCTGCACCTGCTGTTAACGTCACTGTTGGCGATTACAGGAAGGACCAGATGCAGCTCATTATAGATTTGCTGATGAACGAAGCCGATTCTTAGGCTAAGTACCGTGGAATAACTTTTTCCTTGACAATATACATACATACTATTAGCATACGGACAACTAGATGAACCTGTTTTCGAATATTTTTGGACTTTTATAATATAAGATAATTCACATCGTACATACATATGTGCAATGTGCAACTCCTGGATATATGGCCTATGTAATAGATGCACCATTTTTGTAGCATCAGACCTCCTCGACGTGGGTATGGCTGGTCGTTTGCGACGACTGTTCTTCCAGGGGATAGTCGCGCATTTGTTGAACCGTCTTTGTAATTTCGATTTTCTTGAGATCAACTCCCTCCCCGTCGATACTTCTCACATGCCGAGCATGACCAACGCGACGCGACACAGTTATCGAAGCCCGATTACCTGATCCACCACCCCTCATTACAACGTGATCTGGCCCATCATCGTCACCAAATAGACCAAACTTGGTGTTTCGGTAGACGCGACATGCCATGATGTTCATCAGCATCACGTTCGATACCGTAAACATCGAGCGAAATACGGGTGGTACTGCGTCTACTTCGAGCATGATGACGGTGAGGAGACTGCTAGTTACGGTCGTTCTGTAGAGGAATATCAGCGACTTTATTTTTGCTGGTAAGGAGAAATATTACTGACAGGTAGTATGCTTGTCCTCCTTGGAGAAGAGACTTGGAGAAAGCGGGAAGGTAATCGCCGAAAACCATCACTCGATACCGATTATGCAAGGTGTAATCGACGTGTGAATTGATCATCAGCCTCCAGCTAATGGCAAAAAAGATGAGAGTGTCGTGGACTAAAGGGAGAATAGTCGCACTGGCGACGTAGTCCTCGTATGGGCCAGTGGTACAATACTGGGTTCCGGTCACGGGGATCCCATGTACTCCTTGCGTGACGGTCAACGAGCCCGCTAGGACACCAAACCACATGAAACCGAAGAAGCTGACAACGAAAGGATCGTCGTCAAAAATGGCTCTAATGCGAAAGAAGAAAAGGAGTGAAGTTGCTGGTACTGAGACTGGGAAAAGCCAGTTAACAACTTTGTCGAAGTAAACGCAATCGCCAATTGGGGCAGCTAGGCAAGCAACGTTCGAAACAATACTCAATCATTTCA
Organism: Panaeolus papilionaceus; assembly: GCA_015501605.1. Taxonomy (NCBI): domain Eukaryota; kingdom Fungi; phylum Basidiomycota; class Agaricomycetes; order Agaricales; genus Panaeolus; species Panaeolus papilionaceus. Next base: position 679,234 of record JADNRZ010000012.1, on the reverse strand, counting down.
ATTCGTCAAGTGAAGCACAAGGAAGCTCACTAGCATATATCGTGCTCATTAGCACATATGTCATAGTCGCCAATCTATGCTGTGGTAAATCACAAAACATGGGTGAAAAAAATGGTAATTACCGTGAAATAAAGTAAACGACCGTTGGTAGTCCAAATTTGTGTCTGAATGCTAATTTATAGTCGGATTCGAGGTTATGGATAGCATCCCAAATTACTATCTTTTTCCAAGTTAGCATACACACTTCTGGTTGAGTTGTTTTTACATACAGCGGTTGTCCCGACGAGAACATAGATTGACACAGTCACTTCGTAAGATACGGACTTCGGGGCAATGAGCTCGGCAGGGTTCAGGTGGACAGCAAATGAAAGAGCATCACTGAGATTGGCCATAATAAAACGAGGGGAGTGTGGCTTTCTGAGGCTGCTCTTGTATATCATGATCCTTACCCTGTTTATATAGGGTGTCCAGAACGGCATGCCTCGCTGGGGCGAGTTTATCATGGCAAGTACAACGGTGGAGCGTCTGTCTATCGCGAATATTTTTGTAGTGTCGTAATATGTGCTACAAAATCATGTCAAATTCTGAAGCGAATTACCAAATATCTCTCACGTCTATGAAAATTCGAAGTTGAGGCCGCGGCGCAGAAACAATTTGAGTGCTGTCCGAGCTTGGACATCGAAACTGGGACTTTCAGCTCTGTCGAAATGGAAAAAAGTTCGATACAACCCCGTTCTCATTTGCAAGTGACTATCTCTAAGCAAACTTCCTTTGTTGCGACCTTGTGTTCTTTATCTGAGTTGACCGAGGAGCAGCACCCATATTTTTCAAAGTAAAATTAGGTTGCAGCAGCTGTCCATTGGTGATCTCGTACCTGTCGGCTAATTGTCGTGCTCCGCTGGGATGACATAACGACGGTGCCGCGGTACCAGAAAAAATTGACGTATTTCCATTGAAACATCATATGCTGTCGCTTATATTATCTGTACTAAGATTTTACACATCGTTTTGTCCGGCCTTGAAGGTAACATCTCGTCGGGAAAACCTTTTGAGGGTTGATACGTCTAGTTGCAGTCCTGCCTGGAGCAGTATTTTATAGTTAATACATCACTGGTAATCCTGAGTCAATGTTCATATGGCCAGTGGTCAAGGGTTTAAGGCCTCGATGTCATTTTGGTGGCATGTCGATAAGCGCTGCCAAGCTAATGTGTAGCCGCCGGCCCGAACGCCACATACTCTAATTGGATGAATTGCGAACTGTTACATCCTCCAATGCCTTGCATATTTTGGTGAAAAAAAACATCGGGTAGCCTTTTTATCCTCCGTCTCATTTAGCCGAAACTACAGGTCTCAAGTGTTTGAGGCTGAAGGCTTGGGACTATCCTCCAAACCTTTCACGTCGTATTGCTATAAATATAGACATCAATGCCGGGGTTGGTCATGGGGTATTATATATACAGGTTGTGCCTGGACTCCTTGTTCTCACAAAGTCATTTATATCAAGCAGTTAACTCATGTCAATAACGAGATGAAAGGTCTCCTATCGTTGCTTGCTCTCTGGCAGCGTCTCCTGATAGATAGACAGGTTCGTGATGTTTCATCCTTGCGAATGATGTTAAAAAAGAGTAGTGTGTTGAAGGAATGTAACTCTAAATTACTATTTCTGCCGCCTGGGAGGCTCAACAAAGCACGCAACTAACGGCGCTCATCTAACGTTGAACTAGTTAGGAATGTGCCCACAACGACCAACATGCTAGATTTTGAAACTCAGGTCTTACCGGCATGGTCAGTTCTATTCGAGGGCATACATAGTGAAACATAAGGGGACTTAAAAAAAGATCGACCTCGAAGTAACACACGACGTGGTAATGTCGGATTGATTATATGCAGTACCTGTGGCCGTCCAGTCCAGTGGGCAAACTCACCTCCCCAATCAGGCTTCGATTGCCACGAGGCACGTTCTATGTCAGAGTCGTGGGACCGCCATCACTGGTACTTGCACAAATACATGATCTGACGAGTATAACCTTCAAATTGATGAGATATGTTATGGCTTTTCGAAACATACGCGCGCAGTAACTCAACTTTCCCCTCATCATGTGAAACCATTGTCAGTTGAAGGTTTTTACTGTTCAGGAGTAGCCTATGAATCTGGTACGTTGTAATTATAACCTTTTCATATCATACACTTCTGTTGAATGATGGCAGCGATCCTTGTGGATCTTTTTTAACACTGGTAACACACCGCGTCAAAAGTCGATTTGACTACTATTTAGGAGAGAACAAAACCCACATATTTTTACATTGCTCGTCGTTATATCCCTCCACCGAGCTCGATATGTCTTCTTCCCCCAATTTCACCAGCACAGCGCCTACAACTGCGACGGGTAATGCCGCTTTACCGCCTACCGCTCCATCTTTACCGGGACCAGATCCTGGATTCACTATGTTTTTAAAATTTTGGACCCTGGGTGTTATCTTATCCTCAATTGCTTATGGCATAGCGTTCTCTCTTTTTGCCGCTTGTCTGTACCTTTTGAGGAAGTCATCAATAGGATACCGAAAACGAGTGCAATATGCCCTTTGCGCTTACATTACCTCTATGTTCACTCTCAGCACAGTCAGCATTGTGTCTGGAATCTCGACGAACCTCAACGCAATAACAAGTCAACAAGTTCCTCCTAATTTGGTGTCTGGGGCATCATCAGATGCAGTCGTAACCATACTGGCGTTCTGGGCATCGGACGGCTTCTTGGTAGGCTTTGGTCTTCTTTTGAACTTCGACCTCATCTTTAATCAGGTCATGGACAGCTTTGGAGAGCGTCTATCCTGTATAAAGGCGTATCCTCCAACAAACGACATCTGGTGTATGGCATAATATCTCTCTTAGCCACTGCACAAGTCGGTAAGGTCTAACATTCCATGAAAAATATATCTCCGCATTGAATTAATGACTTGGAGCGCTTCAGTGACGGGTATCATGTACCTTGCTTCCAACTTCGTCGCTGCAGCGCAGCAACACGCGCGCCCGATCTTCGTTGCGTTTGCCTCGACGACCCTGAGCGTCAATTGGATCATCACGACGCTTGTTGTCACTCGGCTCCTCGTTTTCCGTGCAAATGTGAAAAGAACATTGGGAAATGACCACGGACGGCCCTACATTGGGATAATTTCGATGTGCATCGAATCTGCCGCCCTCGTGATTATTTTTGCAACAATCTTTCTCACTCTTAATCTTTTGAATCTCGACCCCTTCTCCTTCTCTCGAGCCTTTCTTGTTCACATCTATGTCAGTATTTTATTAGTTACTTCTTGAATGTTCGTGCCCTGACCCCAACATCGTTACGGGATGCATTTTCCACAGGTCATAGCTCCACTTCTTACCATCTATCGAGTTGCTCAAGGCAAGGCTTTTATCACGGATACCAGCTCATTCTATACAGATAGTGCGGGGAGTTCAAATATCGGACCTGGCCAAAGTTCTATGCATTTTAATCATAATACTTCGACAGCCATTTCGGCGACATCCCCTCAGAGGATCGAGGTTAATATCAGTCATGAGGAATTTAGAAGGGGCGACGCACTCAATGACGTAGAGATGGGCGTCAAGCATACAAACCAACATAAGGATGGAGCACTCTAACATTCTATACCACAGGACACTTATTTATCTCCTTCATCTGAAACTTTAAACTTTATTTGTATTTTATATACTGTACCATTTCAATCAATTCGGCCATAACGCATAACGGGCCCTATGGTTTTGGCCGAAAATGCGTTACATGTAACGTATGATTAGGCGATTGGCCGAAGGCCAAAACATCTCCGAAAAAGTTCTTTAAATTTGAATTTATTTTTTTTTTCCCCGCTTTCAGCCAATTTTCGTAGCCCACCCAACACTCTGCTCAAGGCTTACGTATTCCCTGGTATTCCCATATTTCTATGTTGGGTTACATGCAAAAAAACTCCAAAGGAACTTTTGTCTCTTGGCCGAAATTTTAGATATTTGTAACGCATAACCCCCAACATGGACAGTGGCCGAAATGTGTCCAAGGGTGTAACGCGTAACCCCCTAGGCCGAATTGATCGAAATGGTACAGTAATACCGACTTGTCAGTTGTAATTGCTGGAAAAAAAAACCAAGTTGGCTTGTGGTCTGTGTGTGACTGTGTTTGTCACGAATCCGAGGATGATAGGCAGTATCATTCTGGCCGCTCGCAGTCTTTCAACAATCCTTTCATCACTTCAGGACCTTCAACAAGGTTCCTAATCCTAGGTTACCTGAAGAGTTACTCAGCATTATTATAGGTGTTGTAGGCGAGACAGAGGATTCGGACGAAAAATTACAAGACAACCGTGACAACTTGCGACGCTAAGGATATGTGCACTTGCATCCAAATGTATGGCATCCCTCTGCAAAGTCTTCATTTTCTCTATCGTCCGGGTTGGGTTTAAAGGACGTATGGAGCTCAGACTCATCCGCCTGGTGGATATCATGGAAAGCAACCCAGATCTCAAACGGCGCAAACACATCTTTAGACATCTATGTCGGTGGCTCCGGCGAGATGTCGACAACTTGCGACTTCGAGTGGTGTAGGACGATCCTACTTGGGCTCCCAATCTCCGCCGTTTGAAGAACGTAACCGTTTTCTGGACCCCTGTACAAGGCCCTAGAATCCAAGCTTTACGAAACGAAATGGTTGCAAAATATCTTCTAACGGACGCTTTGCGTCATCTAAGCCTTAATGACCATGACCCACTACATTTATCGGACCTCCTCTCTTGCCCTAAACTGCAAAGCTTATATCTATCAAGAACGGACTTGCTGCCTTTAGAGGCGACCGACTTCAGGACACATAACTTGCCGTCTTTAGTGGCCGTTCCATGCCAGAGCTGTCATTATCGACCTCCATAACTTCCCTCATCTTCAGAAACTAGCCCTAGAGGGATTTCACGGATGGACCTTAATTGAAGGTTCTTCCACTGCCGGTTCCCATTCGCCTCCTTTTAATCTGGACTATATTTCATTCGATGACATACCGGAAGCCTCGCTTCGCTCACTACTGAGCCACTTTTTATCACAAGCTAGCGCAGCTCACTGCAAACCATTTCAGCATTTGGCAGAGATCAGCGCCATAGTTAGCTCGATGGAGCAGACGGTAGTTATACGAGATCTGTTGGAGCATGTCCCAGAGCTCCGGGAGTTATGTTTTGAAGGTTCGTTCCAGTTTGTTCCCTGTAAGAGGTACGAAAGTAGCGAAAATATCCACAGCCGGATTGAGTGATGCTGGAGAATATCTTCTTGTACTGGGCCTTGTTATTCTTATGCCAAAAACGTGTCGCTCCCTTACATCCCTTTTATTGGACCTGCATGCGTTTAGGCAGCAATGTGACGAAGGGTATGGGATATCATGGGATGATCTTAATACGTTCTGTCAATCCATCTCAGGGAACAACATACTTGAACGACTGGTCCTCATGGTCTATACTGACCATTTAGGTGGTGATCCATTAATACCATCGGAACCCTGGTCGCAACTATCCAAGATTCTTGCGTCCGATGTTAATTTCCCCGACCCTGTGTACGGTCGATTGGCGTTACATTTGTTTGTGATGCCGCAGTGCAAGGATCTGGAAGAAAGTGAATTGGAGAAGATAAGAGGACAGTTTGACATCGATTTTTCGAACGTGATGGAAGAGCTCACATATAAACCGAATATCGAACTCGACTGGAGCAGTTCCTTCACCCCTCTTCTCTAAATTGGTCGTGTTCAGCAATCTTAATACCTTCTATTCTTCGTGAACGGCCAGAAGAGCATTAGTATTTGCGAAAGCGTAACAGTTTGAATTCACAATACATAAGTAACACGGAACTGAAATACATACCTTAAGTGTTCCCCTTGGCTCGATGGGTTCGAAAAAACATTCGATTATCCAATTTCATGACATCTAGTAGGACTACAGACAAGAAACATCAACCTGAAGTCGACATCGTAGTTAATATTCTCTTGAAGCTCGCGTCGACGCGTCAGCTGGATCATCATGGCCACTTTGTCACTCGACTACTCGCTCGTTTTCCGCGGAAAGGCAAAAAGGACATTGGGAGAAGTGACCACGGGCAGCGTTGATTGATAATTGAGTGAAACAACGATTATGATGATTCGGGGAGTCTACGGGAGGCGCCTGATGCAATCAGACCAAGTCGGATTTATGCTCGAGTTTCTCCGTCGACGGTTTCCTGTTGTCAAGCTCGAACACTTCAGTGGTTGTAATAACCTGAATTCCGCCCCTCGGGTTGGCAACATCTAGCGTTGTCGTGTGGTTGTTGGGGAACATAATCGCCGAGCCGTATGGTCGGGCAGTAGAAAGACTGAGGTTGAGGGTCGTCGTCTCCCTGAAAATACCGAATTTGATCTTTCGAAAGACGTAGCAAGCCATAGAGTTCATGAGCACGATGTTCGGGACACCAATAAATGAACGGAAAACCAGAGGGATGCTGGTGTTGAAAAAGAGGACGGATGTGATTAAATTAAGGGTGATGATTGTTCTATTTCCCGTCAGGATAAAAAGTCCAAAGATGTAGGGTATTCGAAGAAAGGACGTACATGTAGTAAGCCTGACCATCTTGAAGCACCGCCTTAGAGAAGACGGGGAGCTTGTGACCGAAAAATGCCACCTTGGCCTTGTTCTTCAGACCGTCATCGGCATGACTATTTTGCATCAATCTGTAAGTTGTCGCTAGGAAAACAAGGGTGTCGTTGATGAATGGTGCAAGGGCAGCGGCTGCAACGTATTTCTCGACTGACGAGTTGATGCAGTACTTTGTAATGCCAATGTTTGAACCCCGGACACCGAAGACAGGGGTCAAACAGCCGGCCACAACACTGAGCCACGAAATAGAGAAGAATCCGACAATCCATTTGTTCCTTTCATACAAAGCCTGAACGCGGAAGAAGAAGAGCAGGGCAGTAGATGGAATAGCAACTGGGAAGAGGATCTGAATCCATCGAATGCGTCCACAATTGTCGACTGGTGCAGCTGCAAGGTTCTCGTGTAAACCTCGACATCATTTGTACCTCGGACTGTGTTTGGGTACTCACTCTCCATGATAGCCAGCATCAGGAGATACGCTAGACAGGACCATCTCATAAAAAAGCATGTCAGTTAGCAATCGTTGATGACACTTATTATACTCATACCTCGACACAAAATAAACCACTGTGGAAGGGCCAATACGATATTTGGTAACTAGTCGATAATCATCACCAAGGTGGGTCACTATATCCCAGATCATGACCTGAATGATAGGACGTGCGCCGCATTTTTCAATAAAGGTAGGTACAAAAAAGAGGGATAAGCTTACCGCTAGAGACCCGACAATGGTGTACAGTGCAATCATCACCTGAAAAGCAAGGTCAGGTGGTAAGAATGCCATAGGCGTAAAGGGGTTCGGCAACTGGGCCTGAAGGGCTTGCAACGCTGCGGGATCCATGGACATTTCAAGGGTATTGGCAGAGGGCAGGGAAATGACCAGAGAAGGAAGGGACCAGGGCCCAACGCTTCCGCTGTACTTGGCTTAAATACTACACCCTATTCTTCACACATATATATCTGACGTTGCTACTTGCGCCACCAATGCTTTGATCAAGATTAAACAAAATGCAGAGGTCGCCGACCCTGAGGACTGTTCTGTGTTTGAAACTTGTACTGGTGACGATGACCCTTACATAGTTGCACACAAAAGTGCTTGGTTTCTCGCGCTGTCTAATTCTATCCACATTGTGAGTGTAGACACTAGTACTCCAGTAAACAACACACACTTACTACACCGGCCTTTCCGGATTAAGTTCCTCGACGAAGTGTCCATCCTTTAGTGCTCAGCAAGAGTTGAGCATACCACGTCGTCCCTATCAAATATGCATTCTAGGAAATCTCTTCAATTCGGGATTTGAGCTGATGTGCTGTTAGCCATCTTCAGAAACTGTGCATGGATCTATGATCATTATTCGGGTTAAAATTCGCCATAGAAGCAAGAAATACCGAGTTTCCCAGTGTTTTATCCACTCAGACAATGGTGTTGGTTCAATGTTGATGGGTCTGCGGAATATTTAGTGGGTATGGGACTGCGTTTTGTGGTCATTGCATTGTTGACGTAGAAGGAGCAGCTGAGGTAAAGCAAATTAATGCTTTGCAGTGTATTGCACAATGCTATAAATTTTTGGTGTATCCAACAGCCTGTATTGATAGTTATGATGTGCTCGAAAACGATGGCACTAGTTGATCACGACGGTGATGTATCACCGTGTGTTATAAACAACGAACAACCCATGATAAAGTCCCACTCTTCTCCTATGTAGAATAATGCGTGCTAACGGTCAACGTTGCCTTCAGGACTGGAGATTTAGCGAAGACAAGACATCGGTGGCGATTTTGGACATGTTTTGACGCCATGTCATTCCTCCAGGTCCATCATGTTTTTCAACATCAGACAAGTTGGTGAGCGCGTATGGGTATCCTCCGTCGGCACTTTTGCTTACGGCTTGTACCAATGGGAGCTCTCCAAGAATGGGAATCTTGAGCCGCTGGGAAACGCGATGAAAGTTATCTGGTTGACCTGAGGATTTCACATAAGGCTCCAACGAAAGAGTTTAATGAGCCAAGCCTGCAGGACCCACCGAAAAGGTACTGTGGATGAGGAGAGGTACATGTCGGACACATGTAAAATGCCTGGTTGAGGACCAGGCCTGTGATCTACGCAGCAACGTTAACAGCGGAATTATCCTATATCTCGAGCTACTCACAGGAACGGAGACTTTTCGCAACATCGCAATACCCTTTCTCACATCTGACAAGGCAACATCTTGAGGAGTCGACACGATTACAGAGGCTCAAGTATGACAACGTCAAAATCCGGGACCGTAGCACAACCACGAGGAGACGTACCATCCACTGTTACAAGTTGACCAAGTGTGAGAGGGACATCACCCGTTCCAGGAGGCATGTCGACTACTAAGATGTCAAGGCCCTGGTCACCCTTGGACCAATCAACATCGAAGAGTAGCTGTTGGACCGCCTTCTGCACCATTAGACCTCGCCAAACTATTGGGGTATCCGTATTGTCCTGCTCTCCATCGACTGAGGTGTTTTGGGATGGAATTAGGAATCCCATTGACATGCACTGAAGACCGTGATTGGTCACTGGGACGATGGCTCCTGCTGTAAATGAGACGGGGACTGAATGGATGTTCAGAAATGAAAATGGCAGGTCATACAGCTTGTTAACTCAGGTTCTCCGATGTTTTGAAGTCCCATGAGTGTTGGTATAGATGGACCAAAGATATCTAAATCCAGCAATCCGACACGAAGACGCGCTAGGCCTTCAGGACGGTTCTGCATCGCGAGGGCGAAGGCAAGATTCACTACAAGAATATATTCATGGTCAACACGTTGAAACCCAGAGAGCGCGCGATCTTACTCGCAATAGTGCTCTTTCCGACACCTCCTTTCCCACTAGCAACAACGACGACCTTTTTTACATGGGGTATTGGCCGCTTTTGAATCCGACCACCCATACGAGGCATTTGCGGAGGAGGTGGTCGATCATTTCGCGGTAGTCCCTGCACATCAAGGCAGGACGTCAATATCCGGTGTGAAACATATAAAACAGCATCCTTGCCAATGGGTTTTCATGGCGAAGGCAAGAAGGACTGGAAAAAAAGCGCTTGAAGGGAGAAACCCCTCGACGTGATGACACCAACATGGTGGTTCGGGTAGAATAAGGCATGTGACTTTTTATTGACGCGACGCGTCGATTTGTCGCGTGCCATCACCACAAATCTCAACGTTTCAGCGAGGTTTTTTACTTTTTATTGAAACCCTTCTAGAGAAGCTCCCAGTCTCAGATTGACGATTTACTCGAACTTACTGTCTGTCGCACTCGGCCCACCATTTAAGCACGCTAAAATTGTGATATTAGGGGATAGTATAATACGTTCAAACTATGATCAGTAATAATTTCATGTATCATATAAACTGTATTCTAATTTGTCTGAACGGAGTTGGCAGATTTCCGTTTCTTGTTATTTTGTTTGCCAGACTTCTTCACCGATGTATTGGATGGGTCCTTGGCTTCGAGGTTTGTCGATTTCTGTGTTTGCGACCTTGGAAGTGTTCATTGTTTAGCTCGATAATAATCTAAGATAGAAAGCACCACAAGTAACTCACAGATCTTGTACATGGCTCTCTGTCGAGTAAAGTTTTTCCTTTCTACAAAACGGGAGCGTTATAAGTAACCGTTGAATATCCCGAAGACGCAAGGTCCCTCACTCTGTCTTGACCTTGTTAAACGCCCTGGTTGAGAATAAGTTTCAAGTTAGAAAAACGCGCACAGACGAAGCGGCATACATATGGAGATACTCACACAACCTTCTTCGCTAAGCTTGCTTGCTTCTCGCGACTATCAGCCATTCTAAAATGAAAACGAACGCAACGTCAGTTGAACAGTCGAGCATACAAATCAGGGGTTCGGAAATTACACTTGTTGACTCATATGCAAGGCCAGTCGCTTTCCCCTATTGGCAGCATCGATCCAATTGCACAGGGAATCAGCCTTTGCACAAGAGACGTGCAGAGGAGGGATCTTACGCGTCTGAATTTGCCTTGCTGGGAGATTGTACTGTCCCTTGTAACCTGCCTGACATGGGACTGCAGAGTTTTGTTTTAGAGTATGAGACATTAAAATCAAGGTACTTGGACTTGCCTCACAAGATTAGCATCAGTAGGCGCTGGATTCTTCACCCGGGCATGGTCAAGATATGGCTTTCCTGAATCGATAGCAAATGATGCAGCGTGAACTTTGAGCTCCTTAGCAAGAGTCCTGCAGAAGGCGCGGCAGACATTGGAAGCTGGAGTCCTTCGCTCGGTGCTATTGAAGTGACTGGAGTGTCTGCAATCCAATCAAGATCAGCAATTGTAAGATGACAGCAAAGGCTGCTGCATCGAGTAAAAATTACCTTAGAGGTTCGGTTTCCGAAGGTAAGGGGGCAGCAAAGACGAAGGGCGGGAAGATGACAATAAGCGCAATGAGTGGGGTAGGGTATTTCATGATGGCGGTGGATAAATATGATAAATATACAAAATATTAATGGATGTTCAGGTGTTAATGCGAGGAGGAGACCAGCTCAATAATAAAACAAAAGCAAAAAGTGACTCCTTTTATCCTTGGCTTTCACTGTTATCAAAGCAGGGGGAGCCCTATTAAGGTACGTTGCTGCTATTGCAAAATCCTTGTCTTAAGACAAGTCAGTGTTGAGAAAGCACTGCCGCTGCTACAATAGCGCACTTCTTCAGATCTGGCACACCCATATTGTATTCCACCCTGCGTTGTGGGTGACTTGTGTGTGTGTAACCATCAAACGTAGTGGATCCCTGTGCGACCACTTCGATTGGCCTAGGGGATCCTTAGCAGAGTTTGGAGTCTCCAGAAGTTTTATCTTTTCACTGGGCTCTCATTCGAGCAGTTTTAGTGCTAGAGTAAACCCAGAGCTCTTTGCGACACGCGAGCAGAGGAATTAAACGGGTGCTTTGTGAAGTGAAAAATATGCCTATGTACAGTATATCCAAGGGCTCCTGAGTCCAGTTAAAAGAAACAGCGACGCTGATTTTTACTCCAAAGACAAAGAACCAAGTATGATATGTCAGAATGCTCAACAACCAAGGTCCTGACGCAGAGAAACAAAAGCAATGATCATACCGTGTACAGCATCGACGTCAATGAGAAAAACGTCGGTACGTGTTGTGATGGTGCACCGAAAACTTGTAAAAGTATTTGGCCAGGATCTTAGCAGGACGGACGGTGTTTCTGGCTCCATCTGGCTCCAGCCTTGAGCTTCGCATGTGGGAGGAGTGAAGATTTTCTGTTGGGCTCTGTCGTTGTCGTTGTCGGAATTTGAAATTCGGCATTTACCGTCATAAGGCGTCAACTTGGGATTGTGCTCACTATGTCCACCACGATTCATCGTAGAACCTCAATCATAGATTGAAAAAATCTTCTAGTAGGCTGCTTGGAATGCGTAGATTTCCTTCGTTAGTCATGGGCCCTAGAACCAATCCTTATCTATGCTACATCACAATCGTTAAGCTCATTGTATACTAAAAGTTCAAACTTTACATTGCACAGAAGATCTCCAGAAATAGAAAGCGCACTAAACAGGCAGCATCGTATAGTTCCTCAGAATTTCTGGATATTTTAAATAAAGAATATACTACAACACCACCAGAACACAGTAGCAAGAGGCTGCGAGATATTAATAAGCTCGCCGTTGATCGCCGTCTTTAGGCCATCAATGCACCAAGAATTAGTTAGCGCCAGAGGGCTCGAACATATCCCTCCAGTTGCAGAGCCAGAAGATATCAAACCACTAATACAGTGAGCCAGAACTCAGCACTTTGTCACCCTATACTTTAATTATAGTACAAAATACGGACATGAACCATATATAAGGTCGTCAGCTCCAACCCTCATCCTTATTCTTAGCTTTCCAATCAGCTGTGAATACTTCAACAAAGCAAATATAACACTACAAAAATGCATTTCTCTTCTCTCCTCGTTGTAGCCATTGTGGCTATCTCTGCGGCTGCCCGTGTCGCAGTCCCAGAGGGCGACCTCATCACTATCTCGCGCCGTGGTACCGAGGTAGACATGGTCGGGTAAGTTGTCTACGATGTGCCTGGCACACATAATTGCGTATATAAAGCTAATAAACCCTTTAAATCTCAATAGTGGAGGCGAGAAGCCTGCGAGCCCGGCACATGGCGCTAGCAGCTCAAGCGGCTCTGATAGCGAAGATGGGTGGGACTTCTTCGCAGACTCGGCAGATGCGCAGCTCGATCGACTTGGTCTCGCCAATGCCGCTGAACGCACTTCCGTTCAGAAAGAGCACATGGCAATCGTCGACGCTCAACTCAAGTCTTTCGATGCTACTCATTACGAGATAAAGTACGTTTCTAGTATTTCATTGCACCCACAGAATCTCACCCCTCTCGTATGTTTTAGTAAATTGGCTCATGCTAAAGGAAGCGACGACCCCAAGATCCACATTACCGCAACTCTCTACGGCAATCGCAAGAACAAATCAGGTGCCGTAACCAACATCAAACTGCCCTCCAACTTTGCGGGCGAAAAAGGCACCTTCCATCACATCTATGTTAATCTGGCTAATCCTGTAGACGGTTTGTCTGTAGTTAAAGCAAAGATGCCGGTTTACTACTCCGTTTTGCAGAGGAAACAAGGAAAGAAGCCAGACCAGGCTCCTGAAATCTGAGCGGCATGTACGGTACTTAGGTACATCGCTGGTGGTTGTGTTCTACTGCCGTAGCGCTTCTATATCTATGTATAGGTCCATCTGAAGACAATGATACCGCTGCAGCTTTTTTATATATATCAGGTCGGGGTATTTGTATTGACGGTTACTAGATTTCGAAGTCCGAGTCTGTGAGAGGGAACCTTTTCCTTCGATAGCGACGTCACCCTAATCACAAATTTCATGCAAGCTTTATACGCGAAAGTCAAGTAAGTATCGCGAGTCCTCAATAGGTCCAGTTAGGTTAATGATGCCCAGACGTCCCAAGCTTATCGATTAATGACGTAGATGGCTTCTCAACATAGGAGGGTATGGCGCTGATCGACCTCTCGTGTAATAGACAGACACCAGCTGGGAATCAATAAAGGAAAGAGGCTATATTACATAGTCATTTATGATGTATGCACTTGCAAAGAAACGACAACAAAGACACGAAAAAGTAGAGAAGAGTATTAGGCCAGGAAAGTGAAGGGGAAGATAATAAAATGCAGTAACAATCAATGTCAAACAACCGTTATACTAAGCACAATAGGTGGTATAATGCGAATACCAAGGCAGGAGGGGTGCAACTTCAAAATGAACATAAGAAAATGGGTGTCTGCGAGAAGGCCAATCCGAGGGTGAGATTCGGGTATTCCATAAAGAGAGGAAAAGAGGAGTGGTAGGGAGTGAAAGCAACAGACGGTGAAGAAGGATGGCAGGCCATTGATGATTGAATCGGTGAAGGTCGTTCGGGGAATTAAGCATGGCGATCATGTCGGATGGTATTACAGGCTTTGAATTTGAACGATGAGGAACTGCTTCTCATCAGTGAATTGCTCATCTGCACATGGAGCAAAAAAGTTAGATAAGGTTGTTCGGGCCACGATAACCGGACAAGATGACAAGGTGATAAAGATACACAACACACCTTCTTTATCGTTATGGAAGGACTTGAGGAAGTTGAGTAGCTTTTCCTTGTTCCTTTTGAGGATGGCCTCAATCTGGGGTGGCTTCTTAGGGTTGGCGACGAAAACCTTGAAGACGTGGAAGGCTTCAAACTGAATATTCTTGCTCTTGTCCCTCAAGAGGTTCATCATCATCTTCAGATTAGCTTCGTTCGCAATATAGCGCGTCATCACGTTGAAGTTTGCCCGATCCAGCAGTATCTCGCCAAGAAGCTTCAGCGACTGTCGCTTTGTGACGTAGTTGGTGGAGAGGATCAGTGTTGTAAATGATGAGAAGAACTAAATTTATAGCTGTCAGAAACCGTTCAGCGGAAAGTCGGGCTATGACGCACCCGGTCATAATTTTTGTCCAGATAATCTGCGACCATTGGTTTATGTCGCGTCAACGTTTCCTTGAGGTTGGCAAATGCATCACACGAAATGCCAAAGGTTGTTGTCTCAATGTAGTGTGGGTATTTGTAGAACCTAAGACAGGGTGAACAACGGTTGCAGAGGCCATGAAGGGATAACGTACTGGTCTGAGTGTAACAGAATTTTGCACAGCTGTTCATGCCTGAGCATCTCCTTGAGAATCATGCCAGTATTAAGGGCGACTTCCTCGTTCTCGTATCCAGCCAGGGCGGCGAAGATTACATCTGGCTTCCCTGATAAATATTCAACAGTAGGCCATCTTGATCCAATCTGTCTTCTCAGAAGGTTATTGAATATCTGGACGACGTCCTTCCTCGCTTCAAACTCAAATCGCGAGATGTTGAGGACAAGAAGCAGCAATAGGTCGGTGTTGTACGTTTCCTGTGCCAGCTGAGCGACCAACTCCGGCGCTGGTTCTATATAATGACAAGTAATCACGTTTAATATCTCGAACGCGTCAAGATGAACGATAGATGAACGCACCACCATCACCGTACAGGATCCCTTTGATCTGCTGTAGATACTTTGAGACATCCTCCCCAGACTATGATCCACGAGGAACGAGTGATGGCGCAATATAAAGTGAACCTTTAGTACGGCCGTCCCCAGACAAAATCTGACGCAACTCACCCGTCTTCTAGTCTCTCCACCTGGTGCACTTGATTCCAAGCGTACTATAGCATCACGTAGGCCACGAACAAGATCTGCTGGTGTTCTTGGTTTTGTCTTGAAGAAATTCATAGACGAATTTCTACGATTTTGTCAAGGTATATAGGATATAAATGAAGTAAAGAGTATTGAGAAATATGGAGGATATGAAAGTCGTGAAATAAGAGGGTGGAAGGATGTGTTTAAGACTGAAAGGTGTAATTGGACCTGTGCAGTCTGTACCAGTTCACTTGCCTTTTTTGTACCACATGGCACTATCAACGTCGTCCCAAAAAGGAAGCCGCCCTCGCCCCAGTCTCCCGCTCCTTGTTCTCATGCCCAATGTCTTCCCAAACCTCCATGTTTTATTATTACTATTGCTCAATGCATATCAGAACTGTTCTAAATCCCCATCTTTGGTCTGAATTTCTTTTTAAATTCCGGTTTAGTGACCAGGATTTCATTGTGATGCTGAGCTAGCCCAATGAACGTTTCTGGGGCCAACCACCATGTCCACAATCAGTCATATAGGTCCGACATTACTCATCTTCGAGCTGGATGTCATGTCATCGCAATATATTTTCACAAGAGACCTCTATCTAGGAGGGCACTTAACGGGTCCGATGCGGGCGACAGTGTAAGACTGTTCCTGAGTAAGCCTCCTATATTGCCGCACATATCACTCGCCTCTGACTTGCATCGGCTGACTAGAACAGGTGACTCTAAGTTCCCTCAAGTGAGAGATATATTGTATACATTATGGAGCGCATGACGAGCAAGAAAAAATAAGTACCATATCTATGTCATTGTAAATTTTAGTTACTAAGACGATAATCCCAAGCTCTTGCGAGTGTACGACAAGAACAAGTCCTTCGATTTGACTGTAGCAGAAATGAAATCCCCAAATGTAGGTCCCCAGAAAATGCTCCAGTAGCTTGAACCACCATTCTGTTGCAAGCAAAAGACAGATCAGACTAATGTGCTTCAAAAAATAATGGGAGTACGTACTCTTCCATTCGAAATCGAAATAAGCTCAAATGATCCGGGGTAGAGGGCCGAGGGTTGCTTCTTGGCAAGAAGTTGAATAACGTTGTGAGCAATGACGTTTGCATGTGAGCTGTACTTCGACACCTGCTTCTGCTCATCCCACTCAATCGCATCTCCACCAGCAAAAAGGTGTGGATAGCTGAACACTTGGAGAGTCGCCGAAACGCGGATATGATTCGTCTCGGATAGCGTACCCGGCTTGAGTGTTACAAAGCCTGTGTTGGGCTTGGGTCCGGTGCAAGAGACCTATAAATTCAAAGGTCCAGGTATACCATGCCCATATGAAAAACTGGAGAGCAGTATCGCAAACAGTCAAGTACTCACCACTAAATCTGCGATGAGTTTTCTACCGTTTCGGGTCTCGATAGTGCTTGCATCACAAATAGTCATGTCGTCGACCCAGTCATTCAAGATCAAGTCGACTCCGCGCTTGCGAACATCCTTCGCCACATCTCTTCTGAAGTATTTGGGATAAGCGTCGTTGAGGAGCAAGTTGTCCCCATGGACGATGGTAACGCGCTTGTCCTACACATGCATATAGTTAGCTCCTCACGAAGAACTGAAATAGGTAAATTCTTACCGGCCACTTGTCCTTGATCTCACCAGAATACTCTTTCGTGGAGCTTTAGAACGCTATTCGAAACAACCCAAGAATTACCATACCCACCTAAAGCAACCGCACCACCTCCAACCAACACAATATCATTAGCCTCGTCAAACTTATGCCTCCAATCTCTCAAGTGCGCCTCAGTAGTTTCCTTCGTATCCGGAATATTCAGAGGACCAGGCCAGATACTCCCAGGCGTGAGTATACAAACTTCATACTCCAAAGTTTCCCCACTCTCCATCATCAACACACCACCCACGGTTCCCTCCTGAGTGTTAATCGAAGCTACCTTGCCGACTACGAATGAACCTTTCCCGTCTTTGAACAGGTAGTTATACGTCATGTGCGCACGGTGCTCGAGATGGCCCTCGTCTGTGACTGACATCCGGATCCATGCGGGGAGGTGGGTGTAGTAGGGTCGAGCGGTGACGAGGATGAGGTTGTATTTGTTGTGGTCTAGTTTTTCGGAGAGACGCCTTGCTACTTGGGCGCCGCAACCTCCCCCTCCAATGACGACGATGTTTGGCCGGTGTGAGGTGTTGATCATTTTTTGCGAATGTGTGGAAGGTCGATCGAATTAGATGTCTAGTAGCTCGAAGGAATTAATGTCCAATTTCGAGACGAATAAACGCAGGGGGTAAGGGGCTCTGAGTCAGGGTAGGGGGTGTAGAGCAGTCTAGAAGCGAGAGAGAGCAAGTATCGAAACCAGGCAGGAAACAAGGGTTCATATCTGCGACCCAAACCGCAGTCTCACGTCTTCAATTTAGTCAACTTTTTCTCCATCGGCACTCGGAATGTCCACCATCCACGGGGTCCAAACACAACGGTAAACCAACTCACCCATATCCCGGACTGCGAACACTCACCCTACATCATAATTTACCAAATGACCACGTAGAACGTGGCAGTGAATGTCTTTATTCCGCGTTTCGTCGTTCACATGATGTTGGAGACCAGCGCCTTTTTGGGAAAGTAGATTTCCACTCTTGGGTTATTTTTGGGATGTAGGGATTTCCGGTTCAAAATAGGTGGGTTTAGACTTGAATAAACCGGAATGGGAATATCAGTTTCCCCTGATCATGAGAAAAGTCCTTAATATTGATAGACGATTAATCGTTTATGACGACAAGAAATCTGTCGAGTGTATTCGTGATGGAACCAAGTTGAGCATCTCGAGCGCTCAACGTTCTCGAGTCAGAGCGCGTGATGAAGTCAGCGTTCTGGGGCAATCTGTTGGATATGCATCAGGCCTCCGAATCATTCGATCCGAATTCTTCGCAGCACTCGTCAGGGGCTATGGTCGGCGCAGGAGTACAATCCTACTAGCTACTATGGGACAGCCTTTTCCGCAGAACTGACAAGGGGAAAGGTGTGTGACAAACCCGTAAGCTACGATGTAAGACAAGCTGTGTCGAGCGTCATGATCGCAGCCTGAGCTCATGCTGAAGTTCAAAGCCACGTTGGTCAATTTCGAGTGGCACTTTCAGACTCTTAGTTAGAGGCCAGCATCAGAGTATCCCAGGGTCAAGTGGAGGAAAGGCAACAAGAGAACCAGACCCAGAGAAGCCTTCAAGCCTAGAGGTGCGCTGTTCGAGTGTGTAAAAAGTGCCGGCAGATGAAGAGATGATAAAGAGGAAAACTCGAGTATCGACCACACCAAAAGAGGAAGACCAGTGGCAGTTGTGAAGGAGCTGGAAAACAGAACAACAAAATAATTCTGCTAACCACGGACCAGCCATGGTTAGGCAGCAGATGAGAATGTCTCTGACTCGTAGACCAGGAACGGAGGGACGAGAGAAGAAATAAAATGTAAAATCTCCTCCCCATGCCAGCCACGCACAGATGGTCAGCAAACATCCTCTGGCGCACAGACCAGAAGATGGTGGGGATATGGGGCTCTTTACCTTAAGCCGACCACTTATAGATAGCCAGCGTCTGCCATTAGCTCATAGACCACCAAACAGCGAGGAAAAGATATACAAGTTCCAAGAACACATCCGATCTCCGCACCAGCCACTCATAGGTGGCTGGCCTCCGCCCGCTTGCTCATAGACAAACGGTGGGGGGACGAGGGTTCGAGGAAAGGCTCTTCCCCCTACTGACCACTCATGGATAGTCAGAAATTGGCTAGCAAACACCATCTGGTTCATAGACCAGTCTGCGGGGGAAGGGCTGAGAAATGGTTGTTCATTTCCCCGTGGCAGGAAAATGAACCAAAATAAAAATGAAAATAATTATCTTCACCTCTCGCTGTCCGCTCATAGATGGTCAGCCTTACCACTGCTGGTTCATAGACCAACTGCGGTGAGGTTAAGACGAACTCATCCTCGTGCGAATCGCTCATAGACGGTTAAGACAACAACCCTCTGGCTCATAGACCAGCGGTGGTGAGGATGAGTTGCAGAAATAAAATAAAACCTGCTCAGGCTGCTCATAGACAGCCAGTCGCTACCACCTGGCGCATAGACCAAATGGCTGCAGGGGCAGGCAGAGAAACAGAAATGGTAAAATTTTAAATAGGATAAAACTGAAAGAACAAGAACGGAAACAAGATGAAATGCTGGTACTCCCTCAAAAGTGAGAGAATGGTGGTGGTTATGGGACGTGTTCAAGGGTTGGCTCCGTTCGTTGAATCATTCTTCTCGTCGGTTCGGATATTTGCGTGTGACACGCACGCGCACGGGATCCCGAGGATGGCTCCACAGGGCTCAATGGGCAACTGGATAGATGAAGTATAATTATCCTTCTTGGAGAACTCGGTACGTCTAGTCCAGTAGAACTCTTGAAATTGCAAATTGTACTTCGAACCCCAGCCAAGATTTGAAGCCAAACGAAGCAAGGCGGTTGGATTATATTTTCCTGCAATTATTCAGGATAAATAACGAGCCTGAATGTTTCTTCTTGAAGTGACCAAATCTCCGGAGACACCGATCTAAAATTACCAGACGCGTCGACACGCGAAGTGAGCATGACGCGATTGCCGACGTCCTGATCCATCAAAGCTGTGCCAAATTGAGTCAGCACGACTCTGACCAACTCTTACCGTTAACCATCTCATATCCCAACCACCACTATCGTCAAATTCAACCTTTTTTAATTAACTACAAGAAAACTTGACAAAGGACAGAAGATGTCGCAAGATAGTCAAGATATCCAAGACTCAACCACTGCAATTGTGGCAGAGTAAGTCGTCGATCATGATGGCTGTAGTGGAAGGTCGATGTGGTGCTGAGCACATTGATATGAACAGATCTGCGCCAGATGCTAAAACTAGGCGTTACGATCGTCAACTTCGGTACGCTCAGCTTAAAATCGTGTTATGTCAAAGTGATTGAGAGGGGAAAATGTATCACAGTCTCTGGGCCGCGTCAGGCCAAAGTGCACTCGAATCGTCGCGTCTTTTAGTCATCGCAGGAACAGCAACATCTACATCTGTTCTCAAAAACCTTGTTCTGCCTGGAATCGGTCATTTCACAATCCTTGATCCCTTACAAGTCACCCCAGAAGATGCTGGCAACAACTTCTTCTTGGAGGGTCCTTCGAGCATAGGAAAGTCGCGTGCTGAGGAGGCCGTAAGGCTGCTTTGTGAGCTTAACGACGGTGTGGACGGAAAGGCTGATAAGAGGAGCTTGGAAGAGGTGTTGGATAACGACAAAGAATGGCTCTCGGATTTCACGATCGTGATCGCGCATAACCTGGAACCCAAGCTCCTGCAACGACTCTCAGACTATCTATGGAGCGATCCAACATTCCCCTCTCTCGTGGTTATCAGGTCTGCTGGATTCCTAGCAGAGTTCTACATTCAGTATCCTGAACATACTGGTGCGTCAAAATCATCATACATGAATAATCAACTCTGACAGTTTCACAGTTATCGAGAGCCACTCCGAAACAACGCCATCTCTCCGAATTGATAAGGCTTTCCCTGCACTCCTTGAATATGCTACCACTCTCGATTTCGAAAACATGGATGTAACGGACCACGGCCACATTCCCTACGTCATCATTCTCGTCCGCGTTCTCGAGGATTGGAAGAAATCGCATAACGGTCTTCCACCGACCACATACGCCGAGAAAAAGGAATTCAAAAAAGCTATTATGGACATGCGCAAGAAATCCGACGAAGAGAACTTTGAAGAAGCTGAATCACAGGCCTACCGATCTTGGACGGCCACAACAATTCCTTCGGAGATTCAAGAGCTCTTTGACGATCCCAAAGTCAAATCTGTGACCGCTTCTTCGCCTCCCTTCTACCACCTCGTCAACGCTCTCGCCAAATTTGTCGAGGAGCAACCCTCACGTACGCTCCCCCTCTCCAGCACGCTTCCCGATATGAAAGCCAGCACATCCGCATACATCCACCTCCAAACTCTCTACAAACGCCGTGCGGAAGAGGAGAAAGCCGCGTTCAAGAGCTACCTTCAGGTTCCCATCGCGGATGACATGGTTGACGCGTTTGTGAAGAACTCGCATGCACTCAAGCTTCTGAGAGGACAGCAGTGGGGTGCTTCTGATAAGAATGGCGCTGCTTTGGTTAAAGGTGGAGAGGCTACGCCTAAGGAACTCGCTGTGCATCTCGCTTTGTCCGCCTTATCTTCCGTTATCGAGAAGAGCCAGCCTGGAGCCCCGTTGACCCCCACTGTTGAGGCGTTGACAGAGGAAGCCCAGGCTCTTCTCCCTGCTGGCGCGTCTCTGCCCGAAGAATTTGAAAACGCCGTTGGAGAAATGTACGTCCTGTTGCTTTTATCTACTCCGCTTTCAGAACTGATTGTGTTTCTATTTTCAGTGCCCGGGCACCCACCGCCGACTTGCCCAACGTCGCAGCGCTCCTTGGAGGTCTCGTCGCTCAGGAGGTTATCAAGATGATCACAAAGCAGTACATTCCTATTCACGGGTACTGCACCATCGACCTTATCGACGCTTGGACGGGTACATTGAAACTAACTGACCTCAAACCTTGATTCCTTCTCTTGTCGTCGAAGTTTTAATCATCTCGCATGCGGAATGCCACGACCTTGTAGTATTAATGCTGTTTTGATACCAATGTTAACTCGAATTGCTTTCTTGCCTCAAAACGACAAAAAACATATCATTTGATTCAACTACAAGGACAAAACGATGCAGGAGAGTACCACCACATTTGTCTACAGCGTACCGTGACCGTCAATATAGTTCAATCATGGGCGACACTAACACATGAGCGTGGCCTTAGTACAGTACATTAGATAGGTGCTACGCGAAGTGATGCAACACTTGGTATTCTAAAAGGGAAGATCAGGTTTATCCGGTGAGGGATTATGAAATGAGATAGTTTGCTTGTAGCTCAATCGCAAGTTCAAAATGGCGGTATCTTCCTCTCAATAACGGTGACGGCGTGATCTTCACCTAGCAAGTGTACGCTGTTAACGCTTGTGAAACATGTTGGTGCATATGGAAGAGGATGATTAGACTGAGCCCTGAGTGACGTTCGCGAGTTTTCAGATTCGTCCGCAATGAGTGAGTCCTGCTGGGAAACATATGTGACGAATGTGTCCACACTTTCAGCCGACAATGCAATCCTTTGGAGGGAAGGAGTGGACCCAACGATAGCGAGCGCTTCCTTCGACATTGGGCATCCCATCGAAAGCGTAGCCAGCGCATGTAATGGAAACAATTCCAAAATATCTCGCATGAGTGATGAGGTCTCATCGAAGCTGATTAACCACAAAGGTGTGGGCTTATC
Organism: Panaeolus papilionaceus; assembly: GCA_015501605.1. Taxonomy (NCBI): domain Eukaryota; kingdom Fungi; phylum Basidiomycota; class Agaricomycetes; order Agaricales; genus Panaeolus; species Panaeolus papilionaceus. The sequence continues at coordinate 656,491 of JADNRZ010000012.1, read as the reverse complement.
CAACGGGATATCTGGCAATAATGGTTCGAAAACAAACTTGTTCATGACTGGGCCCCAGATGACACCTTGTTGCCAACCGTCGTATCGGTATTCCGATATCCCAATACAGGTGATGGCAGGTATTCCTCTGGATGAATTGTGAGATCGGGGGAGTATGGTTGGGTGACCGAGAACCAAGCCGAGTTGAGTGAGGATATCAAAGGTGGAATATATGCAGATGGAGCAAGTCCAGCTGTATGGGTGCAGGTCACTACAATAAATGCAGTTGATGGGAAGGCGACGTGTTTGAATAAACCTTCACAATCGCCCGGTCTAGCCATCACCTCAAGGTACACAAGGTGATGCAGTTTGACGACTCGGTCATCTGTAAATTCGTTCAGGGTGCTGGGGAAACATAGATGTAAGGTAAGATGCTCGAGGCCAGGCATCCGGTCGAGTGCGTCCAGAAATTCTGAGGGAAGCCCAGGGTTAACTTGAAAGTCCCGTACTTTAAAGCGAAGTATCGTAAGATTGTTGAGAAGTGGATGTGTCCATGGTAGCATGTACGGTTCAAGTTCCAATCGTTGAAGGCGCGGCGCCCCCTGCTGCATGATACTATCCAAAGTTATGGGATTTGGTGGCATGTCGAAGAAGACGAGAGACTCTAACGAAGGAGCTGATAAGCTATATAGTCCAAGTTCAATAAAATCTTCGAGAAACTCGGCGTCGTTCTGCAGGGAAACCGATAGGTCTTTCAAGCGCTCAGGCTTCAAAAAAATAACGTCGACCAACAACTCCTGTCCTGCTGCTGTTATATCTGGCGGGACTTTGACCGAGATGGAAGATTGCGTGATCTCTCTAGCAGCATGGCTCCCCATTCGGGTACTAGAAGATCGATGTGGGTCCACAAACTCGGCATGTTGTGGGCCACGTCTCACCAACGATGGCATACATGGGTGACCACCGCCCACTCCAGCTTGATGAACGCTGTGGTATCGCCTTCCGCGCGATAATACACAATGGGCCAAACATTACAGAGGTGGTTAAAGACTTTGCATAGCAGCTCGGGGGGTAATTGCACTGTGCATGAGTATTCCCCTCCAGTAAACATATGCTGCTGCTCTGGCTGGCATTCGCGGTTTGTAACTTCTTCAAGCACAAGTTCGTCGAGACCTAACTGGCAGATACCTACGAAAGAGTCCTCCACATTAAACGGCTCTAATTCTAAGGGATGGATGAGTCAGTCATTGCCAACTACTGGTGCTTGTCTGATACCGTGACGAACCTTGACGGTGTTCTTGGTCAGGCCCAGGTACAACACTCGAACCACAGTCGGCGAGCTCTGTGCTCTTGTTGCTGAAGGTTTGGGTTGACATCGTAGCAGTAATGTGAAGAACACAGCAGAAGAAATTTCGTGCAAAAGGCAGCGGCGTTTTAAGAGGTTGCCTTACATTCCCAGGTAGCTATACCTTTGCGAGGATAATTCCCACCAACGGACCCACATTGGAAACAAGGCTCATCGTATGCATGTGGGCTAAGAGCTGAGTGAGGCCCGATAAATAGTCTCCAGAAGGTTGTGGTGGTTGGGAGCGAACAAAGGTGCAAACGACCTCAGTGTTATGACTAGTTTGGCTGGCATTTACGGATCTGTCGACACACCCACGGTCTCTCCTTGTCTCCTCCCCTTAACCATGATAATTGATTAGACCCAGTCGACTTCATAAAAAAACTCTTGTTTCTGTAATATCTGAACGGCCTGACTAGGCGACTAGAGGCAATTACAACCACAAATCAAGGTAAACTCTAGTCTCTCGTAGTCAGATCTGTGTCTCTATGAGTTCGGATTCGAGATCGTGATTCCCTATAACTTGGAACTTCGCTCTTGCAACGACGCCCAGACTATTTTCGCAGTTACCCAACATTCCCTTTACCTGTGGTCGTGAGGTCTGCTGGATTTTAAACATAATTATACTTTTCTATCTCTACCACCTCGTCAATGCTTGGATCGCTACATTGAAAGCTGACTGGCTTTAAAACCTTTATTTTCTTTCTCATTGTCGAAATTGGAATCGTTTCGCACGCGGAAATGCCACGACCTTGCAGTATGAATTCTGTTTTATATGAAGATCTTTCTTGTCTCACAGTAATGAAAATCCGAAAGCGTGAGCTCGAATGCCGTTATTTAATTCATTTAACCAGCGCTCAAACTGAAAACAAATAAAATATCATTAGAGTCGGAGAATGATGGTATGCATACATAACAACGATAGATAAAGGACAAGTAAACGAGGCGAGATTGGAGAGCGTGATAGCGAAAAGAAACAAACCAGATCTGAAAAGAATCCCGCGTCGCAGCAGGGTTGCTCAAGCGGCCACGACCTTTTCGTGGGCCTTGCCGTCTTGACGGTTAGGCATGGAAGCCAAGAGGGCCGCGAGTTGCTGCTCTACCAGTTCCCGCTTTCTTTGTTCTTCCATGCGCGCTGCCTCTGCCGCAAGCCTTGCTGCACGCTCCTTGGCTCTTCCTGCACGTTCCCGAGCTTCTCCTGCACGGTGAGAGTTCTCGAGCTACAAAATGGTATATCAGAAACATGCCAAGAATAAAACAGAGAAAAAGAAAGTAAAATGGAAGAAATGGCATAAGATAAAGTATATGTATACAAGTCATACAAGATTTGATGAGATAAAAATAAGAATAATATGTTACTCACCGCCTCATCACTGGTCTTGATCCGGTCTTCAAGTCTCTTAAAGAGACCCTGGACCTCGTTGGCAATGTCGCGGGTCTGAGGAGAGAGAATGGGGATCATGCCCTTGAGCACCCTCATCTTACCAGCCTTTCTGTTGAATTCCGGAAGCTTGATCAGACTGCATGATTTCTGGTACTTCATCTGGAGAACATGGACGAAGGCTTGTGCGAACCAATAGCAATGGGACATCATCACATTGTAAACTGGATTGGCAGCCGAGATGACAGAAGCGGCGAGGATGATGTCGCGGAAGTAGGGTAGATTGCCGTGGAATGATAGAGTCGCGAGGTTTTCGGCAGGAATGGGGGGCTCGTTCAATGGTACAATATTATCAGGTAATCGAGAGATGAGGTCGAGGGCTGCTGTGGTGCCGGTAGGGGAAGAGGGGGACGATGATCGGGACTGGTCAGCGCTGGCTTGGGAGGTGTCGCTTGTGACCCGAGAAGAGCTGTAGAGGGCGAGTCCTCCAGCCCTGCGCTGCTGTTCCTTCCGCAATTCCTTCTGGAACTGTTTAAAATCTTTCTCTGACCAATCCTGCAGAAATCCAAGGAAATGAGCACACCAGATGACGAATGATACTGCATAAGCCAGCCATACCGGGTGATCCAATGCTTCCTTCGGAAGGACATCTCGCGGCTTGAGAGTCGCTATGTCATTCACAGGAATGTTGGCGGTACGTTCCACCTTGCAGTAGATATCCTATAGTGTAGGTCCGTGTCAATCTTAAATTTTTAAGCACAAGAAAAAAAGCAAAAAAAATAACCTTCTTCTTCGCCTCTCCGTTTTCCACGCAAGTTACTTCTCCTTTGACGATGACAAATTCATGTTGCACGGTTTCAGTACTCTTGTACCACAATATCTGTAGTACAACTGCATCTCTGTACTCTTCAAACTCCTGGTACAGCATGAGTAGGATAGTGGCTGCCTCGCCCAGCTCCATCGTGTAACTCTCCTGTTCTTGGGGGCGTTTTAAGTTCATAAAACTCTGGGGACCGCTTGAAATTGGGTCATGGGATTCCGGAACCTTTGGCAATGCTTTGTCGGCCATTCCGAGCGCTCGAGATATGTAGGTGAAAAGGTTGCCTAGCACCCCCATTTTGAAGTGTCTCAAGATATGGAAAGAAACAGACGTCGACACGAGGAGTGAATCTGCGAAATGACAGGAAGGCTGACAGATATTCTGCTTCGTTGATCAGGTTGGTAATTCGGCGTGTTCAAGAGAAAACCTGAGACGAGAAAGGTATCCAGCACCCCAGGAGGAGGAGGGCGAGACGCACGAATGGGGTACCAGTGTCAGAATTAGTCCAAAGTTGAACCCAAAAAGAATTTATGCCTCATGGCGTCCATACACCGCGACAGTAAAGCCAAGGGTCCTTCACACGCCGACAAAGTTGATCGCTGGAGTATCATGCAGTCATATCAACATTATCACCAGAGAATCAGAAAGGCTACACCTAGCTATAACCACCATAAGGGTAGACTTTTTAGCAATTTAGTAGTCAATAACCTTATGTAAATGACACATCGTTATGACTTTTAATAACAGGACGGGCGACACTTAATTAATGTTGGCGGAAATTGAATTTCATAGCGTCGGAACCAAAGCTAATTGAAGGTCAGATCGACACATGTACACTCCAATTCGTTTCGACATCAAACACGTTACAGGACGATCCGTTCAACTTCCTTCCTACAACTCGAAAATGCGATATTTCATCGTAAAACCATTGCTTTTGTCGATTAAAGAGGGAACCTCTATGCTAATACTACCACTGATAGTTCAACTTTGACAGGCCTGACTCAGATGTTGCCCATTCCAGTCACCGTCGCCCAAGTGTGCCATCGTGAAAGGGACAGATGACGACAGCTCAATCGAGTCTCGATTGAGACGCCTGTGCTCACTTTCTACCACATTGATACAATGATTCACGCCTGATACCGGAACATGACATGTGCATGAATCAACATTCAAGATCAATGAAATCCCTGCGCGGTTCAGACCACGATGATCGTCGAGAATGTACCTCATGTCTATTTCACGTCAGTATTAGGATCTGATGACAGCCAGCGCAGATACCTGACATCAAATTAACAAAGGGAGATTGAACTCACGTCATTGTGTGGCACCAGCAAGTATTGTCTCGAAAGCGTGCCTCCCCCAGCCTACTACGATGCATGAACAACCGCGCGCTCTCGTCAAGCCCTTCGTTGCTAGCTCAAGCTTTACTGTTTCTTTTCCCTTGGAATTCGACAGTTTATACCTTCACCGGTGCCTGCGGCGTTGTGGTCTCGCATCTGTATGGCAGTTATCAAAGATTCGTGTTGGTGATGTTCAGTCGACGCGTTAGAATCACGGGCATTAATCTATGAGATCGTACAGACTTCACCGCATTCTCCATTTACGGAGCATAGACTCGTTGAGATATAATGCTACTGCTACTTTTACCGAAGGAATTGTCGAACTCTTGGCAGGATTCTTCTTTCCTCTTCCGTCTCAGCGTCGTCGTTCGATTCAGGACTGGGGAGCACGACTGCTACATTTGCCGCTCCAGAAACACTTGCTGTCTCTCGAGCCATATCAACGGTCGTGCTCTTTCTGCGTCTTCGAGTCGATCAAGCGGCTAGGCTTTGAAGGATCATCAACCCTAAATCAAAACGAAGTTACAAGACCTAACAGTCGCTCCAATCGAAACATAGTGTCTAGTGCCCGATACCCACAACCACTAAAGCCAACTTAAGATCACACTCCCGAAGATAGAAGAGTCGTAAAATATCACTGATAATTTTATGCGACGAATGACCGAACAACAAACTAGAGTACAATAAATACCCCAATGTCTAATCAAGGTCACTCAAGATGCCGTATTCCCTAGCTTCCAAAAGCTCTCTCTCAACAATATCCATCATGTCGAAAAGGTACTCGCGCTTGTCCCTGAGGTAAAAAGATGTTGATTAGTGACCTTGACTTTGAAAGCTTGCGCAGCGGTGACTGGAACTCACTTGTTTCCGTCCTTGTGCTTCTGGGAGTCCATGTAATCCTGACCAGCGTTGGTGGCGACCTCCTTAGCCGCCTTCTTGGCGAGTTCAGCGGCTCGACGAGCAGCCTCCTTAACGGCTTCGGAATCCTTGACCTTCTGAGCGACCCTGCCCGCCTGTTGACCACGGGCCTCGAGATACTCACGAAGAGCGAGGTCGAGATCCTCATCAGCGAATGAGCGCTTGTCCCTTCAAAATAAGTTAGTAAGTGAGATGTTCGTTTAATTGAAAAATAATCAAATTACTTTTTGTCGTCTTTGTTCTTCTGAGAATCCATGTAATCTTGACCGGCGTTGGTGGCCGCCTCTTTGGCTGCTTTCTTGGCGAATTCAGCGGCGCGGCGAGCGGCCTCCTTCACGGCCTCGGAGTCTTTCACCTTCTGAGCGACCCTACCCGCTTGTTGACCACGAGCCTCGAGTGAGCGCTTGTCCCTATGAAGCACCGAGATCAGTAAGTGATATGTTGTGTATTGAAAAAAGATTCAACTCACTTCTTGTCATCTTTGTGCTTCTGGGAGTCCATGTAATCCTGACCAGCGTTGGTGGCCACCTCCTTAGCCGCCTTCTTCGCAAGTTCGGCGGCGCGACGAGCGGCCTCCTTCACGGCCTCGGAGTCTTTCACCTTCTGAGCGACCCTGCCCGCCTGTTGACCACGGGCCTCGAGGTACTCACGAAGAGCGAGGTCGAGATCCTCGTCAGCGAAAGCACGCTTGTCCTTCTTGCCATCCTTGTCCTTCTGAGAATCCATGTAGTCCTGACCAGCGTTGGTGGCGACCTCCTTAGCTGCCTTCTTTGCGAGTTCGGCGGCGCGACGAGCGGCCTCCTTCACGGCCTCGGAGTCTTTCACCTTCTGAGCGACCCTGCCCGCTTGTTGGCCTCGAGCCTCGAGGTATTCGCGAAGAGCAAGGTCTAGGTCCTCATCAGCAAATGAGCGCTTGTCCCTATGAAGCGCCGAGATCAATAAGTGATATGTTGCGTATTGAAAAAAGATTCAACTCACTTCTTGTCATCTTTGTGCTTCTGCGAATCCATGTAGTCCTGACCAGCGTTGGTGGCCACCTCCTTAGCTGCCTTCTTTGCGAGTTCGGCGGCGCGACGAGCGGCCTCCTTCACGGCCTCGGAGTCTTTCACCTTCTGAGCGACCCTGCCCGCCTGTTGACCACGGGCCTCGAGGTACTCACGAAGAGCGAGGTCGAGATCCTCGTCAGCGAAAGCACGCTTGTCCTTCTTGCCATCCTTGTCCTTCTGCGAGTCCATGTAGTCCTGACCGGCGTTCGTAGCAGCCTCCTTAGCCGCCTTCTTTGCGAACTCGGCCGCGCGACGAGCGGCCTCCTTGACAGCCTCAGAGTCTTTCACCTTCTGAGCGATCCTGCCCGCTTGTTGACCACGGGACTCAAGATAACTGTGAATACGAAGACGATGTCAGCGACGCGAGTATAACAAATAATTTGAGAATCGTACGTGGTGGCGGCATTGGTAGTGGGGGCAGCAATGGATGTCGAAGCGGAGAGGATAGCAGTGCAGGCAATGATGGTGGCAGCGTACTTCATGATGAAAATGAAAGGGTTGGGTTTGTTGAGTTGTTTATTGATTTATTTGATCGTTGGGCAAGCCCTGGAACGAGTAGAGGTTGATTTGAAAGGGAGGGTTAAGGCGATGTGAGGATGAGACCGGCTCAGCTGAGGAATTACAGTGAAGAGGGAGTCCTTTTATACTCGAATCGATTCAGCAGCTCGAGGAGCCGATTGGGTAGACTCTTCTCACACCATCGCGCTAGCGATCCCAGATTCCCAGTTGATCGGCCAAATTACACAGCAATTGAAGGCTGCATACGAGCCCCGCCAGCCTTGGCTCCTGTTTCAGCGGATGCCAATATGGCTTATTCGAGCTCTTGGAGTACTCCCGAAGAGGTATAAACATAGAGATACTACATATTCACAACGGTTATCAGCAATGCCGTTGCTAAGCATTCCCATCCTTACAATTTTCTATTCGTTTCAACCCCAGAGTGCAGTGTCTAATATTAACTGTCAGTTCAAGACTCGGCTGTTTGAGCGTCGAACCGAGCTCCAAAATCGACACTCGAACCCGCTGCCAAAATGACTCTGCCACTAGCATGTTCTGCGCCTACATACAATAGTCGTCCCTAATGCCCATGAATACTTCTTCAATTCGAAATGAATGTTTATCTTATCCAGCAATACAGCTTGGAGTTATCGGCTGACCGTTGTTGCGTAATATGTCTATGTAAGGTTGTTGAATCGACTATCTCCACCATCAATATGACGAGATGATGTGAGATGATGTGTAAGATGGGAGAATGATGGCTGCATGGGGTTTAGTCGATCCATGATGATCAAAATTATTTTCTGTGTTATGGGACTTGGCGTCGATACCTGTGAACAGCATAATGATACAGAAACAGATGGAGTACTTGGAGAGCCAAGTCGCAGAAGTGCGACGATTGCAAGTAAAAATCATGATACGCAGCATCTTGAAACTGTTGGACATGGCATCGATACCTTCTCATAGTAGTACTCCACATAATCCCCATTTGAAAGCCCAAATGGATTTCAAGACGTTAACAAAGTTTATCCGAGTCCACATTATGTACGCACATCCCATCGGGTACGGGGTGAACCTAGCGATACTCCACGATGTTTGATGTTCTGCCCCCTTCGCCGCCAAGCCCGGTCTAATAGTATCAGCATTAAGATTAGTCGTTTACAGTTCAGTCTTGCTCTGTGTGGATTCTCTCTACCATTGTCTCAGAGGATATTTTGTTAGGACATATCTCTAGCACGCAGTTTATGGCGCATTTCAGTCCCTGGGGCTGTCTACGTTCAAAGGAAATAACATTTGCTTCATTGCTTCGAAACAACCTCCAGCCGCTTTGCGCCATGCAGCCATGTCGGGGAGCGGCCTAGGTGTAAGCGATTCATCGCGCCACGACGCATCAGTGATCGTTGGGAAGAAGCAGGGTCACGAGATGATGGGGTTCGAATAGGTGACGACAAGTTAGTGGATGTATGCGAGGTGTCAATTCCCGCACAGTAAGTACGCATATCCAACCCCTTGAAACAAGACGTACCCATCCATAATGTGGAAAATCAATCTGATGGACAGAATCAACCCTACAGATTCTCTATATTCTCCGAATGCCAGCAATTCCGCCCAGACTACTTATCCGCATTGGTATCGTTGTTGTCTAACTCATCTTATTCTGCACCGGCGAGGCCTCAGTAGCCTCAGTTCAGACCGGGCCTGCTTAGCGAGCGATGAGAGAAACGTGAAATTCAAACTGGATCTTTAGAGGCTGGTGATGTTCAGAGCACGTTACGCGCTGATACTTACTCGCAATGTCGACGCCTGTAGATGCCGTTGTTAATATGATTCAAGTTGGTCTGACTTGAAGTTGCTAGATCAGTTGTTGAAACCCGGTGTGTTGCATGGCCTACCCGATGCTCCGGAATCTCGCTCTCGCGTTCACGTTCTGCAAGGTGAGACAGCCCCTCCATTGCCGTTCACAGCCTGAGTGCTCCCGATGACCTATTATGCCCATGGATATGTGCGTCTGCAGTGTTGCCCTCCCCTCGATTGATCTTCGCCGAAGGACAAATTCACATGTCCGCTCTTTCAAATTATTCCTGAATCCGAATGGAGGTCGTCGCTAGTCATGGTGCTACGCGTGCGAGTCTAAGCGGCCAGGTCCAAAGTGCTCCTGTTCGGTTAATGTCCGCATAACCCGTCGCCTCCTGGCTCCGAGTCGTAAGCATAACTCACGGGATGGGGGACTAGTGCTTAGTGTAGACACTGTAGAGGTTAAATAAAGAGAGAGAGAGCGAAGCTAATAATAGCCAACTGTCGAAACGTAGAAGTTTTATGTATGTACCCATGGAGGAAAATCATACAACGGGTTTCGATGCAGCCGTACCGTCTTCGTCGCTTCTCATGTATGAGTGCTGTCGCAATGTATAAAGGTTCTCGTGGCAACTCCATAGATCGGCAAGTCCCCGTCCTTCATGGATAGAAGGACTTATTTATAGAGGTCAAGTTCAACACGTTTCGTTAAATACTGGTACGTGGAGGAATAAGCTCCAGAGGCGATAACGTGGTCCAAACATAAAATAAAATAAGATGGAGGGATTAAATTAGCTCTTATTATTAGTACAAAATGGGGAAGGGCGGAGGGAGTGTTTGAAAGTGACGAGGCTACTTAACGCCGTTTTATGAGTGCTTTATAATTAGATATGATACCCATAGGCACAGAGTACATGTACAAGAGCAAGTGATACGTAGGCCGATATCGGATAGACAAAGCTGGAACCACATAAATTGGGGTGTTCCGCCTATTGAGCATTATAAAGTGTGCTGAAATCGGCCATTTTCGAGGCTTTGAACATAATCAACCCTTTAGCGTGCACAATGTATGAAAAAGGCGAATGCATGTTGACCCTTTGAACGGGTACGCAAATGTTGTAGCTATGTTCATGTTAGAACTTACCTATCTACACTCCGGATGGCTCACTTGACCTTCACTTTATCTTTATCTTTAAGCTTTCCTCCTGCTACTTGGTGTAGAGTTGGAAGTATACACCTGGAGACCGATCCATTGAGCTCTTAAAACAGAAACTTCGGATAGGAAGATGCCACCGAACTGCCTTGACTAAGGACGAGCTGGCCGAAATTAACACTGACATTACCTGTTACCGGGGGAATTTGAGGAATGCAGAAAGGTTCGACGAAGACCCAGGTACGTCCCAAGTATCATTTAATGAGAGATCATACTACTGATTATCCTTCCCTTATTCATGGTTTTTATCCAAACAGATTTGTTCCATCCATTTACCTCATCGTTTGCATTGTTACAGTAAGCTTGTATACGAGAAGAAGTGATTCAAGTTATTAAGCTGCTAGCATTCACATTTCTCGCCAGTGTTACATACCAACCATCGACATTTGAAGAGCTACATGATTCAGGGGCTTCCACCCAATTAAGACGCGACGCGACGCGTGTATGAGTCAGCTAAATCACGAAAAAGGGCATGTGACTCCATTGAGGTACGCGCGGTGACCAGGGTCTAACCTTGATGGTGAACGTTCACCACGACCAACAGCCACACATCTCTCAATCCCTCCACAGCGTTCTCCAAACAACATTCCTACCAGCTGATAGTACACAGCTCGAAGATGCCTCCAGGAATGTCTAGTGGTGTAAATATCTGCTCTAAAGTTGCTACTTTAAACTGGCCAGAACTTCCCACTGACCTTTAGATGACAACTTAGATGACAATGAAGCGCATTCAGCGCGAAATAGTGGACCTCAAGAAAGAGGACCTCGGAGAAATCACCCTCGAGCCTTCGGAGAGTGATATGCATGTCTGGAAAGGGAGCATCCCAGGTCCACAGGGTAGTGTGTATGATGGAGGTATTTTCGATGTGGAGATACAACTACCTCAAGATTACCCGTACGTCTGGCTTTTTTACGCGCTTTTCTCAATTCTTTTTCAAACACGTTTTATCACTACAGATTTTCTGCTCCACGGGTTGTGTTCAAAACCCGGTATGTTCGTCTGCTGTCTCTACCAAAATCAATATTGACCCAACGTTTCCCTTTATCGGCTATAATTAGAATATACCATATGAACGTAATAACCCTCTTTTTCATTTTCTCGATATGCGCTTAAATAAGTCGACATAGATTTCCGAGTCCGGGAGTATCTGCATCGATATTCTCAAACACAACTGGTCACCAGCCCTTTCACTCTTCAAAGTCATGCTCTCTCTATCATCATTATTAACCGACCCCAATCCAAGTAAGTAACATTCTTAATTATGGACAACGACCCCAGTTTGATCATACATCTGCCTGTTCTCCAGAGGATCCACTCGGTGAGTAGACTCCACCATTGTTACCCACAATCACCAAAATTCTCATTACTGTGACACCCTCCCCTCGCCCATGTTTTCGCAATACTGTTCCGTTGTCTAGTTCCAAACATCGCTACTCAATACACAAGAAACCGCAAAGTTCACGATGCAACCGCGCGGAAGTGGACAGAAATGTACGCTCGCAAGGCACCACCACCGCCACCTCCGGCTCCCGCTGCTGTGCCTCAACCAACGATAGTAGTGGTCGACTCATCACCTCCTTCCGTTCCTCGCCACAAAGGAAAGGCTCGTGCTGAGGGACCACCATCTGTAGGGGCTGCAGCAGGAGCGTCCTCATCGCGGAGCACACGACCAGCAGAAGTAATTGTGCTCTCGGATTCTGAAGATGAAGCTAGGAATTCCGGGAAGGGAAAGAAGCGGAAGCGTGGAGAGGATAAAGCAAGTACCAACGCTAATGCTGGACCATCTGCTTCGGTACCTAGAGTTGCACCAAGTGAGGTCTTGGACCTCACAGAGTCCGACACGGAAAAGGATAAGGTGCCTGTCCCGGCCAAGAAGCCTCGCACGCGTAACCCTCCCAGTAAAGCAGAGAGCAGCGCACCTACTCGTCGATCAACTAGGAGACGAGGCGCAGCGGATGGTGCTGAGCCCATGGACGAGTGAGGTTTTCATGAGACGTAATTTTTTTTCATGAACCCCTACGTAAGGGACTGATTAATATAATATGGGCATGTTTCCCCCCCTCGTGTTGTGCTGCTTTGTTCAAGTTGTATAGAGTATTGCTTCTCAATGTAATGCAAGTATGTACATAAAACCCGAATCCCCAGATATGGATGGATAAGTTAAGGTAACGATAAAAAACCACCGAGAAATAATTAACGCTTCACGAAAATACCACCTGCGATGGGAATACGATTCAGTATTGAAAACGGCCTTGAAATGAAATTCATACCTCGACAATTAGCAGAGCCACATCTGCACACTTCCCAGATTCTATCGTCGTCGTCGTCACTCTCGTCATCCTCATCATTGGTCTGTTGAGATGGCCCTGGTGGTTCAGCACCCTCCTCTTCCTCGTCATCTTCTTCTCCTGGATAGTCTCCAGAGTAGCTGAAGCATATCTCTTCTTTGGGCTCAATATCTCGGATTGCAAATATGGCTAGAAGAGGCTTTTTGATATTTCCTTCGTTCGTGTAGCATGCATAGAGACGACAATTGGGGTCACACGAGTGATTCTGAAAAAAGGACAATGTTGTTTGTAAGTTTTTTTTCCATGTGATGTGATTGGATCCATTTACCAAGAACCGAGTGAACTATTGCGAGAGAGATTTATCTGTTTAGTTTGATAATTTCAATTTTAAAGTTGGAAAAGCTCACATTTCCTGCATGATATGCATCTACTGTTAAATCACTCTTCCAGTCTTTGCTTGTCTTGAGATGGTAGAAATCTATATCAAACAAGTAGGTTCTTCCAAACTTGTTGTATTTGCTGTCAAATTTTTCACATTGTCAGTAGGTTGTTTCTTATTTTTTTTATCATCAATTCTTTGCAAATGGACTTACACTCCACGGACATGGGCTTCACTGTTTGTGATGATTTCTCCAGCATAGATTCCAATAAATGTTCCTCTTGGAATCTTCTTCTCTCCAGCAAAAATTCCTTGAGAGATTCATCAATATCCTTTCCTTCTACACTTCAGAGTTTTGATTCAACATACCCCATCCCTTTTCAGGAGTCTTCTGAATATTCACTTCAACTTTTCGGCCATGTTGTACCACCTGAAAAAGAGAAGAGAACCAAGGTGCAATCACACCGCATAAAAACATCAACATCACCTCATTCGTTGCTATTACAATCATCAGAACACAAAACAAAACACTCACCCTATTCCGACACTCTTCGCCACACCCGCAGCGCTCATTGCACTCATAAATCGGGTATCCCATCGTCTTCTTGTTTAGTCTGCCATGCTTATCATAAACCCATTCAAGGTCGTGCATCCCCGTCACCTCTCGCTGTCTCGCCAAACACGAGCACGTCTTGCTCTTCGATCCACACACGCCTTCACAATCACATCCCTGCAGGTTCTCAATATCCGGAGGTGGCACGCCCTCAGCATGCCACATCAGATTCGTGTAATAAAACTCCCAAGGCGGCGTCGGCTCGTCATCTACGTCGTTGATGACCTTAATAAGCGGCGCATCCGGCTCGTCCTCGGCTGTGTTCTCTTGTATCGTCGCTTCGAATATCTCCCGCATGCCTTCGAATAGCTGAGAATGCTCAGACATGGCGTTGATATGATCTTGCAGTTCATGTGGCAGATCGCGCGCATATTTGGGTTCAGCGAGTTTGGAGTATGTGCGCATATTTCGCCGTTCTTCGGGCCAGAAAAGCAACGGGAATCCACCGTATGATTTGGCGACCGGACCGAACGGTTGTTGATGTTGTTGTGTCGACGTCGTAGCTGCTGCGATGCTGATTTCCTCTGGTGTTGTCCTCCGACTCGACTCGGGCGACTCGGCACGGTCGAATAGCTCATCAGATTGATTCGAAGACGAGCGGCGTGTCACACGTCTCTGGAAGACATTGGGACGACTAGGCACACTGGAATCAAGAGATGGCGGTGTACCAACACTCGACGTGACCTCGGAAACAGGTGGGTGTGGCAACGGGTTATCAAAATCCACATCCATCATCTCTTCGTCTGAATGAGAAGCACTGACGAGGTCCTGGATCTCCGCCATCGCCTCGTCATCGTCATCTGATGCAGGTGGTGGCTGAGGAACACCCATCATACCATCTTCGACAAAAAAGTCAGTGTCCTCATCGTCTCCCACTTCCATTGCGGTTGCTGCGACGGCAGGCACGCCGAGGGGGTGTTCAACGACAGGTTGCGAGCTCGGTTCAACGATTTTCGTGATAGGTGCAACGCTCTGAGTCGCTGCTGCACCTGTTCTACCCTCCATGCTGGACACACCGACAGTGTCTATGCTTCCTCCTCTTTTGTGCGTAACTCCTGAAGAAGTCTCCAACGGTTTCGTGCCCAGTTGCACACTAGCCATGGTAGGCACAGCCGACATTGACATAACACCGCTAGGTCTAGCAGGCATACGCGTCGGCAAAGCTGGTTTACTAACTTGACTGTCTTGGTGTCCTGCATCACTAGCTTTTGCCCCGGAAGGAGAGCTTGATTGCAAGATCCATGAATACGAGGGCGAAGCGGGTTTTGAAGGAGACGCAGAGGCTGATTTCGGAGTCGACATAAATGCCTGTGTGGCACTAGGTGCAGATGGGATCCTCCTATGACCAAGTTCTTTACCCTTGGGACTAATTGCAAACGAAGACCGTCGGGGAGTGATAGGATTCGCAGGAGAACGGTGGGGACTTATTTGACCTGCAGGTGACGAGTGAGCAGAACCATGCTTGGTATTCGTTGGATGAGAAGCACTATGCAATGGGCCAGCAACATGCGATCGTGGCGAACTAGAAACATGGGCCCGTTGTGGGGTAGAAAACGCAGAACTCCTCCGTGGGGGACTGGCAATCGGAGCTCGTGGAGAGACCGATAAGGACGAAGGTGTGCCCTCAACTCGGGATAATGAAGGTTGGAGTATATCCGCTGAACTTGTAGGAGCAACACGTGTAGTACTTGAGCTCGACCCCGGTTCTTCTGCACCCGCGACACTGAGATCAAGACCGTTAACACCCCGTGTGAGTGGTGTGAATTCGACAGGTGAGGAGCCAAGAATTGCCATTGGAATTTCGGGAGATGGTTGTGGGTTTTGTTGAGAAGAAATTGGGTTTGGCGAAGAAAGTACTGGGTTTGGTGAAGATGCAGTAGCCACTGGTGGAGAGGATAATTGCACTGGTGTACTAGGACCACTTGTTTCTCCAGCGGGAACATCAACCATCGATTGTATGTTTGCATCAATGCTTGTGGTAGCATTATCAAGGCGAGGTGACAATGTTGGAGGCGAAAGTGATGGATGGCCTACAGACAAACCAATTATATTAGTTATTTGTTATCTCTTTTGTTGCAGAAGAGTAGAATTTTTTTTGCAAGTATAAAAACAAAACAAAACTCACCACTTGAAGGCGTAGAAGGCGTATACCGCATCTTCTTAGCCACAGCCGTCTGTCTTAACTTATTCACCAAATTCCTCGAGCTCGAAAGGAGTTGAGCACCAATATGACTGCGTACAGGCGTCGTACTAGTGCTCGTGCTCGCGAGCTGCGGGGCACCAAACGAAGCCGCAGAGCTGCCCGTAGTCGGTGGGGGTCCAGGATCTACATCATCCATCTCCTCATCCCCATCCTTCATCCCGTCTTCCTCCTTCTCATCATCCCCCTCAGCACCCAACGCCACATCCTCAACATCACTCGTCAAATCAATAGGTTCATCTGGGTTGTTCCCCACATTCCTTAGTGTCTTGCTCAGAAGCTCTTTTTCAAGCTTGCTAGAGGCTGTAGAAGAGCTTGACGCTGAAGATGCGTCGGACCGAAGAGGGCGGTGACGACCATGGCCATGACCTTGTTTTGAGGTGTTGGATTTTCCAGCGAGTGTGATTGCTTCTGCAAGGGTTTGTTGCCGTTTTTTAGAGGGCTGCATAAGGTTAAAACATATAAAAATCACAGAAAACAAAACAGAGAAAATAGGAGAGAAACACATACAGATCCCCTGGGCACAACAGGACTCATCAACTGCTTTTTCACCACCTTCGCAGGAGACACAGGCGGCGGCGTCGCTCTCCCATTCGCATCAACCTCCATGCTCATTTCTTCACCCTCAGGCACACCCTCAGGCTCACTCTCCACCCTCTCCTCTCCCTCTACCGCCTTGTCACTGCTGCCCTCACTCTCGCTCTCACTCACACTTTTCCTGTCCTCATCTTTTTCACTCTCACTGCCACCCTCCTCCGCACTCTCCTCCGCACTCCCACTCGGCGGCGACACAGACGACGGCACCATCTTGGGCAACGTCGCGCGTCCTGTGGATTTGACGGCGATTTGACGGAGGATTGTGCGACCTGAGGATGGGGGCGGTTTTGCGGGTGTAGGAGGTTTTGCAGCGGTTGAGGATGAGGGAGATTTTGCAGGAGAACTTGGAGTGGGTGGTTTTGCGGTGGAGGTTGATGGGTTGGTACTTGTGGAAGGTGTCGGCTTTTCAGGGTTTGAAGAACCAGAATTGGGAGTATGAGTGGGTTTAGGAGGTGATATTGGTTCCTGTGCTTGTCCTGGTGCTGGTGTTGAAGTTGAGATCGAAGTTGATGGAGCCGGTTTAGCAGGAGACGGGGTGCGCTGAACAGTCAAAGCCGACGCGACTCCAGCACCAGAACCCTCGCTTGTCGTCAACGCTGCTTCTCGCACTCCCGATTCAACGCCATCAACAACCATCCCATCCCCATCCCCATCCTGCTCTTCCTCCCCATCCACTGATTTCTCAGGAAGGAACAATGGTGCATCAGCCCACATATCCATCTCGACGTCCTCATCTCTAGCCCGCCCATTCTCAGGTTTCTCAGGTTCTGACTGCTTCTCTTGCGCTTTCTCTTTGCCTTTGCCTTTGCCTTTATCCACTTTCTGCGACCCCTCATCAACACCCTCGTCATGCATCTGCACATCCCCTCCTCCTCCTCCCCCAGTTTTCTCCCCACTCCCACTCCCTTCGCCTTTATCTTTATCCCTCGAACCACCCCTACCCTCGCCCCCACTCCCACTATCAACCTCCACAACCTGCACCCCCCTCCACATCTCCCTCTCCCTCCTCCTCTTCTCCGCCACCTCAGCCTGCAGCTCTTTAATCTTCTTCTCAAGCGCTACACGTTTAGTTTCTTTCTCTGCTTGGGCTCGTTTTTGTTCGGGGGTGAGTTTGGGTTTGGTGGGTGATTTACCAGTAGAGGCGGTGGGCTTGGATGTGCTGGGTTTAGCAGATGCAGAACGCCCAGGCTCATCACCATCATCATCGCTGCTCAACTCAATAACCTCAGGCTCAACCTCAACCTGCATATCAACTTCCATCGTTGAGGTTTTGGTCTTGATATTTCCTGTCCCCCCTCCTGCTCTTGTGCCGCTTCCACTTGGCCCAGCACTTGCACTCCCACTCCCACTAGGCACACCCCCACCAGTCGACTTCCTCGCAACGACAGGCTTCATCGTCCGACTAGACACAGACGAAGTCGAGTTCGAAGACGATTGATCATTCACTGCTTTCTTCGTTAGTTGAGTCGAAGACTTGAAAGGGGCCTTGTTGATCGACTTGGACGACTGTGCAGGTTTTGTGGCATTCTTGGACAGAGGTTTTAGGGGAGCCTTTGACGACTTTGCGGTAGACTTTGGAGCCTCATCCTCAGAGCCAGACGAAATCTCGATAATCTCTACATCCGAATCCAGAGGCTTGATCGTCATCGCTTTTGACTTTCTTGCCGTTTGGATCAGTTTTGGTGTGGGTTTCGTCGAAGTCGACGCAGACGCAGATTTTGACCCAGAACCAGAACTAGATGCAACAGCTGATTTCGGCCCAGATGTAGATGCAGAGGTAGAAGCCCCGCCCAAGGACGACATCCCGACAGGTCTTGGCCTAGGCCTAGCAGTTCTACCTATAGGTGCAGAAGAGGATGGGATAGCGGCAGTCGAAGATGGTGATGAGGCAACAGGTTGTGTAGCTGCTACAATATGTTCAAAATAGAGGGTGCGTTAGATCGTGTGTGTTTTTTTAGGATAAAGATAGGAAGAGAATCGAAGGATAGGCAAAAAAGACAAAGAAAAAGCAAAGAGGAAAGGACGTACAAGGTAAGGAATACCGCGACCGCGAAGTAATAATTTCCTTATCATTATCTGCTTCTGAGACGGAGTAAGAGCCTGGTGTAGCGGAAATCCCAGTCCCACTCATCGAGTGCCGTTTTGGCACAGCGGGAGGGGGCATCGACCCCGAAGATGTTGCCCCAGCAGCAGCAGCAGTAGTGGGAGTCCTGGTCGAGGTAGACCCGGAACTAGAAGGGAACAATGACTCCGGATACGCATTCGCCACTGTCTTGTGTGCTGTTTGGATAGTTGGGGTTTTGGAGACTTGATTGTAGCATTATGGGTTTGGAGTTTTTTGAAGCGTTTGATTTACAACGCGATAGGGTTGCAATGGCGATTTCAGAAAGAATGTGAGAGGACATTAATTAACCTCAAAAATGACATAAAAAAGAAGAAAAACCTACCCCAACGAAGTCCTTGAACTTTAGAACTTCCTGCACCCATCCCCGCACTGGTACTCGCACTACCACCCCCTGAAGCCCCTGCACCCACACTCCCAGAGCCAGCCTGCAGCTTAGGTCTCTTATTCCCCTGACTCTGATCAGAGGCGTTGTCTTTGCGTTTCAAAAAGCCCGCCATAGTTGAACTCGTTTTCGCTGTCGTTTTCGCACTCGTCGTCGAATTTGCATTACCCGTACTCATCGAACTCGAACCAGGATTAGATGACGATGCACCGTGTACAGTACTCCGTCGCACTGTTGCGGGACGAGAACTTGAAGGCGCGACGGAGTTCCTGTCCAGCATGTCGATGTCATCGTCTTGGGAGTCGTCGTCGTCGGGTGATTCTGTGGGTGGGTGCGATTAGTTAGGATTGTATGGGGTATAGGATGTTTGTTAGGGATGGCGGGGAGCAGAGAAGCAGAGAAGAGACGAGACGAACCACGTATAGCATTCCATGTTGGGAGAGGCGAAGTAGATCTTCTGTCCATCACTCTCAACGTTAGGTCAAGTTAGAGCTATCTCAACGTAAGAGTCGGAAACGCCGTGAACATCAAATCTGTATGACCGCGATGATATCTGAAAAGGTGGCAAACCCTTCAGGTTAACTTCAACGAGTGCCTCTTTGCTTTCTTGTTTTCTTCCCCTTGATATTGCTTCAACCAGAAAAAAGAACAACACAGCGGACGGACAAGAACCCCTAAGGAAGAACGTCGTAGTAGTGAGATTGAAAGAAAGGCAAGAGGCACAACAAGGTGAAGGTCAAGTCACGACCCGATTGACCTGACTGCCTTCCTAATTCATCCAATGAGGTTTGTCCTCAAATGTCGTCGATCAACGATTGTGGGGGTATTCTGCTGGATTTGGGAGCATTGGTGTGAATTTGGCAGTTTTGGGTGGGACTTTGGTCTTGATTTGGGCGAGGTTGAGATGGATTGGGATAGGGGCGTGCTTGCTGCGTGTTCTGTCAATGTCGATGGTTAGTTGGGCTTGCGTAGTGGGGTCACGATAAGCAAACGATTTAATTGCTTTCGTCCTCGTGGTGATCACATTGATCATGGGTATTCAAATAAAGAAGTTGTTTCTCACTTATAATGAAGCCTCAATTCAATCGATGATTATTTATCGAAATCTTATCAGGCCTTACAATCGCCTCTTGACTATTATTATCCTTCTCCCTAAGTAAATTCCAAACAAAAATTCCGTGAGCTCCTATCAGAGCAAGCGTTGTATAAGTCTCACTTCTACACACACCAAAAATAAGTCAAAGGTGTCCTACATACATACATTTCTAAGAGAGCATTCCATATGTCATCCAAATATGCCAGTGAATCCCACGTGTTGCTGTATAGTTCTACGTCCTTCCACACACTCTCCGAATCAATTATACGGTGGCCGAAAACCCCAGTGCACAGCCCCTGATACCAGCAGGTCCACCAGTGACCGCCGTAAACCGTCATAACAGGCTCCCATCAGCCCTACTCACTTCCTTCCTTCTACAGAGAGAACAACATAGTGTCTGCTCTCTCTCTTACACGTTACAACAAGTACACTGCGGACACAGTACTATTCCTATCATCCCCAGCCTTGGTTCGAAGAGACGAACTAAACTAAGCTACAGACACCTGGAGTTTGAACTTGATGCGCGGGCGGCTGTCAACATTCCAACAGGATTGCCACCCTCAGTATTTCTTGGGCCCCGCTGTCAACATGTTTACATGCCATCCTAAACTGCCAGGCATGCTATCTGATAGTAGATTAATATGACTGTTCGCGCTTGACATTCTGGAAATGTTTCCGCTGAACGAAATGATCGAAATTGAAATGAGCACTCCGCCATCTCAGGAGGTACTCAACATTTGTGCGTCCCTTCCTTCCCTTAGAAAGGTTGTGCTCACGGAGAAGAGCGCGGACAGCTTTCAAGTTGTTGCAAACGTCGCCGAGAAAGATTCACAAATTGCAATGACTGGTATCACCCCTTGGTGGCGCCCAATCTCGTGTCTCTATAGTCCTGCCAACGCTCCCAGGCTAAGGCTCTGATCCTACTCTTCAGATACAAATCGCAAACCTTGGGACCATATGTATTTGAGGGGACAAAGATCCCAGTATCACCCTCAATGAAGACAAGTTGAGGTCATTCCTGGATGGGCGACAGAGACGTGGTCAGGGCATCTCTGTCATTTTCCCCATAAAGGACACAAACCGCGGGGAACCTGGGTGGTCTTCCTGAGTAGAGAGTGGAGAATGAAATAAACTCTATCAATCCCTCGACTTATCTATGTGCTTGACTGGTGGCGGTATTGAGACCTGGTGCCGAGAGCTTTGGGTGCTATACAGAGCCTGATTGAAAGTAAGTATGGCTCACCTATGTTGTCGCCTGCTTTGGCGTTCATTGAAGCGCGCGTCTGTTTTAGGTGATATTCTTTTCAATCTGGGAGTACTAAACATTTCATCTATGTCGATTGGGAGTTTAGATATGGCTTTCAACTGATATGGAGTAATTTTGCACTTGAGTTGGGAATGATTAAGGATAAAAGCTTTCTAGTAGTTTCTACTGATGGAGGTGCTACAATCAAGGTGCCCGCAGTGTGCGTACCAATTTTCCTTCGATGGGAATCGGACTATGGCTATATTAACTTAGCTCAAACATATTGTTGTTGTGTCGTGATTCTAATATTCACTGTACGAACATTCATATTTGGTGTTGTGACCAGTATGGCAGGTATCCCGTATTGTACCATAATACTATAATTTATCAACTACATCAATAGATTAGCATGGATCCGTTGCTTTCATCTCGCAACGCCACGCTCCCTCTGCCCTCGTATAATTACGGTTGAAGGCTGCCCATCTTGTCCATATTGACCAGTCCTCCCAGTTGAGAGGATCACCCGTTCTGGGATCTGCTGTAGTAATTTCTGCGAGCTCGCACGCGCCAACACCGAGGTCGTCAAAAAACTTGAAGTTGGGCCCAGCATTGTCGTTCTTGTCACGGTTGTAATTCCAACTCTTTCCGAATCCATCAACTAGACGGGGATCTACACTGCCGTGTATTTTGCATAACTGTGTATGTGTAATCATGAAATCAGTTTTAGTCAGTAGAGAATTAATCACATAAAACACATACGTGGATATAATCGTGAAGGAGACCAAGGTTGTGTCTCAGGATCGGACTGTTGTATTTATGGCTGTCAACTCGGAAGAAGTTAGGTGGAGTGGAGAACCAACGAGGGAGTGTACAAGAACTTGAAAACGAGCTCAATAATGCCTTTTGAGCTTCACTTTCGGAATTTGGGAAGTCAAAGAGGAAGGTTGTATTCTCCATTGTTGAAACAAGATGGGATGGGAAAAACTTGTGCGATATTTCCTCCAAAGCCGAAACTATATCGGTTGAAATAGGGCAGTATCTCCATATAAAATGGCCAATAACCGCTAAGACGGCACCCGCTGTGGTCGCGCGCCAATTACCACCTCTCTCCTTGACATAGTCAGACACGGCCTCGTTTTCCAACATTGAGATGAGATGTTTAATGCCGAACACAGCCACAGCAGGTGCCAGGGTTCTCCACTCAGACAGCGCATTCCGGTGCAAGGTATCAGTCTGCAATACTTCCCTCTCTGAAGCAGGCAGGTACTTTTCAAGGACTTGCATGAATGTATGCCATGTTCGCTCATGATATCGCAGCAAAATCTGATGCTCCTTCAGGGAAAAGAATTTCCATGGGTCGACTCCTGTGCACTGCTGGATGCAATCACGGATATGCCAATGGAACGACTGCTGAACATCAGCGTCAAATGGCAATTCCACTGGTAGGTCCGGGTGTGTGTGTGGGATATGTCCTGTGCAATACATGACAGCCAGCTCTCGGGGAAGTCCTGCAGCCTTGAATTGTTGGTAAAACCGAGCCCGTGTTCTTGTCACTGCTGGTGCGAAAGCAGTCCACAAATTCCGATCTATGATGTCGACCAATTTGTCAGCGTGTTGCATCTCAAAATATGGATCAGATAGCATGTTGAGAATGGCATAGAGAACGTCCCCGTTCAAGTTGTCCCACCGGGCGAGCTGTGCGACCACTTGGTCCCTGTAGAAAGGGTGGCGAGATGTCCGAGTTTGGAGTAGAACTAAGAAGCAGCAGGCAATATACTGTGCATCTGAAATAGCGGGACCTGAGCCTACTGTTGTTATATACTCAGATATCTCTCTTCTGCGAGCAAAACATTAAATACACTGACCACTCAAGTGATGTAGTGCGATTTCGCACAACTCCTTGTCAACGCGTGCGGGGTCGACATAAAATTCCCCCGATCGGTGAGGGTCTAATAGGAACTCAAGAAGTGATGCATGATGAAAAAGAAGTGGAGATGATCTGCGGTTGCCCAAAAATCGCATTTGATCACCTTTGAAGTTTATGATAGACTGCAAATCAATAACCAGTATTTCAAAGGACAATGGCAAGGATAGAAACATTTGGAGGTAGTTTTGTTGGCCGCCATGAACGACACCGAGATATTTCGCCGTACAAATTCGGAAGGCGAGTAGCTGATGGACAAGCTTGGGGTGCTTCGTGTGCCGCAGAATGTGTAGGTACAGCGCATCCAACTCTGAAAACGGCTGATCATAGATAGGGATGTTGTGATGCAGAATAGCCTCTAGTCGTTCACTAGGGTGGCCTCGTAAATCCTTGATATATTTCATCACGGTGGAGGCGTAGATGAATTGGCCGCAAGCACGCTTGACAATCTCCTTCACAAACCTGGATGACGGCCAACCATTAGGAATGTGGTGTTTGAGAGGATGTGTTCGTCGAATTTCGACGGCTTCATCCTTGACGAACACTTCGATGTCGTGGTCTTTGTCACAGTGATCCAAGAGCGAAATGCTTCGTATAAGCTGCGAGTGTTCCGACTGCTTGGTGGTAATCCATGAGCGAATGACCAGCTCAGGTCGGCTGGCTAGAAACACAGAGCATGGGAAGACGTCCTGGTGGCTGACGAGCATAGCTATGGCCTCCAGAACTTGTATTTGACCGCTTTCTTTCTTGCACTCGTCCAAGCCATCGACAACTATGACCCTCGGTAGCACGCAGGCAGTACTGGCCATATCGAATTGTAACTCCTTTAAGGGATCGATGATAAGCGCCGTGACCTGCTCTGTGAGGGTAAGATCGAAGACTGATGGCCTACTGAGAACGACTTGTTCCACGTAGCGATGTAAGCCCGGTACGACTTCGGTGAGCTGGTACGCAATGGTAGTAACAAACCGACCCTCGTGGCCGCGATGGCTGCTCGAGGGTGCTGTTCTCGAGAAAAAGAAAGAGGCAGCCAGGTTTGACCCTGCTCGGAATTCCTGTGCCATGGTCTGTGCAACAGCGGACTTTCCGGCTCCTGCAGAACCGTGCAACCACATAATTCGAGGAATGCCCCTCCGTGCCCAGTCCCGTGTCGTGTTCTGAAGTCCGGTCCTGGTGTTCGGGTGGCATTTGGGGGATCATATCGATCCTTGGAGTTGTAGGCTGCTCCTGGTGATGAGTGTTGGTACAGAATTTGGATCCCTGTAGACGTGTGAGTCGGACGTTGGTCTCACTACGGATATATTCGATTGTCCCTCACCACTGGCACTTGATCTATTTTCCGCTTGGTGAAAATGGGTATGTTGCTGGAAAGTCGGATTTCCACCGGTGACCATAAATTTGCTATGTGGACCAAACATCGCTGGATGTGAATCTGGGGTGACTACAAGGTTCGAACCTCAATATGAGCGTTTAAAACACCAGCGCCGCGCAGGATAACCCACATGATGCAAGATTCGCCTCTTGCATGTGGCTGACATGTTGCAAAGCTGTATATCCGCTGCTGAATGTCAGATTCGACGAGCTTGGGATTCCCATGCCCGCCTCTGGGTCACCGCATTAAAAGGACACTGTTAGCTTGGAGTACATATATTCAAGACAGAGATAAAGGCATGCCAAGTGCTGTTTCGACATCAGGCGGTAAAAGGTAGGGATTACTGGTAGACAAGCGAGAGTCTGCGGCTGGACAATTGGATTAAACATAAGTTAAAGGTAGATTTAAGTAACGCGATCCACAGTTTCCCCTTACCATTGGGAGTTTTTGCATGGTTGACTCGGAGTGGTGAAGGACTTGAGGCACGGAGCAGAGATTGTGTCCGAATGGGAGGCATCAACTCTGAGTGGAAGAGGGAAAGAAGCAACGGACCTCAGAAACTAGGCCTGAGCTTATCTATCGTACCTGTGAGCTTAGGTGCGGATTTGGACAGGCTGTGTGCGCACCAACTTCGTGCAGTGCATGTTTGCCCAGCTGAGGCGCTGGAGGCTGGAACATGTTGTCTGTGTATGTCAACGCCGATAATCAAGCCAAAGATGACTTCAAACAAAAAAAAAGTTCAATTGCTCTTGAACGGTTCGTGTTCATTAAAACGCGCGTCTGGTGCAAGCGCGTTTCCATTTTGATTTTGGCGTGCTTTTGCGCTCGATTTGACTGGATTCGGAATTACAGCTAGTTAGGTATCGATAAACCCAGTTCGCCAAAAACACACCTCTTGATTTTTGTTTAGTTTTGGAGCTAAACAAACAGCGGCTCCTGCCTGGCATGGTTCGGAACAGTCTGACAGTCGACGGGGGTAGGGAATCCTGTTAACAAAAATCATGAGATGTATTTTTGTGAAACTGGGTCTATCGATACCTAACTAGCTGTATTGATTAGGATAGGGCGTGCTTCGGGTTGTTGGTCGCCTATCACCTGCCCATGTTTTATACATATACATGCCACCACAACCAAAATAAAAAGTCCTCAGTCCTCCGTTCACCTGTGACTCCCAGATGACAAATCAAATTAGATGGGAACATGCCCTGAGAGTTCCAACTAGTCAGAATGATTTTTCAGTGGGCTACACTACGCCGAATAGCAATGAATAGCGTTCCCCTCTTGATGCACAAGGTCACTAGTGGTCATTGGTTCCCATCAACTGTGATGCATGATGTCGGGTGTGTGGCGTTCGAACTGTGGTGCGCCCTCCCATCCCGTCGTTGACAGGGTCCATCAATGGTCCCCACACGTGTTGATGTCGTCCCGACGCCATCAGCAGCGTCGGTGCTCATGAGCAGGTGGACTAATAGGGTGGGTTGCGAGTTCGGCTGCTCAGGGAGCGGGGCACGAGAGGGCCTCCAGCATAAGCAGCATCGGCAGCACCGGGAGCATCACTTCCAACTCCCATCATCAATCACAACCCCAGCCCACATCGCCTCCGAGTCGCAAACTCGTGACGAAACGCGCAACAGTGTTTGTCTACCGGTCGACTAGCCCGTATACGGAGCTGGTGTAGAGTATGGCGATGCAGATACCGATGGTTGCGGATGATCCGGTGTCTTATATGAATAGTGGGAGGGCGAATCCAAGGTTGGGTGTTCTAGTCCTACGCCCCATGCAGGTGGAAATAGAAATGGAGGACGACCAGAAAGTCCCTCAGGGAAACCTGGTTCGCGGACTTCGATTACGTCCATTCGTTTTATTGGATCGTTGAGCGTGCCTTCGCCGACGGCGGCAGAGCTTCATCCATCTGCATCCGGTGCTTTTCGAAGATGGTGATGAGGCAGCAGGTTGTGTAGCTGCTACAACATTATCAAAATGAAGGGTGTGTTAGATCGTGTGTGTTTTTCAGGATAAAAAAAAAAAAGCAAAGAGGAAAGGACGTACAAGGTAACGAATACCGCGACCGCAAAGCTGTAATGATTTCCTTATCATTATCGACTTCTGAGACGGAGTAAGAGCCTGGTGTAGCGGAAATCCCAGTCCCACTCATCGAGTGCCGTTTTGGCACGGCAGGAGGAGGCATCGACCCCGAGGATGTTGCCCCAGCAGTAGCGGTATTAGCGGAAGTGCCGGTCGAGGTAGACCCAGCACTAGAAGGAAACAACGACTCCGGATACGCATTCACTACTGTCTTGTGTGCTGTTTGGATAGTTGGGGTTTTGGAAACTTGATTGTAGCATTATGGGTTTGGAGTTTTGAATGCGATTAGGTGTTTCATTTGTCGGAAGAGGTAGGCGTTTTGTTTTTAACGCGATAGGGTTTTATAATGGCGGTTTCAGAAAATATATAAGAGAGGATGTTAATCAACAACCTCAAAAACGACATAAAAAAGAAGAAAAACCTACCCTAACGAAGTCCTTGAACTTTAGAACTTCCTGCACCCGTCCCCGTACTGGTACTCGCACTACCACTCCCTAAAGGGCCGCACCAGCACTCCCAGAGCCTGCCTGCAGCTTAGGTCTCTTATTCCCCTGATCAGAGGCGTTGTCTTTGCGTTTCAAAAAGCCCGCCATAGTTGAACTCGTTTTCGCTGTCGTTTTCGCACTCGTCGTCGAATTTGCATTACCCGTACTCATCGAACTCGAATCAAGGTCAGATGACGATGCACCATGTACAGTACTCCGTCGCGCTGTTGCGGGACGAGAACTAGAAGACGCGACAGAGTTCCTGTCGAGCATATCGATGTCGTCGTCTTGGGAGTCGTCGTCGGGTGATTCTGTGGGTGGGTGCGATTAGTTAGGATTGTATGGGGTGGGGATATTTGTTAGGGCTGGAGGGGAGCAGAGAAGCAGAGAAGAGATGAGACGAACCATGTATAGCATTCTATGTTGGGAGAGGCGAAGCAGATCTTCTGTTCATCACTCTCAATGTTAGGTCAAGTTAAAGCTATCTCAACGTAAGAGTCGGAAACGCCGTGAACATCAAATCTGTATGACCGCGATGATATCTGAACCGGTGGCAAACCCTTCAGGTTAACTTCAACGAGTGCCTCTTTGCTATCTTGTTTTCTTCCCCTTGATATTGCTTCAACCAGAAAAAAGAACAACGCAGCGGACGGACAAGAACCCCTAAGGAAGAACGTCGTAGTAGTGAGATTGAAAGAAAGGCAAGAGGCACAACAAGGTTAAGGTCAAGTCACGACCCGATTGACTATCCAATGAGGTTTGTCCTCAAATGTCGTCGATCAACGATTGTGGGGGTATTTTGCTGCATTTGGGAGGTATACCATGAAATCAGCAGGTATGGAATAACCAAACCCAAGGATCCCAAACGAGAGCGGTAGTAGTCGAGCTTCCCGATTTCGAGTGAAAAGCAGCGAGGAAATAGCATGAGTTGTGACCTGATGGCCTTCAAGTTAGTCGTAAACCATAATGTAATAAATAAAATATACCTGATTGGGTGGCCGTCGAATCAATGCCTTCTTCTTCTCTTCATCCTCATTTTGGACGTCCACTTCGTCACTCTTCTCCCCAGCCATCGCGTTCAACAATGTCCAACCAATAGGAACATGTGTCCGAAGAACCTGCTCTGTCTGAGCGAGTACATTTGTCCCAATTGCGCTGAATCGGACCGGTTGCTAACTTTTCCTCAACAACGATGCATGTAGTCCATTTTTCAGGAATGCACTGCCTTCTTCGCCTCGCGCACCAATTCAGAGCGAACGAATTATACTGCAAAAGATCGAAGAACTACGCGTATTGACACGTTACTTCGCGTATAATCCTCGAAGTAGTTCGGTGCTTCGTCTGTGTTGACAAGTCCAGATGGGTGCGTGTACATGTAGTTGATTATTGAGCCAAGGGAGATGCCAGTTTGACCTTTCAGCAACTTTGAGACAGCTGCTGAATTTCGGAGGCTACGTCCAGTCACTTTCTTGCTTCCTACATGCTGAAAAATGTGATGCAGAAGGTCGCCGAGAGTCCACCTGAATTTCTTCAGCACGTCGTACAGGTGTTCAAGTTTGTCGTGATCAGAGAGTATTGCCAGATTTGGCGGATGATTTGGCGTTGATGAAGTTGGTGAATACACTTGAGCTGCAGGATTTGAGGCGCGAAGACGCTTGAAAGCTTGGGTAGGGGTATCATTTTCGTCAAGTTTGCGGTCTGGCTTGCGCTTTCCAAGGGTAGTAGCAAAGGTGGGTAATGTATTCGTAAGGGAGAAATTGAAACAGATACAGTTGAGGTTGGCGTTGGTAAGGGAGTTTCGTCCTGCCACTGGAAGTTCATTGTACACAGTAGACTGCAAAAGATATCGCGATGCAACCACCGCGTCACGCGATAAATTGCATATCCAGGTCGCCAAGATGAAAGTAGAGGACAATCCTTGGCGACCAAATACCGTCCCAATATGGTAAGTGACCATGGGGTTTTTGAGGTACGGGTTCCAGGTCGCGCGAGGAATCAGAGCTTACAATCGCCTCCTGACTATTATTATCCTTCTTCCTAAGTAAATTTCAAACAACAATTCCGTGAACTCCTATCAGAGCAAGCGTTATATAAGTTTTACCACTACACACACCAAAAATAAGTCAAAGGTGTCTTCCTATATCCATACTTTTCTGAGAGAGCATTCCATAGTATGTCGTCCAAATATGAATCCCACGTGTTGCTGGATAGTAATCCCTTCCACATAGTACTGTACCGATTGAAGCAGTTCGACAGTCAGCAGTCAGCAGGCCCTCTGTCGAGTCGAATCTGTCAGCAGTCAGCAGTCAGCAGTCGGGTTGTCGAATTGATTCTACTAGTCCAAAATAGCCAAATTCAGCGTTTTTTTGTCCCAAATTGTATCAATTAATCAGAATCGAGTACCATACAGCTGCAAACACAGGCGGCGATTTTCCCTTCGTATCTATCTACTCTTGATGCCTAGTACAACCAAAATGGCGCCAAAACGCCTCATAACTGCTGAATTTCACTTGACTGAATGAGCGCCGAGTCATTGTCTACTTTGAAAAAGGTGTTTGGTTGACTTTCCAGTGTAGGGGGTAAGTTCCAACTTCCAACTAGACCCGACACGGATAAAACGCTGCTAAAATCCGAAAAATCAAGAAAATAAACTAATAAATCACCGCGGTCCGCAAGATGTTGTGTTGGGCCATAAGGAAACAACTCAGGGGCTTTTTATACGTAAGTATAAGGAGGGTGCGAGGACCCTAGTAAGAGTTTAATTTCTGAAACAGGGATGCTGGTGCTTAATGAAGTTAATCAATATGAGGCGGCGCCGGTGTTCCACACAAAGCCACACCCTGTTGACACCCCGTCCCTGGTGCCATCCCAAGCCATCGGTCGGCCGCCGATGGGTTGTCGAACAGGGGGTGACTGTCAGCAGTCAGCCCAGCTTCTGTCGAAACCAACATTTCGACAGACGTGTCAGCAGTCAGACCCCTTGTCGAACTGTTTCAATCGGTACAGTAATACACACCCCCCAAATCAATTATACCAACAGGTCCAGTGACCACCGTAAACCATCATAACAGGCTCCTCCAGGTTCCCATCAGCCCTATTCACTTCCTTACTCAACATTTGCATGTCGCTTCCTTCCCTTAGGTTGTGCTCACGGAGAAGAGCATGGACGGCTTTCAAGTTGGTGCATACGTCGCCGAGAAGGATTCGCAATTACCGGTTTCACTCCTTGGTGGCGCCCAATCTTGTGTCTCCGACTCTCCATAGTCCTGCCGATGCTTCCAGGTTTTACTCTTCGGATACAATTTGCAAACGTTGGCACCATAGTACTCAGGGGGGAAGAAGAAGATCCCAATATCACCCTCAATGAAGACAAGTTGAGGTCATGGTAACAGAGACGTGGTCAGCGCTTCTTTGTCATTTTTCCCTCAAAGGACATAATGAGGAACCCGTATTGTCTTCCTGAGTAGAGAGTGGGAAATAAAAGAAACCCTATCAATCCTGGCTCGACTTACCTATGTGCTTGATTGGTGGTGGTATTCGTTTGGTGTTCATTGAAGCGCGTTTGTTTAAAGTGCATCACTATTTTGGGTGATATTCTTTTAAATTTCAAGTTGGGAGTACTAAACATTTCAGAAAATCTCATTCTTGGAAATTCCGCCAATTCGCCAATTTGGCGAATTGAAATTCCTAATTTGGAAATTAGAAATATTATTAATTTAAATTTTTACTATTATTATGGGCCAAACGGCTCAATATTAATTCAGGAAATAGAGTCGTTATTTAAAAAAGAAAAAAAAATAACGAGTGTTAAAAAGTCGATATCCAGACAGCTACAGGAGGAAAACAAGTGATACACCGTGATAGAACACTAGTATAAACCAGAAAACAAGCGTGTAGCGAGCACTGCAACTGATAACATCAGTGTCGTACTGCCTACAGTATATAGTATTAAACCAAACAAAATAATGAGGACCAGTGGTGATGAGTGAGAGTAGGTGGAGGTGATGTATTTGAGGGTGAAATGCATGGAGCTGGTAGGTACTTCGTATGCCTGTGGTCGATAGGCAGAGTAAAGAATGATAAATAATGATTCCAGCGCTTCGAGTGCTCCTGAGACGAATGATACAAGCTGTTGACTGATAAAGAGGTTGACTGTAACCTTAAACTAGACATTCAAAGTCCTCTGTGACTCAGATACTTACTAATACAAAGGGTGAGGTGGTGGACCCTAGTGTATTTCGTAGTTTAGGTACATATTATATACTACAGAAGGTGTGGATACCGTGGAACAAAGAATGAAGAATACAGACCAATAGGAATTTGTATATTACAGAAGACAGAGGGGTTGCATGACGATGTGGAGAGTAAAATACAGAGAAAATGAAGATAAAATCATTAGATTCGTAACAATTGTGCATCCCACACCAAGTGGGTATTGAATGAAGTGGGCGTTTATTATATTCTTGGCGCTTAGGTGAGCTATGAAGAGGCTCGTCACTGTTCGTTACTGTTGTGGGGCGTTTTTCATGGGGTAAACCGAGCTCTATCTCTTGCAGACCCTGTTAAATTTACGGTAGCTCATGCCCCTCTGCACTAGCATATTTTCAGGAAGTCCATTTGAGTCTTTTACACGGCCAGCCTCATCAGCAATTTCCGATTTTGGGTAGTAGCATAGCCACTGATGGCTGTAGCATGCATCATGGCAACAGTAGCGACTGTAGCATCCATGATGGCAGTGGTAGCAACAACTAGCAAGTTAGTGCTCTGTAGCACTACATGCATTACCTCCCCCTCTGTGTACTGCTACCTACCATGGTATGTGTCAGGGGATCTCCTGCTACCTCCTATTCCTTTCCTTATTCTTGTCTCTCTTGTCTCTCCTTTCCCCTATTTCCCTTTGCTCTATTTCATTATCTGGACATACCATGGACTCATATATATTATATTACACTCTCCTTTAGTTGTCACTCATTTGTTATTCACTTGTTTCCACTGTTACATAGTCATTCCTTTGTGTTTCCCTTTGTTTATTCCCAAAGGCATTGTTTGGCATCAAGGCTGATGCCAATGCCAGCTCATCACTTAAATAGCTGTTTCACCTGGGTTTGATCCTTTACCTCTTTCTCTTTGGATCTCCCCCAGGTGAGCCTACTTCCTGTATTTATGTAGAGCTGATATACATCTTTGGATCTCCCCCAGGACTTGTGTGTGTCTGAGGTGCCCTTACAGTAGAAAGAGGTCACCTTGGAGACTGAGACTGCATACAGTCTGTTACATCCTCTGTTCTGCTTCTTCTGTTCAGCTGCATTATAGACTCTGTGCTTTCTCCCTCTCCTCTCTTCTCCCTGTCTGGCAACCATGGATCTCCATACTTCACCACCTCCAGCTGCTTCTGTCTCTCTGTCTCAGTTGCCTTCCCTGGAAGACCAGGTATCCTCCATGCTTGCTCAGCAGGAATCCCAACAGGTAGCTATCTCCCACTTGAGGTCTTCTGTTCTTTCCTTGCTTCATTATTTTTCTTCTACCTTTAATCCCTCTCCTCTTTCTCTTTCTTCTTCCCCTTCTTCTTCTCCCTCCCCTGTTTCTTCTACTTTTCCCCCACTCCCTTCCCACTCTGTTGGACAGCTGACAGATGGGATACTACACTCTTTAAACCATGGAACTGTAGACAGAAACTTTTCTCCCCCTTCTTCTTTTCCTTTACCTAGTGTAAACATGGAACAATCTTCATCTTCTCCTCACCCTCTTTCTTCTTCTTCTCATTTTATTAGTGTACCTATGGAACATTCTTCTTCTTCTTCTCTTTCTTCTAGTAGTAGTCTTCCTCTTCCCCCCACTTCTATTCAGTCATCCAATAGAGTGGATCCTCCCCTCCCCACTGTCTCTTCTGGTTGCCCCAGTGGAATAGTGTCTTCCCCTCTCCTCACTGCCTCTTCTGGTTATCCTAGTGGAGTAGTGCATCCTTCTGCCCCTTCTTCTCATCGTCTTGGGACTCCTTTGATGATTGCAGAAAAGGTTAGGCCAGCTCCCCCTCCCCGGTACGATGGTGATCGTCTCAAGGGCAAAGCCTTCTACAACTCTCTCATGGGATACTTCAGACTTCGTCCAGATCTCTTTCCTGACGAGTCTACCATGATTAGTTGGGCCCTCACGTTCATGTCTGCTGGTCGAGCTGCTCTATGGTCCTGCAGGATCTTTGAGCTCATTGAGGAAGGTTCCTCCCCTTACGCAACTTGGGATCACTTTGCTGAAGACTTTCGCAAAGAGTTCTTCCCCTTGCGTGAGCAGGAAACTGCTGCCCTCATCTTGGAAGGTACCTCCTACTTCCAAGGGGATCGTTCTGTTGACAATTATGTCAACTCCTTCCGTGACCTTGTTGCTGAAGCTGGCTACTCTGACCCCTCCTACATCGTGGTCAAGTTCCGTCGTGGCCTCCACCCCTCCATCACTGATCATCTCAGTAAGCGGGTAGCTTCACATCCTCATAATGATCCCTCTGGCTGGTACGAATTGGCCCGCCTTGTTGCTCTCAACTTGGCTGCTAATGACACCTTCCATCTGCAGCCTCCTCCTCCTCCTGTGCCTAGCCCACTCTCTTCTCTCCCTCCTTCCTTCTCCCACTTCCTTGACCCCTCCCCTGGTCCTTTGTCTATCTGCACCACTCATGCTCCCTTACGAAAGCCTGTGACAAGTGAAGTCTCTGTGCAAATGCCCGCACAAACTCCACCTTGTCCTAAAGTCATCCTTGACTCTCGTAATCGGTATGCTCCTCTGGTTGATGAGACTCCATCTCTCCCAGATGAAGACAAGGCTCCCCCCTCTCCATCCTCCCTCCATGATCCCTCTGCTCTGCCCCACCTACCTCGTCGCTCTAAATGGGAATGTCGTCGCCTTCCATCCTCGTGCACCATCTCTTCTCTTGCACCTGGACCTAGCTCCCTTCACCTGAAGGTTGAGATAGAGACCACCGACTCCCATGAAGCTCGATCTGTTAAGGCCTTGCTTGACACTGGCGCTACTGGTCTGTTCATCGATCGAGAGTACGTCAAGTCCAACCGAATTGCCACCAGGAAGCTCAGCCGCCCCATCCCTGTTCGTAACGTGGATGGAACGCTCAACGAGTCTGGTTCAATTACTGAGGTGGTTGACTTGATCCTCCGGTACAACAGCCACACAGAATGTGCACTCTTCTGTGTCACGGGCTTAGGGAAGCAGAAGCTGATCATTGGATACACTTGGTTCAGGGATCACAATCCTGAAGTCAATTGGGAAACTGGAGAAGTCAAGATGTCTCGTTGCAAGCCTAGCAGTCGATGCTTTGGTTGCAAGAAGGAACTCAATGAGGAAAAGAAGGCTGCTCGTAAGGAAGAAGCCAAGGTGAATGCCTGCCGCTCTGGTCCTGCCCCCTCTCTCACCCCTGAAGAGTCTTCCCCTGAAGATTCTGATGATCTCGAGTCCTCTGATCTGCCATTTGATCTTGAGGAAGGCGATCGTGTCTGGGTTTCTGGCTTACTCCCCGAGGAAGCTGAAGAGCATATCAACGCTACTTCAACCATCAGTCAACGCCTGGCTGAAGGTTTCTTGCGTAACTCTGCTCCTCAACCAGAACAGACCACTCTCCCTTCCTCACCTCATGGTCCAGTCCCTGACTATCAGAGTCTCTTCCATCGTGTCTTCTCTGAAGCTGAGTTTCTTAAGCTTCCTGAGAGAAGGCCTTGGGATCATGCGATTGAGCTCATTCCTGGAGCTCAACCCAAGGGATGCAAGGTTTACCCATTAAACCCTGCAGAACGTGAAGAGGCTGAGCGCTTCCTTGCTGAGAACGAGGCTCAGGGAAAGATTCACCGCTCCAAGTCCCCCATGGCATCACCAGTCTTCTTTGTGATGAAAAAGGATGGCTCCCTTCGTCTGGTCCAGGACTATCGCATGCTCAATGATATGACTGTGAAGAACAAGTACCCTCTCCCTCTCATCTCTGACCTTATCAACCAACTTCGTGGTGTGCGCTACTTCACCAAGCTTGATATTCGTTGGGGTTTCAACAATGTCCGCATCAAAGAAGGAGATGAGTGGAAGGCTGCTTTTCGCACTCACAGAGGTCTCTTCGAACCTCTTGTCATGTTCTTTGGTCTCACCAACAGTCCTGCCACCTTCCAAACCATGATGAACGAGATCTTCCAAGACATGATCTCTGAAGGTGTGGTTGTGGTATACCTGGATGATATCCTGATCTTCACCAAGGACATTCCTGAGCATCGAGAGGTCACTCATAGGGTCCTGAAGCGTCTAGAGGAACATGGTCTCTGCCTCCGCCTGGAGAAATGCGAGTTTGAGAAGACACGCATTGAGTACCTTGGGCTTATCGTTGCTGAGAACCGAGTCGAGATGGATCCTGTCAAAGTTGCTGGAGTTGCTCAATGGCCCACCCCCACCAATAGGAAAGAAGTCCAATCTTTCCTGGGTTTTGCCAACTTCTATCGGCGGTTCATCAAGGACTTCTCTCACCATGCATGTCCCCTCTTCGACCTTACCAAGAGCTCCACTGAGTTTTCCTGGTCTCCTGCTGCCGCTACTGCCTTCCAGTCCATCAAGGATGCTGTCACCTCTTCCCCTGTCCTTGCTGCTCCCAATGATGATCTCCCTTTCCGGCTTGAAGCTGACTCTTCAGACTTTGCCACTGGTGCTGTACTCTCTCAACAGTCTCCAGAAGATGGAAAGTGGCATCCCATTGCCTTCTTCTCCAAGTCACTCTCTCCTGTCGAAAGGAACTATGAGATTCATGACAAGGAAATGCTTGCAATCATTCGAGCCTTGCAGGAATGGAGACACTTTCTTGAGGGTGCCCGCCACAAGTTTGAGATCTGGACTGACCACAAGAACTTGGAATACTTCATGTTGTCTCAGAACCTCAACCACAGGCAAGCCCGCTGGTCTCTCACTCTGGCCCGCTTCGACTTTGTCATGCAGCACAAGGCAGGAGCTACTATGGGAAAAGCAGATGCCCTCTCACGTCGGTCTGACCATGGTTCTAGTGAACGTGACAATCAGAACATCACCCTCCTCACCCCAGGGATGTTTGCAGTTCGTGCACTAGAAGGTCTGGAATTTGTTGGACAGGAACGCTCTCTGGTTCGTGAGATCCGTCGACATTCCAAGGAGGCCTCTGATCTTGAGGACACTGTGGCCAAGGCAGTCAAGGTGCTCAGAAAGACTGGATCTCAGTCTCTTCGCTCCTCAGAGTGGGATGAAGCTGATGGTCTTATCTACTTCTGTGGAAAGCTCTATGTTCCACCAGGTGGTGATCTTCGTCGTCGCATTGTGGCTCTCTGTCATGACTCCACTCTTGCTGGACACCCTGGACGTTGGAAGACCTTGGAGCTTGTGTCTAGGAACTACTGGTGGCCACGCATGTCTAAGTTCATTGGACTCTACACCAGCACCTGTGACATGTGTCTTAGGACCAAGACCATCAGGCAGCGACCCCTTGGAGAGCTTGAGCCCCTTGCTGTTCCTGACCGCCGTTGGGACCATATCAGTGTGGACTTCATTGTCGAGCTTCCTGAGTCCAATGGTTATGATGCCATCATGGTTGTTGTTGACTCCCTTTCCAAACGCGCCCACTTCACTGCTACCACTACCACTGTCTCTGCCCTAGGCACTGCCCGCATGTATCGTGACCATATCTGGAAACTCCATGGCCTTCCATCCAAGGTAGTCTCTGATCGCAGTCCACAGTTTATTGCAGAGTTCACCACAGAACTCTACAGGCTGCTTGGGATTGAGCCAGCTCGTAGCACTGCCTATCACCCTCAAACTGATGGGCAGACTGAGCGCATCAACCAGGAGTTGGAACAATACCTCAGGCTCTACATCTCTGAGCAACAGGACGACTGGTATGACATCCTTTCCATGGCTGAGTTTGCCTACAACAACCATGTCCACTCCTCCACCCAGCAGACTCCCTTCCTTCTAGACTCTGGTCAACATCCTCGCATGGGCTTTGAACCTCTTCCTCCCTCCCGGATGGAAACTGTGAATGAGTTCACTGATAGGATGAAGACTGCTCTTGAGGAAGCACGTGCTGCCTTAGCAGCTGCTAAGGAGGACATGGCTAGGTACTACAACCGACGTCGCACCAAGGCTCCTGAGATCAAGCCTGGAGATAGTGTCTACCTTGATGCCTCAGACATCCAAACCACTCGGCCATCCAAGAAGCTCTCCCACAAGCGAGTTGGTCCTTACCCAGTCATTTCTAGTGTTGGAAAGAATGCCTACCGTCTTCAGCTTCCTAAATCCCTCTCCCGCATCCATCCAGTCTTCCATGTTGTCAGACTCACTCCTGCTCCTTATGACCCCATCTCTGGTCGAAGAGCCAAGCTACCCCCAGGCCATCACGAAAAGGCACTTGGGCCAAAAAGACTCCTGGAGTCTCCTGGAGAAGCCAAAGATACAAAAGATACAAAAGATACATGGACATTTATAAAAGTTTTATAGGTCGTATGTCCCGCTTTTTTACAACTTCGGAAAGTCTTTCCAGTAACTCCCAGATGTCTTTTGAGTAACTTTGAAATCTTTTGGGAGTCTCCTGGAGTCTCTGCAGTATTTCTGAAAGACTGGTAGTTTACATGACAATTTTCATTTTCCTTCTCAATTTCAAGTCCAACATGTAGTGTGAAAGATTAAAGACATATATTGCAACTGGTAATCTACAACATATAAAACTAGCATACAGGTAGCATAGAGTATAAAAAAGCAACAAAAAAGCGGACTAATAAAAATGAAGGAGAGAAGTCAAGGAGAATGTATATCTTGAACTAAATGGTAACATGACAGCTAAATAATAAAAGTAGCAAAAAAGCGGACCAAAGTAGAACCATAATAGAGAGAAAGAAAGCATAGGAACATGGTAGAGGAGCTAAGGTGCAAGATGGTGATAGTGATGACATGGCAGTAGACATAGTCAAAGGGATAATTAATGATTTAAAAAGGGAGAAAAAGCGGACTTGTGAAGGTGTTCCATAGTCACCAACCCCTACAATAAACCTTGAGACAAGTTAGAAAACAAGTAACAGGTAGGTGTTGAGAAGGGAAAAAAAGTAGACTATTAAAAGAAGAGGGAAGGAAAGGAAAAGGAGAGAAAGAAAGCAGAAGGAAATGGAGAGCATGGGTGAAAGTGATGACATGGCAGCTACAGAGGGTGTTCAGCACAGTGACAGCACAACATAATACATACCAATACCAGCCCATAAATGCTCTCTATGCACATCAACTCCTACATGAACCTTGAGAGAAGAGAAGAAAAGAGAGAGATGATGAGGGAGGGGAAGGGGGGAGAGAATGGGTGGGGGGATGGTGGTGGAAGAGAAGAAAGAGGTGATGATGTGGCAGTCAATGGCATGCTCCGATGTTTCAGCCGGAGCGCGGGAAAATGGACTTAGACACTTTTCAGAATTCTGCTTTCAAGCTCATTTATTTAATTGTGACGCTTGCACTGCACCTAAAATTATGATTTATATATCAAAATAAAGGTAAAAATGAGCAGGGTTCGACTCAATTTAGAGCGCTTATGTGCGGTCATTTTATTGGCCCAGATATTGCAAAATATGGTTTGACAAAACACTATAGCCGCTATTTTGGGAGGATAAAAGCGCGCACAGGAGCGCTGTAAATATATTTGGAATCTACTCATTTTTAGCTTTATTTTGATATATAAATCATAATTTTAGGTACAGTGTAACAGATGCAACTAAATATACTGTTCAAGTTAAATACTTTGAAATGCACAAGTCCATTTTCCCACACTCCGATCTTTTGGCTCTTGGCTCATGTTTATTTACACCACACTGGTATTTGGAAAGGTAGAATTCTCAGAATAATGTGAATTAGACTCAGTATCCCAATATGTATCAAATGGATACAGAAGATTTTGTGAAATTGTTAGTAAACTTTTGAAAGATTTCCGAAAGCTCTGAAAGACTCTGGAAGACTTTTGAATCTTTGGAAAGGTGCTGAAGTCTCCTGGAGATACCTGAAAGATATAAAAGACTTCCAGAGATATTGGAAAGATATAAAAGACTCCAGAAAGATGTAAAAGACTCCCAGAGGTACTGGAAAGTCACCAGTTCCCAAGTGCCTTTTCCTGATGGATCAATGACATCACACTAATATTCCTGATCAGGACGAAGATTTGATTTGTAAATAGGGGCTCATTTAATCAATGCACAATAACCAGAGCAGATCTGCTGCTTCTGTGGCCACATTTGGCAGATCGGACCACATGAATAGATAGATATAGTGTATACCTTTCTAATGGTATATATATCCCCCCCAATTGGTGCACAAAGCGAAGCAATATTGAGGAAATAATTGTAGTAGGGGGAATAGGGGCTAAAAAAGCGGAAAAAGCGAACCTGATCTGCTGGGTTGCTGGTATAATTTGGCAGATCGGATGGTGGGATCTTATAAACGCTTTAAATAGCTTTCTAACGATATATAGATCACCCTAAATGGTGCCCAGAGCGGTGCAATATGGAGCAGGATACTGTTTGGGCCAAAGATAGGGGCTTTTCAAGTGACCCATGTAAAAAAACATTTTTTAAGGATCGATGGGGATCATATGCGGAAGGCTGCGTTCAAAATTTCAGCCCAATCGGAGCAAAAATGAGCGCGCTATTCACGATTTATATTATTTTTTCGATTTATTTTGATTTGTGTCTGGCTCTGAGAGTGTATTTCCTTAATTGCTCGCCAACCACTGATCCCCCCACCCCGAAAATACCCATTCCGGGATCCTGATTTTTTTCTCTACGC
Source organism: Panaeolus papilionaceus (assembly GCA_015501605.1). Taxonomy (NCBI): domain Eukaryota; kingdom Fungi; phylum Basidiomycota; class Agaricomycetes; order Agaricales; genus Panaeolus; species Panaeolus papilionaceus. The sequence continues at coordinate 616,554 of JADNRZ010000012.1, read as the reverse complement.
CCCCATACCCATATCATATCTATCCAACAACATTTGCCCAACCCCCACCCAGCTAGATAAGCCCCAAGCCCCTATCCAGCATCCCCCCATCCTCCCCCCCTATCCCCAACACCCCTACCCATCCTCCTACCCCCGGAAATTCACCTATATCTATCCCTATACCCCCTATAATAGTCCCCCCCCCCTCCACCCCATCCTAAACCCTATCGCAACAACAGCAGGTCTTTTGTGCTCACTAGCACCCATGGCTCACTAGCACTGTGGAAGCTTCAACCTCTTGTGCCAACTAGCCTTAGCTGAAGCTTCATCCTAGCTGACATGGCTGGAATCTGGGGTCGCGATCTGAAGTGATAGAGTCTGGGAGTCCAAATCTTTTGTAAAGGTTATTGAGTAAAAGTTTGGCTGTGCCTTCGGCAGTGATCGTTTTGGAGCAAGGAATGAGAATTACCCCCTTTGTAAGGCCGTGGTCCACCACGGATAGAATAGAGTCGTATCCGAGGGATGGCGGTAGGTCGGTGATTAGGTCCATTGACGTCTGGGCGAAGGGTTTTAATGATTCTGGAGCGGGGATCGGCATCAAGGTGGGTCGTGCGGGGTTCCGATTGATCTTGAACTGTTGGCAGGTGGAGCATCCTTTGACGTAGGCGGAGATAAATCGACGCATACCAGGCCACCAATATGATGTGGCAACGGCGTTGTAAGTTTCGATTTGGCCAGGATGTCCAGCAGTGACGGGATCGTGGAAGTGCATGACAATGGATTTTCTAAGCTCTTGGTCGTTCGGGACATAGACCTTGTCTTTGTAGAAGAGTAGTTTCCCGTGGTCTCCTTCTTCGAAGGACCAATCGTTGATTGAGGTGCCGGAGGTGACATTGGTATTCTTCAACAGTGTTTCTAGAGCTTCCATGGCGTTCTTGTCAAGGGGTCGTGCTTCAGTGATTTGCTTCTGGAGTTCAGTGTCGATAAGGTTGATAAACAGGGTTTCTGGGAGCATAGTGATGTTGGTGTTTTCTTCATTTTCTCCTTCTGGAATAAGGTCAGGTCGTTGTGAGAGCGCGTCTGATTGGATCATTTTATGGCCAGGCATGTGTTCGAGTTTGATGTCGTATTCAGAGAGGATAAGGAACCATCTTGCTTGTCGTCGATTAAGGTTCTGGGGGGAGCGCCAGTACGTGAGGTTCTTGTGGTCAGAGTGTACGACAGTCATGTGAGGGGATCCTAGGATGTAATGTTTCCATTCTTCGAGCGCTCGAATAACTCCAAGGAGTTCTCGGTCGAAGACTTGGTAGTTCTGTTCGGCTGGAGAGAAAGAACAAGAGAGGAAACATACAGGGTGTCGTTTTCCGTTGCTGTTGGTTTGGGTGAGAACAGCTCCATAAGCATATTGAGATGTGTCAGCCTCGATTTGAAACGGTCGGTTCTGATCGGGCATTGCAAGAACTGGTTCCTTACTGAATCGGTCTTTGAGGTTGTCGAATGCGGTCTGATGAGTTTCTGTCCAGATGAAGGGTCGGTCTTTTGGAGTAAGTCGTTCAGGGGTCTAGCGAGATCGGAGTAGTGTCGGATGAATTTCCAGTAGAAGTTGCCAAAGCCTAGGAACGAGCGGACTTGTTTGAGGGTCTTTGGGGTCGGCCAGTCTTTGATACCAGAGATCTTGGCGGGGTCCATGGAGATCTTGTTGTGTTCGATGATAAATCCTAGGTAGGCGATCTTGGTTTTGTTGAATTCGCATTTTTCGGGTTTCAAGTAGAGGTCGTTTTCTTTCATGATCTGGAGTACTTCTTTGGTGTATTTTTCGAGGTCCTGTTCGTTTGTGGCATAGATCAAGATGTCGTCCATGTAGATGATGATATAACCGTTTTCGACTTGTCGGATGAAGATACTGTCCATCATTGATTGGAAGGTCGCTGGGGAGTTGCAAAGGCCAAAGAACATAACAAGGGGTTCAAAGAGTCCGTACTTGGTCTTGAAGGCCGCCTTCCATTCATCTCCTTCCTTGATTCGGATATTGTTGTAGCCCCATCGAACGTCAAGTTTAGTGAAATATTTGGCGTCTCGGAGTTTATCCATAAGGTCGGTGACAAGGGGGAGAGGGTAGGTGTTTTTAATGGTTCCTTCGTTCAAATGTCGGTAGTCTTGGCATGGGCGTAGTTTGCCATCCTTCTTCGCAACATAGAAAAATCCTGCGGCTTCAGGGGATTCGCTATGTCGGATGGTTCCCTTGGCAAGGTGTTCATTGAGGAACTGTTTGGTGACATCGTCCTGTTCTCGGTTGAGGGAGTAAACTTTGGCGGATTTGTGGACAAAATCAGGTTTGAGCTTGATCTCGTGATCCCAGGGTTTGTGCGCTGGTAAGGTCGAAGAGGCTTCTTCACTGAAAACAGAAATCCAAGGGTGGTATTCAGGTGGAACGATCTTGGTCGGGTCGGTTTCGTCGGTTTTCTTGTCAAATTTCTGAGCAAAGGCTTGGGAATGTGTCAGGGTAGTGTCGATCCAGATTTCTTTGGTTTCTTCTGTTGGTTCCCCTTCCATAAAGGAGATGATCAGGTCGTCGGTTGTAAGTCGGTCTGGTCTGGTCAGGGTCGTGTTCTTTCCAAGCATCTTCTTAACATGGAGTTCCAGTTGAGAGATGGTTCGTTCTTCAATGATAATTGAGTCGGTTGGGTACCAGTCGGGAATCGGGTTCTTCGTGCTATTCAGGCAATCTTCTATGTCGAGTTCGTCTTCGATCGGGGTCCGCCAGTTCAGGGAGGCATTCTTCCAGTTGATCTCGGGGTTTGTGTCTTGCAACCAAGGTAGCCCCAAGATAATCTTCTGATTTCCTAACCCAGTAATTAGGAATTCTGTCTTCTTGATCTTGTCGTAGATCTTCATGTTTAGTGTCGTTCGGTGGGTGATCGTGCCCTTCTTGTTCGGTGTGCCATCAACGTTTCGGACTAGGATTGGTGTTCTGAGCGGGGTCTGAGGAAGGTTGTGGAGTTTTGCAAATGATTGGTCAATGAAAATGCCTGCAGCTCCGGAGTCGAGGAGTGCTTGGGTATGCAAGGGTTCGGCGGTTCTCAGTTGTTCACACTCGATAGTCACAGGGACAGAAAAGGATTCATTGTGAGCTATCAAAGCAGAACAAACTGATACATAAGGTTTAGACGTCGAGGCGAAACCTTTTAGGAAAAATCCTGTTCTTGCATTTCAGAGGCAAATTCGGCGCGCTGTTCTTCATTCAAGTCCTGATAGAAAGTGCGGATGTATTTGGCGAAATCCTTTGGGTTTCTAGTCGGGGTGGTGTCACGGTTGCTGGTGTTCTGGTTCTGGTTCGTTTTCTTGAGATCGCGGTTAGGGCAGAATTTGGAGATATGACCTGGTTGGTGGCAGCGGAAGCAGGTACCATTCTTCATGTGGTCTGCGCGCTCAACTTCAGTGAGATTGATTTGCTTGGAGTTTGCAAATCTGAACCCCATCTGGTTAGAGGTGAAGCGTTTGGCTGGTTTCTTGTCAAATGGGAAAGGGAAGGATTCCCTCCAACGGGCGTCCACTTCGGCTGCTCAGTCCATCCATTCCTTCAGGGTGTACGGGTTGTATCCATTGTTGCGAATTCTGTCCAAGATTGGTTTCTTAAGAGAGTCTTGATAGATCCCAATCAGCAGGTCTTCCATCGGATCGAGGTTGTCGTCGGGGTCGGTGTGAGGGAAGGCATAGCCTGCGGTGATCATGAGGTTCTTGAAAGCGGTGTTGTGTGATTCGACATTTCCTTCTTGTTGGATGTTCTTGAGATCTTTCCTTGCATGGTCGTGTCCGAGTCGTGGGGCGAAGTCTTCAGTAAATTTTCGAAGGAAGTCGTTGAACCTTCCATAGGAGACTGCGGTCCTGTTTCTTTGGGCTTCATCGAACTTTCCAGCTAGGAAGCAGCGTTTCCAGTCCATTGCTTCTCTATCTCCCTTTGGTCCTTCAGCAAAGTATGATAAGATGAAGGCGATTTTCAGATCATCGTTGTTGTAGATGTGTCGATTGATGTGGAGATAGGATCGGCATTCGGTGATAAAATGCTTGGTCTTGGTGCAGTCTCCTGTGAACTTCTCAGGTGCGCCGAGGTTGACTTCTTTCTTCAGGGCGTTTTTAAACGCTTCTGCAGCTGGATCGTCTTGCGGACCGTTACTGGGATCAGGGTTACCAGAAGGATCGGGGTCGCCTGGTCCTTCGTCGTCAGTTTCCGGTTGAGGATCTCCTCTGGGTGGTCCTGACAGTCCTCTCTGGGAACGATCTTGGACAGCTCCTCCAGGTCTTGAAGAAGAGGCAGAGCGGCCTCCTGGGGGCTGAGTGAGGGTCGCAGTTGCCATACTGGTAGAGAATGAAGGGATTTCGGTGCTGAAGACTGGGGTTCTGGTGATAGTGTAGTCCAGTTCTCTGGGGTTGTAAGGTTCAATTGGTTGGCTGAGGGCAAGAGAGACGTCAAGGGGTTGTTCGGGTTCTTTCAAGGGTTCTTCTGGTGTGCTTGGGATTTCTTCTGGTTCGTTCGTGGGTTCAGTAGGTTCTGGGGTTTCTGGGGATTCTCTTGGTTCACTGGCTGATACTGGGGTGTCGAGTTCTTCTTGTTCGTTGGTCTGGGATTCTAGTTCAGTTTCTGGTTCGGAGAGAGGGTCGTTGGTCTTCTGTTGTTCTTTCTTGGACGTTTCTAGTTTTCCCCAGGGTTTCTTCTTTCTGAGCGGGAATCGTAATCCTCTGCTGCTAGTTGATACAGGAGAGGTAGCTTGGCTGGAGGTTCCTGATCGAGGTCTGGTGCTGGTGTTCTTCTTCCAGGTTGCCGTTTTGTATGAGAGGTGCCGTCTTGTAAATTACGGACGGTGTGCGTTGGGGTAGCTAGTTCTTTTGTTATGGTAGCCCGACGGGCGCTTGCGGTTAAGGCCTTTGAGCTAGTCGGAGTCGGTTCGGTCGTGCGACAGAGTTCGAGTATCGTTCTAAGAATGCCACTGCGTGCGCACGCTACGCTGGTATTGTCTTAGAAGAGAGCGAGTGTCAGGGGATCTGTCACAGAACCCCCACCCTGGCGCAGTTACGGTGCACAGCCTGGTCATCATCTCTAGATCACTGTACAGCCGCCCGTTGCATCATTGATACCCCTGTCGTAGTGTGCAGCCTCCTTTCCTGATTGTTTCGTCACCATCATTTGATATCGCATAGCCTTAGCCTATTCTTAGATTTAGTGCACAGCATACTGGTAGATAGTTTATCCGATGTAGTATATAGGCCAGTGGGGATCAGGATGATTCCTCACTCGATTATCAACTTGGCTTCTGGGCATTCCTATCCCTTACATCATAATCGAGTCTCTACAGCAGTCTGCACCTCCCTAGCTCACTGCACACCATCTACTCCTCATCCTACAAGCCCTACCCTTCGCCCACACCCTGCTCCCAATGTCTACTACACCAGAGATGTCCTTGGAAGAATTCGTCACTGAACAGTTCGACCAACTCTATGAGCGGATGAGGCTGCTCCAGGAGGAGCTTCGCTCCGTCACCAACCAGCTCTCTACCCAACAGACTATTGCAGCTATCGCACCTACCCAACCCTCTCGCCGTCAGCGGAAGAAGGCTGAGCCTCCCGCCCCACCGGCTCCTACTCCCCCACAAGGCACTATTCCCACCCACCTTCATATGTCGGGCACCTACCCTCAGAAGGACGACAAACCCGATCAGCAGTTGCTCACTGTCATTGTACCCGACGCGATGGCAGCGCACCTGGTTGGGCGAGGTGGAAGGGGTCTTAAACAGATCCATGACTTATCTGGTGCGCACATCCGAGCCTTTGAGGTAAAGGACGGATCAGCTGGTGCCCGCCACGTCTCTATTCGCGGTACCGACTCTCAAGTTGGTAATGCCCTCGTCATATTGGGCAAGCGGCTCGCTCGTCGTCGAGTCTGCGCTCCTAGGCAGCGGGATGCTCCGGGTCCCGCTCGTGATGCCAGTGGGAGGCCAACTGCTGGGAAGTTCCGTGAAGCCCCTGTTCCCATCGTTCAGGCTGCTCCGGCCACTCAGCCCCCCTCGCCACCATCAATTCCTCAGTCTGCCGCTCTAACCCCTGCAGCACCGTCGGCAACTCCTACCCCTGCTCCAGGCTCTACTCCGGTCGTCCCCTCCATCGTCATGAACACGGCCGCCCCACCTTCACCGGTGGCTACCCCAGGTGCTCGATCAGCTTCGACGACACCTGTGAACCAGCCCAACACTCCCATCGCGCCTACAGCCGTGATGCAGACCGCCAATCCTACCCCGGCACTCTCGCCTGGCTCGCCGATGAGCATTGATGCGATGAGAGCCCACTTCTCAGCACTTGCGCCCACTCTTGGGAACCCTATCCCCCCCACCGCTCCTTCAAGGGGTGGTCGCGGTGTGGTTTTCCGGGAGCGCAGTGGACGAGGCGGTAGACATGGAAGCTAAGGGATTTGCTGGGGCAGCAAATCTAGATGGGGAGATAGTGTCAGGGGATCTGTCACAGAACCCCCACCCTGGCGCAGTTACGGTGCACAGCCTGGTCATCATCTCTAGATCACTGTACAGCCGCCCGTTGCATCATTGATACCCCTGTCGTAGTGCGCAGCCTCCTTTCCTGATTGTTTCGTCACCATCATTTGATATCGCATAGCCTTAGCCTATTCTTAGATTTAGTGCACAGCATACCGGTAGATAGTTTATCCGATGTAGTATATAGGCCAGTGGGGATCAGGATGATTCCTCACTCGATTATCAACTTGGCTTCTGGGCATTCCTATCCCTTACAGCGAGAAGAGTAAGATCGTCGTAGAAGTTGTTGTTCTATTCGAAGTTAAAGAACTAGCTAAAGAACAAAGGTATAAACTACGGTGTTTATATAGATATCTAGCGAGGCTGTGCGTGTAAATGCCAAGTAGACAAGGTGAGAGATATGTGAGTCAGAAGTATGGTCCGCAGTAGAAATGAGTCATAAACATGGGAAAGATGAGTAAGGAAACGAGTCATAGATAGGAGAATGAAGTGGGGCGTGGGTTGGAGATAGGAGAAGGATGTGGGGCTCTGGAGATAGGAGGTAGACGAGATATAAGTACAAAGAGAGATGATAGTACACAAAGATAAGATGAAGAGAGATAGTAGTCCGGATAAGATAAGGAAATGATGAAGAGGAAAAGAGTCAACATAACATGTACAGTACTCCGACGCGCTGTTGTGGGACGAGAACTTGAAGGCGCGACGGAGTTCCTGTCGAGCATGTCGATGTCGTCGTCTCGGGAGTCGTCGTCTGAGGGTGGTTCTATGGGTAGGTGTGGTTAGTTTAGTTGAATAGAACATGGATGTTGAAAATAAATGGGGGGAGGGAAGGGATGAAGATGAACGGGAGAGGAGAGGAAGACGAACCATGTATAGCATTCCATGTTGGGAGAGGCGAAGCTGATCTCCTATGAGAGTTGTTGCAGTTGTTGTTCATTACTCTCCTTTCCTTTCCGTCACTTTATGTGTTTCCATTGAACTTGGTGGTTATGATAATGATAATGATAACCGTTTTCGGAGTGGTCGAGATGGAGCGAAATGTAATGTCTGAATTGTTATTGAACGGGATAAGCCCAAGCCTAAGGCAAGTGGAAAAAGAGGAAACTCACGATGAAAAAATGAAGTGAAATGAAAGTAAGTAGTTAGGTCAAGTTAGAGTTATCTTAACATAAGGAACACTGTGAACATCAATCTGTATGACGGCAATGATATCTGAACCAGTAATCCCTTCAGGTCAAGTAACTCAAGTATCCTGGTTTGCGTTCTTGTCCCAGAAAAGAAAAGGCGAAGGGTACCGTAGGTGGACAGGCCTTGTGAAAATGAAAGGTAAGAGGGACAACAAGGTCAGGGCCAAGTCATGACCCGATTGACTGCAAAGCTGCTTCCTAATTCATCCAATAGCGATCAAATCATCAGTTTCTACTGATGGAGGTGCTACATTCAAGCTGCCCGCAAGTGTGAGTACCAATTTTCCTTCATTGAGAATCGGAGATTCTAATATTCACTGCAGTATGGCAGTTATCCCGTATTGTACCGTAATACTACATCAATAGATTATCATGGATCCGTTGCTTTCGGTTTGCAAAGCCACGCTTTCTCTGCCTTCTCATAATCATAAATAAAAGTATCCAATTTTGTCCATATTGACCAGTCCTCCCAGTTGAGAGGATCGCCCGTTCTGGGATCTGCTGTAGTAATTGCTGCCAGGTCACGCGCACCAACACTGAGCTGGCCATAAAACTTGAGGTCGGCACCGTCGCTCTTGTCATGGATGAAATTCCAGCTCCTTTCGAATCCATCAACTAGACGGGGATCCACACCGCCGTGTATTTTGTATAACTGTTTATGTGTAGTCGTGAAATCAGTTTTAGTCAATAGAGAATCAATTACAAAAAATACATACACACATATAATCGTGAAGCCAACCAAGGTTGTATCTCCAGATCGGATAGTTGTATCCAGGGCCGATGGTATCGATGGAGCGAGATGGAGTGGAGAACCAACGAGGCAGTGTACAAGAACTTGAAAACGAGCTCAATAATGCTTTTTGAGCGTCGGTGTCGGAATTTGGGAAGTCAAAGAGAAAGGTTGTGTCCTCCATTGTTGAAACAAGATGGGATGGAAAGTACTTCTGCGATATTTCCTCCAACGCCGAGACTATATCGGTTGAAATGGGGCAGTCTATCCATATAAAATGGCCAATACGCGATAAGACGTCAGCTGCTGTGGTCGCGCGCCAATTACCACCACCTCTCTCCTTGACATAGTCAGACACGGCCTCGTTTTCTATCATTGAGATGAGATGTTTAATGCTGAACACAGCCGCAGCGGGTGCCAGGGTTCTCCGCTCTGACACCGCATTCCGTTGCAAGGTTGCGATCTGCAATGTTTCCCTCTCTGAAGCAGGCAGGTACTTCTCAAGGACATACATGAATCTGTGCCATGTCAGCTCGCGATATCTGAGGAGCAACAACTCTGACTGGTGGTCCATCAGGGAACAGAATTTCCATAAGTCAACTCCTATGTGATGCTGGATGCAATCTCCGATATGCGAATTGAAGAACTGAAAACCACCAGCGAAAAAATTGGATTGCAAATCCCCTGGTTCAATGAGATTATGTGTCTCATACAAGACAGCCAGCTCTTGGGGAAGTCCCGCATCCTCGAATTGTTGGTAAAACCGGGCCCGCGTTCTTGTCACTGCTGGTGCAAAGGTAGTCCACAAATTCCGATCTATGATGTCGACCAATTTGTCAGCGTGTTCCAGATCAAAACATTTACCAGATAGCATGTTGAGAGTGGAATAGAGAACGTCCTCGTTCAAGCTGTCCCACCGGGCGAGTTGTGTGATCACTCGGTCCCTGTAGGAAGGGTGGTGAGATGTCCTAGTTTGGAGGAGGACCAAGAAGTAGTAGACGATATATCGTGCATCTGAAATAGCGGGACCTGAGTCTAGTGCATATATCAGACTCTCTCTTCTGAGATAAAAAAAGAAAAGAAATATACTAACCACTCAAGTGACGTAGTGCGATTTCGCACAACTCCTTGTCAACGCGTGGGGGGTCGACATAAAATTCCGCCGATCGGTGAGGGTCTAATAGAAACTCGAGAAGCGATGCATGGCGAAATAGAGCCGGATAGGGTTTATGCTCGTACATAAATGGCATCTCATGAGCATTGCAGTCTATGATAGAATGCAAGTCGATTAGCAGCGTCTGAATAGACAATGGCAAGGATAGAAATATTCTGGGCAAGTCGATTGTATCAAAGTCACCGACAAAGGTCTCTGTAGCAATTCGGAAGGCGAGTAACTGATGGACAAGCTTAGGGTGCTTCGTTTGCCGCAGAATGTGTAGGTACAGCGCGTCCAATTCTGAATATGGCTGATCATAGATGGGGATGTTGTGATGCAGAATAGCCTCCAGTCGTTCACTAGGATGGCCTCGTAAATCTTTGATGTATTTCATCACGGTGGAGGCGTAGATGAATTGGCCACAAGCGCGCTCGACGATCGCCTTTACGAACTGGGATGACGGCCAACCATCAGGTATGAGGTGTTTGAGGGGATGTGTTCGTCGGATTTCGACGGCTTCATCCTTGACGAACACTTCGATGTCGTGGTCTTTGTCACAGTGATCCAAGAGCGAAATACTCCGTATAAGCTGCGAGTGGTCGGACTGCTTGGTGGTAATCCATGAGCGAATGACCAGCTCAGGTCGGCTGGCTAGAAATACAGAGCATGGGAAGACATCCTGGTGGCTGACGAGCGTAGCTATGGCCTCCAGAACCTGCACTTGACCGCTTTCTTCCTTGCACTCGTCCAAGCCGTCGACAACTATAACCTTCGGTAGCACGCAGGTGGTACTGGCCATCTCGAGTTGTAGCTCCCTCAAGGGATCGATGATAAGCGCTGTGACCTGCTCTGTGAGAGTGAGATCGAAGACTGATGGCCTTCTGGCGATAACCTGTTCCACGTAGCGATGTAAGCCCGGTACGACTTCGGTGAGCTGGTACGCAATGGTAGTAACAAACCGACCCTCATGACCGCGATGACTGCTCGGGGGTGCTGTTCTCGAAAAAAAGAAGGATGCAGCCAGGTTCGACCCTGCTCGGAATTCCTGTGCCATCGTCTGCGCAACAGCAGACTTTCCGGCTCCTGCAGAACCGTGCAACCACATCATTCGAGGAATACCCTTCTGTGCCCAGTCTCGAGTCGTGTTCTGAAGTCCGGTCCTAGTATTCCGGTGGCATTTTGGGGGATCGTATCGATCCTTGGAGTTGTAGGCTGCTCCTGGTGACGAGTGTTGGTACAGAGTTTGTATTCCTGCAGACGTGTGGGTCAGATGTTGCTCTCACTACGAATATATACGAATGTTCCTCACCACTGGCACTTGATCTATTCTCCGCTTGGTGAACATGGTTATGTTGCTGGAAAGTGGGATTTCCACCAGTGACCATAAATTTGCTGTGTGGACCAAACATCGCTGGATGCGAATCTGGGGTGACTACAAGGTTCGAGCCTCAATGTGAGCGTTTAAAACACCAACGCCGTGCAGGACAACCCACTTGATGCAAGATTCGGCTCTTGCATGTGGCTGATATGTTGCAAAGCAGGAGATCCGCCGCTGAATATCAGATTCGACGAACTTGGGATCCCCATGCCCGCCTCTGGGTCACCGGATTAAAGGTATACTGTTAGCTTGGAGTACATGTATTCAAGACAGAGATAATGACATACCAGGTGCCATATTGTCGCCAGGTGGTACAAGGTAGGGACCACTGGTGGACAAGCGAGAGCCAGACGCTGGATGATTGGATTAAACATGAGTGGAAGGTAGATTTAATTAACGCGATGCACAGTTTCCCCTTACCATTGGGAGTTTTTGCACGATTGACTCGGAGTGGTGAAGGACTTGAGGTACGGAGCAGACGTTGGGTCCGACTGGGGGCCATCAACTCTGAGCGGAAGAGGGAAGAAGCAACAGACCTCAGAAACTAGGCCTGAGCTTATCTATCGTACCTGTGAGCTTAGGTGCGGATCTGGATAGGCTGTGTGCACATCAACTCCGTGCAGTGTATGTTTGCGCAGCTGAGGTGCTGGATGCTGGAACGTGTTGTCTGTGTATGTCAGTGCCGATAATCAAGCCGAAGATGACCTCAAACAAAAAACAATTCAATTGCTCTTGAACGGTTCGTGTTCATTAAAACGCGCGTCTGGTGCAAAGCGCGTTTCCATTTTGATTTTGGCGTGCTTTTGCGCTCGATTTGACTGGATTCGGAATTACAGCTAGTTAGGTATCGATAAACCCAGTTCGCCAAAAACACACCTCTTGATTTTTGTTTAGTTTTGGAGCTAAACAAACAGCGGCTCCTGCCTGGCATGGTTCGGAACAGTCTGACAGTCGACGGCGGTAGGGAATCCTGTTAACAAAAATCATGAGATGTATTTTTGCGAAACTGGGTCCATCGATACCTAACTAGCTGTATTTATCAGGATAGGGCGTGCTTCGGGTTGTTGGTTGCCTGTGGGATTTGTGTGGAATGCCAATATTTCAAGGTTGGTGGTTTCGCTTAGGATCGTAAGCAAATGATTCAATTCAAACTGCTCTTGTCCTCGTGGTGATCACATTGGACATCGCATTGGGCGTATTCACAAACATAATTCAAATTCAATAGAAATCTAATCGCCACTCAGTACAGTTACCTCCTAGTAACGGACTGTAATAGTCTCAAGTACTCCTATCACCCGCCAGCAATGGTGGGGGTTTGAGTCCAAGAATGTGTCTGCATTGGCCTCGCAGAGGCGCCCATATTGCCGAAATTTGGATCCATTAATACTTTTTAGCATATTGCGCTGAGTTCTATTTGGTTCCAAATATACATATATATATCGGATGAATGTGGTCATAACGGTCTAGTCCTTTGCAGGCGCTAATTTGAGGTATTTAATGAATATGACTTGTTCATGAGCACGTGGACTATGAGGGTGGGTTGCAAGTCAGGCTGCTCAAGGAGCGGGGCACGAGAGGGCCTCCAGCATAAGCAGCATCGGCAGCACCGGGAGCGTCACTTCCAACTCCCATCATCAATCACAACCCCAGCCCACATCGCCTCGCAAACGCATGACGAAACACGCCACAGTGTCGGCGTACCGGTCAACGAGCCCGTACACGGTGTTGGTGCAGAGTGTGGCGATGCAGATACCGATGGTTGCGGATGATCCGGTGTCTTATATGAATAGTGGGAGTGGGAGCTCGACATTGGGGAAGAGAGAAGTGGGAATTCTAGCCCTACGCCTCATGCCGGTGGAAATAGAAGTGGAGAACGACCAGCAAGTCCCTCAGGAAGACCTGGTTCGCCGACTTCGACTACGTCCATTGGTTCTATTGGATCAATTGAGCGTGCCTTCGCCGACGGCGGCAGAGCATTACCCATCTGCATGCGGTGCTTTTCGAAGATGGTGATGAGGCGGTAGGTTGTGTAGCCGCTACAATATTTTCAAAATAGAGGGTCCGTTAGATCGTGTGTGTTTTTTCAGGATAAAGATAGGAAGAGAATTGAAAGATGGATAAAAAAAATAAAGCACAGAGAAAAGGACGTACAAGGTAACGAATACCGCGACCGCGAAGCTGTAATGATTTCCTTATCATTTTCTGCTTCTGAGACGGAGTAAGAGCCCTGTGTAGCGGAAATCCCAATCCCATTCATCGAGTGCCGTTTTGGCACAGCGGGACCCCGAGGATGTTGCCCAAGCGGCAGCGGCAGTGGCAGTCATGGAAGCGCCGGTCGAGGTAGACCCAGAACTAGAAGGAAACGACGACTTCGGATATGCATTCGCGACCGTCTTGTGTGCTGTTTGAATAGTTGGGGTTTTGGAGACTTGATTGTAGGATTATGGGTTTCGAGTTTTTTGAATGCGATTAGATGTTTGATTTTTAACGCGATGGGGTTATATTGGCGATTTCAGAAAAAGATGTGAGAGGATGTTAATCAACCTCAAAAATGACATAAAAAAGAAGAAAAACCTACCCCGACGAAGTCCTTGAACTTTAGAACTTCCTGCACCTGTCCCCGTACGGGTACTCGCACTACCACCCCCTGAAGCCTCTGCACCCGCACCCCCAGAGCCAGCCTGCAGGTTAGGTCTCTTATTCCCCTGACTCTGGCTTGGATCAGAGGCGTTGTCTTTGCGTTTCAAAAAGCCCGACATAGTTGAACTCGTTTTCGCTGTCGTTTTCTCACTTGTCGTCGAATTTGCATTACCCGTACTCATCGAAGTTGAACCAGGATTAGATGACGATGCACCGTGTACAGTACTCCGTCGCGCTGTTGCGGGACGAGAATTTGAAGGCGCGACAGAGTTCCTGTCGAGCATGTCGATGTCGTCGTCTCGGGAGTCGTCGTCTGAGGGTGGTTCTATGGGTGGGTGTGGTCAGTTTAGTTGAATATAACATGGGTGTTGAAAATAAATGGGGGGAGGGAAGGGATGAAGATGAACGGGAGAGGAGAGGAAGACGAACCATGTATAGTATTCCATGTTGGGAGAGGTGAAGCTGATCTCCTATGAGAGTCGTTGTAGTTGTTGTTCATTACTCTCCTTTCCTTTCCGTCACTTTATGTGCTTCCATTGAACTTGGTGGTTATGATAATGATAATGATGTTTTCGGAGTGGTCGAGATGTAGCGAAATGTAATATCGGAATTGTTATTGAACGGGATAAGCCCAAGCCTAAGGCAAGTAGAAAAAGAGGAAACTCACAATGACAAAATGAAGTGAAATGAAAGTAGTTAGGTCAAGTTAGAGTTATCTCAACATAAGAAACACCGTGAACATCAAAATTATATGACGGCAGTGATATCTGAACCAGTAATCCATTCAGATCAAGTAACTTGAGTATCCTGGTTTGCGTTCTTGTCCCAGAAAAGAAAGGCGAAGGGTACTGTAGGTGGCCAGGCCTTGTGAAAATGAAAGGTAAGAGGGACAACAAGGTCAGGGCCAAGGCACGGCCTGATTGACTGTAAAGCTGCGAATTGCCTTCCTAATTCATCCAAGAGGCTTGGTGTCGATGAAGTCATCAGTTTCTACTGATGGAGGTGCTACATTCAGGCTGCCCGCAGTGTGCGTACCAATTTTCCTTCAATGGGAATCAGACTATAGCTATATTAACTTAGCTCAGACATATCGTTGTTGTGTCGTGATTCTAATATTCACTGTACAAACGTTCATATTTGGTGTTATGACCAGTATGGCAGTTATCCCGTATTGTACCATGATACTCTAACTTATCAACTACATCAATAGATTATCATGGATCCGTTTCTTTCATCTCGCAATGCCACGCTTTCTCTGCCTTCGTATAATTATGATTGAAGACTTCCCATCTTGTCCATATTGACCAGTATGGCCAGTTCCGCCAGTCCAGAGGATCGCCCGTTCTGGGGTCTGCCGCGATCTCATACGCGCCAACACCGAGACCGTTAAAAAACTTGGGCCCAGCATTGTCGCTCTTGTCACGGTTGTAATCCCGACTCCTTCCAAATCCATCAACTAGACGGGGATCTACACCGCCGTGTATTTTGCATAACTGTGTGTGTGTAATCATGAAATCAGTTAACTTTTAGTCAGCAGAGAATTAATTACAAAAAACGCATACATGGATATAATCGTGAAGGCGACCAAGGTTGAGTCTGTCGTTATTACGGCCTTCGCATTGTAAGAAGTTAGGTGAAGTAGAGAACCAACGAGGGAGTATACAAGAACTTGAAAACGAGCTCAAAAATGCTTTTTGAGCTTCGCTTTCGAAGTTTGGGAAGTCAAAGAGGAAGGTCGTGTCCTCCATTGTTGAAACAAGATGGGATGGGAAAAACTTCTGCGATATCTCCTCCAAAGCCGAGACTATATCGGTTGAAATGGGGCAGTGTTTCCATATGAAATGGCCAATTTTACGTAATAAGACACACGCTGTGATCGCGCGCCAATTAATGCCTGCTGTCTCCTTGACATAGTCGGACGCGATCTCGGAGTCCGTCTCCAACATTGAGACAAGATGTTTGATTTCGAATACAGCCACAGCAGGTGCCAGGGTTCTCCACTCTGACAACGCATTCTGTTGCAAGGTATCAATCTGCAGTACTTCCCTCTCTGAGGCAGGCAGGTACTTTTCAAGGACATGCATAAATATGTGCCATGTTGTCTCATCATATCGCAGCAAAAACTGGTGCTCCTGCAGGGAAAAGAATGTGCATGGGTCGACTCCTGTGCGTTGCTGGATGCAATCTCGGATATGCCAACGGAACGACTGCTGAACCTCAGCGTGAAATGGCACTTCCGCTGGTAGGTCCGGGTGTGTGTGCCGGATGAGTCCTCTGCAATACATGACAGCCAGCTCTTGGGGAAGTCCTGCAGCCTCGAATTGTTGGTAAAACCGGGCCCGCGTTCTTGTCACTGCTGGTGCAAAGGTAGTCCACAAATTCCGATCTATGATGTCGACCAATTTGTCAGCGTGTTCCATCTCAAAACATTTACCAGATAGCATGTTGAGAGTGGCATAGAGAACGTCCTCGTTCAAGTTGTCCCACCGGGCGAGTTGTGTGATCACTCGGTCCCTGTAGGAAGGATGGTGAGATGTCCTAGTTTGGAGGAGGACCAAGAAGCAGTAGACGATATATCGTGCATCTGAAATAGCGGGACTTGAGTCTAATGTCATATATCAGACACTCTCCTCTGAGGAAAAAAATGAAAAAATAAATAAATACTAACCGCTCAGGTGACGTAGTGCGATTTCGTACAACTCCTTGTCAACGCGTAGGGGGTCGACATGAAACTCCTCCGATCGGTGGGGGTCTAATAGAAACTCAAGAAATGATGCATGATGAAAAATATACGGACAGGATCTTCGGTTTTTTGGGTTGCCCATAAATCGCATCCCCTCAACATTGTAGTTTATGATGGACTGCAAGTCGATTAGCAGGGTGTGAACAGATAATGGCAAGGATAGAAAATTTTGGGGGAAGTTGCTTGTATCGATACCATGAAAGTCACCGACAAAGGTCTCCGTAGCAATTCGGAAGGCGAGTACCCGATGGACAAGTATGGGGTGCTTCGTTTGCCGCAGAATGTGTAGGTACAGCGCGTCCAACTCTGAATATGGTTGATCATAGGTGGGGATATTACGATGCAGAATGGCCTCAAGTCGTTCACTAGGATGGCCTCGTAAATCTTTGATGTATTTCATCACGATGGAGGCGTAGATGAATTGGCCACAAGCGCGCTCAACGATCGCCTTCACGAACTCGGGTGACGGCCAACCATAAGGAATGAGGTGTTTGAGGGGATGTGTTCGTCGAATTTCGACGGCTTCATCCTTGACGAACACTTCGATGTCGTGGTCCCCGTCACAGTGATCCAAGAGAGAAATGCTCCGTATAAGCTGCGAGTGGTCGGACTGCTTGGTGGTAATCCATGAGCGAATGACTAGCTCAGGTCGGCTGGCTAGAAATACGGAGCATGGGAAGACGTCCTGGTGGCTGATGAGTGTAGCAATGGCCTCCAGAACCTGCACTTGACCGCTTTCTTCCTTGCACTCGTCCAAGCCATCGACAACTATAACCTTCGGTAGCACGCAGGCAGTACTGGCCATCTCGAGTTGTAGCTTCCTCAAGGGATCCATGATAAGCGCCGTGACCTGCTCTGTGAGGGTAAGATCGAAGACTGATGGCCTACTGAGAACGACCTGTTCCACGTAGCGATGCAAGCCCGGTACGACTTCGGTGAGCTGGTACGCAATGGTAGTAACAAACCGACCCTCGTGGCCGCGATGACTGCTCGAGGGTGCTGTTCTCGAGAAAAAGAAAGAGGCAGCCAGGTTGGACCCTGCTCGGAATTCCTGTGCCATCGTCTGCGCAACAGCAGACTTTCCGGCTCCTGCAGAACCGTGCAACCACATAATTCGAGGAATGCCTTCCTGTGCCCAGTCTCGAGTCGTGTTCTGAAGTCCGGTCCTGGTGTTCGGGTGGCATTTGGGGGGATCATATCGATCCTTGGAGTTGTAGGCTGCTCCTGGTGACGAGTTTTGGTACAGAGTTTGTATCCCTGCAGACGTGTGAGTCAGACGTTGCTCTCACTATGACTATCTACGAAAGTCTCTCACCACTTGATCTATTTTCCGCTTGGTGAACATGGGTATGTTGCTGGAAAGTGGCATGACCACCGGTGACCATCAACCTGCTCTGTGGCGCAAACATCGCTGGATGCGAATCTGGGCCAACTACAAGGTTCGAGCCTCAATGTGAGCGTTTAAAACACCAGTACCGCGCAGGATAACCCACTTGATGCAGGATTCGCCTCTTGTATGTGGCTGATATGTTGCAAAGCAGGAGATCCGCCGCTGAATATCAGATTCGACGAGCTTGGGATCCCCATGCCCGCCTCTGGGTCACCGGATTAAAAGGATACTGTTAGCTTGAAGTACATGTATTCAAGACAGAGATAATGACATACCATGTCCCGTTTTGACGCTAGGTGGTAGAAGGTAGGGACCACTGGTGGACAAGCGAGAGCCAGACGCTGGATGATTGGATTAAACATGAGTGGAAGGTAGATTTAATTAAGGCGATGCACAGTTTCCCCTTACCATTGGGAGTTTTTGCACGATTGACTCGGAGTGGTGAAGGACTTGAGGTACGGAGCAGACGTTGGGTCCGACTGGGGGCCATCAACTCTGAGCGGAAGAGGGAAAGAAGCAACGGACCTCAGAAACTAGGCCTGAGCTTATCTATAGTACCTGTGAGGTTAGGTGCGGATCTGGATAGGCTGTGTGCACATCAACGTCGTGCAGTGTATGTTTGCGCAGCTGAGGTGCTGGAGGCTGGAACGTGTTGTCTGTGTATGTCAATGCCGATAATCAAGCCGAAGATGACCTCAAACAAAAAACAATTCAATTGCTCTTGAACGGTTCGTGTTCATCAAAACGCGCGTCTGGTGCAAGCGCGTTTCCATTTTGATTTTGGCGTGCTTTTGCGCTCGATTTGACGGGATTCGGAATTACAACTAGTGAGGTATCAATAGACCCAGTTGAGCCAAAATATTGCTTTGGATTTTAATTTAGTTTTGGAGCAAAACAAACAGGACTCCCTTCGCTCCCTCATCCCCGTTGACTGCCAGGCAAGAGTCGCTGTTTGTTTAGCTTCAAGACTAAAACAAAAATCAAGAGGTGTATTTTTGGCGAACTGGGTCTATCGATACCTAATTAGCTGTATTTATCAGGATAGGGCGTACTTGGGGTTGTTGGTTGCCTGTGGGATTTGTGTAGAATACGAATGTATCAAGGTCAAGGTTAAAGGTTTATCTCAGGATCATAAGCAAACAATTCAATGTCCTCGTGGTGATCACATTGGGCATAGCATTGGCGTATTTACAAACATAATTCAAATTCAATCGAAATCTAATCGCCAGTTACAATTACTTCTTATCACCAGCCCATGTTTTATAGATATACATGCCAACACAACCAAAATAAAAAGTCCTCCTCAGTCCTCCGTTAAATATACATTTCCACCTTATTCATCTGTTGATACCGTTGAAAGCAAGCAATGCATTCCATCTGTCACCTAAATATGAATCCCACGTGTATGCTATCTCCTCCTGGATTCACTGGCACACACCAATTTTGAAATACCATCGCCGCAGAGCATCATAACGAGCTCCCCTACCTGACCATACCCTACCCTACTCCACCACAAATCCACACTTCCTTCCTTCTATACAGGGAATACAAGCAACGTGCTGCTTTGGACATACTTACGTGTCCTTCTCTCAGAGTCTCTCTTGCTCTCTCTCTGGAACTGTCTTCTCAGCATCACGACCTGAATCCAAAGACAACGGGGTTTGAAATTTGAACTTAGAGGCGGGCGGCTATATTCACCTCCAGCGCTTTTTTTGGACGTCGGAGAAGACAATTTACCGGTTCACATCACACCACACCACCATACAGCAGGTACGCCTCTTCCTCCCTGCCAGTTCCTTGCTCTTGTTTCCACACACACAATCCCATTCTCCCTCCCCCGTTTCTCTCGCTTGTCCTCAAGCTCCTTGGCTCAAGCCTCTTGGCTTCGCTTTTCTTCCCTATTTCCGCGATCTTCCTCCCTCACCTTGCCTTACTTACCTGGTGCTTTGCTTTCAATTTCACAGTCAGGCAATCACACCTCACATACTGCGTTCTCATCGGAGTTGTGGGCTCCGAGGATTGGTTGGATCGACCTGACCTGACCTGACTGATTTTGATTGATTGATCACTAAAGTTCGGTCATTCACCGATTGTACACTTGGAGTTTTCCCTTTTTGTACTCTCGCTGGTACCACCACCACGACTACGACTATTGGTGCTGCTACGACGACCTCAGCCAGCTTGCTACGACCTCTACGACTCTGATTCTTTCTCGTCTCTTTTATGGCTCTTGAAGATTGAGGATACCACTACACATACCTGTGAGCCTTTCATTCTTTCATTATACTTTATTTTAAACTGCATCCAATAATACCCGATACTCATACCTCATTTCCAATGCACAGAACACAGCACAGACTACAATATCTATCTACACCAACTATCAACACCACTAAAAGTCTCTTCAAGTTGCAAGTTGACACCACCACCATACAGTCTACTCACCACCACAACAAACCATGCCTCACCCCTCCCTCCTCACCCAACCCCTCTCTTCTCTTCACCTCTCCTCCTCCCTCATGCCCTCCGGCCCTCCCAAGCACCGCCACTCCTCCCCCTCAGGGCCCTGGCCCTTCATGGACATCGACGCCGAAGTCGACACGGGCAGGCTGCAGGACGCGGACAACCACTATGAGGAGGTGATGAGGGAGTGTGGGCATGAGCAGTTTTTGCATTTGGAGCCGAATGATACGGGGTTGGGGGAGGAGGGGGAGGAGGAGGGTGCGGGTGCGGGAGGAATGAATTTTAATTTGAATAGTGCGGGGAGTATGGGGAATGAGACGTATGAGAGATATGCGAGTGTTGGAGGGTGGGTTGCGAGTCAGGCTGCACAGGGAGCGGGGCACGAGAGGGCCTCCAGCATAAGCAGCATCGGAAGTACTGGGAGCATCACTTCCAACTCCCATCGTCAATCACAACCCCAGCCCACATCGCCTCGCAAACGCATGACGAAACGTGCGACGGTGTTTGGGTATCGGCCGACTTCCCCAGGGTATACGGGGTTGGTGCACAGTATGGCGATGCAGATACCGATGGTTGCGGATGATCCAGTGTCGTATGTGAATAGTGGGAGTGCGAGTCCGACATTAAGGGAGGGGAGTGGAGGAAGTGGGAGTCCTAGTCCTACGCCGATGGCTAATGCTAATGCCAACACTGGTGCGAGGAGTCCAGTAGGAAGACCTGGCTCGCCCACTTCTGTTACGTCCATTGGTTCTATTGGATCGTTGAGCGTGCCTTCGCCGACGACATCTGAGCATTATCCGTCTGCATTTGGGGCTTTGCACCCAAATCAAAATCAACAACGAGAGAGAGATAGAGACAACGCCTCGCCCCCGCCTCGTTCCGGATCTCTCGATGTTCTCTCCGACTCTTCAAGTACTGAGTTCGGGTTGAAAGTGAATGTCGAGAGTGCCACGCCATTGCGATCCATGTCCCCCGAGTCCCTCCCATCCACTGGGTTCACACCCAACCCCAACCGCACCATGTCCCTCGACAACACCCCCGACTACCCCCGGTCTTTCTCAATGGACACCATGATGTCGTTTGAGGGCGAACAGACCGTGCCGTGTTGGTGCAAATACCCTAAATCATTATTCCCGAACTGGACAGAGGCGCAGCAGAAGACGAGTGGGATTGCGGGGGTGAAGGACATTGAGCCGAAGAGTGAGAAGGATGGAGCGGGGGTGTGGATTCTGGATGTGGTCAAGAGGGAGAATCAGGGTGTGGGTGCGAGAGGGCATCAGAGGACGGGGAGTGCGGGGAGTGAGAAGGGGAAGGAGAGGGAGGTGTTTAGAGCGGGACTGGGGGTGCCTGATAGTCCTGTTACACCGACGATGTCTACTCCGTTTATGTCGTCTTCTTCGTTTGCTACTCTTGGCCCTAGTGGCTCTTCGACTTTGCCCCCACCACCTTCACCTATCACCCATCAAGCCCCCTCAGACCCTGATGAGATCCAAGAAGTCTCCTTTGTCGATAAAGAATGCGTTATGCAAGTCGCCAATGACACTGTCAATTCATGCTGGGAGAAGTTCCTCACACCTCGGCCTGAGGAAGTGAAAACGAGGGTATTTTTCGTGGACAAGTTGACGGGCCCGATTATGCAGATGCTAGGGACGCATTTCAAGATTGAACCGTTCTTTTTTTCGAGTACGATTGGGAGGATTCCGAGTCGGTTTCAGAGTAATGTCATTCCGGGGAAGAGTGATCGTAAGTGTCCCTTTTTTATTTTATTTAAATAATTTTACTGATGAATTTGATAGATTTGACTATTACACTCCCATTCATACGATCTGTGAAATGCCCAGAAGAAGAAATCGACGAATATTATACGGCTAATGGAAGAGACCAGCACCTCATCATCGACACTGAACAACCTCTGCCTCTTTCAGAATGTATGCTCCCCCCTACGCTCTCCTTACTTACGTAACTCACTAACCTCCCTCTCTCCAGCCAACAACCTTCTTGTCTCTGACATGCTCTCCCTCCACATCATCCGCTCCCCACGCACCAACACCATCATCTCCATCCACCCCCCTCCTTCAGCCACCCAAAAATACTCCGCCAGCGCCGAAACGCTGCATTCCCGCGTCTTTGCCACCGGCCGCTCCGTTTACTGGAACCACATCCTCAAAGCCTCGCGTGACCCCACCTTCGTCTTCCTCTCCTTCCTCTGGTACGCCCTCTACGCATGGGACGAGGCATTCGAGCACCTCTATTCGCATATCTGCTTCCTCGAAAGCAAGATCATGAACATGAATGATATGCGCCTCACCCAGGAACTGCATGTCGTCAGAGCGCATTTGTTGCATTATGAGAGCATGTTGGAGGATTTTAGGAAGACTGTTGTGTTTGTCCTTTCTAGCCCGAATCAGACGATGGTGGGCATGGGGAAGGAGGAGCAGGATGAGGTGAAAAGGGATTTGGAGGAGCAGGAGTATGTCTTGAATGTGGGGTATCAGAAGGATGATGAGGATAGTTTGAAGGGGGAAGCGGAGGGGGAGGTGGACTCTAATGTGAAGGCGTGGTTGGATGATCCGGTCGTGGCGAGTCCGGGTGCCACTGGTGCGCAGGCTGCGACGAGTGGGGGTGGTGTGGGTGTGATTAGTGAGGAACCGGAGGAGGAAGAGGCGGAGGATGTGGTTTCGCCGCATATGGCACAGAAACAGCGTCGGGAGAGTCCGAGCACACCTAAACTATCAGGTATGCACTCGAGGGCGTCCAGCGCTAGTAAAGTCTCTCAGAGTCGTTCTCCGACAATGGGTGTTACAGCTGCCTCCTCATTGAGACCGAGGGCGTCATCACAAGCAGGCCTACCACCGCCTGCGCCGAGTGCGATATTTACGGCGGGTACACCACCGCAGAGTCCCAATAAACGCCCTTCGTTCTCGACGAGCGGTGCACGTCCAAGCTCGCCTACCCTCATGCACTCCCCTCCACGGAGCTTCACCGCCTCCACCGCCCAAACCCAACCCGGCATCCCTGGCATGCCACACCGCACCACCACACGCACGGCGAGTCTCTCCAGCCTCGCCAACCCCGAGCTCCTGCGCCAGCGGTACGAGCTCGAGTCCAGGCACCGTAAAGTCTCGCGCGCGATGATGCGCAAGGAGTGCTCCAAGTTGTTGCAGGAGATTGAGAGGCTGGAGAAAGCAAGGAGTATGCAGAATAAGAGGCTGAAGAATGTGATGGATCTTGGCTTTAGTGTTGTTAATATTGAGGATAGTAAGAGGATGCATGAGTTGACCAAGGCTGCGTTGAGGGATAGTGCTGGTATGTTTGACTCCTTTTTTTGTGGGTTGGAGGACTTGAGATGCTGATTGATCGGTGATTATTATTTTTTTCGTATAGCTATGAAGCAGATATCGTACCTTACGATGGTATTCCTCCCATCTTCATTCGTCGCCGTAAGTCTTCCCTTCCCCTCCGCCTTTTTCTCCCCCACTAACCCTTCCTTCCCCCCTTCCACAGGCCGCCTTCGGCATGAACGTCATCGAAATCAACCCCGACGGGTCCGCAGCCCGACTATGGCAATACGTCGCATTCAGCGTCCCGCTCACCATCATCACCGTCTGGGTCATCATCGCGCTGCAAATCGAGATGCGGCAGCCCAATTACCGCCAACGTGCAGGTGCGGTGGGGGACAAGCCCAAGTCGAGGCGGAAGAGGCTGATGGAGGAGGCGGGGAATGTGAAGGGGCTGCCGGGGAGTAGCGGGGGGTATGCGAATGCGACGTATCCGCCGCTGCCGCATCTTTCTCATCGTCATCATTCGGGTGGGAGAAGTGCGGCTCCGTCGATTAATGTGAATGGAGTCCCTGCGGATGAGGAGGAAGAAAGCAATTCTACGGAGTGGGATACGAGTGATACGGAGAGTGAAGAGAGCGAGGATGAGCTGCCGGAGTATGGGGAGTATTATGCGAGTTCGAGGGATCATAAAGCGGGGCTGTTTGGGGGGTTGTTTAGGAGGGGTCTTACCTCTTCAGGAGGTGGCGGAGGAAATGGAGGAGGAGGAGGAGGAGGAAGAGCAGCAGGGAAGATTCCAACGAGTAACGACCCAGCACCCGCCCCAGAACGCATGACGCGGTATCCTATCCTTGGACAACCAGCCGGTGCAGGCGGAAATTATGCTGCGGGTGGTGGAGGCGGAAATCCACGAGGCATGATTGAGCTGAGCTTGTGGAGGCGCCTGGCGTGGCCTGTGTGGTTGATAGTGACGTTTGTGGAGAGGCAGAAGCTGAAGAGAGAGCGGGCGCGGAGGAAGAGGGAGAGGGAGGAGAGGAGGAGGGCGAGGATGGAGAAAAGGAAGATGATGGAGAGTAGGGCGGGGAGTAGGGCGCAGAGCAGGGCGCAGAGCAGGGTGGGGAGCAGGGCGCCGAGTGTTGTGAATGTCTAAGCTTCTTAAGGAGCTTGAGTGCTTGGGTTGTGGATGGTTCTCCTTGAATCTTTGATTTGATTGTGTATGTTGTTTATGATAATGATTGTCTAAGTAATTTTTTATGTACCTGAACGAGTTTACTTACGTGCTGTGACTGACTGACTGTTTGGAATGTTTCATACTGTTTTGTATTTTTTGCTATTTCATGCTAGTATTACTTGCTTGCTGCTATCCACATATCTAACTATCTCATGGAATATAACAGATTATTCTCATAACCATTTCTTGCTCGAAAACCACATACAATCCAAATCTTACTCCCAAGCACCCCCACCCAACTCCAAATACCAAGCTCCCATATCTTATTCACCGTAGTAAGCCCCAAATAAAACCCCCAAATCCACACCTGTATCAACCTCCTCCGAGCTCACAAGCCTCCACTCTCATCCTCACCCAATCACTTATTCACAAATCGTAACATCCCACCTCCCATTCCCCATCCTCCACACCCTCCCCTCCGCCTCCAACACCCCCAACACCTCCTCCACACTCCACACCCCCAAATACCGCCACCAATCATCCCGCCTCATCTCACCCACCACTCCCTCAGAGCTCACACCTGCATACGGCTTGCCGATGCTGAGGTTACGTTCAGTGAGGTCCTGGAGGGCTTGCATGATGTGCGGGGAGAGGAAGGAGGGGGTGAGGGAGATGTAGGATTCTTCCGCTGTGGAGGGGGGGTCGGAGATGTACCCCTGTGAGGGGGAGAGGGAGAGGGTGGTGGTGTTGATGATGCTGGTGTTGGTGGTTGAGCTGAAGATGGTGCTGTCTGCGTGACTTGACGCGGGGTACGATGATCCCATTGTTGATGTGTTGGCCTTCCACAGCGCACTCAAATCCTGCACTCCTCCCCCTGTATCGCTCGGTATCCTCCTCACAGGACCATCCCAGAGTACGATGGACCCGTCTATATACAGCTGCTTGATAGCCCACTGGAACAGGCGTTTTATTTTCGGAGCTGCTTTTTCAGGTGGGAGGTCTTTAGCTGTAGCTGTGGAGGAAGTGCGAGATTGGGACGTAAGGTTCCCAGATTCCTTTAGTTTCTTTCTCTCCTCGCGGGCTTTGCGTTTAGCATGGGCTTGTACGACTCGGGCTGCGAGGAGAGCAAGTTCTGGGACGCGGCGGAGGTACGAGAGTGTGAAGCCTTGGAGGGCTGGTTCAGTTGATGTTGACGCTACTTGGGATGATGCAGATTTCGCCTTTAGGTTCGACTGAGTAGGTCGTGGCGTCGCCCACGGATCTGGCTGCGACGACGGAGGACACTCAGAGTCGCTATCTTCGTCATCCGCAGGAGCCGGGGGGATAGGTGCATGATCCATGTAGTGTTTGAGGTATATACGAAATGTAGCATCTGTTAAATCTTGGGTGTGTAACCGTGATGGATGGCGTAGTTTTCTAGGTGTTTGAGGCTACAGCAACATTTAATAACTCGTTTAGGAAGAAAGTACCATGGATAACTTACAACTTGTGTTTGTGGTGCAGATTTACGAATGACTGGTAATACAGGGCTTGACGATACAGATGAAGCAATTGTCGATTTTCCGGTAGATGGATGGGGAGCTGGAACTTGAATTGAAGTAGGCGCAGGCGTGGATAGTTTCACTCTCTTGGGCGTAACAGGTACGGGTGTAGGGGGTGGCGGGAGCACCCATTCTTCGTCTATATCATAATGTGTTGCGTGGAGCTTTCGAACTTTGCGTATGTGTGTCATTTCATCGGTAGCGTAGCATTTCTCTGTCAACAATCATAAACCCATGAGACAAAGTAAATTATTCATTGACAAAGGGATTATCGCACCAACAGATTGAGCAATAATCTTCCTCGTTTCAAATGATGGCCTTACCCTACCCACAACCTTCACGAAATCCCCAAGAATAGCGACAGGTTCTGGCATTCGCGGAGGCTCATTGGTAGCAGGTGCAGGCATCACATATTTCGAAATATTAGCAGCAGGCTCAAATGTCGCGTGTTTCACGATATGTTCGCAGTCAATAACACCAGTCCCATCGTCGACTACAATGGATGATAAACAGTCAAACCATCAATACAGGTCCACCAACCAAAGAAGTAACCTGACTCACCCGTATACACCACCTTCTTATCATACACCTGCACACCCACCACAATTCCAATCACTTGTATCGTTCGACACGGTACACGACCAAGCCAGAAAAAGTCGAAGTCTGCAATAGCCGGGCGTCCAAGAAGGAAAAAAAGAGGAGGAAGGAAACTTATTCAACACCACATGTCTATTCAAATTCACGGTGCGTCAAGGAGCATACTTTCAATCTTATTCTCTGTCATCTCAAGTGCGTCTTTGATGAAGCATTCGGCTGTTGCTTCTGCTTTGAAGGTCCATGACCATATGGGTTGAATGTTGCGTTTTTTCAGCGTCGATTGGGTCTCTGCGAATCGGATGGTGGTGGTGGTTGATGTTGAGGCTTGTGCCTTGGTGCTTGATAATGTTGAGGTCTTGGGTGTTTGAAGTGTTGTGAAGCTCATTCCAGAAATTATGATGATAATTTAAAAGTGAATTGTGTTATTAGATGAGTAGGAAATGGTGGGAGGAGGAGGAGGAGCGCATTGTTTCTTGAAATCGAAATGAACCATCGCGTCGCGTGATGACTCGACACGTGGATTCAGCGTGACTGATTAACCCAAAGTGGAAATCCACTTTAACCACGGACGCGTCAATGAACGCGAACGATTTGACTCGGAGCGCCTTTTTCTAACACGCCTTCAAGATATGGGGGGGGGGGGGGGATCGAAGTTGGACTTTTTGTGAGGGTGTGAATACACTGCGCAGTGGTTCAACACTATCGTCAAGGAAGGCAACGTCATTCTTGAAGGTTGAATGTTGACCAAAAGTCTTCGAAAGCAGTGACTGGCGATCGAGCGTCTCCCGAAAATATTATGTCTCCGTCGCAGAGCATTTGGGAGCTACGAAAGCACGACTCGGAGTCTCCGGTTGAAGTAAAGAGGGCTGGGTATGGGTATAGTGTAGGGTCAGGCAGGATCGTACTGTAGCTTAAAGTTTCTTCAACAATACGGCTCAGCGCTAGTGTGGTACCTCTATTGAACAGCGGAATGTGTCGCAAATGCGTCATTGAATATCGTGGAAGGAATGAAGCCAGGAACCTCGGTGTCGTGGATTTTACACAACATTCCCACACCAGAACTCACCCGCGACCACAACCTCCATAAGTGACCAAACCAAGTTGATCTAGTAGTGGACTTCTGTCGACTTTTGTTTTCTTGAAGCGACGTTTTATGGGTGAGTATGGTTCAACATAAGATGATAAATTTATTTTCATAGTTGACTTCTACAGCACAACTATGACTGAAGGCACGATGCTCCCTATTACTATGATACGAGCTTCTATGGCGTCGTTGATGGAACTAACGTTTCATGAGTTTTCACAAATCATCAGTATTTTATAAACACATTTCACTAATTACTCTCAGGCTGGAAGGGTGCGGCGATTGATACTTTTTCAAGGCAGCGAAGACACAGATTGGCCGGTAATCAGCATGAATGGCGGTCTACGAGTTACTAAACTGGAAATGCACTGGTTGAAATCGATGCTTCAGTGGCCCTGTTGATATGTGCATGCAGTTTGGGCATTTTCACACCCTCTAGATCTATAGATAAGTGATGAATATTGAATACTTACACTGACAGGTCAACATCCATGAGCGCCTCGTGCCTCTGTTCCTCCTCCGCCCAATGCTCCCTCTTTGGCTTCACCGTTTCCTCCATGGCTCAAGTTCGCCACCACCGAGTCGTCCAATTACACCCGATGGTAAGGATATTTGCACATAATGTTGGTTAAATACATGTGTAACTTGTGTTTTAACTATCACACAGCCTCTGACTCTCGCTCGTCTACCAGCCGCCCTTACCTTCTACCATCTGGCGGAGAAGCCTCACATGGTATGCCCTCGCTCCAAGATTTGATAACGTTACAGCTAATGGTTTTTCTTCTTATTCTGTGACCCAGAGACACGCACAAGAGCTCCAAGTTCGTTGAATTTGACGTTGAGCGGCGGAGTTCCATCTTTTCAACAGACCAGCCATATGCAAAGCGCGAATCCTGCATCGCGTGAGTTATCCTGAGCGTGTTGGTGTATTATTTACCTACCTCGAGGTCTCGCAACCTTGTAGTCGGCCCAGATTCGCATCCAGCGATGTTTGGTCCACGGAGCAGGTTGATGGTCAGTGGAGGGTATCCAATCTTTCAGCAACACACCCATGTTCACCAAGCGGAATATAGATCAAGTGGTGAGTAACATTCGTATATAATCGTAGTGAGAGCAACGTCTGATTCAGTCACTTACACGTATGCAGGAATACAAATTCTGTACGAACACTCATCACCAGGAGCAGCCCACAACTCCAAGGATCGATATGATCCTCCCAAATGCCACCCGAATACCAGGGCCGGACTTCTGAACATGATGCGAAATTGGGCTCAGAAGGGCCGTCCTCGAATTATGTGGTTGTACGGCTCTGCAGGAGCCGGTAAATCCGCCGTTGCACAGACCATGGCCCAGGAGTTCCGAGCAGTGTTAAACCTGGCTGCCTCCTTCTTTTTTTCGAGAACGGCACCGCCGAACAGTCATCGCGGTCACGAGGGTCGGTTTGTTACCACCATTGCGTGCCAGCTCACCGAAGTCGTACCGGGCTTACATCGCTACGTGGAACAGATCATTCTCAGTAGGCCATCAGTCTTTGATCTTACCCTCACGGAGCAGGTCACGGCGCTTATCATCAATCCCTTGAAGGAGCTGCAACTCGAAAAGAACAGGACTGCCTGCGTGCTACCAAGGGTTATAATTGTTGGGAGGCTATAGCTACGCTTGTTAGCTACCAGGACGTCTTCCCGTGCTCTGTGTTTCTAGCCAGCCGACCAGAGCTGGTCATTCGCTCGTGGATTACGACCAAGCAGTCGGAACACTCGCAGCTTCTACGCAACATTTCGCTATTGGATCACTGTGACAAGGACCACGACATTGAAGTGTTCGTCAGGGATGAAGCCACTAAGATCCGACGAACACATTCCCTCAAACACCTCATTCCTGATGGTTGGCCGTCATCCGAGTTCGTGAAGGCGGTCGTCGACCGCGCTTGTGGCCAATTTATCTACGCCTCCACTGTGATGAAATATATCAAGGATTTACGAGGCCATCCCAGTGACCGACTCGAGGCCATTCTGCATCACAACGTCCCCATCCATGATCAACCATATTCAGAGTTGGACGCGCTATACCTACACATTCTGCGGCACACGAAGCACCCTAAGCTTGTCCACAAGTTACTCGCCTTCCGAATTGCCACAGAAACCTTTGTTGGTTACTTTATTAAGAATCATGCAATCAACTTCGCCAAATTTTTTCTATCCTTGCCATTATCTATTCACACACTGCTAATCGACTTGCAGTCTATCATAAACTGCGATATTGATGGGGGCGGGATGCAATTTATGGGCAACCAAAATGACCGAAGATCCTATCCGGTTCTTTTTCATCACGCATCACTTTTTGAGTTTCTGTTGGACCCTCACCGATCGGAGGAATTTTATGTCGACCTCCCGCGTGTCGACAAGGAGTTGTACAAAATCGCACTACATCATCTGAGCGGTCAGTATGTTTAATAATTTTTTTCAGAAGAGAGACGTCTGAGTATATAACAACAGTAGACTCAGGTCCAGCTACTCCAGATGCATGGTATATCGTTTACTGCTTTCTAGTCCTCCTCCAAACTCGGACGTCTTGCCACCCTTCCTACAGGGACCAAGTGATCGCACAGCTCGCCCGGTGGGACAACATGAACGACAAAATTCTCTATCGCATTCTTATCAAGCTATATGCTAAATGTGGCGAGAGGGGACAGGCTGACAAATTGGTCGATATCATAGATCGGAATTTATGGACGACTTTTGGACCAGCAGTGGCAAGAATGCGAGCCCAGTGTTACCAAAAAATCAAGAACGCGGGACTTCCTCAAGAGCTATTTGTCATGTATCGCACAGGACTTATCTCGTCGATATACTCCGATCGAGACTTGCCAACTGACGCTGATGTTGATGAATCGTTCAATTGGCATATCAATAATTGTATCCAGCACCACGCAGGAGCCGACGTATGGCACTTCTGTTCCCTGGAGGAGCACCAGTTCGTGGTGCGAGAATATAACGAGGTGACGTGGCATGAATTCATGCAAGTCCTTGACAAGTTCCTGCCTGCTTCAGAGGGGGAAACATTGCAGATTGAAACATTGCAACGGAATGCACTGTCTGAGTGGAAAACTCTGGCACCTGCCGTGGTCGTGTTTAGCATTAAACATCACATCTCAATGTTGGAGAACGAGGCCGTGTCTGACCGCGTGAAGGAGAAAGGAGGCGTTAATTGGCGCGCGACCGCAACAGGTGTCTTGCTACACAATATTGGCAATTTTATATGGAAATGCTGTCCCATTTCAACTGATATAGTCTCAGCTTTGGAGGAGATATCGCAGAAGTTTTTACCATCCCATCTTGTTTCATCAATGGAGGAAACAACCTTTCTCTTTGACTTCCCTAATCCCGAAACCGACTCACAAAAAGAATTGTTGCGCTCGTTTTCAAGCTCTTGTGCACTGCCTCGTTGGTTCTCCGCTCCACCTGACTTCCTCCGCAGCCCTTTCAACAAAGGTCGAATCATGAGACGCAACCTTGGTCGCCTTCATGATTATATATATGTACGTGTTTATTCGCTATTGACCAAAACTAATTTCATTGTTGATGAGCTGACTGCACATACACAGTTATACAACATACACAGCGGTACTGAACCCCGTACGTTTGATGGATTCGGAAGGAGTTGGATTTATCGCCCTGACAAGAGAGACTATCTTGCGACCGTATTGTCTGACAAGCTCGGTGTTGGCGCATGTGAGCTCGCAGTAATTACTACAGCAGATCCCAGAACGGGTCATCCTCTCAACTGGCAGGACTGGTCAATATGGAGGAGATGGGAGGTTTTTAATCGTGATTACACGAAGGCGGAGAGAGCGTAGCATCGCGAGATGAGAGAGCCGGATTTATGATACACGATGTATGTCGTCGATAAATCATAGCACATTTTCTAGGGTAGAACGCGGGATGACTGATGATAACACCAATTGTGAACGTTTGAACAGTGAATATTAGAATCACGACGCAACGAACGGCACGACTAAGCTAAATTAATATTGCCGGGAGGGAAATTTAGTGCACACTCCATGGTCAATTTACTTGTACTTAGTATCTCTGTCCGAGTCAGTAACAACCCCTTATCCTAAGTCATTCCCAAATCAAGTGCACGATAACTCTACATCAGTCGAAAATGTGCTCCGAATCTACATAGGTAAAATATTTAATACTTCCAAATTTAAAAGAACGTAACCCAGAATCGTAGTACAGTTTAAACAGACGCGCGCTTCAATAAACGCCGTTTCAAAGCAAGCAACAACATAGGAGGGCCATAACTCCTGTCTACCATTCTCTGTAATTTTATCTTTACACTCTCTACTCCGGAAGACCATACGGGTTCCCCGTTGTTTCCTTTATGGGAAAAATGACAGAGATGTGCTGACCATGTTTCTCTGTCTCCCATCCAGGAATGACCTCAATATGTCTTCGTTGAGGATGATGTTAGGATCTTCGTCCCCCCAAATGCATATGGTCCTAACGCTTGCAAAGCTTGTCGGGCGACAACGCAGAGTAGGATCAGAACTTTGATCTGTAGGCGGTGACCGGGCTACAGGGATATCAGACTGGATTCTACCACTGAAGAGGTGAAACCTGTAAGAGCGAATCCTTCTCGACGACGTATGTAATAAAGCTGTCCACGCTAATTTCCGTTAGTCCAACTGTTCTAAGGGAAGGAAGGGATCCGCAAATGTCGAGTACCTCCTGAGATGCTGGAGTGCTCATTTCCATTTCAATCATCTCGTTCAGCGGAAACATTCCCAAAATATCTTTTGCGATGGAAGGTGTATCGTCAAACGCGAACAACCACATCGGTCTGTCGGAGAGCATGCCTGGTAGCTTCGGGTGAAATGTAAATCTGTTGACGATGAGACCCAAGGAATACTGGCAGTGGCAGTCCTGTTGGAATGTCAATCTAGATGTGGAAAAGGTGATGAGAGTGGGAACTTGTGCGATTCCTCAGAATCATCAGAGAAAGAGATGGAGGGGCAGTCGAGGGCCGAGAACCAGGCTGAGTTGATGGAAGAGATTAAAAGTGCGAGATATTCGATTGGAACCAGCGTAGAGGTATGAGTGCATACGATGAAGAGAA
This sequence comes from Panaeolus papilionaceus, assembly GCA_015501605.1. NCBI lineage: Eukaryota > Fungi > Basidiomycota > Agaricomycetes > Agaricales > Panaeolus > Panaeolus papilionaceus. Next base: position 583,557 of record JADNRZ010000012.1, on the reverse strand, counting down.
ATGCAGTTGACGGAAAGGTGATGTGTAGGATTAATGCCTCGATGGTATGTGGCCTATCCTTTAAAAATATACTTTGAAGGTGAGTGAGCTGAATGACCCTTCTATCTTGGTATCTGTGTAAGATGCTGGGGGGACAAACGTGCAAGGCGAGATGCTCTAGTCCATGCATGCGTTCGAGCGCATCCAAAAAATTGGATGGAACGTCATCATCATGTCATACGATGTCGCAAGCGGTCAAGTTGAGTATGGTGAGGTTCGACAGAAATGGACACGTCCACGGTAGAGTGAAGTCGCCAAATTCCAACCTCTTCAGACCAGGAGCCCCATTCGCCAACATGTCTTCGAAAGAGATAGGTCTTGGTGCGATGCCCAGAAAAAAGAGGGTTTCCAGCGCTCTCAGTGGAGTCACCGATATAGTGCCAAACCCTTCAACGAGGGCTTCGAGGGATTCGACGTTGTTCTGAAGAGACACTGAGAAGTCTCTCACGCGCTCCGGCCTTACGACTATCTTCACCAATGTATCCTCTGCTGCCACATTCATATTAGGGGGTACCTTGACTGAGATGGGAAGATCGTGCAGTTGCGACCTTTTCCGCACGAGCTCCGCCCACTTGGGTCGCGTCAGATCGATGTAGGTCCATAGATTTGGTGTGCTGAGTGCCACGGCTCGCCAGTGACGACATACATGCGTGAAGCCCTTAACAGACTCAGTGGTATCTTCAGCGAGAGACGCCAAAGACCAGCTATCGCAGAGTCGACTAAAAATCTTCGACAGCAGCTCGGGGTGGCAATTGCGTTGTGGGTGATTCCTGACTATGCGCGTCCCTGTGACTTCTGTGCATGTGTCGCATGATGGTTCGAGGCTATGAGAGCAAGATTCAGTGTCTAATTCAGGACGTGTCTCTGAATTCGGAGCAAAATGAGCAAGTCGTCTATCTCCTAACAGTAAGCAGAACAAACTATTTCGGTGATTACGACCATCATTGTCCATCACGGCAGTAACACTCGAGCCACAGATCGGGACGCTGACGTCGATACTTCGAGCTGACATCGTAGTAGCGGTGAAGGAGGATTGTAGAAGAGCGAATTACGCTTCGAAAGTTGGGTGGGTCAAATATATCTAGTTAGCTGCAGGCGCCGCATTGCGTATCGACAGCGGCTTGGAGAAGTTCCCACCAACGCGCCCACTTACATCGGTTGGAGGGCCAAGCCCCTTGAGTGATCGTGGGCTTTAAAATTAAGTGATTATCAAACTTCTGAGGTGCGTGTTTACCGTTTAAAATTACAGCCTACGCGTTGCAGTTGGTGGTTCGGCTCTGTCTCGACACGAGTTAAAAAATGCGCAGTTTTATCGACTAATTACTTTTCAGATCGGACCCTCATGGCATTCCGCAAGTTCATATCTCGAACAAACTTTTATGCACTTTTTTTTAATATATAACTTTGAAACCCCAAAGCAAGCGGATCCAAGTCGGCCATTTCCACCATAGAGGACATAAATAAGTTGAAGTTTCGACAATGTTGACCATCGTGGCCAAAACAAAAACATAAATACTTGAATCATATATCAGTTTGGCTCACATAATGCATTTGACCTCCTTATCTAGGTTTATCGTGTCCTCTGGAATATCGAGTCTCTGTGGTTAGTTGCTGTTCGTAATATCAAAGTATGCTTTTTTTTCTGGAGTACATAGTATATTCGACGTCGGTAGTCATTCCGAAAGGAAAACATAAACAAAGATTTTCAGCTGGTTGGCGAACCTCGTTGGCGTCTCCGATGACTTTCTGAGCACAGCCAGTCTATACGACAAAGAGAGAGTTGTTTCAGATGACTTCAACGATTTCCAAACCTGCAATAAGTATGGGGTAAGTCCATTCGAGATGTTCAAGGATGGTCTGGGGCTGATCACAGAGAAATCGTTCGCATCGAACAGAGATGGACAAGGTGGACACATTTTACTTCGTAAATTTTATCGCACCGCTTACGGCTCCCATATATCACCACCTAGATATAATGATAAGGAAGCATAAGTCATTGATACACCTATACCCCATAGCCATGCAAAATCGCTTCAACTTGGTCGACGTGTTTCATGATTTTGACACCATTCAGCAACCACTTCGGATCGCGTAATCCTGGACCCTCGCTATTGAGATGCTTTCCTGAACTCACATAGGTATACCCCTCCACGACTGGTCATTTGCATATTAGCAGCAAAGATCTGAGGCTAAAGCAGGGTTTCACCCTGGCTACCTCGATCAGTGAGTTAAAGTATGCTCCTAAACTCAATCGCGCTCAATTCATGGGTGGTATTATAGTCCTGCCGATATCGAGGTTCTGCGACGGAAGTCCAAGAAGTCCCGCGAACTTGGGAGAAGAATGAAGAACTTCAGAGGCGAACCAGCAGCTGTGCATCCTCAGTTTAGGAAAGAGTCAGGCGCGGTGATTGAGACTGCTAACCCGTTTAGTATCACTGCTTCTGAAGTAACATACACCATCGAGGATGATGCCGTTATCGACCAGTTCTGCATCGAACGAAGTAAGTGCATTGATTCCATTCGAAATGGGGTTTGAATCATATTTCTGATACTCCTGTGTACATCATCACGTTGGAAGTACCTGGCAGTCTGTAAGCACCGAAGATTAATGATGTCGCATGCGCTTGTCTCTGACGCTTTTCTGTTCAGTAGGGTACACGTGCCATGAAGACACGAGAAGACGGTGGCGTTGTGGACGAGCGCTTGAATGTCTATGGCGTCGAAGGCCTTAAGGTCGCCAGTGAGAGGCGCTTTTCATCTTTGAATTTTCTGGTCCACTGGTTCAATATCGTATACACAGACTGCAGTATTTTCCCTGCGAACGTTGGTGGAACCATTTACAATACTGCGCTGGGAATGGGGGAAAAGGCAGCAGTTCTGATTGCGGGGGATTTGAATTTCTGATAGCATGGGGTTCCTGGCTCGAGGGGTCAGATAAGTAGAGCAGATTCGCCAGTCGTTGGGATTAGGATTCCTCTCCGCTACTTGGCAGTCATACTGATTACCTCTAGGACGTCCTTATCTGCATTGTACATACGCCTACTCTCAGTGAATAGGGTGTACTTCCGCACACTGTATCTGTTTCGAGCTGCTGTTATGAGGCTGTTCGATAGCTTGAGAGGAATGGCAGGTCATGTACGAAAATCCTGCCACGCCTGTAGCCAGATGGATGTAGAAATATATGTACGCCCGACTTTCCTGCTTTGGATCCTTGACAATCGGGTCGAAAGAAAATATCACTGCAGAAGTTGAATATAATTTGAGTCAACTAATTGCGTTCAGTCGTACCTGCATTTCAGGGGTCATTTATGTCCGCAAATCCCCTACCTATTAGGTCTTCCACACTTCTGTGAGGCATGGCGGACCACACATATGAATAGGGAGTATTATTTGAACACATTTTCCCTTCGATTAAATCCATGGAGCTTCTCTCGACCACGCACTTATCTATATTATGAACAGCATTGCGCTGCTCCATAGACTAAGAAATGTAGGGTTCAAGAAGGTTATGATCTTTAGATGAACATGTACACGTATACAAGGTTTCTGTTAACCACAAGTTATCATCCTGCAGGTAAGGTACGTTAGATTTTTGGGTGTATTTTTACGCACTGTAGTATTCAGCGCGAGAAAAATGACGTTACCAACCAGGCTCAGATGTAAATTTGTGGAACATGCGCTCGAAGGGGGTTTCCACGCGTGTACACTGATCAAAGGCTGTACAGTATTAGATCACTCTTCATATAAGCCAAGGAGCCCCTGACGCACTTTTCTTCTACTTCGCGCGGAGCTCTAGCTGGTTAATATGAAGTATGAGTCCCATATTCAGCTAACCAAGAGACTTGTCTCGATACTTGTTAGCTCTTGTAGCTCAGATACACTAAACCGTATCTCAACATGTGGACTCTGTGAGGCAGTGCGATTCCCCGATTTTGATCCACAAGGCCCTGCACTCCCTTCGATGAGTTCCCAATCACCCTATCAATGTCAGGTCCCCAATAGTGGATATATCGTCCGGCAAAACCCTAACACATGGATTTATTAGACATTGCCGGTAAACCCGGTCACACAAAGACTCGGCATCCTTACGGCACAAAGATGCCGAAATTATCGACATCATGCCATTTTTGGTTTTGAAATGTTCTCAGTCAAACTCACGTTGGGGCTTTCCGAGGGCATCGATGTCATGTCTCCCAGTGGATGGTACTCAGGAATATACTTCTATTTACACTTTACTTCTGCCCTCTCAGAGCCACCGAGGCCACAGGGACGCGGATACTGATTCACCGAGCAACCCTTGAGCCGTACTTAAACTCCGTTGCAGTTCGGATAACATAGCCTAAAAGACATAGGATTTTATCGGATTTACAGTCAACGATTGCAGGAAAACCGGTCCTTGAAATTGTACGTGGTTTTGTCACCTTCATAGATATCTTTTAATATGAAGTTTGTCCATTGATTCAGGTTTGGATCTCTCTCCGAAAGCTGTTCACCTCATTCACTTAAATACTCGATTCCTGCTGTCAGTGGTCATCTTGGTCCGAGAAAACCCCTTGCAAATTCCCGGTGCTAAATCATCGTAGAGTGTCGAAAAATCAGCCACTGAACCACCTTGTAACTCTACAACCATGGTCTCTGGTGATGCTATAGCGACTATTGTCATCTTCATAATTTCAATCATCTTCGTCATCTACCCCTATTCATTTGTGCTACCAATACCGCGTTTCTTACCCTACATTGGAGGCAGACGACCACGCATTCACATCAACCTCACGACAGCACCCATCATCGCAATTCTGGTGTTATGGGCAGCTCAGTGCTTAGGACCCACTCAGGTTTGTGCAAAATCCTTTAGTTTACCTTGTCCTGATCTGATTGTAATCTTATCACACAGATTCGCGATGGAATAGTGTAAGTTACTTCATGCAGTGAAATGAAACTGCAGGGTTCTGATAACACCCATATCATATTCAGTGGAACCGATAATGTCAAGCCATACAACATCCTAATCCTTTTTTTCTCACTTGCGTACATGGCCATCACACTAGACATCACGGGTATCTTGCAAGCGGCAGCCTTTTGGGTTAGCAACAAAGGAGGCAATGCTGGCTGGAAGCTCTTCCTCTATTTCTACATCATGTTGACCGTTCTCAGCGTCGTTCTGGGAAACGATCCTGTCATTCTCAGCGGTACTGCCTTCCTGGTGTACTACACGAATGTCAACAAGGCAAGTGCAGTCTAAAATTAATCTAGTCGCTTCAAGTCTAACCTAACTCTCAACAGCTTAACCCCGACGCCTGGCTCATTTCCGAGTTTGCAGCAGCCAATACGGCTAGCATGGTGCTATTCCTCGGAAACCCAACTAATGTTGTCATTTGCGAAGGCTTTCGCGTTAATAACGCTGCCTTTACAGCTTATACCATCCTTCCTTTTGTGGCGTGCACAGTGACGTCTTTCATTGTCATTTTCTTGCAATTCTGGGCTGCAGATGTTGGACGTATCAAATCGAAGTTGTCTACGATTGGTAGGCGGAGAGCTAGTCCTGGAGCTGCAGGCGACGATCAACTCACCACTGTGGAGCCCAAGGGTACATCTTCAGCCGTTAACCCCAAATACTCCTCCCAGGCACCGCCTCATCAACCTAATCGTCCCGCGAAATATCTTCCACGACGACTCAATGTTACTGGAAACCTTGACTGGCGATCCGTTCTGCTTGACCCAACAGGGGCTTGGGTTGGCTCTACGCTCCTTGGAAGCTGCTTGGTGGTCATCATCGTTGTCAGTTTCTTCCATGTCGATGTCTGGAAGATCACTCTGCCGTTTGCGGTTGCCAAATTTATCTTTGACATCGGCTGGGATTGGACCCGCTTTGGTCGGTTTGCATGGCGAAATGAAGCTTACCCATCCAAGTATCGTGTGCCGGGAGACAAGGCAGTGTTGGAAGACACCCTCAAGGAGCTGGAGGCCCACAGAGGTCATGCCTCGGTTGATGAAGATGGTGAGGTCATTGAAGATGACATTGAAGACGCGGCACCAAGGACGAACGGGGATCTTTCTAAGAAGGTTCGCATCGCGGATGAAAAGTCCGAAAGCGTGGATGCTCTTCCGACACCAGTCAGCCTCGTGCATCCCCCCAACCCTATTTTGGATCCCTCGTTATCTGATGACGCGTCAGAGGAGTTTTCCAGGCGTCGTGCACAGAGCGAAAAGAGACAGGGGACTGACAAAACTCTAGTTGGGGCCATCGACGGTAGTTTGAAAAAAGAATCAGAGTCAGAAGTGGCTACTTCCAGCTCAGAATCACGCGACGTTGCACCAGCACCTGGCTTCATTCGTCTCATCAAACAATTCTCCAGGAGAGTTGGAAATTTCCTTCACAAGCACTTCCCAACACTACACACCGCTACCCCGAGATTACCATTCGCTCTCATCCCATTCGCGTTCTCCCAGTTCATCCTCATCGAAGCGCTAGCTAACCAAGGGTGGATAGAGATCTTCTCCGTGTGGCTTGTGCGCGCGACGCATCACTTTGACCTCTTCGCCACCATTTGGGTTGTCGGGGTCCTCGGTGTCATTCTGTGCAACATCAGCGGAACCAACATCGGCGCAACGATTCTCCTCACCAAAGTCATTCGAGCGGCTGCGCTGGGCTCATCAGGGCAGGCAGCGATGGCGTCTGCGACAAACCCGGTCAATATGGACGCTTTCCTCCGCGCAGCTGCTATCGCACTCGCTGTTGCGTCGAATATTGGTGCTGTGAGCTTCACGTTTAGTGCGTCGCTCGCTGGGCTGTTGTGGAAACAGATATTGGAGCAGAAGGGGATCCATATTAAGCAGCGGACGTTTGCGTTTTGGAATATGCTGCCGCTGCTTGTGATGACTGCTGTTGGGTTGGGTGTGGTTTGTGCTGAGATGGCTGTGTTATATTAAAAGGTGTTTCGTTTGGGTGTGGATAACTTGTGGCTTTGTCTGGTGATGGGTGTTTATGGGCGGCTGGTGCCCCTGTCGGATCTACTCGACTATTATTCAGCGAGTGATGCTCTCCGACATGGGTATCTGGGGCACATCAGGCCGCATTTACTTCACAAACAAACCATCGTTGACTCTTTTGAGTCACTTGGCTTCGTTTCAAAATGGGATGCGTTGGAATGTTATGATATAGACACGATAGACTATGCGAACAGTCATAGCTGTTGATGAAAATTCTCTTGTATTTCTTGGGCTCGTTTATATGTACTTGTACATACTGCTTTGCTTAGTGGTTATCTTAGATTTTGTATTTCCCTCTTCCGTCGTCTCTTGCTTAAATGCTCACTAGAATGGACTAAGTGCGTCAAAGTGCGTCACATTGAATGATTGCCCTCAGGGACAACTGTCATCCGATCAAATCATAGACGGTCTGAGTCACTAGCGCCCGTCTAGTGCCAAAGTGGGAGGAGCGCGGATCGCCAGATTCCATTCTAAGACTTATCTTGAGGTTATCGCGGGTGTTACCAGTTTTTTTATATGTTTTCGCAGGCGGTTATATTAGGGACCATTTGGTTGAAATGAGCGATTGCGAATTATGGTTATGTAGGTCAACCATTATTTTGGGATTGACAAATGCTGACGGCGACGAGGTTCCTGGTTATTCGAAAGGTTTACTTACCCATTGGCCCGTCTATACATAATTCTACTCTACTTATCCACAAAACAGAAGCAAAAAATCCCCTGCTCCTTGCAATCCTGACGCCGTTAGTGAGGTGAGTAAACGGCCTTTCGGGACGAAATTCAAGCTGAATTTTTTGGAATGTGAGAGGCTTAGCCAGCTTTTAAAAGTCAGGGGCTCTGCCTGCCAATGAAACATACCCCCATATATACAATCTAATCGCTTTGGAACTTTAAAAAATGACCACCGGCCCTTGTCTCTCTCTCTTAGCATGCTTTTCACAGTTTTTGAGCGGCCATGGGCTTCGCATTTTCTGATTTTTCTGGCTCTTGCCTATTGACCGTCAGATTCTTTTAATAACTACTTGACCAAACCACTGCTTGCATAGGTGCTTCAGACTTATTGCTTGAGTTTCTACAGACGCCGCCTGGTTGAATTTTAACGAAAAATCCAGGCCCGTCTGACCAGTACGCTCACCCAATCCGGTGGTTGGATGGCATCATGATGAGTTGCGTATATCTTGGGGAAAACAGCTCTGGGGGGGAAAAGATTTGACATGTGATAACCAAATGTCCGTTGCTGCGCACTTTGGATATGTACATATCGATTCAGGACTAGCTCAACGCTAAAGACCCCGATTTGTAGCCACTGCTGGGCTGATTGTTTGGAAATGCGCATTGAGATAAACAGGCGCTGGTGGGTTGCGATACAGAAAATACATAGGTTTTTTCGTACCACTAATGAGCGATCAAGATGGTGGGCCCTGCCCTGACGATGTCAACGTGGCTGCTGGTCATGACAGTATCATGATCATCAGATAATACTTGAAGCATGTCCTGAACAATATCAAGGCTACGTCCCTGCGTCGCAGGTTCCGACGACTCGCAGACATATATCCTCTTGAAGTCGTTTGTACGTTTCTCGATATACATAGGCACACTGGTGCTCTCGTTTTTCTCACTCGCCCTAGTTTGTTGCAGGTCTCGTGTCCATCTGCCATATGATCCTCCAGTGATTGGACTCTGGAGGCGGATCTTCCTGGGATTTGGGGTGCCTTTCATGTCCTATAAAATGCCTGTCTCATGTTAGGTGCCACTATAATGGAGTGCCAAAATTGTGTTTGGATGGTGACGACAGAGGGGGCCGACTGGAACGCCCAGGGTCGATTCGTCACTCAAGTTCGTGTAAGTACCTAGCTCAATGTATCATCATATCAACACTGGGCAGTGGCTGCAAATCGTGAGACCTTTCCATAACCCTGTATACTTCTGATAGTACGTGGGTGGAAGTGAAAATTCTTCAAAGAAAGAACGACATGGATATATTCGTAATTTGTGCGTAAAAAGGCGTTTTTCCTGGTCCCGTGTACATATCAGGGGACGGGATAATAACTTGTAGTCGTACTCGTGGCTTAAAGTTACCACAGCTTCTTTTTGCGATCGAGCTCGAAGGCCTTGGAAATATTCATTTCGGATGCGAATGAGCACGTACGCGTCCCCTTGTCGGCCGGCGACTAGTACTAGCGCCTGATACTAAAGGGCGGATATTCGGGATATGCAGGAATATGACGACGCAGATTTCTCATTCGTTCGCTGTGCACGATGGTCAAGCACGTCTAGTAACACTGACAGCGTCTTACCTCAATCATGAGCCCCACTTAAAGCAATTGAGTTATCCTATCGCTCAAGGTCTAGATATGTATGGCGTCTCAAAACAGTACTTGCTTGACACCGAAGTTGACGGCGTTCAGTTGAATGGATGATGATCAGAGGTGATAGTGCCCAGCGAAGTTCATTTTCGATAGAGTTTTACCCAAGAATTGAAACGAAGGTGCCACTTGCCCAGTAAGTGACGGATAAGAGCAGATAAGTAAAGTACAAGCAATGAGAGGAGCCCCAAGCCTGAGGTTGGCTTGGGTTGTGCCTGTGCTATGTTATTGAAGGTTTGGTGGGAGCCGAGCCATAGTCTTGACTGATACAGGAGCCCAACGTGAAAGGGCCAGAGAGACTGGCAGTGCAAACTGCCAATGATTCATGTCGACTAACGGTATGTCGCGTTACGAATGCCAGCTACGTCTTCTAAAATCAGACGAGATTTCGGGATGGCTCATCATAGGATGATAAAGAGGTGTGACCAGCCAAGAACGCCCTGGGAATGGATGGAAACACATGGCGAATGAGAGTGATGGCGGGGATATGTATATCTGATGGAGCGTGGCATCAACGAAACTCATAATTATAGAATTCGGTGTTCTGTGAGCTGTGAGAGCGTTATGATCGTATTCATTCCCCAGATTTGTTGCCGTTTCAGAGACTTATTGGATAAGCTACTATGGGAGCTCAAAGTCCCTTGTTTCGAATAGTTTTGGCATGTGCGTTTTTGTGTCAGTTGCCACCAGTGGCATATCGTACAGGGGGTGGGAGTTGGTAGGGAAAAGGCTATCGAAAAGATTGTAACCCAAGAAATTTACCAAGCCAGTTCATGAAGAATTGAATAAAAGGTCCTAATCAACGATATGAGACGAGATTACGGTACTTATAGGCAGAGAGGCAAATATGTTTTTATTTTATTTCAATTTTTTTTAAAAATATAATGAATCACGTGAGAAGGTGATGATAGAATTCGGCAGTTGTGTGCCTTATTCGTGCATCTTTCCATCCTCCTCTCGGATGGAGTGAGGGGTAACTACCACCAGACACCTCTCCACCTGCCACTTCCCTAAATTACGACCAGTCCATATCCCCCCGCCCTGTTCGAACTTATAAAACCATCCGAATCTATCTCAACATCTTCCTATCACTAATTTCAAAACTGGTTGGTCATACCAAGATTACAAGTCTGCGCTATCGTTGACCCCAAGTCAATAAAAAATAGCCAACGTTTCTCCGAGTTTCTTAGCTGCGCTGGACATTACGGAGCATACCTATCCTCCTGTCCAAGGAACTAGCAATCCGTCAACCTGGAGGCGGAGGAATGCCATGAGTAGCCTGGAGAAGCAAGAGGAGACTACAGATACAGAGTACGCTATCAGGGATGCGGAGAAATCACTTGGTGCGCCTGTAATGCCTATCTCTTCTACGTATACACATATAACATTTCTGAACGAACAGACACGACCCCGGAGGCTTGTGATAGCTCCTCAACGTATACAGGCCGCCACAGTGGCTTTGCGAGCGCCTTTGACCCAAACTATGATAGTGATTCTGTGCTAGGTAAATATTATCCATTGAAGCTTTCATCACATCCCTTAACGTTTCGCCCTTTGGTTCAATGGTTAGAGGATGATTCCCCCTATCCTGAAGTGCGCTCAGCAGTGGCCAACTTCGACGATCCCCTCATGCCCGCAGCAACGGTCCGCGCCTGGGTTCTAGGTATAATCTGGGCCATTCTACTTCCTGGCATGAATCAGTTCTTCTACTTTCGATACCCGTCAGTGTCAATCGGGGGTGTTAGTAGCGCATTCGTCTCGACTTTGCCTGTATTTGCTGATTGGGATCCTTCCATAACCGTCATCTAGCTCGTAGCTCAATTACTGGTATTTCCTATAGGTCGGGCGTGGGCTCGAATATGTCCCAGGGTATCAGTATTTGGCTATGAAATGAATCCTGGACCCTTTACAATCAAGGAACATGTGAGTTTACCAGCTGATAAGCTTCACGCGAAAGCGAAACGCTTGGACTCACGAGAGCCGCTCCCAGGTTCTGGTAACTATAATGGCTACTGTGGGTGCTCAAAGTGCATATGCAACCGATATCGTCGCCGTACAATGGAAATTCTATGACCAAGAGTTCAGTTTTGCTTGTGCGTCCATGGGATTTACTAGATTGACGAGTGCTATCTAATGTCTAGCAGACAACTGGATGCTTGTCATGTCAACGCAGCTAATTGGCTTCTCGATGGGAGGATTCGCGCGACGATTTCTAGTTGACCCACCGTCAATGAGTAAGTGCGCTCTGACCCTTGTCATCGGTAACTGACGGCTTCTCTAGTCTGGCCCAACACGCTGGTATCTTGCGCTCTGTTCAACACGCTGCATTCACAAACGTACGCTGGTATTGGGCCGCGGGACGGCTTGACAAGAGAGCGATTTTTTCTCTATATCTTCGTTGCAGCGATTGTTTGGTGTACGTGTCAATCGCACGTTGGAGGCGCAATTCATTCTTATCGTTATCCCTGAGCACAGACTTCATTCCAGGATATCTGTTTCAGGCTTTGAGGTGCGTGCGCTTGCTTCCATCCCTGGATCTCAACTGAAAGACAACCCGGATTCTAGTTGGTTTAGCTGGGTATGTGCGAACGCGTCCGGCGCCGTGGTCTAAATCTTACCGTGGTTTTACTCAGGTTTGCTGGATTGCCCCCGACAACGTTGTGCGTCCTTCTTTCTTTTGCTTGGATTGATCCTTCTTGACATCTCTATCAAGAAAATCAACCAACTATTTGGGTACGTCCTCTCGGAACCCGGACAAGATCAAGCCCTTATCTTGGCTGTAGATACCATACTGGACTGGGATTCTCCCTTCTGACGCTAGATTGGGCGCAAATTGCTTACATTGGCAGCCCGTGAGTCACTCTCAGCTCCTCCGCTTTACCTTCAGGCACTAATCAATTGATTATAATTAGCTTAGCCACCCCCTGTACGTGTACCTGGAGATTCTCGGCGACCTCATTAACCTGAATTCCCTTTTTTGTGTCGATATCCAGGGTGGGCAGAGGCGAACGTTATGATTGGTTTCTTCTTCTTCTACTGTGAGTCCCAAGTGGAGCTTATAAGCGCGAGATTTCTCATCGGAATTATCAGGGTTCTTGACGCCGCTACTCTACGTAGGTATATTCTCAGAGTAGCGTTTCCCTTCCTAACCCTTTTTGCGATAGTACAACAACGTTTGGCAGAGCCAGTATCTTCCGTATGCTTCTGTGCTTTGCATAGGTGGTTTGTTACTAACAATTGATTAGAATCTCGGCGCTTACTGCTTTCGACAATACTGGACAACGATATGACGTTAGACGAGTTATTGGACCTGATCTCAGCTTGGATATGGAGGCATACAAAAACTATAGCCCGCTTTATATCTCGTGAGTAGCCAAGATGATCGTCATCACAACTCTGGTTCTTACGCATTCCCAGTACCACGTTTGCTATCTCCTACGGACTATCATTCCTCTCCATTTCTTGTGCGTCCTTTACATGATACATTTCCACGTCTACTAACTTGAGTCTTCCTCTAGCTACCATCACGCACGGTGGGACCATGCAGTTGTCTCAAGCGCCGCCGTCATGTTTGCTGAATTCGACTTTCATACAGCTATCATCCACTTCTGGCGCCCGATCAGACTACAATTTAATAGCACAATGCGCGAACAACCCGATATTCATGCTAGGTTAATGTCGCATTACCCCCAAGGTAGCGTCTCTTCTCTCATCCACGTTTTCGTGCTTCTAACTTACCTTCTCCTTGCTAGTCCCGGAATGGTACTACGCCTGTATATTTAGTATGTCTCTTTTCTCTCCATTTCACTCGTGGCTTGCCACCTGTCTCGGGAGCATAGATTGTCAATTTATTCTTTCTGATTTTCGTGCAGTTGTTACTTTTGTATTTGCCTGTGTTTGTATTGAGCTTTGGCCGACGGGTATGACGATCTGGGCGCTAATTATTGCGCTTCTTATTGGTAAGTGCCGAAAAGGTTTAAATTAAAGGCAGGACAACTGATCTGACGTCGTTGTGCGTCCAGCGCTGGTGTATGTCATACCTATTGGGATGATTCAAGCCGTCACTAATCGTCAAGTTGGTCTCAAGTACGTCCTCTTGTCACTTTTGTACGTCCTATGTGCAGATGTCTGATGGACCGCGTCTTCTCTTATTCTTCAGCGTCATCACAGAGTTGATAATTGGATTCATGATTCCTGGTAAGTGGTCGTTCATCGTCGAAGCGGGTTGTTGTTGTTGCTGATCACATCCCAAACAGGCAAACCGATTGCCATGATGATGTTGGTGATTTTGTAGATCCGATTAGGCTTGTTGGTCTGATTCACGTTTGGTATCTACAGGTTCAAAACCTTTGGCTACGTTACGATGGCCCAAGGTAAATATGATGTAGCGCTTCTTTGTTCAAGTATGGAAATTGATGTTGCTTGCTAGCTATGCAATTTACGGCCGACTTTAAGCTTGGACAGTGAGTTGAGCTCATGGTATTTGGGATGTGCGCTTACTCATGTCACAGTTACATGAAAATATCACCACGACCTATGTTTTGGGCCCAAGTTGTGGCTACGATTATTGCAGGAACAGTTCAGCTAGCGGTTCAGGCGTGGATGTTTAGTAACATCAAGTCAGTTTTTTTGTTTATATTTTATAAGACGAGGACTAGGAATGTTGACTACTTTACAGTGGGCTTTGCGACGAGAAACAGAAGAACAACTTTACCTGTGTCTCAACGCAGGTTTTTGGTACCGCTTCCGTTATTGTAAGTTTCTGTATTTCTTTTTCATCTTCATATGAAGTTGACATATGTGTCGTAGTGGGGAGTTATTGGTCCTGGTCTGCAATTTACCAAGGGTCAAATCTATTAGTGAGTCCCTTGTTCGCGAGTTATTTTTGTTTTGTTAATTTCCATTACAGTGGTACGAAAATGGTCTTCGGCGGGAGGTTCTGGAATAACTCACTTTAAATCATTTGTCCTAGCTCTAAGTTTCTTTTTCCTCATTGGCGCCGCTTGCCCCGTTCTTCTCTGGCTATATACCCGAAGATACCCCAGCACCATTTTTAACTATCTAAAGTAGGCATTTAATTCCCTTCTATCTGATAGAATACCCCTCAACTGACAGTGTTTCGATTCTAGCTTCCCGTAAGTCATCCCCTGAGCAACATCTCTTGTACAATCCCTGACTCTGGACGACTTCTTGTATTCCCTTTCAGTCTCATCTTCTCAGGCGTGGGTCAAATTCCTCCAGCGACAGCGGTCAACTACGTTCCTTGGGCTATTATCGGATTCATTTTCCAGTACATTGTGCGGAGAAAGCACTTCTTGTTCTGGGCCAAGTACAATTGTGAGTGAAAAAGCCGCTGTAGCACCGTCACTTTTTCCCTTTCCTTTGCCTTTTCTTTCTGGAAAGAAGAAATATAACCCGCGTTTAATGCTCTTTGCTGTTCTAGACGTGCTTTCTGCCGCTCTGGATGCTGGAACGGCGATTGGTGTTGTGTTGGTGTTCTTCTGGTGAGTAGATACTTGGATGCTTTTGCGGTCGTTGATAGGAATGAATTTTGACATGGAACTCGAAAGTCTGCAATACCCTCTGGACGGAAGAATAGGTGAAAATACGATCCAGAACTGGTGGGGAAACACTGTACACACTCAAACAGCCGACTGGAAGGGCCTTGCTCGTGGGCGAAGCCTGCAGCCTGGAATGAAGTTTGGGTAAAAGCTCATGTTTCTTCACATTCACATCAGTCTCTTGGCTCATACCTAATTCCGTTTAGGCCGACAAAATGGTAGATAGTATTATTTGTATCATTAGCTTTTTTAGATGGGATTTGTTTGTGGTCGGACAGTCGATTTCATCCCATATTCGTTTCGCCATCTACTATGTTGTTGGATTGTTGTGATGTTTGCATGCTATTAATGAATCTATAAGTGGATTGTCAACAGATATTTTTATCGTAATATTATCTTTTTTTCCCTCTCTCTAGAAGTATGCAGAGTAATAAATTATGAGGCCTATGGATGGCAAGTATGTATGTATGACGATTGCAATTGTGCATTGTATGTAAACTAAAAGCCTCCAAGGGCAGTTTGGGATACCAAAACAACTAATCGGGGTCCACAAGAGTGCCCCACCCAAACTTTACTTCAAAACCCCTATTTGTCGATTCGAAAAACCCTTCATCGTGGAGGGGCTCCTTTAGCAATGCTTCCAACTGCTCGTCATTGTACCCCATGAACTTTTGAACAGAAAGGCGCAGGGTTGTACGGATTCCAACATGACGAAGACATGAGAATCTGTCCTTGACCATCAAACATGACACTAGCTTTCGCCATTCGCGTCGGTAGGAGGTGGTCCCCGAGCTGTCTATCTGGGAGGGGTCAAATACACGAAAAGTCATTTTTAACTCGAGATTTTCGAGAGCATAGTGGGGTTGCGAGATGAATGAATCGACGAGAGCTGCAATAAATTCTTGGGAAAAGTCGTAGTGCAATATAGTGAGATTGAAGGATTTAAGTGTGTGATGCATGCCAATGATTACATTTGAGCTGAGACGGTGGCGAATAGGGCTCAGGTACGGCCCCATTGCTGTTTCAAAATTACAGAGAGATACGATTAGATGGATTTTATGTGGTAGTAACGACCAATAGAAAGTAAACGAGAGGACAAGTAAATTACGCAAGTGATTGAATCGTGACGTACCAATTATATCCAGTTTCTCCAATACCTCGACGTGGTCCAAGATAGTATTTACAGATGATACCTGGTGGTCCACATCGTCATAATAGAGCTGAACGGAGAGGTGCTTTACCACTGATAAAGCTTTACAACCTGCTCTGCTCTCGTCGCCCAGAAAGGTCTCCCAATCCACACCGGAAATTGAAGTAAGAGAGGTCAACCGACCAAAATGGATTAATTTTTTGTCGTGAGGGTGGAGAACAGAGAGCATTGTATCGTATGAATATTGTGTGTGTTCAAGTTCGAGGGATTCGAGGGATGCGGCCACATGCTTGAGGATGGAACGTGGAAAACCGGAGACATGGTAGAGACTGAGTCTCTGAAGCGCAAAGGTGTCTTGGGAAAGAGGTTGTTGGGGTGATGATGGCGCGACGAGGGTTACGGTGCGCAAGTCGAGTGTTCTCAGATTTTTGCAAGTCAGAATGAGGTGGATTGGAAGGTTTATAACGCCCTCCAATACGAAGTTTGTGAGCTTTCCGGAGTCGAGATACCGATCAATCATAGTGCGGTATCCGAATATATCGTCGCGGCAAACATTGTATCCAATAGTCTTGGAGTATGAGCGGATGGTGAGGTGACGCAAATTCGGAAGATCCAACAGCGTAAATAGGCATTTATCGAGGTCATGATCGTATGCCTCCAGGATGGGTCTGTCGTGCGTGAATCGGAAACAAGAGAGTTCTTGGATTTTTTCTTCCAGCGCAGGATTTTCGATCAAGGTTTGCACCAACCTCCTTAATTTGGGTCTGTCAAACGAATCCTCGTACCGTTGTAGATATATGCATCTGAATAAATGGGGTTGACAGAGAGCGACCCAGTTTCTGCATACAAGACTGCAAGAGTGCAGGCTCAATATCTCGCCAGCTGATGCAAGTTGAGCTATGATGAGGGTAAATATTTCTAGTGGAAATACGGGATCCATTGGTATGTCGGTCTTGCTCGCTGTGCAAGATGCCTTCCAGACCTTTGTGTGCCTGTCGTCGTAGTCGGGAGCGCCTGCCAATGACTCTGAGTACTGGAATGGGAGGATCAGTGCATCGCTTGGCAACGGCGTCTAAATCAAACAAGACACCCCTGTCATCCACAAAATTCATGTTTTCAACATTTATTGGATCACCCCCATCATCTCCAGTTGTATATCGACATTGAGTCATGGTTTGTTCTGCTTAAATCTGGCGGTATGAGTCATTTATGGTCATACATATATCACTAAGTTCTTATATTAGCCACCATATATCCAGATTTTCACCAATAACCCTTTCATCAATACCACAACCCATGACAATGATCACCCGAATATCCACTTGCCTACACTTCAATCACAAAGCAACAAGAAACATATAAACGTATACAAAGCGAAGGAACCGACAATATATGTTTGGTGAAGCAGAATCTGAGAGCCCTCGTGTTCCCAGCCCATGGGATTCGTTGATTGAATCTTCGTCTCCACCCTCACCTGGTTCAGTCCAGGCCCAATCTCAACCACGAACATCCAGCCCGCTAGCCAAGGAGCTTATACCACGACTTGTCCCCGAATCTGACGATGGAAATGTGGAGTACAAATTGCAGCTGCTTAACCCTTCACCTGCGCGTTTCGCACGGCTTGTGACCCAGATGAAATGGCGCCTCCTCGAGGGCGGCGGGCAGGCCTACTATGAGCTTGGAGTAGCTGATTCTGGAGAGCTTATTGGGCTTCCAAGGGATGAACTCGAGCAAAGCTTGGAGACGCTGGAAATGATGGCAGGAGAAATTGGAGCTAGTGTCATCGTGGTCAAGGAGATTGAAGTTCCAGCCAAATTCGCCACGTCGGCCAAACGGAATGGGGAGTGGGCCATGAGTGGGTCGTATAGAGAGAACGGGACCTCTGCTTCATCCCTTGAAGGAGGCTACTCTACGCCATATACAACCGAAACGGAACAGGACTCCCTTTCAGGTACCGATGTGGATGCCAGTGGAGATGACGCTGAAGATCTTTCAATGACGGTTATCTTGGGAAAGGATCCACCTCAAAATCCCTCAATCGTTACGTCCTCTTCGTCTACGACCACTTTGGCTGGCGAAATAGACGACCCTGGAGAGAACGCCGACGATGAAAGGCTGTCGGTCCGTTCCAACGCATTCCGCATCGACTTAGAGATATCCCAGGTTTTTAAACCTCGCCCTATGCTGGCTCGAATGAAACATCCATCCCACCCCGCTGGAGGTAAATCAAAGCGCAACAAGAAGCACTCTTCAAACTCTGGCTTAGCAATGAATAACAAGTCAACAACGGCAACGAAAATGGAACAGAATTATCACAACAATAAATCACAGAACCGTAGACAGGCCCGTGACAAGCGCAGAGAGGAGAAACGTAAAGCCCTGGAAGCGCGTGCAGCTGATACTCTGGATCCAGAAACCACCTCCGACAACAATGGCGATTCCCCTGTGGCAGCAGCGACGGATGAAGACGCCTTGGGCGTCAGTTTGAATGGTCTGCACTTTGAAGAGGAGCCAAAGCCTGACATCCCAATCGTCGTAGTCGGCTCGTACCCGCTTGACACTCTAAACGCTGAAGACTTCAACGAAGATGATGACGACGATGTTTTTGCATCCCCAACGACGGCAGCGTCCTTCCCAACATTTTCTGCGCTTACTACGGGCGAGTCGCACCTGGATGTAGATACAACTGCAATTGGAATTGTAGGTGCGTTAGCAGCTGAAGAGGGAAAAGAGGAGACAAGATTGATTGTTGAGGCGTTGGTGGTTCGCAAGTTGACAATAGAGGAGGGGTTCCTTGATTTCGGCGGTTTCCAGATGATATGAGGCTATCGGTAACCCTAGAGGTTATCGGATTGGATTTTACCTTGAATCGAGTTTATTTATTTTTGCCCATTTCTACTTGTGCTTGTAATTGCCATTTTAACCTGCTGATTTGTACACCAGCTGTACAATAGACATTTTTTCTCGTATTTTGGCGACGTACTTCCCTATATTGATCTGACGGGACAGGGTTTGGGTCCGAAGAAAACGAATTCTCCAATCTCAGTTGAGATGCTCGGCCATCTAGGACATATTTACCGCACATGGGACTCCATCGGGAAGTCGTAAGTATAATTGCTGAGCAAAAGATGTTTAAGGTTGGATGGCGCAGTTGTGACCAAGGGCCGCAACACTTGATTTGGTTGTGAGTACCCTGCTGAAAGGTTTGTGTTGCAAGGAAACGCTCGCAAAGACTGTAGTATGTGTCCTCTCTCTTTCTACTCGGTGGTGTAGATTCATAGGAAGACTGCGCGTCTGGTAAAATGCCAGTGCCGTTTGTGGGCAGCTGTCTCTCCGTTATTGCGACTATGTCGGATGCATTTTTCCGTTCTCCCTCGGGAACAAATGTCGACGTGGGCCCTCTTATCTAGCAAATACACCCACTTTACTTCCTTGCTGTCAAAAAAGCGTCGGGGTCATGGCGCTTGTGTATCGTAAGTTGTTCGGTGGCTGCTATTGTATCTCGCGATCGGCTACCGACGGTATTGCTATACACTTTGCTTCCACATAGAAAGATATGAACGATATCGATACCACCGTCCCCATTTACAGCCGGACTTGTTATGATATGGAAATACTCCTGACATCGGATGTTCTGCATTTTCGTGCAATAACTATCCTCCAGAAATCATTTGCATTCATCTATTCCGGTGGATGCCGTGGTTATTTGAATCGAGACATATCAAAGCCATCGCAGGGATCAAGATACTTTTCGAGACTCAGATAACGAAACCATATTATCACACTGGGGATCCTGATATATCTCGAATTCGGTTGTTGGAATTCCCCTTTCGACGAATGAACGACGGGCTTTAAAAGAGGTATTTGTCCAGTTCGAATCTCTAGGATATAAAACCGGATCGATTTCAAACGAGCCGTCCAGGTGCTTCAGCGGATTCACATCCTGCCCCATCTTTCCTGTCGTTCTCTTCTCTTCTTCGAGCGTCGACGTCGACCACTAGCTAACCGGTTTCAATGGCGCTGCCTTGTCTCACCTTAGAATCTGTCTCAAGTTCT
Source organism: Panaeolus papilionaceus (assembly GCA_015501605.1). Lineage (NCBI taxonomy): Eukaryota > Fungi > Basidiomycota > Agaricomycetes > Agaricales > Panaeolus > Panaeolus papilionaceus. The sequence continues at coordinate 563,395 of JADNRZ010000012.1, read as the reverse complement.
CTCTCTAATTCACTTACCGTTTACCATGCTATGGGGTCCCTTCTGGTCGTCATGTACCTCTATCTGACGATGAGAAGGTGGCGGATCAGTCGTCGCAAGAATCCAGCAAATCTGCCCTACCCACCTGGACCCAAGCCTCTGCCTATCGTCGGCAACATGTTTGACATTGCGCGCGATAATGAGTGTGCGGCGTACCAGAAACTCGCGAAGCAGTACGGTGAGTCCCCGAACCCAATCTCATGACGAGAATGCCCTATGCTCGATCGGTTTCATTAACGTTGCTTTTGGCCATATGGCGTTTAAACTTATCAGGCGACCTGGTGTTCCTCAGCGCATTTGGTAAAAATGTCTTGTTTGTCAACACATTCGAAGCTGCAAATGAGCTTTTTGAGAAACGGTCTTCTAATTATTCGGACCGTGCCCAGTCGATTATGAGCCATGAATTGTGGGTTTACATTGCTCTCTCGATAAAATTACTGACTATTTATCAGAATGGGTTGGGACTTTAGTTTCGCTCACATGAGATATGGTGAGGACTTCCGCGTATTTCCTTTTTGAACTGCTATGAATCAGGATGATATGTAGGTGATCGCTGGAAGAAGCACCGCCGCATTTTCCATACCAAATTCCAACAATCGGCTGCTCCCGCTTACTGGCCAGTTCAGAGTCGGGAAGCGCACGCTCTACTTCGTCGACTTCTTCACAACTCAGAGGAACTCTCTTACCATCTTAGGCAGTACGTCGTATTTGTTTCCTTCGTTGGTCAATTGACTGGGAAAGTTTCGCTGCTAATCAATATTCGCAATCACATAGTAACGCTGCGGCCGTCATTATGAGTGTCATATACGGCATCGATATAGCGGAGAAGGATGATCGGTATATTGCGCTTGCTGAGAAGGCATTGGAAGGAATGGGTCAGGCAGCGAATCCTGGTGCCTTTTACGTTGACTTCATTCCAATGTGTGAGTATCACATCTTTTTGATCCGGACGAGCGCTTATTCGGATTTCGAGCAGTAAAGAATATTCCGTACGTTTTTCTTGGTTGAAATCGTTTGAAACGAGCACATTTTTACTATCGCCTTTCTTCTTCTTAGTGAATGGGTGCCAGGCGCGTCATTCAAGCGCAAAGCACGCGAATGGCGTGGTGCCGTAATGGGCATGATAAATGAGCCGTTTGCCACGACGATGCAAAAGATGGTCAGTAGCATATTCGAATGCTGCCTATCGCTTGGATACGGAGTAGCTTATGTGTAGTTTTTGAACTCTTATTTTGGCTCTTTAGAAAGATGGCAAGGCTCAGCCTTCTTTTGTGGCCACCTTGATGGAGGAGCTGTACTCTAAGGGGAACTTTTCGAACGACGACGTCGAGACAATCAAGAACTGTGCTGGGCTATCTTACGCAGGTATGACAACTCTTAAATCTCCTGAGTGGTTTCGCTCTAATATTCTGGTATTTCGAATCGAAGCTGGGGCCGAAAGCGTTCGTCCAGAGATCTCCACTTTCACTTAATTCTTGTCTGACACAACCTTTTTAGACGGTGTCCACCTTGGTCTCTGTCGTTCTTGCATTGTTATTAAACCCCGAAGTCCAGATTAAGGCCCAAGAGGAACTGGATCGGGTCGTTGGCCATGACCGCCTTCCTGACTTTAATGACAGACCTAATCTTCCATACACTACAGCTATTCTCAAGGAGGTCCTTCGGTGGAACCCAGTAGCTCCGTTAGGTTGGTGATCTAGTACTCAAAACTACAAGGGGTAATTTGCTTACCATATTATTTCTAGGTCTTCCTCATATGGCGACCAACGACGATGAGTTCAGGGGTTACTTCATCCCAGGTGGAACCATCATAGTCGGAAATTCCTGGTGAGATTCGAACTTCAAAGTCTAGTATGTGTCAGTTTATATATTTTACGCTTCATTTTACAGGGGAATTCTCCATGATCCTGCAGCATACCCTGAACCTGAAAAGTTTAAGCCTGAGCGGTTCTTAGGTCAGCCTGAAGGGCAGGCTTTCAGTCCCACTGATCGATTGTCGTCTGCATTTGGGTACGGAAGGCGCACCTGCCCAGGGAAATACGTAGCAGAGGCACAAGTTTGGATTTCAATTGCATGTATGCTGAGCGTCTTTGATATTCGCAAGGCATTGGACGAGTTTGGCCGACCTGTTGAGGTTGTGCCGGAATTTTCATCTGGTATGATATGGTGAGTGGATAATCATAATTATAAACATCATGACCGTGGCTGATGATATTGTTCCTATGAACTACAACATTCTAGTCACCCACTCCCTTTTAAATTCTCGATGAAACCTAGAAGTGAAGCCGCACGCTCCTTGATCGAACAAACAGAATTTGCGTTCTAGTCTCTAGACTGTTTATGCGCTGGTCACATCTCATTATCGCCTATTACACCCTTCGTTCTGATATGTATACCTTTTTGACTTTTTGAAGTTAAAAAATGTCTCCATTGCAGCTCTATAGCATCAAAAATGACATTTAATTCAATAATATTTCAATTTGTGGTTGAGCCATATCTAAATTAGCAGTGACATCAAATTTGCTAAGGGCACTTCGGTGAAGGTATTGATGTGGCTGTGCAATTTTTCTTGCATCTTCCCTCTAGAGTCTATACCGTGCTCACGACCCTCACGACGATGGCCGGCCTCAAAAGAAAACGCACAGAGCAAGCTAAATCGCAAAAGGTTCGAAAATGAATTTCGGTTGTTATTTGTAGTCTAACTGCTAAGCAGGTACCACGAATGGAAGACGACGATCCAATGCAAGGTGCTTCGGAGGATGAGCTGCTCAGCCAGGATGGAGGTTCAATGAGTGAAGCAGAAAGTGGGGATGACGAGAACAACGAAGGAGAGGACACATGGGAAGGGATTGACGGAAATGTTTCTATGGATGTCGATAACGCAGTCGATAGACCTAGAGCCTCCAAAAAGACACCAACGGGACAAGAACTACGAGCTATCAAGGACGCAACAGATTTATTCAAGTCAAGCTCATTTAAACTCCAGGTAAAATTTATTGCAACCTTTACAAATTAATATTCTTAAAGTTTGCAATAGATAGATGCATTGTTGCCCAATGTGCGGCCTAAACCATCGCGGATTGCACCGCTGGAGCGCTTCCTCTTTACTCTGCATGGATTTTTGAAGGACATCTCTCCAGTCAACCCATCGCACCCATTGGAGGCCGCACGTAAACTATTGAAAAAGGGTGTTGCGGTTCCATATTCATTGCCATTGCCAACGGAAGACACCAATTGGAAAGTTTCATTTACACCTCCAACAGAGATCGCACTCGTCGGAAGCTGGGCCAACAAGGTTAGCGTGAAGGCGAAGGATAGCCATCCCTTCGGCGTAGACCTGGCTGTGGAAATGCCCGACGTACGCCAACCTTTCCCTGAAATGATTTGTGATTTTCATTCAAAGTCGTTTTCAGGATCTCTTCCAGGAGAAAGACTATTTGAACGGACGGTTCTTCCACAAAAGAGCGTTTTATCTTGCCACCATTGCCGCTGCTATTCAAAATCCCAAATCTAAACTTAACGTTGATGTTAGCTACGATTCCCTCAATGGTGATCCTCGACTCACAAAGCTCGTCCTCACCCCCAAAAATAGTATGTTCGCCGTTTTCATCGCAAGCTTTCGCCCGTTGACATGATTTTAGTCGAGTCCAACCAGGACCTACTGAAACTAAACGCCAAAATCTGTATCCTTCCCGTTCTCTCCGCAACGTCTCCCATGCCACTCCACCGACTATCACCATCTCATTCTAACATTCGCATTCACACAAATAATGAAGGTGCAGAGTCTTCGACGGCATCGCATCCATCTACACCTCGTTACAATAACGCTTTTCTCCGCACACTGTCACCACGTCCTTACTTACTCGCAATCCATGCCTTGCAAGCAGATTGTGCCTCATTCTCTGACGCTTTGACGCTACTTCGGATATGGACAAACCAGAGAGGCTACGGAGAGGGCGACAGAGCATGTGTGCATGGCTTTGACGGAGCGGGGTCATTTTGGTGGTCGTTGTTGGCCCTCCTTCTGAACGGGGAGGAACCAAGGACAGGAGTTCCAAAATCAAAACAACGGAGATCAGTTGGAAAGGGTTTGAGCTCTTATCAGCTCTTCAAAGCGGCCCTTGAGTTCCTCGGTATGATTCATTTATGCAGGCTATTGTATCACCCATATCTGATTATTTTTCATTAGCAAAAAACGACTTTTCTGCAGGAGGTGTATTTGTGAAGTCGCCTGATGGTCAACGGGTGGGCGAAACCTTTTTCTGCTCACGTATATCGCTAACCTAGTTCCGCAGTATCCTTTGGAAGAATATCAAGTGCCAACATTCGTCGATTCTGTTTCATTAGTTAACCTGCTTGATACCATCCCTTTGAACTCACTTAAACTCGTACGTCCATATGGCCTCTGGTCCATTTTGCACACAACTAACTGGCAAATCAGTTACAATACGATGCTGTCAAATCCCTGGAAGCTCTGAACCAGCTGGACTTTTCGGGAGACCCGTTTCAGACCGCCTTCATGCAAGACCATCGCGACCTCCTCACTCGTTTCGACATTGTGCTCAAGTAAGAATTTTTATATTTTCAACTGGAGTAACGCCTCACGTTCGATTTCAGGGTCGACCTTTCTTCAGCTAAACCGAGGGAATCATCTGTTCACGCGACACTGGACGCAGGAGTTCCTGCTAATCAACTGTTAGCTTCTATGAATGAAATTCTACGCAAAGGTCTCGGTGACCGATCAAGAGCCGTAGCACTCCTCCATCCGTCAACTTCAGGGCGATCACTATCTCAAGCACATCCCTCCAGCCCTGAATCAGTGTTTGTTGGCATCATTAACGACCCGGCGAACGCTTTCAGATTGGTGGATCACGGTCCAGCTGCTGAAGACACCGATGAAGTTGCTCGTCAAGAGTTCCGGGACTTCTGGGGTAACAAAGCCGAGTTGCGTCGCTTCAAAGATGGAAGAATTGTGGAAAGTGTGGTTTGGGAGGTTTCAACGGCCGATGAAAGGATGCATGTCCCATCTATGATTGTCCGTCATCTACTGAAGAGACACTTCAATATTGCAGATGATGCAGCGGAGACGTGGCAGTCGTCCTTTGACTCTGTTCTTAGGCTTCCGACTGTTATCTCGAAGGATATCCTCGCCTCTGGTGCTCCTACCGGCTTCAAAGCTGCTATGACTGCATTTGACGATCTTGTGCGAGAGATTAAAAAACTCGACGACAAGCTCCCTCTAGGGCTCCTCAACATCAGCCCCATCTCAGATTCTCTCCGCTACACCACCGTCTTCAGCCCTGTTCCTCTCCCATCATCCCTGGCACCCCTCCTTCCACCCAACTCTCGCTATACACCCCACATGGAAATCATCATCGAGTTTGAGAAATCCTCCAGGTGGCCGGATGAGCTCAAAGCTATCCAAGCTATCAAACTCGCTTTCCTTGAGCACGTTGGAAGCTCGTTGATGCAGGCTGTTGACGGACTGCGCGCTCAGGTCGTTACAGGAGACGGTGTCCATGATTCACCCATCATGGACCAGGCGTACCTCGAGGTTGTCACTCCCCAAGGCTGGTCATTCGCTGCGCGGATATGGCACGATCGCGAGGTGTACCTTCTTGACCAGATCATTGGTGGACGCAAAGCTACGATGCCACATATCGTGTCCAAGACGAAGGAGAAGAAGTCGCCTCTTTATAATGAAGCTGTTGAAGCCAAGGAAGTCCATCTCCGGCGGTATATCCACGCTCCCCGTCATCATCGTGCTATTGCCGCGCTGTCCCATCATTACTCAGCCTTTGCTGGGACGGTAAGGTTGGTGAAGCGGTGGTTGGCTTCGCACTGGATATTGCAAGGTCATATCAGTGACGAAGCTATTGAGATTATCTGTGCTTCGTTCTTCCTTGGAGGAGGCCACAAAATTACGCAAGAAACTGATGCAGAGCAGACAGCGAAGCACCTCGTCCCGGGTAGCAAGGAGCGCGGTTTCGCAGCTGTCGTTCAGTTCCTGAAAGATTGGAAGTGGGAGGAAGGCTTGTTCGTACCACTGTACGGTGACACTGCTATCGATGCAGCAACGAAACAGACCGTGCCTAAGGTTGTTCTCGCGAGTGTGTGGAAGATATCAACGGAGCAGGATCAGGAGGGGCATATGTGGACGCATTGTGGGCCTGACATCGTTGTGGCGAACCGTGTGCGTGCACTCGCTACGGCAACATGGCAGTACATGCAAAACATTGAGCGGGATCATCTTGACGTCAAGGTGAGCTGTCTGTTTCGTCTCTGTGATACTCGATAAACGACGCTGATTAACTTTGATCTCTAGTCCTTGTTCATCCACCCCACAGAAGATTATGACTTCCTGATCAAACTCGACCCCTCTATTCTGCCGCGATACCACCACAACATCAACGCCGACGTCGACCTCCTCATCAAGCGAGGAAAATATGCTAATCTCGCTCAAGAAGGGCAGGTCTCCGTTATTCCTGGATTCGATCCAGCCAGGTTTTTATTCAGCGATCTCCAGGTTTGACTGTTTTGTTTCATATAAACCTCTGGGAATGTGCACATTGATACCGCTTATTTCATAGCGCATCTACGCAGACACATTTAAAATCTTTTATGACCCCTTCGGAGGCGACATATTTGGTGCCGTCTGGGATCCCAGCTTAAAAGAACCACGTCCTTTCCGGGTGCTCGGCGGGTTTTCAAGTGTGCCCGTGAAAAAGGCAGGTCACCCTGCGCTTATAGTTTAACCCTTGTTTCTTTGTCTGACCCATCCATTGTCGAACAGGAAAACGAAAAGGCCAAGGACAAGGGACTCGTCGCCCTGAACCAGAACACCATCATTGCAGAGATAGAGCGGCTGGGGAAAGGCATCATTAAAAAAATCATCATCCAGAGGACATTATGATGTCATCTCTCCGTTGAATTGCTAGACTATATTCCCAAACTTGATCGCGGAAAGCGGTTTTTGGGTTTTATATTACGAACGTGGCTGTTACTTGCAGTGTAAACAGATATTTGGAAAGATAATGTTGACGATTATAATATTGGTTGAGATGTACATAAGATACGGAGCGTGATCTAGAATTTATTTTTGAATGTGAAAGGGTGTGCATGATGCAAATGAGGCGGGCGTTCATTGTATGTTTGAGGGAGCTAGACGACGCGAGGGCCAAGGCGACACAAGTGCTTGCGAATTGCTCGCTGTTCTCTCTGCCGAATTGGGCTCGAATTGCTGTAACTTGATTGAAGTTCAGTCATGAGCTATGTTCAAACTCGAGTTTCAGTATCAACTTATGTATATACCAATAAGAAAGATATGGCCTGCCATGGCAGCCATGTGTGCTGGTAGTCGAAAGTTGAGGAGTTGGAACATCAAAGCTAAATTGCATACACAACACATATAAATTGGATGAATGTCTACTACGTCTAGTTCGTAGTCAATTCGTAGGCTAACTCATCATCTAAATCTAAATCTGGTACCAGTAGAGTGGAGACATCTTTCAATGCTGTCCATTTTGCCGCATAACATTCTGAAATCCTTGTACTGGTCCCTGAAAAGCTCTGGATCAGTCTCTGCTTCTCAGACTCCAACCAATTACGAATGGCCAGTACATTTGCGACAAAGTGTTTTGAGTCCGTTCTCTCTTCGTAAGTCATGGCACTGGTTGCCGAAATGGTACTCCTCGTTGGTAACCGCCAGGCCCTCTTCTGATCATCAAAGCGATTAAGGTAATAACCCACAAGTGATGCAGCCAGATACTTTGTGTGAGGATAAGCAGGAGCCTCCATTTTGTCCCAGTATTGGCCCGTGATCTCATCTTTACTGGAACGTATGCTGTTTATATCGGCGAACCATGCGGCAAGCAGGTGTTTGGCATTGACAACAATTTTGTCGCCCTTTAGTGTGTGGTTGAGGCAGATGTAAGCAAAACTCCATGCAAACGCCTCAGCGTCGTGTCGGTACAAGCGCTTAATCTTGCCCTGCAGTCCCTCCGTGGTCAGCAGGTCAAGCGCCATGAATGGTAGCGTTCCCGTGTTATCCCTTCCAGGAGGCGCTTCAAGGTCGAATTTCGAGAGATCGAAGTCATTCAGGACCCCAGCTTTGCATCTGGGATGCCACATTAGGTTTCCAGCGCTAACATCACAGTGGTAAACACCCTTCAACCAAAGAGCACGGTGACCTAACAAGAAAGGTATAGTCAGATCGCCGAAGCAAAACAAGAGGCCAATGTTGGCAGACTTACAGAGAAACGCCTCGATGTACCCTTGAACCATCAGCGGCTCCGGCAAGGTTGAAAGCGGTACCAATCGCTCGAAAACGATGCAGCGCATCTGTCTCGCACCGGAACCATCATATTTTTCGACGAGAATATAGCGAATGGTGCCTGTGTTGCTTCCAGGGAAGATAGGGTCCAGGTGGGCTTCGACCACTGGGATGTGACCATTGAGAAGGTTTCCAAAGTCGGACCCGGACTCTTGCTGATGTATTTTGGCGATCTTTTCCAAAATCTCGACCTCGCTTTTCCGTGAAGCTTCGGGCCACGATAACTTCAGGACGTAGGGGTGGTGCGCCTCGTTCCATTCAGAATCCTTGACAACCTCGACATCGTCTTTCTCCTTGCTGCCGCCAATGACCCACGGACCGCGACCGACTAAAGTCGTCCCTGCATGAATGACATCGTGCTGTGGTTGAAAATAGAAAGGTCCCTTGTCGGGTGTCGCAAATGTTGCAATAAGAGGCGGGTTGTCACCCTGCGGCGTTTCCACAGCAAGCCCCGAATTGTCAGCATTTCCAGCATAGCCCCACCGGCCAAGGCTAAATCGCTGCAATATAAGCAGAAGGAGGAGGAAGTGGGGTAGGTTTTCGTGGATGTCGAAAAGGTGAGACTGGATGGCACCTTGCCGATCAAACCACGAGATGGATAGGTCGTACCCTAATAGAGAAAAGTCAATGCTTCAGCAAAATTCCAAGTGACGGATAGCTTGCTTCACTCACCAACGAGCAGCATCCCAACAGTGTCGCAAATTTCCGGTAAGGTGTCGTCACGCGTTGTAAGCCGTTACAACCGCGCCTGACGGCCTTCAACGGACCGAGGCCGTTGGAACACATTACAACAAACCCTTGGGGTGTTACAGCAGGGCCATCAACGCCGATTCACGCTCCGGTTACGGAGGATTTTTAACAGTGAAAACGGGTCCCCAACGCCGTTTCAACGCTCAATGGCTACGGCGAACGGGCTTCAGCGCCATAAACGGGTACTAACGGTATATGGGGACCGTTAAAACGGGCGTGCGAAATTTGCGACAAGTGTGAGTGACGTCGAAAGCAGAGGACATCCGATGCGCACCGTAGCATGCCAACTGAATTCGTGCATCCCGTTTGATGATGCCATCGGCACCTCCCTGACCGTCCTGGGATAATGCTGGGTTGTTGTTTGGCGTGTCTGGGGCAGAATGTTCTGTCTTCGTCTTTTTTGATGGAGCCTTTCCTTTCTGCGAAGCTTTCCGTTTGGCGCCACTCAAGATCGGAATGTAGTTTTGAGTACTGCTGCGAATCTGGGGCTGACTACGACTGTGAACAGGAGCTGACTTCTTCCTGCCTGGATTCATGGATGATATTAATTCGGCTGAACATGAGAGGGAGGGGGAAATTTCTTGGGTAATAGAGACATACCGCGGGTAATGACCTCCGGTACAGACTTGTACTCCGAGCTGTGAATACGCTTCAAGTCAGACGACAATTTGATGTGGCGAAGCGGCGAAAAGGGTGATTCGTAGGCAGGTCTTGCGGTTTGGTGTTCGTCTTTCGGTTTTACTTCGATGGGGCACAGAATGTTCCGCCAATGTAAGGATGATGCCTTGAATTCTTTGGAGACCTTGTATACATCGTCCTTGCCTTGGCTGATATAGTTTTTGATGCACGACGACAAGGTGATGCAAATATCGGGTTTATAACCGTAATGTTGAGCCTGATGATCTTGGTCTTGAGAGGGGGAGCCAGAATCTGTGACAACCATGACGACATCCTCGCCTTTAGACACCTCTGGCAGACCGTCGCAATTCAGTTTTCCCAGAGCTGCAAAGGCATGGTTGCATGCCTCAGCGAAAGGCTGGTACATGGCCTTTTCGTCAGGTACAGTTTCCGGAAGCCTGGCAAAGAGTTAGTGATGACTGTGGTGGCATGGTCCAATTTGCGCACGCTTACTTGTTAAATTTACCCCTCAGTTCCTTGTCCTCATTGACCAGCGTGCGGACCTTTGCAAACGCTTCTTCGACCTGAGCCTTCTTCACGACAACGTCATTGACATCGTTTGCTCCGCAGAAAGCAAACAAGAACTCTATGAACCTATCTGACTCAGCAAGTTCTAAATTGTTGCGGAGGTCAATCTCAATAGCCTTGGAATACTCAGCGCGTTTGTGAATTTAACGATATTAATATTATGGTGCTATCACACGTTTAACTGGTAACACTTACAGTATGGGTGTCCAAAGATTATGCAGAGCCTGAGATTGCCCAATATTTGCTGTAGACAGCGACTCCTATCGTTAGGCATATTGTGGGTGTGAGGGTAAGGTTGTTTGATGCGTGCTTGTGTAGAAAGAACAGGAACTTTTGGAGGCCCCGACTTTGTGGGGCTACCTGGCTGAGGCTCTGGCGAATTCATGAGTGAGCACTATGGCACGAAATACAAGGAAATAGAGGTACATACAAATTTGTGAAAATATATCCCGGAAGATTTACAATAGTCCCGTTCAAATAGTCTCATTCAAATATGACCTGCAGATTAGTCCCGTTCAAATATGACCTGTAGATTCAGGTCGCAGGTTTTGCTGACTTAGTCACATTTGTCACGAAGGCGCACACGATGATCGCCGAGATACCTGATATTTGACGCATGCCGTAATTCGACGAAATCTGATATCTCCCTCATTTTTACGTCGAACTCTCTCCTTTTTCTTTTTTTTTTCAAAATAGGTAGTAGTTCCAGCTTTTCCCGCGTCGAAAAAGATTTATTTTACGAAGATAAATTTTGGGCTCAAGCTTGAAGTCACAGTGTGATGAAGCTTGTCGTCGTCTAAATCTGTCGAAGTTGTCCGCCATTTCGGAACTCATGGGTCTGTGACTATGGCATCATCCTCTTCTCATTCTTGCAGCTATACAAGATTGTAATCATGTATTATGGTGATGAAAATACAAGATATTCAATCTTACACATAACCATCAGGTTTGGCATAGTGAGCTCCTTTGCTGGTACAAGAGTCATATCAATCTAAAATTTCGGCTTCTCTTAAACTAAGTTTGCATTTTACGAGCTATAAGTATCCTTATTATTCTGGGGCAAATGCTGTAATTTCGGCTCGCTGACCATATGTGAGGGTAAAATAATAAAAAGAAAATTAAATTCCCAAAAGAGAAAGGAGGAGGAAAACAGAGAACCTCTATCCGTTATCTCAGAATAATGTTCACGAGGTCCTCGGTAGTAGGAATATACTGTCGGGTAGACCAGTCGAGGAGATTAATCGTTCAAGGTATATTTTAAGATGGTTTAGTAGTTGTAGTAGAACTAATTGTTGATTAATTTCAGGATAATTGCCTATTTAATAGGCTTATATTCCATAATACATCTTCGTTTTTCCTATTTTTAAAGCATTCAGCACCTCATATTAGGACTATCTATGGTTCCTACGGTACGATGAGTCACCTTCATGCAAGGAAGTGAGGACGATAGGGGCGCGAGAGGATGTAAATGGCACGGCAGCCGATTGGAAACGAACATGTTCGGTAGCCAAAGCGAAATGTCGAGTTGACCTGGCGTCTACGGAACACCGTAAACGTTGGATCCCGTGGACCGGAGTCGTCGCTTTAAACCAGAACACCATCATTGCCGAGATCGAGAGACTAGGCACAGGCATCGTCAAAAAAAATCATTACCCAGAGGACATGATGTCATCTCCGTTAAATTGTGTGACCATATTCCCAAACTTTATGGAGGAAAGGGGTTTTTGGGTTTTATATTACGAACGGGGCTGTTACTTGCAATATAAGTAGATAGATTTTTGGAAGCTAATGGTGACAATTACAAGTTTCCTGTGATGGTTAATTTTGGTTGAGGTGTAGGATATTGAGCGTGATTTAACTTGAACGTGAATGGGTATGCACGATGCAAATGTGGACGTTGTAGGTGTGACGGAGTACGGGCTAACTCGAGCCTTTGAGATGGCTGTTACAAGCGGCACCGTTGGCTGGGGAACCCCCAGAGCCTGAACCCCACCCCAGACCTAGGACCTTGCCAAAGCTGAGACGCAGAGAGTCATAGACAGCTTGATGAGGGGCTGGATGTATTGAGTTGATGGTGTGTTGATGGATGAGACCCGTCAGAGGTGAAAAGGAGTAGGTAGAATCACTGAGAAAACATTCAGGTTGAGGTCGATAAAGGCAAAAATAAAATGACTCACATCTCCCATTCCCCTGGCTTCCCGCTAACCCTCGCGACTCCATTGACACTTAACCGGACTTGAAGATTTTTTTCCCTGTTTATCCGTCTCTTCTTGGTGTATGATGGACTCTCAGACATAGAGGGTAGGACGGGAGGTATGTTGATGACCAGTTTGGTGATTTGGACGTGCAAGTCTGAGTACAGTGCGTTCATTGTGTGCTTGAGGAAACTAGACGATGCGAGGTAGAGCTGTTGCCCTAAAAACGAAACGCGGTCAGACTATAAATGTTTGATCAAGTCCAGAGGGTGCTTACCTTCGACGTGAAAGGTTTGTGGAAAGGGGGCTGGGAGTGTGACGGGGGGTGTATAGGTGAGACGGACATTGGGGCTGTAGACAGCTTCATCTTCGTCCTCGACGACATAGTGGTGTTCATGAAAGTTGCTATTAGCGGTAGGTAGAATGTCGGTCGTCGATGCTGCTCGGAATGAGCCAGTTGTTTTGTTTATTGACGTGATTAGACCGCTGTGGAAAAAGTCGGGAATCGTTTCCTGAATAACGTATATTGCGCGGCCTAAGGCACCATCAGTGGTGTGTTAAAGATAGATTTTTCATTGCATTGCACCTGTCCGAAGCTCCCATTCATGGTCTGGCACTTCTGGAGGCGCATCTGGGTCTTGTTCCGGTAATGAGTCAGGTGGTATGTTAGACCATACGCCAAGATCAGAAAGATTTCTAGAGGTCGTGTTCCATGGCTTTGAGCTCGTTGACGGCCGCGACGACGCCAGATGGACGGTTCGCGTCAACGATGCCTGCTTTCTTGATGTGAGAGACTGGTTTACGGAAGGTAATGTCGATAGAACAGACTTGGCGAGTCGAGAGGTCGAGGCAGAGGACGATGCTCTGCGACTGAGCATTGGTGCGATTGAAGGAGCTGATGGGGGGCGGAAACGAAACCATCCGGCAAAGTGGTAATTGTTTGGTTACGACCAGCGATTCAAACAAACGCGACGCGTCCATTTCTTCAGCACGCTCCACGTGCCTGCTTGTCTCTCCTTCAAACCTCCTCCAGATATCCTTGGACGATGAGATGCTCAATGTCCGAGCGTCGAACCATGAACCTCTGGTCCTTCCTAAAATCAATGCTGCCCAACTCTGTCTGAATAACTCCACAGTCTCGGATAACCCGCACAAGAACCTGAAGATCTTTGGGTGGATTGGTGATACTGGCCGTGATATCAAGTTCGTGTGTAAACTCGGATCGAAACTCCATAACAGAGCTGTTGTATTGGCGAAGGTAATCAACTTCATGAGGCGACATCCTGCTACGAATATCTGGGTTTGAAAGAATATGTGGCAGAGCGCCACCAACTGCCCAATACATATCCCGAAGCCGATCGACGCGATGGGAATGATAGGCCAGCAGACACCTTTTGTTTCTGTTGATAGCCGTCTGGATGATAAGCAAAGCAGGAGGCGGGATATCTCCTTCAATCATCAATGCTTGTGCTGCCCTTTCGAGATCACGCTGCTCCCTGATAATTGTCCGGACTAGAGAGTCGTTATACTTGAGTAGGGTATCTGTTTGAGTGGAGCGACGAGACTCCATGACAAGCTGAGTGGCGAGCTCGCCGTACTGACGAATTTCGGACATGATGATGGTGGTCGAGATGAAGGTTAGGTCACAGTGTGACCGACGCGTTTAGCGAGTTCGGCATGACGGCAATTTGTCGGAACTGCCATTCCCGTTCATCGTCCACCGGGAATGCAGTCAAGCCTCAAGGACATGCTGACAACACGCCTTCATCCTGCCACATGTCTGTCATAGATATGACTTTTAACGCTGCTCCGATACTCATCCTATTCACAAGTCCCTGTCCAATGGTCTAATGGCTCCGCATCAAAGAAACACCTGGAAGCACCGATATTGAACACAGGTGGAGGCCTTCGTTATTGATTTTGCGCAACATATCAGAGATTTTCGAAGTTTTCGGCCAGGCTCATTGAATGGAACTAGTCTATTCATATCTCGGAATACTTCTACCTGTCTAAGGTTCTATCTTTGGGATACGTCCTCACGCCGGTACCTTTCATATTATTTTCAATGAAAGCACATTCATTCGGACGCCGGACGACAACAAAACTCTGGGACAAGCCAAGTAATGAGCACTAAGACTCGATTTTAAATGCTCCTCTGCACCTTTGGGCTACGGACAACCATTGTGGTTATATCACTGTCTCCCTTGACGTGATCAAGGACAACTACAGAAAATGCAGTGCCCAGGCTCGAGCGTGCATGTGGCCGAAGAATGAAAGAAGCATGTCCTCGTTTTCACCCTCCGCCGCTGTCAACTTCTATCTGTGCCTGTTCATCAAAGTCGATGAGTTATCCGACCTGTAAGGAACAAGCAGCCCGGCGTAAGACATAACGATAAGTAAGTACATCTGTTCCCTCGCGTACTTAAATGAAAGCTGACCTGCACAAGACATTCGTGTTCCCTCCTTCGCCATGTTCCTAACCTTGAAAGAAGCCCTCCTAATACTATCGCTCCCCCACCTGACGTTTGCTTGGTTTAGAGTAGCGTGCACTGACCCACTCGTTCAAGGTGAATACATTCAACGTATTCGAGATGACTGCTGCGAAATACTGATTTCATTTTCTTTAGTGAGATTGGACCCTATTGTCAGCCCAGGAGTCTCCCCGTCGAACCATGTTCATGTATGTGGCAAGGCTTTTGCTTACGGAGGTCCTACATCAGCTAACCCTTGCTCCACCATTTCACCTCCAGACTGTTCACGGGGCGAACAGTACGTTCCGAAGCTCGCTTTCGTCCCGTCTACTAATACAAGTCTCTCGTGTAGAATTTGCGCTGAACAGCACGTTCGACACGCTGCGCACATCAACATGCACCAGCTGTTTGGTTGCTCAGGATCTGTCAAACTATTGTGCGTGTCCAAATCTTGGCGACGACAATTCACAACAAAACCCGCCCATAATCTTCTCGATTGAATTCTGATTCATTCATATCTCGACAGGGTTTCCCAAGCTCTACTTCCGTGATCCCCAGACGGGTAAATTCGAAGAAGTCCCGAACGGAGGTACGATCATGATGATAATATTTAAATATATGTGATAGGATAATGTGATAGGTTTCAATTGATAGGTTTGCTGGTCTATTATCAGAACAGAGGCAATGCGGACGTTGCAAAAGGGGGTCCCGGACTGAAGGCCTTTCCGCCGGGTCTCAAGATGGTGAGTGGAACCCCAGTTCGAAGGTCACGAAAGTAGGTATTCTTGATCTTGCTTCGGCTAAAGCATCGCGTTAAATAACTAACCTCGACTCAAAGGTACACTCCTGGGTCTGGATCCCAACAAGAGCTAGCAGAACGCGCTATTGAGTGGAGTTGCCTCAGATATACTGCAACGACTGGTTATGATAGCACAAAAACAGGTGTGTATCTAATTTATCTACTCACGGAATAAGGTGTTGACGACATCTGCAGGAGCTACTGGATTCCCTGATACAACTTGTGAAGTATGGCTTATCTCATCATCTGCTATGTCTTTGTCTAAATTGGAGATCCACAGGCTGGACTAAACGCCCGAATCCATATGCCTGCTTGCTGGGATGGCGTCGTAAGTTTCTAATGGAGCCTACATACCATCCTTCGATATCTGACAACGCACCTCGCATTAGAACCTAGACTCGCCAGATCACACATCACATACCGCGTTCCTGTCTGGGCTCGACAACGGTGATTGTCCATCTACCCATCCAGTTGCGATGATGAAGATGCTGTACGAAGTAACGTGGGACGTACAGTCGCTGGCGTCGAAATGGGATCCTGCGAAGGATGCATGGCCCTTCGTTTATTGTGCGTCTCTCCCGTTCTCAGTATTCTTGTAACCTGCTAATTATCTGCCCACTCCTAGCTACGGGGTGCGTTGAAATATTGCCCCTGCAGTGGTAAACGATAAATCTGAGCTTACTGACCTTTCTCTTGGAACAGTGACACCACCGGGTACTCATGGCACGCCGACTTTCAAAACGGATGGAACGTCGAGTACGTACTAGCGCCGTTTCAATTCTCTATCCGCACCATTTTACTAACATTTCACTTTCTTTCCAGAGCACTACAAAACGCGATCGACAAATGTAACAACCCCAACGACCCAACAGGACAAGGTGACACCAGCGCTTGCCAATTCCTCACCGTTCTCCCCGCCGACAACGGCCACCAATGCAAAATTAACTCAACAGTCAACGAACCTATAACAGGCGAGCTTGACAGACTACCTGGGTCAGTAGCGCATTACTTTACACCCCTGTGTTGGATCGTCCTGCTAACTCTGCGCTCTGACCATTGGCAGATGCAACCCCTTGCAAATGGGACCGAACGATGCGACGATCTACAGCGACTCGAATTGCCCTCCATACGCTGCCAATGGATCGCTTGCGGATCCACCTGCCCCAACGGGTGGTAGCAGTGGCCATTCAGGGTCATTCGCAGCCAAGGTTGGCTGCGCACCCTTCGTTGTGACTGCTCTCGCAGTTATTGGCGCTGTGGTGCTCGCCCTCTGATAGTTATGTAGATTAACGCCTGGCTTTTTCGTCGTCGCTTTAAAGGGCTTGAGAAGTAGAAGTATTTGGAACTAGAAGTTTGTTTGTAATCACCGTCGCACATTGAAATAGAGTATATAACTTATGCATTATCGAGGTAAAACTATTGCGACAGTAATTTAACAGCTTCATCCTGTGAAATTTGATTGTAGATTGCCTAGTGCAAAGCATCCACATTCTCTGTCAACCTTACGCTTCCTGATTGCTGGCTTAGCCAGGAAGTAATGCGCTTCAGATTATCACAGAAATGTTCTCCCCTTGGAAGTTCTGTGTACGGTAAGGGAGTTGATCCAGCATTCAGAGCATTCATCAGGGCTTTTGTCTCTTGGTCATTGAAGCGAACGAGGTAATATGCCACAAGCGTACGAGCTAGAGACTGCGCTCGAGGATAAGCAGGAACCTCTATTTTGCCCCAGGATTCCATCAGGGTATTGCGCTTACTGGAAAATATGCTGTTTATATCAGAAAACCACGCAGCGAGAGGGTGTTTGGAGTTGACGATGATTTTATTGCCATCCGTCGTGTGGTTATTAAGGCAAATGTAAGCAAAACTCCATGCAAACGCCTCGGCGTCGTGTCGATAAAGACACTTAATTTTGCTGTCCAAACCATCGGGAGATAGCAAGTCCAGCGCTATGAAAGGCCGTCTCTCTGGAGACCGCTGGGGGTCGCACTCATTCTCCGCACCCAGATCCAAATCGCATAGCACCGCTGTTTGACGCCCAGAGTCCCACAGTAAATTACCTGGGTTGATAACAACTTGAAGGTGACGGATGTTTTCATTCCATAACGCGCGATGAGCTATTGAGTTGCGTGCGATTGCTTTAGTAACAGAGCAATGAAATTTGAAATAAGATGAACACACTGAGGAAGAGCTGAATGAATGCGTCGACCATCTGCCGTTCTTCCCTTTGATATATGGGAATGAGTGGATAGGATATCGTGTATCGAGGTTTTGAGTCTTGAGTTCGAGATGATGCCATTTGGTCCAATTGTCAGATGTCTTCGTGATGAAGTAGGATATAGATTGCTACTGCCACATATGCTGCATTCTGGACCCTGGCGGATTGTGTGCGCGTGACTTGCCGCAATTCGCGACTCAGGACCAATTGTGCAAAAAGTTTGAGGCTTAAATTGCTGTAAAATTGGATCCCAGTCATGAACTATGTTCTGACTCGAGTTTCGATATCAATTTTAAATATATCACGTATATGCTAATAAAAAAGATATTCGTTACTGCAATGTCGAATATGGCATGCATATACGCTGGTCGTCGTCGAGAGTTGAGGAACAAGTATTTTTGCAACATCAAAGATATATTGCATACATAACACATATCGACCGATACAATGTCTACTACGTTTCGTTCGTAGTCAACTCGTGGGCTAACCCTGGACCAGGACCCGATTTAGCAGAGTGGAGGCGTTGCTCAATTCCGTCCATTTTGACGCATAGTATTCTGACATAAGTATATCGTTCTCCAAAGAGCTCTGGAGCTGCCTCTGCTCCCTGGACTCCAACCAATTAAGGATGAGCACAACATCTGCGTCAAAGTGGACTGAGTCCAGTTGTTCTTCGTATGTCACAGGATTGGCTCCAAGTGGTTCTACCAGGTGTGGTGGCTTCAAACGCCGCATCTTGAATTCGACATCATCTGATTGAATCCTTGCCTGGTCCTCAATGCTTCGCTGAGAAGCAAGGCGATTTAGATAATACAGCACAAGTTTTTGAGCCAAAGACTGTGCTTGAGGATAAGCAGTGGCATCAGGCTTGATTTTTGGCCAATCATCGCGTATAATGCCAGGTTTACTAGAAACTATGGTGCCTATGTCGGAGAACCACCGAGCGAGGGGGTGCTTGGTGTTGATGACAATTTTATTGCCCTCTAGTTTATGGTTGAGGCATATGTAAGCAAAGCTCCAAGTAAAGGCCTCGGCATCGTGTCGGTACAGGCGCTTGATTTTGCCCTCCAATCCGTCCGCGCTTAGCAAGTCCAATGCCATGAAAGGAAGGGTCCCCGTGTTCTCTCTTCCGGAAGGCGTTTCGAGGTCAAGCTTGGAGAGATCAAAGTCATTTAGAACCCCAGCCTTGCGTCGGGGATGCCACATGAGGTTTCCGGCACTAATATCACAGTGGTAAACACTCTTCAGCCAAAGAGCGCGGTGACCTAACAGGAAGGATAAGTATTGTTAGATCACCAAAGCAAAAGGAGGCCGATGTACCATGGACTTACAGAGAAATGTTTCGATGTACCCTTGAACCATCTGTGGCTCCGGCAGGGTTGAAAGCGGTACCAATCGCTCAAAAACAATGTAGCGCATCTGCCTTTTACCCGAACCATCATAATTTGCAACGAGAATATTGCGAATGGTACCTGTGTTGCTTCCAGGGAAGGTAGGGTCCAGATGGGCTTCGACAACTGGGACGTGACCAATAATGAGCTTCCCGAAGTCGGACTCGGACTCTTGCTGACATATTTCTACGACCTTCTTCAAAATATCGACCTCGCTTTTCCGAGAAGCTTCAGGCCAGGATAACTTCAGGACGTAGGGGTGATTCGTCTTGTTCCAGTCAGAATCCTTGGCGACTTTGACGTCGTCTTTATTCTTGCTACCACCAATGACCCATGGGCCACGGCCGACTAAAGACGTCCCCGCATGAATAACATCGTTCTGTGGTTGAAAATAGAAGGGTCCCTTGTTAGGCGTCGCGAATGACGCAATGAGAGGTGGTTTGTCGCCCTCTGGCGTTTCCACAGTAAGACCAGACTTGTCGGCGTTTCCGGCGTAACCCCACCGACCAAGGCTAAATCTCTGCAGTATGAGGAGCAGAAGGAGAAAGTGGGGCAAATTTTCGTGGATGTCAAAAAGGTGAGACTGGATGGCGCCTTGGCGATCAAACCACGAGATGGATAGCTCATACCCTGATGGAGAAAACTCAAAGCATCAGCAAAATTCAAAGCGACATACAGCTTACTTCACTCACCAACGAGCAACATCCCAACAGTGTGAGTGATGTCGAAGGCAGAGGACATCCGATGTGCACCGTAGCCTGCCAGCTGAATTCGTGCATCCCGTTTTATGATGCCATCGGCTCCTCCCTGACCGTCCTGGGATATTGCTATGTCGTTGTTTGGCGCGTCTGGGGCAGAGTGATCCATCTTCGCCTTTTTTGATGAGGCCTTTACGTTCTGTGAGGCTTTCCGTTTGGCGCCACTCGAGATAGTAACATAGTTCTGAGTGCTGCTCTGGTGTTGGGGCTGGCTGCCACTGTGACCGGGAGCCGACTTCTTCCCGCCTGGATTCATGGGGTGATATTAAGTCGACTGAACATAAGACGGAGGGGAAATTTCTCGGGTAATAGAGACTTACAGCTAGCGACCTCTGATACAGACCTGTACTCTGAACTGTGAATGTGCTTCAAGTTAGATGACAATTTATTGTGGCGAAGCGGCGAAAAGGATGATTCGTAGACAGGCCCTGCGGATTGGCGTCCGTCTTTTGGTTTGACTTCGATGGGGCACAGGATGTTCCGCCAGTATAAGTATGATGTCTTGAAATCTTTAGAGGCCTTGTATACACTGTCCGCGTCTTGGTCGACATAGTTTTGAATGCACGATAAGGAGGTGATACAAATGTCGGGTTTATAACCATAATGTTGAGCCTGATGTTCATGGTCTTGGGAAGGGGAGCCAGATTCCGTGACAATCATGACGATATCCTCGCCTTCAGACAGATCCGGCAGACCGTGGCAGTTCAGTTTGGCCAGAGCTCTAAAGGCATAGTTGCATGCCTCGGTGAAAGGCTTGTACATGACCTTTTCTTCAGGTACTGTTTTCGGAAGCCTGGCAAAGAGTTAGTGACGAATGTAGATGGCGTGGCCTAACCGTTTTTGCACACTTACTCGTCAAACTTGCCCCTCAATCCCTTGTCCTCATTGACTAACGCGCGGACCTTTACAAATGCTGCTTCGACCTGAGCCTTGTTGACGACAACCTGATCCCGTTGATCCTGTGCTCCGCAGAAAGCAAATAGGAACTCTATGAACCTATCTGGCTCAACAAGTTCTAAATTTCTGCTGAGGTCAATTTGAATAGCCTTGGCAAAGTCAGGGCGTCTTTTGATCGAATGGAATTAGTATTATGTCGTACTATCAGACATTTAACTAACACTCACAGTACGGGCGTGAAAAGATTATGCAGCGCCTGAGATTGCCCAACATTTGCTGTAGACAGCGACGTCTGTTCGTTAGGCATCTTGTGGGTGTGAGGATAGGGTTGTTTAACGCGTGCTGGTGTAGAAAGAATAGAAACGTTTGGAGGCCCCGACTTCGTGGGGCTACCTGGCTGAGGCTCTGGAGAATCCATGAGTGAGGACTATGCGACGAGATACAGGAAATTTGAAGTACATACAATTTTGTGGATATATACTCCGGTAAATTTACAATGGAAGACCAATGGAAGACGCGACCGGCGTGTAGCTGTCATACATTGCAGTGAAGGAAGCTCAAAGCAGTGTGGATGTTCAGACGCCGAGTAAGGGGTGGAACGGTCATGTGACTATAATTACCAGATCGCGGAACCCATCATGCCAAATAGGGGCGAAATCCTGCTTCAGTCAATCGATTTGTCTATGGTGTTTATCGAAAAGAAGCTACATGTGCAAATTTAAAGGAGGAAAAAATACCCATTGTCATAGCCAAGGATATTATGTAGCATGTTTATCACCTTGCAAACGCCGTCCTTCAGCGTCAGCATGAAGAAATCAGAAACTTAAATTCCAAAACGGGAACCCAAGTGAGTACTCCACCGTAAGTGGTCAGAGCTAGAGTAAAAGTACAAGTCAGCAGGTGTGGATATCCATAATCCTGAATGTCGTGCTTCGAGAGGCTTCACCAAAGTGGATGGGCACTGTTACTGGATCACGACTCTGGGAGTTGTAGACTTGTAGTTCAAAGCTCCGTAAGCTCATGATCAGTGGAACCTGCGCGCACGAGTTGTACCCTAGAGGAGGAGAGAGTTCAGCCCATTTTCTCTCCCTGTGTATATAACGGCATTAAAGGGGGATATAGATCGACACTTGCACAGGTTATCATGATGCCAGTCCTCATGTCCAGATTTAAAGACAAAGGATATCGATCACTGTGGACAGTGTTCATTGTCTAATCTATGGACAGATGTGAGAACCCAGATTGGTGGAACAGATCATAATCAGATTCCTTGCCAATAATGTTGTCCATTGTTCGAGTTGGTGCGGTGTACTGTGGACATTACCGAAGACAAAGATCAGGCCCGGGGTAATATGGTTCCCGATTCGACATGGGGATACCTTCGCAACCATATGTAAACCGAATATTAGAGGCCCAAGCGGCTATAACTTGACTGTAGCCATAGCTAGTATGCTTCGACTCGATTTTAAAAGTTGATTCCAGTTCCATGCGCTAGGATGATACGAATGCAGGCTGGCAAATGAAAAAGGCTTTCGACTCATCTACATTGGCTGCAATGTCGACGTCAGATAGGTATTAGAAATAAGGTTGGACACTTGAGTCCTATACATTGGTCGTCAAGAGTGTTCTGAGGGCCAAATTTTTGCAACATCAAAGATAAATTGCATATACAGCACATATAATGTCTACTACGTTTCAGTCATAGTGACTTGTGGGCTGAACCAGAATGCGGAACCAGTAGTGCGGAGGCGTCGCTCAATTCCGTCCATTTTGCCCCATAGTATTCCGAAGCATTTGTACCACCTTCCAACGAGCTCTTCAGCCTCTGCTCCTCAGAATCCAACCATTTAAGAATGGACCAGACATTTTCGGCAAAGTGTTCTGAGTCGGGTTTCTCTTTGTATATCACAGGATTGACTTCCGACGTGGCACCTTCAGCGACATCGCCTCCAAGTGATGCTACCAGGTGTGGTGTACGTTGCGGCTTGAATTCGACATCATCTGATTGAGCGCTTGCCTGGTTCTCAATTCTCCGCTGAGAAGAAAGGCGATTTAGATAATACAGCACAAGTTTTTTAGCCAAAGACTGCGCTTGGGGGTAAGCAGTGGCATGAGGCTCGATTTTTTTCCAATCATCGCGTAGAATGCCAGGTTTGCTGGAAAGTATGGTGTCTATGTCAGAAAACCACCGAGAGAGGGGGTGCTTGGTGTTGATGACAATTTTATTGCCCTCTAGTGTATGGTTGAGGCATATGTAAGTAAGGCTCCAAGTAAAGGCTTCAGCGTCGTGCCGATACAGGCGCTTGATTTTGCCCTCCAGCCCGTCCGCGCTTAGCAGATCAAGTGCCATGAAGGGTAGTGTGCCAATGTTCTCAATAGGGCCAGAAGCAAGGTTGAGATTACACGTCAGTTTGGAGAGATCAAAGTCATTTAGAACCCCAGCCTTGCGTCGAGGATGCCACAGCAGATTCTCTGGACTTATATCGCAGTGGTGAACACCCTTCATCCAAAGAGCACGATGACCTAACGAGACGAGTCCGTCAGCCCGAGATCACCAGTGTTAAGGGAAAGTGCGACAACAGACTTACACAGAAACGTTTCGACATACCCTTGAACCATCTGTTGTTCTGGTAGGGTTGAAAGGGGTTGAAATCGCTCGAAAACAATCCAACGCATCTGTCTCGCCGCGCCCACACCACTCTCCCCAAAGAGGAATTTGCGAATAAAACCAGTGTTGCTCCCAGGAAAAGTGGGGTCTAGATGGGCTTCGATAACTGGGACGTGACTAATGATGCACTTTCCAAAATCAGAGTCAGCCTCTTCCTGGCATATTTCTTCAATTTTCTCCAGAATTGTGATTTCACTAGGACGAGACACCTCAGGCCAGGATAGCTTGAGAACGTAGGGGTGCTTCTCAGCCTTGACGTGGTGCGGAAGCTCTGCCATGTTAGCGAGCTCTCTTGTCTTGCTGCCCCCAATCACCCACGTGCCACGGCCGACCAGCATTGTGCTTTTATAGATTGCGTCGCCTTGAGGTTGGAAGTGGAATGTTGGCTTGCTGGGGATTGTGAGTGATGCGATGAGTGGTGGGTCTTCGACATCAGGGGTCGTTGTGCACAAGGCAGACTCCGCCAAGGCATAACCCCACCTAGCGAGGCTGAATCTCTGGAGTATGAGGAGGAAGAGAAGGAAATGAGGCAGGTTTTCGCAAATATCGAAAAAGTGAGATCGGATTGCACCCTGCCGGTCAAACCACGAGATGGAAATCTTTCGCCCTGGTAGTGCAGAGGAAAAAAAGGAGGTCGATACAATTATAAAGAGCGGGCAGTCAAGTCAGTGCTTCACTCACCAACGAGCAGCATTCCTACCGTGTGGGTAATGTTAAACGCAGACGACATCCGCAGTGCGGCGTAGCATGCTAGTCGAATCTGTGCAGCCTCGTTTTCACTACCGTTATTTCTGCCCTGTTGGTTGTCCTGGGGGGTAGTCGCATCATCCAATGGCGGGCAAGAGTCAACCTTTGGCTTTTTCGGTAAGTCTCCTTCCGTCTGCGAGCATTTCCGTTTTATGCCTTCGCTTGGTTGCGTCGTCGCACCGACAGCTTTATCTTTGATGCTTGAATTCAAGTAGCAGCGGCATTAGTTGACCAAGTAGTGAAACAAAGACCTTGGACGCACCTCCATCGTCAGTAACGTTAGATACAACGTTGGAATCAGAGTTCGATTGTGAGTCCCACATAGGTTGGTCGTCGAGAGTTGAGAACCATGTGTTCTCGTGAGATTGAAAGCATCCTCCTGGATTTGGTTTGACTTCAACGGGGCAAAGAACGTCCCGCCATTTTAAATCCGTATCATGGGCACTGTATTTGAACGTATCAGATTCCCCGACGGTTTTACGGTCAGCTGGACTTCGCTGACGGCGACGAAACCCTGTACTTACGACAATGACGCGATGCAGACATCGAGTTTAGATCCATAGTGATGAGCATCATTGTCGTGCTCTTCCGCAAGGGTTTCATACTCCCGGACGATCATTGCAATGCTCTGGTGCGTAGGTAGATCTGGCAAACCACGACAACTCAGTTTGGCCAGAGCTTGGAATGCATAGTTGCAGGCCTCGCTGAATGGCACGTACAAATCGCTAGCCAAAGTTGACCGCACTGGAAGCCTACACAAAAGTTGCTTACATGTTGGTACGGACAGTAGGCTCATCATTATAATACCTCCAAAAGCACTCACTTGATGAAATTGCCCCTCAATTCCGAGTCTTCGTTGAGCAGTGCTTTGACCTGGCAGAACGCCGCTTTCAGTTCATGTTCTTCGATAGCGATGTGATCGTCCGTTGCACAACAGAAAGCAAAAAGAAATTCTATGAATTTCTTAGGGACAACATGCTGCACATTGTCCTGTAGCTCGATTTTAATAACATCGTCGAAAGACGGGCCCCTCATTAGACAAGTATCACCGTGGTCGCGGTGTGGAAGAGAGTCTGTGCCTGCTGTCTATGCAGGCAGTCGACACGAACAGACGCATGGGGATAGGCTCGCTCTAAATCAGCGACACCACACGCCGCGCGTTGGTGTAAATTAATGGGTGGCCAAGGTGCTTTGATCCTTTGGTAAGGGCTACGAAAGAATGATCATTGAAAATTCTACAATAAAAGATATAATAACGATACTTACAATCTTGTGGCCACATCTACATGTATGTCGCTACCGAAAGATCTCCTCAAAACCCCGCTTTTTCTGAGGCGCCATCTCATACGCAGATTGATCAGTTCAAAGCAGCCAGAAGGCCAAGTCAGGGTGTGACGCTCGTGAGATGCGAGATTGGGTGGTTTGGGCTTAGTTGATAAGGTCCTTTCTGAATCAAACCCTTGGTTGGGAGGTGGGTATCGAAGAAGATACATAAGAAGATAATACGATTCATAACGGCATCAGAGTCAGAATGTACAGAGAAATGAGAAATAATTGAAGCACTGCTTCCAATTTGTGTCCCAGTGACCTGACTCGAAGATCCGAATACCAAGAAATGTGTATACGCGCTTTATGCGGAGTGAGCGCCCATGACTATTCGTGTGTCCGACGCCACAACAAAAAAAAACCGATGCGTTGCTGGTTGTGGGTTGGTGGACACTGAGTAGAACCAAGTGGCTGTTGCAGTTGCGCAACATTTTGCTGCTGATGGCCGTTTAATTATCAAACTCAGTTGATACTCCGATATGGGCGCAGCTTGCCTGCCGAAGTGCGGCTTCGGCTCATTCAGTGCACACCCTGCTGATGCACTGCAGAATGCCAATGCCATACACTCCGATCATTCTTGTGCACTGTACACGTCGTCCTCCGGCAGATAGCTTCAGTGCTTCATATAAAAACATCCGTCGTTGCAAGACTTACCCAGCATCATTCACCTCCGTAAATACCTACCTCAAGCAACACCAAGCTACCGCACTCAGTACTTCTCGAATCCGACCTCGTAATGTCACTAGCTATTCGCCGGACTATCTCGACCAGTCTCGCCAGAGCTGCTCAGAATCCAGCACTCGTTCAAAATGTTACCAGGGCACTGGTCCCAGCATCAACGGCCTTGCTACGACGTGCAGGTGCCATGAGCATCCGTGGGCGGGTACCTGCTCAGAAGAGGGATTTCTTCACTATCGTTGAACAGGGACACGAGGGCTGGAGACTCGCGTACGTACACTCTCCATGTGTTTAGACAATATCTCAGAACCCCAATTCTACAGTCTTGGAACGAACCCAGTAAAATTGACGCCTGGACTGAACATACAAATTCCATTATACCACAATACCCATCTCTTGGACATGAGGGAGTCCTCGATTAATATTCCAAACGTGAGTAATGCAGTTGAGACTGTTCTATTTTTAGCTCACCTCATGATTATTCCTCCAGCTTCCTGGTTATACCGCTGACAACGTGAATAAACGTGATCCTCCTCCACGTTTGATGATCGAACTAAACACGTTTAAATGTAGGTCCCTGTCGTTTGCTCCGGATCGTTGTTTTTCCGCGTCACCGACAGCTACAAGGTAAGCAACTCGTTTGCTTCAGGTCCCCATCCCCCGCTCACCCAATTTATTAGGCCTGCTTCTCCGTATCAGACGTCGGAGACAATGTCAAGAACATTGGCCAATCAGCTATGCGATCTGTGCTCGGAACATTCACGTATGACCAGGTGAGAGTGCTGTCAGAGGCCTTACACGCGAAATGTAATGCTAAGGCCTAAATCGTTTGATAGGTTATTGGCGATAGGAATGGTTTAAACACCCATCTAAACAAGATTATTGGAGATTCAATTCAAGTAAGTGAAAGTTCTTTACGACATAACTATGTCCAATTTAACCTAATCTACCTCTTTTTAGGACTGGGGTGTTGAATGCACGCGCTTTGAGGTTCAGTCATTCCAGCCGGCCAATAGAGAGGTCGAGGTGAGTCACTTCAATTATACAATTTGCAGTATGGGTATTTAGACATTGGTATAGCGCCAACTAGAGCTTCAAATGGAAGCCGAACGTAACCGCAGGAAGCAACTTCTTGACACCCAAGCTCAGATCAACGTCGCTGAGGGTCAGAAACAGAAAACCATTCTTGAGTCTGAAGGTCATGTAAGTATTATATCTTTTGAATTCATTTGAAAGTCGCTCATGTCTGATGCGTTTGTAGCTCGAAGCCAAATCCAACGAAGCAGACGCAGCCTTCAAGACGGTCGTACGAGAGGCAGAGGCCCGCAAACAGCAAGCCTTGATGGAGTCAACGGCCATCGCAGAGCAAGTCGAACATATCGCGCAGTCATTAGCTGACAAGCGTCCGGGGGGCGAACCGACAGCTGAAGACAGGAAAATCGCTCTCAAGACTCTAGTTGAGCTGAAGAGGCTTGAACAACTGCGCGCAATTGCTCATAGCAAGAGCAACTCGACGTATTTCTTCGGTGATCGAGCAGCTATGGGTAGGGATTCATCAGAGGCATTTGGTATTGACTACGCCGAGCAGGTGAAGAAGGGACTACCCTCAGGGAAGGGTAGTGCCGCTGTTGGTGGAATTGTTGGGTCAGTCTAATTGCTGAACGTTCGAGGAGCACACTCCCGCTACATATTGGATTTACCTGTTGCAACCATTACTGTATATCTCTCATTTTGTATCAATATTCGCATGGTAGAACTACGTACATTTACGCTTTCGTTACCTAACCCCAAAAGCCTTTTATTTTGCAATGTCTATGGGGCATTCAAGCCGCTGTAAGCACATATATTTCCTAGAATATGACAACCGTGATTAGAAATAAGGAGTGATTTACAATTGCCAAATCTATTTCGTGTTTAGATACATATGAATTCCCTGATTTTTTACAAGACAATTTACATAAAGTCCATTTGGTGGCATCGAATGCAGATCGACGCCCCTTGATTGTTCCATAAAAATGTGCAGGATTAGTTGCTACCAACTATGCATCATAAGACCGTCAGTCCTTATAAGCACATTAGAACGAGAGAGAAGCGACTTACATCCTCCGAATTTCTTCAAGCCTTCCTTGACACCGCTGCCGATCATATCAGCAGTTGAATCGTTCTATAGAAGCACATCCAACATGAATAAGCGTTGGAACCGGCAAGAGGTTGTATAAGAGAAGGACGTACAATGTCATATCCAGCTTTGGAAGCCATCTGCTTAATCGAGTCCTTGTCGATGAAACCGTCAACACCAGACTTGGATGAAGTATTGTTATTGGAGGAACCGTAGTTGTTGGAAGAGCCATCGTTGTTGGAAGAGTCATCGTTGGACGAGCCATAGTTATTGCTGCTCTTGTTGGAAGAGCCATACGAATCGTTGTTGGAAGAGCCATACGAGTCGTTGTTGGAAGAGCTGTAATTGTTGTTGTTCGATGAATCGTTGTCCTTCCTAGAAGAGCCGTACGAGTTGTCGTTGTTGGATGAGCCATAGTTGTCGTTGTTCGAGCCATACGAGTCGGACTTCTTGTTACCAGAACCATACGAATCATTGTTGTCATTGGAGGAACCGTACGAGGACTTGTTGTTGTTGGAACCATAAGAGTTACTATCGTCATTCGAAGAGCCGTAGGAGTTTTTGTTGCTAGATCCATAGGAGTCGTTGTTGTTGCTGTTGTCGTCATCGTTGGAGGAACCGTACGAGTTGGACTTCTTGTTGGATCCATACGAGTTGGAGTTGTCGTCGTTCTTGGATGAACCATAGTCGTTGTTGCCCGATCCGTAAGAATCGTTGTTGCTGGAGCCATAGGAGTCGTCATTATTGGACGAGCTCTTGTTGTTGTTTGAGCCATAACTGTCGTTGTCGCGATTAGAGGACCCATAAGAGTTGTCATCGTTGTCGCTGCGGCGGTTGTTGGACGAGCCGTAGGAATCATTACGGTCGTTCGACGAACCATAAGAGTTGTCGTTGTCGTTGTCGTTATCGCGATAAGACATGTTGATAGTAGTGGACTGGAGAGTGGGGATGAGGAAAACTGGATATGCACGGAGGCCTGAGGAAATATCTGCCTAAAGACTGCGGTTTATTTTATACCCTTCACATCCAAGAGACTCAGCGATTCATAATCTAATCACGAGCTCGACATGGGTAAATCAATGACGGACTCGATAGGATGCCGAATGAACAGGGGGTCGCATGTCTATCGGAAGATGAAGGGCAGCGTCTGGTGATCCGAATTTGTGTACAGCCTCGGACAGCCTCCCAGATGCAGATTCGAAACTTAGCAGCACAATTGAATATGCCACCATGAAGAAGAATGGCTAAATGATGTGAAAAGGGGTCTCGATTCGGAGGGGTACCCTATTGTGCCTGTTGGCTGTTCGCCGTGGCGATACCTTACCAGACTGGACCTGGTTCGAGGATTAGAATAGATATTCTTCCCAGAACGAGTGACATGATGAATACACTCACACCACGAACGTTTCGAGAATGGGTGGCTTAATTGCTCTTAATAGCCGCGATTCGGAATGTGTGAGCAATATTGAGTCATGCTATCCTCCCCGCATGATCATTCATAACTTCAGCCAATCCACTTTTGATATGGTGCGGCCGACAGATCGTATAATGATGTCGAGCATCCGAAGAGAAGATCGGAAGGAAAATAGACAGAAGTCAAATCCTGAATTGTGCGTATTAGATGGAACTAAAAAAAGGATTGACTAAGTATACTCATTGATAACATTATTTCGATTAGATACCCAGAGTTAATTGTAAATCTGACATCGCAATCGTGAGCTGCATTTCCAAAGCTACACATGATTGTAAGCAGACAACGGTGTTATATATACTTGAACCTTCTCGTATACATCGTATACAGGTTTTTCTAGGTAGTAAGAAACGCTGATCCAACGGTCTTGAATTCCCTAGAGTCTTGAGGAACTGGTGGCGGCAAACCGGGCACAGACGATCCCTGAGAAATTCAAATATCATCATACTGACAGGGGCATTCTAAAAATAGCTCAGCCGATACAATACCATCTGCATCCCAAACTTTCGACGTACTCTAACATTGCTCTTACATGCTGTACTTATGACTAATTTATTTCAGGTACAAAATTTTCTTTCTGCTGTTGCATACAATGTGGTGCGCCATTGGAAAAAATCTACGCGATCTTCCGGGACGCCTTTCTCGAATCGTCTAAAAATCAATTAATACAAGCGATGTTATCGTGAGGTGAGGAAGATATGTAAAGGAGTAAACCATAACGGCACTTTATGTGACAACAGAACAGGTGTATGGAAGAAGGATGATATTCAAGGGCGTAACATAAATGAAAAGCAGCGTCGCAATATCACAAACTGGCATCGACAGGCATCTACTCGTTCCATAATCCAAAAATAGGACTCACGGCGCGCAAAGTCAAAGAATAATCGAGCAGGCGTATAAGACATTGTACACAGGTCTAGGGATGCTGACATGTACACCTACTTCGCATCAGCGATGATACCACATTCGGGGCATCGCCGACTTTCTGCGTCCTGCATCCATTGTTCAATGACAGGCTTCAGTTGAGTTCCCAAGTCGGTGACATGAAAAATCTCCTCTCGGATCATGGTCGGAGATGGGTGTACAGGGTTTGGGCAGTACCAACGCAGACGGTCTATACCAGTCAGTATACATACAGCGTCGAATTTCGGATGCTGCATACCTCGTGACAATGTAGGTCGAATACGTTCCACCACTAGGCCTATGGTATTAGCGAATCTAACCGGGTTGTGAGGGGTATTCGCTACATGACTTTAGGAGCGACATATTGAATATATGAAATTCTGTCATACCTGGAAGCAAAAACATTTCTCCCTCTTCGATTCGAATGTCTCTGAACTTGTCTTCATCCACAACCCTCAGCAACATTCCACCCTTGTATTGGTAAAACCATTCCTAATTCAAATATGAGCAAGAGACCACCTGCCTCCTAGCACTATCTGACCTCCGTCTCATTGAGATGATAGTCCCGTCTCTCGTTAGGACCTCCCACGGCCATAACGATGAAATCATCTCCCTTGTAGATGCAGAAGTTGTTCACTGGGGGTTGCAACAGGTGTTCATTTTCTGAGAGCCACTTCGTAAAGTTAAGGGGCGGTGATAGAGGCATAGTGTTGTCCCACTGCCCGTCGATAGCGTTTGTTGTAAGATTGCTAATACCAGTGTTTCGTCGAGGCACTCGGAAAGAGCTGATGATGATGTACGGAGAATTATCTTGCCGACTAGCCGAGAAGCATCAGATTGCGGATAACGGAAGCTACACGTGACGTCATGCGCGTTACCACGTGATGGATATTCGTGTTTGTCTTGGCTAAAATTCGGTGGGTCGCCTGCTTGGTCGATTCAATTCTCTGTTTCCTGCCACAACGTCGCCGCACTGGAATACGTTGCATACTTCAGCAAAACTGTAATATACACACAAAATTCTGTGTCTTGATGTCTACATCTCAATCGGCAGAAGAAAGAAAACGGAAACATAGCGCAGCTGGAGTAGATCGAATGAAAGCGAACCATGTAAGTTGCCACCTCTTTTATCAAGCAATATAATTCACAATTTAATGCGAATATAGATGTCACGTCAATTGCAGCTACGTCTGCAATATGCTAGGCTAAAAGTTGATCACGGATGGGTAAGGTTAACAAGCAAAGACAAGTGACAACTCTGATCATGCTGGTTCTTCTGTAGCAACGGCAAAATCTGAACGAAGTGGAGAATTTGTACTTTCACAATTCCCAGATGCGCCTGACTAAAACATCTGAGATGATGAATGTATCTGTGCCGCCAATGTTTGTCCCACTGAACCCACCTACTGTTACGGGCCCGATTCCGACATTTCGCTCGTTTAAATTTCGTCCAACCTTGACGCCTGATATGGATCCATCTGCAAGGAATATAGGCTCTCAAACGACCGCTTCCGAGCCTTCGACGTCTCGTGTCTTTAATATGTCTGTACCGAGCGCTACGGAACAGCCAGGTTCATCAGCAGCCCCTGAATCATCCAAATTCAAGGATGCCGATAAATCTATACCAATAGCCGAATCCAGGCAGTCGTTCGTATCACAACCTCCCTTTGAGATCCAACGTACGCCTTCCATTAGCTCAGCACCTCCCACTATCGCCCCTCCGACTACCGACACTACAGGAGCCCTGGCGGCACCTAACCAACCATCCAATCAAGCGTCTCTCAATCCATATGCGCCCCTTGCGGCGACCTATGTACCATCCACATCTACTCTACCAGCCAAACCCACATCATCAAAACTTCTTTCACAACTTTATCCTCATGGGGCCCCCGCTTTAACTTATGATTCGTTCTGGTCATCGCACACAGGTACCAACAGCCAGAAATTGCAGAAACCAATACTCGGGGTTTCAAATAAATCAACCAGCTTTCGAACTGCCGGAGAAACACCTGCTGCAATTAACGCTAATCGCCCGTCTGCCAATTTGGCAGAGCTCCCTACAGCTCCGCCCTACCCAGCCGTTGGCGAGAGTCGACGCGAACAGGGTAATCCGGCCTAATATCAAGATCTTTCCTGTAAGATTTTTTTGGTCATATAATTTACACCCTGTCTCATCTGTCGATCTTATGAATTAGAGACGATACCTTTTCCTTCTCTTTCTTTATCTACCACATAACCTCACATGACGAGTGTCTTTCACTGTCGTCCGGTGGTTTGCAACTCTTCAGAAAACATTCGCCAATACGCCCAGCGTCAAATTTCTCTAGGTTGATGAGCGCAGGGATATTCGTTATAAATGAAACTTGAATTGTCCAGAGGGACTCTGTTTTTCACCTCCTTTTTTTCCAATGGCTCTTCCTATGCAGGAATTCCCCCATGACATTCTTGGCAAAATTTTCGAGGAATTACGCGGCCACAAATCCATCCTGTCTGACTGCTCCTTGGTTAACAGGGAATGGATGATACTTAGCAGGGTCCACGCTTTCTCCAAGCTCATCATATCACACCAGAACGCCCGTGCATTTCTTGATCTTTTAACGACTCCTGGTTGCACTCTTGTGGCCGCAGTACGCACAGTTACTGTGCTGCTTGTGGCTGGCTCCCAGAAGTGGTTTACAGATTTTTCTCGCCGTCTTTCCCGAGTCATAGGTCTTGTCATCACGACACTCAAGCTCTCGTCCTCCTCCAGGTTGGCTCCTGTCCAGGAAGAGGTCCTGGGTGCCATTCCGGCCTTTTACCCGACATTGCGGCAACTAGACATGGGTCAAATTGTTTTGCCCTCGGTCACCGATCTCATGGATACAGTCCTCAATTTACGAGAGTTGGAAGGCTTATCTTGCTCTGCTTCCTTCCAAGCTGAATTACAGGTCGGCTTATCCTCACAAATCCGACAACACAACTCGGGACCCACTCATTGGAGTTCCCCGCAACATCGGGATATATCACCATCGTCGCCAACCCTGCAACGATTGGCGCTTATCTCATCCTCCATTGAATATTGCCTTGGTTTTTTTGTCCAGAAGAACGCAGTTGCCCACATAAAGGCCCTCTCACTCTTTTCGCTCACGTTGGGCGGAATCACCGTCCTGTCCAGTTATATGACTTCCCCACATCTTTCGCTTCAACAGCTGTCCATCAGAATTGATAACAACAGTGTTTTATCCGGTGTTACTACAGGTCCGTACCTGTTTCTATTTTTGTGCAATACCCTTTATGACACCACGTCGCGTATTTCGTCATTTCGCTCTTCGACTTTATATCCATGTCTATATCCGTGCTGACGCCCTTGTTTTTTTTTTACTGCTCATAGACATATTGCTTGAGAAATTGAACTTGGCCAGCCTTACCATGCTACGCAACTTGACGATCGAAACTGTCCCAGCTCTCTCGCCGAGCCATGCACAACACCTCCTCGATTCCATCATTTCAACTGACCTCGCGTCCGTCACCTTCAACGTCGCTCTTGTGCAAGGCGTAGCGGCGATTGACATATCCCTCAGCAATATTATTCGTTTTCCATCGTTGAAACGGGTCCACATCCTGGGTACTGCCTGGGCTGATGCCCGTCAACATCTTCCCCGTTGCCACGCGAGAAAAATCCTTTGGTCGGATTAAAATAGCTACTCATAATGAAGACGTTACCGGCATTCAAAGGATCTATGGGAATTGACAAGTTCCCTCGTTATACATACATGGCAGCCATGACCTTGTCAATCTCGTCGCTGGGCGCTGATCAGCCGTTAAATTAGGTACTTCTCTTTAATACTTCTTTCTTCGGATAACGTAGCTCTCTGCTTCATTAAACATACATCCATACTCGAATTTAATTGTTTACTCGGTGCTCCGATCGTTAATGCATAGTCATATCGCGAATTCCTTTTGAATTTAACAGAAATGCGACGAGGTAAAAGATGCAAAAAAGCCCGACAGTAAACAAGTCTACACATGTAAGATAAGCTCAGCCGAACAAATCCAGGGATTTAATAAACAGAAGCCGCGAAGCTCGTCGAGCTCATGGCAAGCATAAACACAGGGGTGCCTCATGACAGACGTGGAGAGAAGAAAGGGAAGATAGTAAGGGGCAATGTATTCGACATGTCCTAAGGTCGCGAGGAGAAAAAAAAGGGAAAAGTGACAGAATACTTGAAGACCATGGCGCTCAAAAATCTTCAATATCGTCTGATTCCAGCCAACCACCGTCCGTCGTCTCCCTTTGCGACACGTCTCCGTTTTCCAACCCTGTCCACCCATCTCCCGATTCGGCAAACCCTTCATCCACGTCTCTTTCATTTAGCTGGCCAGCCCGACTTTCCGCCCCTCCACGCACAAACTCCATTCGTGAGAAGGATCTATGTGAGGGTGGCGGTTTCATTCGTCGTGACATTGCTGATGTTTTGTCTTGCATGAGATCCCTGGCTTTTAACACCCCGCCCAGCTCTAAGATGACCTCGTTTGTGCTCCACCCGCCAACTCTCCAGCCAGAGTCTTCCTGAGTAACATATAAAATAGTGTAGGCAAAGAAATAGACAAAGCCAAAAACATGCGTGCGACAATCAATGTTAGACTTTTCGGTACGGGGATCATGGGTAGATAATTTGCTTACCGTTGAAGTGGCGCCCTCCAAAAGCCATTCCCTTGTAGAACGTACGCCCTCCCATGCGCCCTTCTCCTTCTGGAGACAGGCAAAAAATTCGGGCTTGTATGATTTTTGAGAACGCCTTGGGACGGGTGATGGAAGCGAGTGTAAAGTGCCTAGTGTTATTAGATGGAATTGATGTGGGTTGGCCTGATACCACTAAATCGATTTATTAGTCCCTGAAAACGCCGGTATTGCATTGCAGTAGAAAGGACCTACGGCTTCTCCTCCGCTTGAATCCACCCAGCTCAACCAATCCGCCACTCCGTCGGTTTCGTCTGTATCATTACAGTATTGGGTATAATTTTGATGTATGTACAGCGAGAATAGAGAAGAGTCAATTGGAGAATCGGCATAAAGCAACTAAAATAAATTAGGAGTACGTATTCATGTTTATCAAGGGAAGACGGTCAACTGCAACAGCACTTACATTGACATCTACTCGGCTGGTTCGTCGGTCATGATGAGATAAATGTGCTGGGAGCTTTGCAGGATCTGGGAGAGATGCATCGAGATCCTGTTCTTTCTTGAGATCCTTCGCAGTTGCACTGGCATTTGGAGGGTCGTTCTTTCCTGAGATAGTAAGAAAGCTTTCAGAACACTAACAGGAGAGTTTTCGTCCAAAACAATACACACGTTTGTTGTAAAGGACCTTTCCAAGCAGGTGGAATAGAGCGAGGCTTTGCTCCCTTCTTGTTACCGCTTCCATCACGAGGGCACTGGTTTTTTCTTTCTTCATCTTCTTCCCTGATTTGTTGGCTATGCATGCAAACTGAAGTGCATTAATTGCGCTTCTGATGTCACCGTTCGAGGATTCTATAATTATGTCTAGGATTCCCTTTGAAGGCGCAGTTATGTTGGTAGAAAATGTGGACGAAAAATGATTATTGAGCATAGTCTGCAATGCTTTTCGCATTAGCGTTGGGGCAATTGGGTTGAATCTACGACTTGGTTAGCCCATAATTTATCCTTCCCATAAGACAAGAGCTTACTCGATCTCCCTGACGTACGGGCCACTCAGGAGCTCACGAGGTAGTACTGTTCGAACATCAATAACTTGCTTGTCTCGGTTCCAGCCACGCCCTTCAGAAATTCGATCATCGCTAGCTTCACCCCGCACCCCGCTATCACTAATGATGATAACGACAGGCACTGGCGGATTAGATGGGGCTTTGTTTACGAGTGATAACAGTGCTTCATGAAAAGATGCTTGAGTTTTCTGGTGAAGGATATTCGGCAAGTCTTCCAACAAGATGACTTTCCGACTGGGACTGTTCCCAGATTTGACCTTTGATGAAGAGGTTGAGGAAAAGACGTTGCCACAAGAGGAGGCTCTCGTCAAGAAGGCCTCAAATTTGCTAAATAAACTTTCAACTGAGGAGTCATAGCTTGGATATGACGAAGTTGTGGCATTATAACTGGAATCTACAAAGCAGGATAAAGTCAGTCTGCAGTCGATGACCAAACATACCTTACCTTCAAAGTTCAATGTCGGCATGCTTTCTGAAATCGAGTTTCGCCATTCTAAAATTTCGAAGCCCAGTTCCTTTGCGAGTATGCGCACTGTGCTTGTTTTTCCTGTACCCGATGGTCCGGTCAGCGCCAGAATACGCTTAAGAGCGAAATTTAGTCCAAGTAATCGATCCATCGAAAAAGATGCGACGAACACGATATTTTCGAAGTTGTCCCGAAGGGCCACCCTCAAATGCCTCTTGTAACCAAGCCCGTACATCAGCGACCTTTCTGACATGAACAGCAAGATCTGCCTAGAGAGATGTAAGTATAGTAAAGCGCAAGAGGGGATGGTTCAAGCTAACCTCCGTGTCTGGTTCGTATCGGTCCACCCACAAAAAGTCTTCTGAGAACAGATATGCGTCAGGGTTTGCCCTGGATTGAGAATTTCCATGAACAAACCTGCATCGTCTGATCCTGTTAAATCAATGACGGGCTTCGCTGGAGCTTTCTCCTTGCCTTTAGAGGATTTTGCAAGGCTTGACTTTGGTCGAGTTGGCTCGGAGGACGGGGCAGACTGCGTTGAAAACTAGTGGATTTCACTGCTCTTAGTTATTGATCAAATTTATCAAAATTTGACGAGATGTCGCTCACGGCCGTTAAAGGATCAAATCTCCTCGATTTTGCTGGGGCGGAAGATGATACTGTAGCACCATCCAGCTTAACAGTTCTTGGCTTTAATCCCGACCCAGATGCTTTCCTCTGAGAACCAGCGGCTTGTGATACTCCATTTCTATGTGCCATATGGTATGTCCGTGGTATGGTAGAAATGTTTCTGATTAGTAGGACAATGTGGTATTGATGAACCATGCACAGCGCGCTAAGAGCGGTGGCTTCGAGACGCGTTATTTGGCAACAACCATGAATACAAACAAGCACTTGTAGCAGTGGTTGATATTCCCTGATGCTGGCTAACACTCACCACGTCGCTGAGATCTGAAGTTGGGAATTTATTCCTCTTGCTTGGGAAGGTAACTTCAAGGAAACGGACTCATATGGTCTCAAAAGTATGTTCCCCATATGATCGATGTAAGCTGTTATCCAAAATTAGCGCCGTTTTTCATCTAATTACAGATGGGAATTTTTTAGATATTTTCTACCCTCTTCAGTTCGACAGAACCTCAATTATGGGAGTTTTCAAGAGCCTTTTTGTCTGGTTTCGTAGAAGGATTATTCTTCCTTTGCTGCAATGGAATGGCAGCCTATGGTACCCCCATCGTGGAAAACCTTGGGAGAAGGACCCTCAGCGGCTGACCAAACGTCTGCGCTTGAAGATTATTCCTGAACAAACCAGATTTACAGAGGCCAATACCATGAAGTTTGTTCAAGAAAATACCAGCATCCCCACACCCATGCTATTGGATGCGTGGAGTGATGACCATGGAACCTACATGCTCATGCAATGGATCGAAGGTGAAACACTGCAAAACCGTTGGGAAACTCTATCAGCAAAAGATAAATTGCGGATCGCAACTCAAATACGTGGATACGTGGACCAACTTCGAGCCTTTGAACGTCCGCTTGTGGAGGCTTCTCGAATTGGTCCGATAGATGGATCTCAGCTGTGGGACGAAAACGTCCATGTTGACCCTCAAGGTCCCTTCTCCAGCGAGAAGGAATTCAACGATTTCATGCTATCCCGCCTCAGCTGGTTCCTGGATGGCCCTACAGCTGCGTCGTCACAGAATCTTGAAATTATTCGGCAAAAGACGCAGAATGATCACCGAATCGTCTTGACACACTCAGACCTCCATTCTCGTAACATACTGATCAACGAAAATGCCGATGTCGTTGGCATCATCGATTGGGGCATGTCTGCTTGGATGCCAGAGTATTGGGAGTTCGTAACTTGTGTCAACGGGAGTCCCCTCATCAGCGACTGGGAGGATTATGCTCCCATCTTCACCCATGAAGATCGGACACAACTTGAAGTTTCTGACGCGTACATGGCGATTCATAACGCCCCCTTTTGGACATGATCTACAGTCTCTGTTAAATATCGCCCTCTCATACGACCCTATAAATACAAAGTCCGAGCAACAATGTTGTCCAATTTCTACTTCTGTGGACCCTTTCTTCTGGGATCTCTCTGCGGCGGCAGGAAAGCTTCTAACTTCGAGAGCAACTCCTGCTTCGTTGGTGTGGAGACATTGTACCCCTTCTTCTCCAATACGACCAAGGCATCCACAATCCAATCCTGGCAATTCCATCCTTGATTCCCATTGATGATCGGCACCTCTTTCACATCCTCAGCAAAGGTCAAATAGTTTCCCGCATCAATTTCACCGACGTCTACCCTCCCCAGAAAGGACTGCGACCTGCAAGGCGTTACGGTACATGGATCCTTGTAAAAGAACCCCTCTTTCCAGTTCCCGCATAGTTGGAAAGATTGAGCAGAGGACGTGGGCTGCTCGCTGAGCATGAGCAGGAAGCTCCAATGACGGGGACCCGGATGGTATTCTCTTCCCCCATACTGCCCAACACAGAGCTTCATGTCGAGCGAGTAGGGATAGTCACGTTATTTCAATGAGAATGGTAGGTTGGCTAGAAGGAGCTTAACGCATGCAAGTGGCGCCGGTTATGATACCATTGAAGTGGGGTTGAGCGAGTTGAGTAACGCAATGAGTACATTGTTCGACCTTTTATACGTGAACCTTTATCGATGGAATCGATAGTGCCCAAAGCGGTAGTGTGCCCTGAGGACCTCGAAGCCGAATCCTATCACCTCCGTCCTTGCCGATGATGAAATTAGGTCGACTGCAGTCGACTGCGTTTGTGTACTCAACATCCAGACGCATCAATGGTGTGTTCTAATTTTAATTTGAATGCGACATAGCACAGCGTGAGAATGCCGCTTCGAATACAACCTGGAGTGGAGAATGTGAGTTCCGCTTGAAAAAGTCCCTTCAGCCTTCCTTTTTGATAACGACTGAGGGTCTTCCAAAGAATGCCACACGGGCAAACGTCCGAGGGGGTCAACAATCGTGGTGAAGTTGGAAGAGACTCGGAATCGACGGCCACCCATCCGAATGAATTACGTTTCGGCGTCCATATGACTCTGACGATGCGGCCACCACGTACTTCAAGAGGTCTTAATAAAGAGGTAGTCGTTGAGCTACTTATAACCTGCCTTCGTCAGCTTGCCAACCCGGACCCACTAATTAGTAACTTACGTATATTCACATCCATCCGCGTTACATCACTCATTCTAAAGCAAGACCTGATTCATTCAATTCATCACCATGAACATTGTTCATTTCGTCCTTAGTACGGTATCCAGAGTCCTCGTAATCTTCATATTTAAGAATGAAGCACGGCTCGAAGACATTAAAGGTTCTTGCACTCGGTCCGAGTTAAAGATGAGGAATATTTCTCGCAATCATATTACAAACAACACCGAGCAAATTATGAGATGACTATACCCACAGGGATAATATGCTCCCTTCATCACGCACCTTTCGAGTGCGAGAATCTTGTTTCGGTGAGTAACTCTCGCACCGTGTACCATAGCATGATTCATTTTACCCCAAATTCGATGATAGATCGTTCCGAGAACTGTGGAGACAAAAATCCCAGCGCCTGTGGCACAATGAAAGCCTGAGAGGGAGTTGATTAGTTGGGACTGACATCTGCTAGCCTGTAAAGGTATCTTGGCAGTAAATCTAGCTCCTAATGACTCGCAGATTGGCCAAAACAGCAAGGATTTGTATATTGAAACGCATTCGAATGGTTGATTTCAAGATATGACGTTCGAACAGAAAGCTGATATGACATGCGACCAAAAAACCACCGGTGTGGGTCAGCCTCATGGACGACCCACTGAGCCACCAGTTTTCAAATGGTATTGAACATACCTCCCCGGGGAATCTATGTTGTATGCCCACTCGCTTCTCGAATCTAGTCGTTATTCTCTTGTTAACCGATGAGCACAGGGGACAATGATGGACGTCAGCTGCCAGGCATTGTCTGCTCTCGAGTTACACCTGACCACAATGCTGAGTTCAAAATTCATCTAGTCATCCTACCCCAAAGGTCGTAAAGCAATGCCTCCACAAAAGTATAAAGTCATCGACACTCAGGCCCCGTAATGCTTTCCTTCCCTTCCATTTGTCCTTCCTCTTTCACTACAAAACTTGAATCGCTCCATCCTCAGCTGGTATGCAGGGTCGCAAGATGCTTCCAAACGAGATCTATGGCGCTCTCAATGAGGCCAACGAAGCCGGAAATTTCCATTGGAGCATATTCGTCGTCGATAAAGAGGTATGCCTCTGAAAGCTCTTCGCAGACTTCTCAACTCGTTTCATGCTCACGATGCTCATGACAGGACTCTGAATCTGTTGGTTGGAAGATACACGCAAGCCAAGGCGAGATAGACATATGGCGCTTCGAAAGTATGCGATGGAACGGGCCCAAAGAACACAATGCTCTCGCGTTTGTTAAAATTGGAAGCATCATGGAGGGGCTGGATGTCAATCACCTCGTTGAATACGTGAAG
The DNA here is from genome assembly GCA_015501605.1 of Panaeolus papilionaceus. NCBI lineage: Eukaryota > Fungi > Basidiomycota > Agaricomycetes > Agaricales > Panaeolus > Panaeolus papilionaceus. Next base: position 521,727 of record JADNRZ010000012.1, on the reverse strand, counting down.
GACATACCCATGGCTGTGCCCGAGGAACGTAAGGCGTTCGATTCTCAGTTCAGCTCTCGTGTTTGGTTCAGAGAGGCTATTCGGATCTTCAATGACTCTCAGATGTTTGTTTATTGCTCAGAACTCCAACTCGAAGATTTGATCCGAGAAGTGATGATCCAAGGGGCGTTGGCCGAGAATCAGACTCGTGGCCCACAACGACCTATGATAACTGTTTCGATGGTGGCGAGACCGTGGCCCGACGACGCTTACTAGGTGCTCGATAACTCTGTTATGAAGACCGTCAGACGATGTAATTCAGGCCCAAGATACTTCAGAGTGAGATCAGATATATCTGACTCTACGTGCAGACTTATACACACTGTCGACTTTAACGGACCTCACAAAGCATGAAGAATTACTGGTTTATTTCCGTCGCAAGCTTCCATAGTTAATAAATTTTCATGAATAAAAAAGCTGCGTTTGTTTGTTTTGCATCGACCAGAAATTGGTAACTCTCATTACACTAATTGTTCTGTGATCGGAGTACGGGCGTCAATTTCATAGACAGGCGCGAAATTAAAGCGACACGTAAAATGCTGAAAGAATAGCAGAGTCCTGGATAATTTGTATCACTTTCGTAGCCTTCGTGGTGTTCATTCAGAAACGATATTTGCCAAGATTTGTTATCAGATATTGGGCGGAGTTGTGTCGGAGTTCTGCTCTTCAGACTCGCTGATCCCAAACCGTGACGTCGGCCTTCTTCTCTTTATTCAGGCTTCGTCTTCATAATTATATAATTTACATGCTTGCTATATACACGAATATCTCTGCGCAACACTAAAACTTATATTGTACAAATGGCAGAGTCCTATCCAGATCCGTGGAAACTTTATATGTTATAACAGACCGTTCAACTCGGCCAACAGCCCTCCGTGCGACGGGACCCTCACCGCATACCCCTTCTTCTTCAATTCCTCCAGTACATCAACAACCCAATGCTGGCAATGCCAACTCTGTACAGAATTAACAACTGGGACTGCCTTCACATCCTCCACAAAGTCCAAATATTTCCCCACGTCCACTTCACCGACATGCACCATTCCTAAGAAGGACTGTGAATGCAAAGGTGTCACCGTCTCGGGTACCTTGCGTACGAAGCCATCGACCCAGTTCCCTGTTAGCTGGAATGCTTGCGCTTTCGAGTTTGCATCGTTGCTGAGCGCCAGAAGTAAACTCCAATGTCGTGGTCCCGGATGATTTTCTCGTATCCCGTATTGAGCTACGAAGAGCTTCATGGTTGGACTACAACGCAAGAATTGAAACGAGGGTGTCGAATAGGTGATGGAGATAAGTCGCGACGTAGACGCAACAGTCGAATCAGAGAGCTGTGGTCAAATCCTGTGCTTTAGTACGCAGTGCAGGGGATGCTGATAACGCTGGATATCTGAGTGAAAAACCACATATGTCATTCTTTCTCGAGGTAACGAGGTCGGGTGTATTTATCTCATTTCACTCCCGACTTTAATCGATTGTTGCAGTGTGCACGCAATCGATGGCAGCGCAATATGAAGGGGGCCGAATTCGAATTTATTGATAATGCCCCCATGAGGTTGCGTGGTGTGCTTCCCGAAGGTTAGCGAGGCGAGGTTTCTTAACTTAATGATGGTGCCAATTCACCCTTTTAGCATTTTGGCGGCTACTTAATGGTATATTTAGCAAACCGCCTCCCGACTTCATGTGAACCCCTATGTAAGTATAGATTGATGGGGTTATCTATGCCTTCTCTGGAGCGCCAATGAAACGAGGTCTTGTCAGACAAGCATCGACGAGGCCGTTGTCCTCGTGTTTAAAACGACGAAAAATATACTGGTGCCTTGGTATAATCAAGGGTAGCAACGTACATACTAGAGGGAGATAGGAAAGTAATTTATAGTTATCAGGCTCTTGAATCCGAATACCGAATAGGAATGTGCTCTCCTCATTCCATTACAAAACATCGCGCTTGCGAAAGTTCTATTCTCGGATCTATCCCAAATGTATTCGTGTAATAAATACGCTCATGATCTGCATAAATCCCGCGGTACCCCAGAGCTCGTGGGTTGCATGATGTTTCACGTCAATGTCCTGGTAATTCCTCGTGTACTTGTGTAGCTCGGCGATCGTCATAATTACATTGTCAGCAGTATCCCAGCGACAACGCTAGCAGCCAATAAAGCAACGCGGCCGAATGCCCGACCCTTCGTGCTTACTGCAGCAGATGTGTCTGTTATGTTTCCATTCAATAGCTGCTTTCGGTAAACCTTTAGCGAGTTGATACTCCAGGTTGCGTTCTGTGGTTTATAACATGCATCAGTCATCTTCAAATTATCCGAGGAAAAGAATATGCCGAAGAATTCGAGGAAATCCACGTACAACAAAGTTGGCGGGGTCCATCATTCTCTCTGGACACGTTCCAGGACAATCAGTGCCGATGTATGAGTTACCGGCCCATGCCCCGCAAAATGTGATGTCTAAGCAAGGGAATTGTTTAACACTTGTTTGAATAACAGTGCCCAAGCCGGATTATCAGATACGCACTGAAGACAATTGTGTGATTTCCGAAAAACTTGGTGATGTCACATTTCGAGTTGCTCAGTTTCGCTGAGGGAGGACCCCACGATGAAGGTGTAGGTGTGCCCTCTAGAATGTCATCAGGGATAGCAGCACGGAAGAAGGACCCTAGAATAATAATAAAATGAGTCGCAGGCATAAATAAATAAATATTTACACGCACAAACTGAGATGTCATTTTCGTCCCACTTCATAGCGATAACACCTCCTCCTTGTGCTTCGAAGTACGGGCCGTAAGATGCCCTGCTCCACTCGGTAATTGCACAACCGGCGTTGTCGTTTACATTTGCGTCGCAATTATCATGGTGATGCCCATCTGGACCAGTCTAGGATAGTTGGAGTGAATATAATATTGAGGCGAGTCAATCATATGGTCCAATATACGCGAGGCTAATTGAATGACACGTACTGTAACGTTTCCTGTGAATTTTTGTGTCGTATCAAGGTAGCAATTGGGGTTGGTGTGCCATGCAACTTGATTAATCTCATTGTTGTGGACACCTTCAAGCACATCGATTTCGCCAAACTAAAAATACACATGGAAATAAAATAAGTAATGCAAAGACAAAACAGACAGACAAACATACGTCAGGCCATTTTGGCATCCCAACCGTCCAGAACGCAGGCCAAACGGCTAATAACACAATTAACGGTCCGATTTCAATCTACTGGGTATTCATAGAACAAGGTAGAACATACCGCATCCCCAGGGTGCTCTGTTGAGATCCAAAATGAATAATCCTCCAGTATAGAGTTTCCATGTGTTGATTCGGACGCTAGAAGAAAACGATTAGTACAAGCAATCTTGGCCTTAACAATGGTTATGAGTAACCTCTCTCTGGGAGCACCCATCTCCAAATGGTTGGTTATGTCTGGTGTCATTATGACTTTGCCCTTGTCGTCCACGTATGCGTATTTCTTTGCAAAGGCGACATCTCGGTCTACATATCTGTGTGTAAAAAATAAGCCATGTGAACAACTCAATAAGCTACATTAGCCGCTAAACTCACTTCACAGCACCTCTATTTATATAAGGACACGATTAAATTAGATGTCCTATTTCTCAAAGCGAGTGCTATTTCTCCTCACTCACGCTGTCGGGTCTGGCCAACGGAAGAAATCAAAAGCACTGTAAACGATGACGTATATTCAGCACCCTCAATCTCTCTCTGATGCTAAAAAACCACAAGACCACTCACTCGAAGAAACTCTTTCCCTGATATGTGTCCTCTGGTAACCACACAAACGCAGAGCCATCTGGATTGCGATTTATGCCTTGGATATCCCGCTTTGAGTGCCGTTTCCTGACTGGCTCCTGGAACGAACTGTTCCCAAAGGCATTCCGTTCTTGGTACGACTCAAACTTGGCTCCAAGACTCTCTAGGAAGATCCGTTTGTCTTCGCTGTCTGGTTCGGCCTGTACGATGGTTGAAAGCAATGCAAGAGCGAGTAGGTAGAGGTGGGTAGGTATCAACATGTTGCAACCTTTGCTGTAGTGGTGGTATGTATGGTATAAGTGGGGTTTATGCCAGTGGGTCGTCAAAATGCGTATAGAGTCGTCACTAAGATATGTATATCAAGCTCTCTAGCGTCGTGTCTATGAGTGGCTTAGAATATTCAATGCTGTGATAAGTCGTGGTCAAGATTCAAGATGGAAAAAGGGGGTTGATTGCGGCGTTCAGTGTCCGTCCTCCATGTACCGCTCTAGAATGATAATATCGACTGAATGGAAGGAAACAATGAGGTGACCATGTTGAGAACCGAACATTTCGTATTGACATCACACCATCAAACTCCAACAGCAGATCTCCGACAGACCACGAGGCGGACCGGAGGCAAGTTGAAATGGGTTTGAATCTTCCGCTCATGATCAACACTGCCCCTGAAGGGTGAGGGCTTGAGTGTAGTTGCGAGGACACCTTGTGCAAGTCACTAGAAAGTGAACGATATTCTGTCTAAAGATTAGTATCCACTGAACTCGAGCGCAAGTTGATCATGATAGGACGACAATTTCCAGAACGCAGAGGTTGAGAAATCTGTCAAAGCTGTCAATGAAGTGTTCTAATGAACGTGGAATTCATCTGGTTGATATTGCGTGAAAAAAGGGGAACAATTAAAGTGTACATACTTAGCAGACACAACAAGATGAGAGAGATGACAATATTGGTCCAACTGACTGCTACACTCAAAGGAGTATGATTAGAAGAGTGCATGACAACACTGAAACGAAGTGTGTACGTAGGGCAAAGACAACAGATAAAGTCAGAGATAAGCCCAATACAATCAACACGAGGACGACATTGCCAGGACACTCTGAACGAGGTAGGGACCAAACAGGGCGCCACAAACCCTCTGAAACATAACGTAAAGTAAGTATACGAGGCGATCCAAACCAGGAGGCAACCTCAATGAACTGAAACGCCTATATTTCAATCATCGTCAATTAGAATATACTCCTGCCCATCCCCATTTACCATAGTAGCCGAAGCAGCAGTCGCGCCATCTGCTTTGCTAGACGCCATCTCAATATCCCCGTCTCCGTCCAGAGTCTCTTCTGGTCCATCCATGAGGACGACACCATCCTCCTCCAGTCGGCGCCGCTTACTTGGGCTCGCACTTGGTTCGTGTTTGCGCTTGTGCTGACCGGGCTGCGGTGTAGCTCCTGCTCTAGGCTTTTTGGGCGTAGGTTCCAAATCGATAACCCCTTCCAAATCTTCAACAGGCAGAGGTCTTTTCGAGGATGTGCGGAGTGGAGTTTCGGGAGGTGGAGGCGGAGGCTTGATTCTTCTTGTAGGCTGGGGAAGGGGCGAAGGGAAAATGACTGCTTCTTCTGATGAGTGGTTAGGCCTGTGAGGAGAATCGTCAATATGGTGAAAATGAATCAAAAGTACGAGCTAGATGAATACGCACGGTAGAGGAACAATAGCAAGATTAATCGTCGACAGCTCTCCATCCTCATCAACGATGCTCAAGAACTTGCCCCGCGTCACATTCAAACTCTCCAGAGTACTTTCAAAGTTATCCGTCCAATCTGGGTCGCTCAACACTCGGTTGTCCTCGTACACGCTCACTTCCCTCATCTCACCCTCGTCGTCATCTTCCTGGACACCTAGGGCACCCTTCACCACCTCACCCAGCGTCGCCCGTGATGGGTCACACTGCAGAACAGCATACGTATCCCTGCAGATGCCACACTGTGGATTTGGCGGGCTGAGCCTGATCGCACTCAAGGGCACCGTCGGCTTGAGCTGAATATGAACATTCCGCAGCTGTGCATACGACTTCTTCAACAAGTGTAGAGCTTGCAACACAATCAGTCCAGCAATGATCGCGTTAGTCGTAGCAATAGCAGGAATGATATTGCCAGCCATTTCTAAGCACATCGATAAGTGACATTGACGTGGTAAATCATACAAGCCATACCTTTAACCTCCCACCTGGTTTTCTCTTCAATTCCGTATGCATATGAACGCAAGTTAGACGATGCTGTTACAAAATCGAGGGTGTCGTCGTCATCCTTGTCGAAAGATATGGTTTCTTCCCCATTTCTCAGACGAGTCGCGAGAACATTTGTACTACAAACAAGTTTTAACTCTTTGTAAGTCCAAGAAAAGCAAAAGATTTACCTCGAGATGAATAATTCCAGGTTATCCTTTAATGTCAGCTTTCGCTGGTCTCTCAGTCCTTGCGTCTGTGATGCACCATTGGATGCGCCGTCTTGTCCGTTCGTCGACTCCGCCGGTGCAGACGACCGACCAGCATTAGAAGAGGAGGCGCCATTGGTCTGGGTTCCATTCATAACAGCCTCGTAGTCCAGTGCTGTCGGAGGTGACCTCGATTTCCACATATCCGTCATTATGAGAAGGTTCTTGATATCGGAGTTGAAAACTTTTTGGAAAGCCATCGTTGCAGCATCTACATCGCCTTCTTTGTTCCTCAGCGCGTCTCGAACAGTTTTGAAAGCCTGTGCCTCCTTCCGTAGTGTCGCAATTTCTTGCGCTAAACCGAGCAGGTATTAATTAGACTGGAATGAAATCAAAAACATTCGTAAAGAATTACCATTTTCGCCTTGATTCTCCGCATCATCAAGCTCTGCTGAGGCATCTTCATCTTCACCAAAAAGCTGGCTAATGCGCTATCAGCGAAAGAAATTGAGCAAAGAACGAGGTTTTGCGCACCCCATCAGATAGCTTTTGCTCCATACTATACAATGAATAGGTTGACTGGGTGTAGAGCGGATAGTGCACACAGGGAATGTCTTGGGTGTAGGTTTAGGAATACAATCAAAGCATTCTGTCGTGTCCTGTTTTTGTACAACATTACATTAGCTTAGCTTGCATTCGTGAGACCACCACCCTGTTCACAAACACGCACCTTGAGGATGGGCTGCACCTGACCAAGATAACCTGCAGTTCCAGATTCCACCAGGGGCACTTGAGCGGCCATGCACATTTTGTTAACGTGTCTGCGTGCATCTTCGGATAGGATGGAATGAGTGACGTTGCGAGACACTCGGAATACGAAGACGAAATCAACACACCCAGATTATCAAGTGCATTGAGAACAATATCAAACTGCTTGAACCACTGAACGTCGTATTGTGGTTCCTTAATATTGTCATGCAGAGGGATGATTCGGACATTGGGATTGAATGCGCCAGCAGTCTGGGCAGCAACCTAGGGGTTGTGACATCGTGTTGGTTAGTCGTCGTCCAGTACAAGCGCAGATACAAGAGCCTTTACCAGAGCTTTGCTTTGCTTCACGTCTTTTTTCTTGAACAAAAACTGTCGGTTCAGATTGGACAAGTCAATAGTGTCCAGATCGAGCAAAGTGATTTTGCCGAATCCAGTGAGGACAATGTTTTTCACTGCAAGCAAGAGGTAAGATCAGATACTTTAAAGCCAGGCCATAGATATGAAAAACTAACGTAGTTCGCAGCCAATTCCGCCTGCGCCGACAAGGAGGAGATTGGTATTGGCAAGTTGGCTGTATAGTTCCTCACCCAATATGGCCTTTGCGTGAGCGCCGCGAGCCTTGGCTGTTGACATATTTGATACAGTTCTTGAAGACTGAATGAGATATACACTCTAAATGTTATTTGTGTAGTTTTTGTGAGGTATTATCCCGTGGTGAGTGGTTCAGCGCCAATGAACGACGAAGAGAGCGGAGAGGAGCCGCCAACAACAGCGACGCGATGTCACACGGACGTCGCATCACATAATTACACAGAACTCCCACGTTGTGACACATCTAATTAGGGGCTGTGTGCCATCACGAAGAACTTGGCGCAACCACAATTACGAGTCCCCCTTAGGGGAGTCGTCCTATATGTATGATTATCCCGCTTTTTCTGTAATGAAAATCTCTCTGACACGTGACCTCAGATAAGGAGTACATCGACTCCGAGACCTCATATTTTGAGTCATTCGAGCGGCAGCGACGTTAATTCAGCATCAAGGAACCAGTCATTTTCCACCAAAAGGCAGAACATGGGACTCGTACATGCCAAGCCAAAGGCCATGGCCCACAACTAAGTATGTGTTACTGACCGGTCGCCAAATGAAAGGGTGCTAAATATTTATTTGTCTACTGGTCTAGCATTGGCAGATGTATTGCCATTAGGGGAGAAGCCAACACCAATAGTGCTGTGGAATCACCTCAGTCATAGCCTCAACTCATAAGTTTCCATGACTGGAGTATTGGTTACCAGCTATTTTAATCGGGTGGTTGAAAAGTGACAAGTATTTATTGCACAAGGCTTCGTTCATGACACAATCACATACTTCAACTACGGTACATAGCCCTTCACTATCGGTTCGAAACCCAGCCTAAAATTTGTATACAGCTAATCGCGCTGACCGCTTTGGCCTGGTCAGCATCTGCAACGGTGGTATTACCAGCCGACCTACATAGGGATTATGTCGTTAGTTATGTACGATTTACAATATTTTGGAAGGATACTCACAGCTTCTGGCCAGGGCATGCGACCCAGACAGAGCGCAGTGCTGTCGCACCAGCTTGAGCACAAATATTGCCATACCATGGCCCAACTTGAGACGCAGGAGTACAGTTGTCTTGATTGTGCATGCTGACGCGCATGTCCCCGCTGATGTCGAATACTTCTGCGCCGTACCAATCTAGAAGCGCATCAAGATGCTGGCTGACCTCAATGCCTAAGCTACCAATGTGAGCCGCAAGCGTTGCTGTGGATGCATTTGAAAGCTTCCGCTCGTTGCTCCATGATCAATACTTCGAACGCATAGGGCTAATGGGATATTATTGTTCATTGAATTTGTCGAAGAGTACTCGAAACATCTGAATAAACATCAGCTTTGGCGCCGTGAGCGCCGAGGTTAATATTAAGTCGTTGTTGCTTTCCAGGCAGGTGGAAGTGGAGACTGTTGAGATGGAAAGCCGTACATTTCCATTTGACCTTCATTCGAGACGGAATAAAAGACCCAATCAATGGAGTTGGCTATTAATAGCTTTACCATCCCGGGGAGGCAGTATTACTAGTAAGTTGAAAGGTCTTCGGTCGGAAAATGTCTGGACTCTGGACAAAGTGGCGCTCCGTCGAAAGGCGGTCAGCACATCCAGGGTGGCTTTGAAGACTTGGGGTTGGTATGAATGTATTCTGATGGAAAAGTACATTCTGGCCATCGGCCAGTGGGTTCAAAATTTGACATTCACTTTTAAGCGTAAAGGCGTCTGTTAATGTTCCCGGACGCCCTAACGGCATATCTTGCACAGGCCCATAGGTGATTCACCCTCCTTAGTCACATCCTCAATCGAGCTCACGTCTACACGTGTAGCATATTTTTTTGATGCTCTGTTACTTGCGGCATTCCATATAAAGTGCGTACACGCGAGTACTTTATCACGGACCGGTTTCATGCTCTAGGAAGAGAACAATCACAAAAGTTTCACATCATATGTAAATAGTAAGGAGAAGCAGAAAATGATGAATGACATTACATACACAGGGATCACTCATGATTCTGACACGCAGGTGTACCAGTAATCGCGGTCCGAGTGTACAAGTAAATCTAATCTCCATCTTGTTCAAAAGGTCCGGGATCTGTTACTAGTCATGCGGCGCAGACAACGACTTGCAGTGTTTTCAAGTTCCAAGACATCCGATTTCGAACAGCCTTCAATCCGATCTCGGACTTCTCGGACATGTGCATACAGCTAGTAAAACATCATGAAGTCACTGTCACTAAAGTTAGACCTGTCGTAGTAGCGCGCGGATGCTGTCGAGACCAAGTCGAATGTTTGTGATTTGGACCTTTTGCGTAATTCAGGAAAAGAAGCACACCAAGACATTTATATCACAGAGTGCATCATACCTATGGAGAATACAACAACGGAGTCAAGAGGGAGTCTGGTGGAGGTGGGGAGCAAGGCTGATTGTGAACAACCGACGGCGTCATTTTCTCCGGTGTATTCCCACCTACTGATTCAGTCCCACGGTAATATGTATCTGGCGCTGACCTAAACTATAGCCTATAGGACTTCAGATTGAAGCATGATGAGCTTGAATTTATGAAGCACGGGAGAGAGGGGTAATACGTTGCTTGGTGCACTCGAGTATAGAGACCAACACGAATATGCGGGGCCGAATGCTACAGTAACATCATCATTATGGTCAAGCTTCGTAAGCCACGAAATGGTTCAATTTTCGAAAGTAAGACGAGTTAAAATATCCTTAAGTCCTCAATGCATATCACTCTTCGTTTGGTGCTCAATTTCACAAGAAGAAGTGGTACCGCATCGCTGTGTAGTCAGTGTCAGTAGTTACGACGCCAAGTTATTCGGAAGGGGTGTCGTGACTTTTGATGATGTTTATCACTTCTGACTGCGCATTCAAAGCAAGGACATCATGACAATGGTAAAACGCGCACGCGTGCATTCTGTAGCATATATCGGTGCATACTGCTCGAAGGGAGCGACCCTTGATTTGTAAAACGGCCATTTCACAAATAGAAAAAAGAAATACGAATAAAATAAGTCGAGTATGCGAATCCAAAGGGTATAAAAGGTCATGGTTTTCGAGCGAAAACCTCAGTTCTACCTCACAGTCCTAAAATGAAGTTGATCAACACTCTTGTCGCTCTTGCCTTTGCCTCCACCGCCTACGGTGCCACCGTCAGGTTCTACATCACCAAAGAGGCCACCTGCGGTGGTGGTGCCAGCCAAGAATACAGGAATGTCGGCTGCAACAGCTGTGTCGACCCCCCTGGTGGTAAGTTCGAATCTCAAACACACTGTCTTTAGCTTCGAGCTAATTTAAACGTCTGTTTTCTAGACTGGTGGGGTGCCCAGGTCACCGACATTGGTAGCAACCAGCGCATCAGCATGCACAACCAGAATAGCTGCACCCCCGCCTCACAGGTCGGCCAGTGGTATGGTAACACCTGCGCTCGCGCTGGAAACACTGCCCTCCGCTCTGTCTGGGTCTCCTGTTAAATGATCAGCAGCTGTAAGCCACACCGTTGCTTGTAATTCTCCCAGCCCTCGATACTCATGCACCCCCTCTAGCCTCGACGTACCCTCCAAGCAGACCGTTACACTGGCATTGTCAAAGGGTTTGGCACTCAGATACCGATGTTGCACTCTAACTTGTAACCAAATTATGTACTCCTCCGTAAATTGTATACATTCTCATTACAAGCTACTTCCAAACTTTTGAAAAGCCAACACACGTTCAATTAGTCATGACAAAAAAGTGAGGTAGACGTTGTACAGACGCCTCAAGAAGACGTTCGAATACTTACCCCACTGACCCTCGCAATACACATGGGCAAATAAACACTTCTGCCTCCTTTTGCGCGTCACCCACGCTTTCATTGACGCGCATGCTTCTATTTCCATAGATGGAAATGGACTCAAGTAGTCCCCTCGGTTGATATCCTGTCATTCTGAGTACTTCGCCAAGCGGTTCCTCTAATAGATGTAAGGGAACTCGAGTGCATCCTTCAACATTTCTTCTAACCTATGTAATGCAGACCACGTCCATCCCAGTCTTAGATGCAATCGACACTCCCTAGTCTTGTTGCGCTGTACGGAGACGGAGTGGGTCGTGATTCAAAAACATTTGCGGCAATGACAGTCATCATAAAAGCACATGTTCCTCGAGTTTCTGATAGATTCTCAATCCTCAGCCAGCGGCCTGAAGCGCTTCTAAGTTTAAAGATAGACGATTTCGAATTTCGGAAGTCATCGATCCTGTCTCGGACATTGCATCCTAGTAATATGGGGTGGTGCAGCTATCGTGAAGTTGTCACCTTCACAAAGAATGTTTCCCATGCATTCGAAGTATTATGATTCGACTTCTGTATCATCCAGATCCAGGAGGCTGCATCATATCGAGTGGACGGCTTTACTGCGCCATTTCTCCGCTGTCACTCCCAAGGTAACGGCGACAATAGCTGGCGCTAACTATGCACACTGCAGCAAAAGACGTCCAAAATGATGGTTGGTTATAAATCGATTGTTTTAAACTGAATATGTGATTACAAAAAACCAAAAGAAATTGATTAGACTATTTCTGGCTATCCTGAAAAGGTGACGAAGGATATAAGAGAGTACTAGTAGTTACACATAGTCATCGTCGTCGGATATTCTGGTGGGTGCCAAGACATTGGGTGTGAGATAATTAATTCTAGAGGGAAAAGAACTTGGATTTTGATCTTCCATTCTATCCGATGGTGACAATAATGGGTCCAATATGCCGTTGGAATACCTTCCCATGCAGCTGAGGGGACACAGTGTGGACTCCATGCAGCTTAAGGCCGCGACCTGTCCGTGATGACCGCTGCAATCCCCGGATGGATGTGACGTCTCAACGATCGTCGACATCTAGATGCATATCACTTTAGACGGTCCTCGAGTATTTGCTACCGATATGGGAGTTGAGATTCACTCCAAATTTAGAAGTGTCTACAAAAAATGGTAATTAAATACTATCTAACCGATGAATTGGTAAATTGGGCGTCATGCTGAGGTCAGGCGCAAAGATATTTAGCTTCCGGACTCTATATCTGGCTCCAGGGGGATACTAAAATGCCAAGTTCGATGCAAAACAGGTTATGTCTTATGGTGTTTATCAGCTCAGACTGCGCATTCGAAGTGGTACAACGATGCTATGACGTGGTATCCCCACACATGTGCGCTCTGCAATGTGCACACATACAATTCTTGATTTGTAAGGACGGCGACTTATTAAAAAAATGAGAAATTTCACGATTCTCAAAGGTATAAAACTCAGTGCTCTGCTGGGAGAAACCTTAGTTCCATCTCATAAACCAACCATGCAATTGACCAATTCTTTCATCGCTTTGGCTTTCGCCACCACCGCCTACGGTGCCACCGTCAGGTTCTACACCACCAAAGAGGGCACCTGCGGTGGTAGTGCCAGCCAAGAATACAGGAATGTCGGCTGCAACAGCTGTGTCGACCCCCCTGGTGGTAAGTTCGAATCTCAAACACATTGTCTTTAGCTTCGAGCTGATTTGGACGTCTGTTTTCTAGACTGGTGGGGTGCCCAGGTCACCGACATCGGCGGTAACCAGCGTGTCAGCATGCACAACCAGAACAGCTGCACCCCCGCCTCGCAGGTCGGCCAATGGTACGGCAACATCTGCGCCCGTGCTGGAAACACTGCTCTCCGCTCCGTCTGGGTTGCTTGCGATGGACAACGCACGTAAGTACAGAATTCTACTCTGAAAACGTAAACCCATCATACGATGCTGATTCGTCTTCCTCTAGCGCTGGTAACAGCACCAACATTGATGATGGTGTTGAGCAGGTCGTCGACCTTGACTAATATGCTCATTAGCATGTAAATACCATGTCATTTATAACTTGTACGCGGTAGTGTGTCGGTGGCTGTACTCATGCTTGAAATACACACCTGCCATGCATTAAATTTAAAGTTTATGACTCTACATCTTTCGATGGGACGATCGAAGAACTTGTGCGACGCTATAATAAGATTCAATCACACGTCAACCAAAATAGATAATGATGCCCCTATCGCCCCTGGATAACAGCCGTAACAAGCAGAGACAAACAAACATTCTCGATTACAGTCAAGTTGAAGAACCATTTTCAGCAATTAGTCCCGTAAGTCCAAGTAATCTCAACGCTAAACCCTTGAGCTCAATGTCTAATACAACCATCATCTTTAGTTTGGTACATCCAAAGCGTTACGGGCATCTGGTGTGGTCTGGGTAGTTCGAGCCAAAATCGAGCCAATTATTTCATTTCGGTACGTAACGGGATGAGCATCCTCGTCTTTGGCTGCTAATAGAGCATTGCAGAAAAGTTATAGATTCATTTATTAATCCATAATGCTACGCCGCTGCATACCTAAACAGATTCTACACACGCAAACGCGACTTAGACCGCGAATACGAAGGCATACTACGTCAACACCAACCACACAACCCACGGATCCATTCGCACTCGTCGCGCCACATCTTACATCCCTCCGGACGTCATTATTACCACTACTAACTTCAGGACATCCTGCCTTGTCAGAACTCACCAAATACTACTTCCAACACCCTTCCAAACAAGTCCGACCCGTTCTCATCCTACTATTCTCACTCGCCACCAACGGCCTTGGGTCGGGATGGTCACACAAAAAATGGCATTCTGAAACGATAGGAACAGGTGGGAGGGAGGACGAATTGGATAGAAGTTTAAGCAGACCTGACGTGTTAAACGATTGGAATCCTGATATGGAGAGATACACGAGGGATTTCGGGTTGGGGTTTGATGTGCAAGGTGGTCAGGGAAGCTGGGAAGGGAGAGCCCAAACCAGCGCAGAACGGGGCACAAGTCCTCATACACCAGCTTTGACGCACACGATACTTCCTACTCAGCTTCGGTTGGCCCAAATTGTCGAAATGCTACACACAGCTTCGTTGCTTCATGACGATGTCATTGATGAGTCGGAACTTCGTCGTGGAGCACCGTCAGCCCCTGCTGCGTTCGGAAATAAGCTTTCAGTGCTAGGCGGGAATTTCGTTCTGGGAAGGGCGAGTGCGATGTTGGCCAGGCTTGGGGATGAGGAGGTCACTGAGCTTATAGCGGGCGTGTTGTCAAATTTAGTGGAAGGAGAGATATTGCAGATGAGGGAGGTTAAAGTGGAAGAGGGGGACCCGGCCAAATCAACCTCTCAGACAAGTCCAATGACGGGCTCACCCGAGGAGCTCTTTCCTTCAACGACACAATTTTCTCCTTTAACGAGAACGGCATGGGCAATTTACCTCCAGAAAACATACCTCAAAACCGCGTCATTGATGGCAAAAGGTGCACGGTCTGCTGTTGTGCTGGGAGGCTGTAAAGATGGTGAACCATGGAAGGAGATCGCGTATGCATATGGGAGGAATCTAGGCATTGCATTCCAGGTAAAAAATTTCGTTTTTGAGTATACAATAACGAATTGCTGACAGGTCCACTGCAGCTCGTCGACGATATTTTGGATTATGAGCACGCCTCGTCGACGCTCGGCAAACCAGGAGGAGCAGACCTTCAGCTCGGGTTGACCACTGGTCCTGCGTTATACGCATGGGAGGAATATCCTGAGCTTGGCGAACTGATTAAGAGAGGATTTGAGGGTGGGGGTGATGTAGAAAGAGTGCGTAGCCTCGTCTCATTTTTATTTTTGTGTATCCTCGTATCGATGAAATAACAATGTTTGCTAACATGACTCGCGTACAGGCTCGAAATCTTGTCCTTTCCTCATCTGGTGTCGAACGTACCCGCGCTTTAGCAACAGAGTACGCAGACCAGGCACGGAGTGTGCTTGATATGTTACCTGAGAGTGATGGCAAGAGGGGATTGCTAGGGTTGATTGAGAGGGTGATGAGGAGAAAGAACTAGGGGTGGTCTGTGACCAGGCGGGTTTGACATGGCTTGCTGGTAGATGTGGGGCTTGGATACTACCGAATATATACTTTTCAATCGTCTGATTATTGGTTTGATGATACCACAGTAGTGCCTTTTCGTGGTTGGAAGCAGTTTACCAGTGAGTTTGCTTTATTATCTTGTCCAGATTTCTGGGCCCTTGACAAGCAGTTTGTTCAGAGCCCTCCCTCATGTTCACTTCTGTTTTCGATAGTTTTTAGCTGATGTTTCACGTCGTGGTCACCACGAGCATCCGATGGTAACAATATATTTTCTATCGACCTTGGACCCATCACTAAATCGTCTTGCATTTTAATCAGAAAAACGCATATGCTCCTGAGTTTCAACGGGACAGTCGATGAGCATGCGAGTTGATGGATGCACCTCAAGTCCGTACTCGCTCGATATGCATCTTTTCAAGTTTCGCTGCGGCTCGTATTTTCGCACAATCGTGAATTTGTCGCCAGGAAAATACGGTTGGGTCCACAAGGACTTGATTAATATGCTGGACCAGGTCTTTAGGCTGTAGCGGAAATCAAGGAATTTCTACCTGACGCGAGCAAATGGTATCCATGAATTCGGAAAGCACGATTGGGACCTCGCCGATTCGACCCCACTCGAGGGTATGAAATGAGTTTACTTGTTTACTCCCAATCCGCCCCATCAGTTGAGCCGGTCTCGTCTGCCCTCCATACACGTCTGCCCTGATGCAGTTGCTCGTTAGCATTCCCTACACAAAGAACCCATCCCAGATCCCGCTTGGTATTATGAAGCTTGCTGTCCTCGTCGCAGCATGGATCACTGTCTTATCTGCTTCCCTGTTTGAAGTCGCCGCTTACCCACATGGAAGGCACCACAGACATCATTTTTCTGGGTGCGCTGGCTACCGTCCTTCACCATTCTGTGCCCTGACATGGCTGGCTTTATTTTTAACAGTCACGATGTTCAAGCTAGATACGACCCATTAGACAGAATCAGAAGAAGTGATGCTGATATTGAACGACGAGCTAAAGTGTCTTATCCCAGATTCGCAATATCATAATCTTCAGTCTTTCACATATCATATAATTATTCGCCATCTCTTCTCCTGGTTTTGGATTGGTTGGGACAGATATCATGGTAAGAATGGTATCGACGCAAGGACCGCGAATTTGTTCGGGACAATCGCTGATTTGATCGAGGAAGTTTGAAAAGGGGATAACAAAGAAGTGGATCTCATATGGACGACAGTACATCTGGGGTGCAATCCAGATGTAGCACCCTTCATGGGTATTATAAGCTTCAAGGACGAACGGACATCGGATGAGACCCTCGAAATGCGTGTACTCGAACCCTGAACGACACTTATGCCCAGACACTCTCATCTCTTCCTGTCATCATCAAAAAGGTCATGGGACACTCCATATTTCGAAGCAAAGCTCGGATATTCTATCTTCTTGCTCCGTGGCGACCTATTTTCATTCAATGAACGGCTTCGCCATTGTGGAGTAGCGCGCTCGGGGTGGTCGGGTGAGATTACTTGGACTGAAGAGGTTGTGAAAGCTAGAGGAACGCAGGCGAGCACCCCTTGAGGGTGTCGATGAGAGTTTCGAAAAGTGTCTGACGCTCATAAGCGCTCTTTAATTTCCAGGACTGCATGAATTGCGGACAGTTGCAAACCAATCTCCAGTTAAGTCCTATTTGTCTGAATCAACTGATGAAATCGTTCTCCATTTTACACTTTTGAAATGAAAAAGGAGATAAAACTTGGCCACCTGCCCGTAGCATATGATGATTTCAGAAAGTTCAGTCACTTCAGTGATATCTTCGTTGTGGTTTATGTCTAATAGGGAGCGAACTGTATACCTTCTATTTCAGATTCCCCTTATATCAAGGTCCAACATATCACATAAGTTAACCGAGACTAGGTGCAACAGGGCTTGAATACCAAATTCGTTTTATGCGGAGATAGCCAGGAACAAGAGTCCCCACACACGAACTTCGATGGTAGGCCGTTCCGATGCGCGAGTGCTTCTGACTCAACAGTCTCGCCCCTATTCTGCAAAAATACCATGCATCAAATCTTGTACGTACCTATGTGGGGGACTTTCACTACTTATACATGTACTCGGGGCGCTCGGGGGTAACTATAAATCTGTACAACGCGAGGGGTACCCACGATACAAATCGGGCACACAGTCGATTTAGAAAGGGAACCGGTGTTACGCCGTTACGGTGTCCTCGTCCTAACTATTAATAGGAAATGCCTCGGGGCCCTTTTGCCTTTCTGGGAACACCCATTGACCTTTGATGAAAACACTGGCAGCATCACTCCGATGGAAGGCTATCTTCACTTTTGTATTCTCGATGGCAATTTCCTGGTGCATAGTGTAAAACATCAGTACAATTCCTAACCCTGGTACTCATTCTTTCAACAGGAACCTTTCTTTGTTGCCAATTTGATGAGAGGTAGCAGGAAATGGTCATCGGTGGAGGTTGTAATGAATTCATTTTTGAGCATCAAACACAAGTATTCATATTCCGAGGCCTTTAGGCTCAGGTTCTTTTCCCCCGCGCCAGTGCATTTCGTCCGTTTGGACCCCCACGTGCCTCGTTTCTCCACTCACGTGCATCAGACAATCGTTTCGTTGATGCTCTCGTTCCTCCTCGAACTGACATCGCGTTACACCTCACATTAAATTCCACTATTCTACGCTTGTCCATGTACCTTACCCCCTTTCCCCACCACTCTCAATTCCGCTAACACGTCAATAACCTTGCCTCAGCATAGGATCATCAGGAGGCGTAAAGGGCCTCGGATGTTGCCGCACGCAGCGTCGGTCCCGTTTAGCATGTATATAGATATATATATGTATTCTTCCATATGAACTGAATAATGTGATTTCTGAGAATTATTGCTCATCAATAGCAATCACATTATGTTTTGTTTGATGTTCGATACTCGATTGAATCGAAAAACAGCTTCAAATGTGTCAATGCTTCGAACCTTCTGATCATGATTAATCCTATCTAAGTAAACTCATCTTCACTGGTAATATATCTCAAAAAGTTGATCCAGAAACCTACTCAAAAGGGCCTTGTACGATGCCAGGACTGCATCGCGGGTAATGGCCCTCATCCAAGTAACACATCTATCTATGAGAAGAGAACTTTGGTCATGGGTTATCCAAACCATTGAGGAAAGAATGAAGGTAACATCGTCCTTGAATGCAACGCTCTGATGCCGAAAGTCAACAGGCTGTATATACGTCCAGGTCTATCCATCAAGCCTCTTTGGTAGTGTACCTTCCCACACACCTGCCAGCCTTCACTCGCTCCATAACCTCGATGCGTGCTGATGTTTTGAAGCTGTGAAGTGGCTATTTGATGAATTTTAAGAAGCTCTCGTCCTTTTTAATTTTGACAATTATAGAGAAACCATGTTCTATTCAATCCCTCATTAGTATCGATCACAAGTTGGGGTCATGTCATACTTGCAGTGGCAAGGTCAAGCATCGAAAACAGTCATTCCTATGCAAAGAATTAGTGGGGTCGAGGGTAGAAATTCGCAGTCCTTCTTAGTCAAACGTCTCTATGAATAGCACATCGTCGGTTTCTTCCAATATTCAAGGTCTGGCAGGTCACCTCCTCGTTTCGGCAACTGCCGCTGACCATTAGCGCCGAGATAATCCCAAGTTTGTCCTGGGAAAGAACCTCCGGAAAGGCGGTTGGAGGTGGAGCGACGACGATGACACCGCTCCCAGCCAGTATCCCTACCATCATGTTCATTTCACCTGTGTTACCA
The DNA here is from genome assembly GCA_015501605.1 of Panaeolus papilionaceus. Taxonomy (NCBI): domain Eukaryota; kingdom Fungi; phylum Basidiomycota; class Agaricomycetes; order Agaricales; genus Panaeolus; species Panaeolus papilionaceus. Next base: position 502,433 of record JADNRZ010000012.1, on the reverse strand, counting down.
CTTACTTCCGAGTCCAGTTCAAAACTGGTCGCACAATCAATGAAACAGGTATAGGTGCGTACCTATGACGGATGATACCAGCGGCTCGAGCAGCACTTAGCAAGAGTTAAGAAATTCTGTACACGTCTTTTATCATGGTTCAAGTTAAAATAGTTGAGATTTAAGGGTGTAAAACCTCGCACATTGTGTCATTACAGCTCCAGAAACCAGCCTGCTTTCAATCCACTGCAATTTCGATCACTGTTTCAACAATGCAATTCACCACCACTTTTCTTGCCACCGTTTGAGGTGCCTCCGTCGACTTCTATACCACCCGTGAGGGAACCTGCAACGGCGGGGCCAGTCAACAATACCGAAACATTGGATGCAACAGCTGTGTCGATCCCCCCGGTGGTATGTCAAGTCTCATGTTTCCATCGTCGTTGCGCCACACGTATTCGTGTATTATGCAGACTGGTGGGACGTCCAAGTCTTCGACATTGGCGGTGACATTCGCATCAACGTCCACAACCAGGACAATTGTACCCCTTCGTCTCAGGTTGGCCAGTGATAGGGAGGTATCTGTGCCGCTGCTGGTGGGACTATGTTGTGCTCATTTTGGGTTACTTACCCTGGAGACCGTGTGTAGGTATTGCTTTATGTCTTGTAGTTTAAGCTCTAGATGCTCACTCCAATGATCCAGGAAGAGTCACGATGAATAAATAAAATAAAGAAATAGGCGGCGCGGGGCGACCCATTAGAGTCCTCCCCACCGAAAATGAAATTAACCCATAGCCGAAATCACGCAGGTCTACTCGACATAGCAATTGTCTGAGGTGTTCCAAGGTCACTGCCACCTAGAGCACGGACCCGTAACTGCTCGAATCCATACGGATTTCTGGGCAGGGGCACCTCAGAACATAATAATAGGTAGCCGTCCGCAAAGACCTGCTACTGAACATTCTGGTAAGCTTATACTGCCGCGTTATCTCCCCTTTCATTGACACGGGGTTTTAATTGGATAAAAAATTCTATGTCGAATAGTGCGACAGCAGCCGCTGATGCTGATAAGGTTACTGTCATCCAACTGGATTAGGCAAAGGATTCCATAGTAGTCGTTTCGTCGTTTTAAATCAGTCCTAGTGTCAAACGCTCCTTATGGAAGTTCATATAAATATATGTATGTTGACAATATGCCTTTTTCTCATTCTTGACTACATCGAACGCATACTCAGCAGTCTGCCGGTCTTTAGTGATTCCGTCTGCTTCTCAGGATAGGCGCTGTTGCGATCATCTCTGCTTCGAAGCTTACATCAGTCAGTTCGCCTTGCATCTATGCATGTCATGTATTCCAATGTGAAATCACGATACATAACTAAGTACTATAAAAGTCACAAACTACAGCGTCATTGATCTCATTACGTATTTGATATCAATAGTTGATTTCTTGCCTTGCTCAAAGGAAAACAAGAGCATCGAAGATCAATGAGTGGACAACATGGGCCTTGTCTGCATCGGACGTAAGATCGAGGAACCGTAGCCCGCAGCTGCACGGTTATTGTCATACCACTGCACAGCCTGGGACTTGGAGATAATCTCGTTCTGGTTATGGACTGTGATGTGGTCGTAGGACTCGAATGTCTACGAACGTCACACTCGACCAGTCTTTTTGGTATAAGGACATTGTGTACACGTTGGTTATTCAATATCTGCATATGATTGTGCCAGCTGCCACATACTGTAGCACCTCGCCTGCTTAGTCCGCCGTGAATCACTGATTAAAAATTTCCTAACCCCAGTCTTCTCCGCACACAAGGTCGTTCAAATCTTGAGATGTATGACGAGGGAGAAGCTATAAATTATATTTAAGGAGTGTGTTAATGACTACAATATGCACACATTTGTTCTAAGCTTGGATTAGGAATGAAAGTATGGACTTGATGTTTATGGGTTGAAAAAGTGGGGTACAAGTGTTATCGATAGTATGTCAATGGGGTGGAAATTGGTGTAAAGCAGATGAAAACAACATTGATAGCTACGAGACAGAAGTTTTACCGGATGGTAGTATGAGAGCTTCGACGAGGGATCGGGTTGGGAAAACGGCTTAGGGAATCTGAGTCTGTGATGGGTAAATTCGACGAATTGTTCGACTGGCGTTCTCTTGCATGAAGTATGAGGCGGGAGCCCAAGATGGTAAGTGCTGTAGCCACAAGTCTGCCCGTGTCGTGTTAACATTACTATGTGCGTCGAATAATAGGCAAAGCGAAACTTACGGAATGTATAACGTCCGAATGGGACCTTCGAACCGAATGACGACGGTCATCCCTGATATCAGTACAACTGGTGTTGAACGATGAGTTGTAGTGAATGGCGAACAAACATTGGTCACTTACAAAAGATGCTGCGGAAGATGTTAGTGTCAGCCGGTAGGTAGATACGCAGAAGAAATGAGGGTAGACATACAGAAAAGCCGTGCACGTTCCGTCGTCCCAGAACGCTCTTGATGCTGACCAGATATCCAGGGCGTTGTCTTCGTACAAAATACTCAGATTTACATGTGTTTTTATGGCAAATAAGACAAGCAGAACTCCTGTCACCACTAGAGGGGACAACCTGCACGGAACGTTGACTCAGTAATAAGGGAGAATAATTTCAAACGGTGACGCACCACCAGAGCACAAGCCAACTCTTCGTCAAAGGGGGGTGTGCCAAGCAGCCGTATATTGACGCTCTAGAGGGTGATAGGTAGGCCTCACTGACCATCCAGTTAGCGCTATTAGTGATAGCAACCATACTGGCCTGGCGGGGAGATCAGCACAAATGCCGAGGTTATGTAAACCGAAGTCAAGATACGAACCATGCAAGACGCTAGTGGACAATTCAGACAACCGCACAATTATACAAGCCATGAAATACTCAAGACGGCTCAACGTACCTGATAGTAAGAGAGAGAGACTGAATAGCACTGGAGTATATGTGTGAGCACTGAATCGCTAGGATACAAAGCAAGTAGAGCTTACCTCGATCGTTGCGATCATATAGGTTGTACAGCTGGCTAACGAGGACTCCATTTATAATGACCGCGAGGAGTGTTGTCCCACCACTGATGGCATGAAATAAGCGCTAGATCATAAACAGCACCTGCGGACAAGTACTCACAAGACAAAATTAAACCAAAACCATTTTTTACACCTAAAAATAGGTTAATAAAACCCTTCAGCGGGAACCATGGTTGAACGGGCAACCTGGGAGTTCGATACTCACAGCTAAATTACAACGCCACACAAACCATCAGTTCGGAGCATACTCTCGAATGAGATATGGACGAAGTGGACTTACCGAAAGGGAAGTTTGAAGTCGAGTATGAACTGTTGTGTGGTTACGCAGTCAGTTAACCCGATTAATGGTGATCAAAACGCAAAACGAACCGGCACAATTCATACTACAGAGCAGCCAAGTGAGGTCAGGAAATATCACAAACAGGATCCGAGGTTAAGGACTCACAATATCACGAACGCCCCATGATATCTCGCCAAAAGATAGAGCACCTTAGATCCAGACCATTTCGCTCTTCAACACCAAGAATCATCAGATGCAGCTCTCCTATCCGCGGCTGATCATAGCCTACCTCCAAATGTGAGTCACCTGGTGATTGGTGGAAAGGGTAAGATCACGGCGCTCAAGATGTTTGACAGAAAGAGCCCATACCTCTCGGGGAAGCACTGCACATATGTCGAAGCAGATTAAAGCAGTTGCGGACACTGGTTGAACAGAAACACCACGAGTTGGCTCGAAGAGTCGAAGGAGAACTGGGAACCATACTCACCAAATGCGTAGGACACCGCTCTGCTGTCTTCTGCTGCTTTAATCAAGGCATTTGCATCCATACAAGGGCGAAATGGTAGGGGACAGAGTGAGAGCGGGTGGAAACCTTTACAACTCGCGGATCCAGCCTTTTATTGAGTACTTGACAACAGACAGGCCGCCCGTCTAGGGTCTTGCAATTGAAAGATATAGATCCTCTCAATTGAAATTGGTTAGGAGCATTCAACAATCGGTGAGGGAAGATGAGGAAAAGGAAGGGCAAACGGAGGTGTGGGACGAGCTCCTGCCGCCATTATGTATGTTTTTGCATGAAACGGAGGTTGTAACCGGGAAGGGTGTATGGAGGTCAAAAATCCAATATCATAGACCCTGCATGTGGCGCGAATTGATGATGGAGCGTTCCATTCGCCGAAAGCGTCCCGGACCGTCCACTCAAGATGCTTCAAAACTGGATGCTTGACTCGAATATGAATACCGCCAAGCCAAGCCGGTATCCTATTCCCCTAAACTTTATTCAACCTTCAACCACATCCTCATCGTCTTTGAGGTTGTACTTTGTTCTCTTTCCATCTTATCCAAACCAGAAAGGAATGGTTCCCCGCAACGCTTGCTCCACTTCAATTGAAACAATTGAACATCACTTGTCAGGTTCCAAACAGATTTCTAAATGAAATGTCCACCGTCACCGAGAGAAATGATGATGAAATTATGTACTTTACCATGGAGGATTTGAAAATTCCCCGGCGAGCTTGGCGAGAGTTGGAGAAACCATCCATCAAAGTGCGATCCTTGTACGGATTATTATTGGCTCGTTGTTGCCAATCACTATCTTAATTTCGATATGCGAGATTGTGCGTTGATGAACTGTGTGTAAAGGTTGCGAGAGGCTGCGGTTCCGAATTCAACAAGGGCCCGACTCTGCTGGAATGTCGAGTTGCATGTCGTCGCCCGTCCGGGGTAAAATGACCGAAAAAGTAGCCACAAAGACACGTCAGCTTGGGTGTTTGACCCATCGCCAACCATACACACCTCAATCCTCATCAGTTCCCGTGCATCACATAGAAGAGAATCCACAGCTGCTGAGGCCATTTTGGGCGCTTAACAGCTAACTATCGGTGGCCCCCAGGTGGAATTAGAAGGTCTGACGAGGCTAACTATCGGCTAGAGAATGTGGTGTCGTCAACAGGCAGTTCAAGCTTATTCGTTTCAGAAAGTCAGGGAGGCATAGATAGGGGTATCCACCACAAGAGGAAAGTCCAATGACCTCAACCACACTTCAGCTTTACAGAAACATATACCTGATGGATATGTGAAATACTGTTTCTACCTGTATAATTACTTGATCCACACGGGTACTGTAGTATCTGGCGGGCAATAATTGTGCGCCGCTGTCGCGGCGGCGGTGGTAACTGGTTGAAAGGTCACAATTCCACGAGAAGGAGTCCCTGATCGCTCTATTGGCAGTTGATTTTTTCTTCTGTGAGAGTCTACAGTCGTTTGCATAATTAATTGCCCCATCCGAACTTTTTCGAAATCTTTGTTTGTTTGGCCGAAAAAGGGTCGATAAGACCCATCCACCCTCAGTTCAGCACAATGATGTACGAATACTATCTATCCCTTATATCCCATGACACCTAAAGGACATCATATGACAATTGAGATGCGTAAAAACATTGTAAGGTGGTAAAATATTGATGGAAAAAGCACAGAAGAGTATGCTGAACAGCCTGAACTTGCTCAGTGCTATTCTTTGATGCTAAATGTTGAATTTTAAGTTGTGGATACCATTTTATTAAAGATTTATAAGTAATTACTAGTCTCAAGTTGTTTCATAGTCAAATTCCTTGCAACGAATCATTAATCTGTGTGCAATGCGTGCAATACCAACGCAACAGGCCTCAATTTCTCGCATTTTTGACTGCCGGTCCCCCCGGCCCACTGATGTGGGGATAAATATCAAACGTGAACAAATAGGATTCCAAAAAATGATGGGGCAATTAATTATGCAAACGACTGTAAGTACAAAGGAAGAGGTTGAACTGGCAGCTGCCCTGTCATTGTTGAAATCTGGAGCGGGACGGACAACCCGAACGGAACCGGAGGATTACTACAGATTGACCCTTCTGCCTCAAATTGCTTGCTCAAGCCCGCCCTCAGTCTTTAACATTTTGAATTGGCTGCTAGCAAAACCATTTTGGATAACGAGCATCACACTGAAAGGTGAGTTGCAAAATGTATTGACAATAATAATGTACGAAATCTTCGAGACAGGTACGTTCTATGACCGCTAGCGGAGAGGAGTAGAACATCCCACACGACGCATCAAGAGTAGTGGGATGGACGAAAAATGACGGGCTAGCCAGAATCTTGTATATATGTAGTTATAAGTTTAATGGATACAATCAATGCAGGATGAGTGAGAGAGACAGGAGAGAGATGAGACGGGCACTAGTCCCTATGGATAAAAGAAAAAACAAGAAAAAATAGAGCAGCCAGGCGGATTGCATACAAGATGCATAGGGGAGACTTTACAGATGTGGTTGAGAGCATGCGTGTAATTGGTAATGAGAATGAGGTCGTGAGTGTAAAATGCAAACGTAGCTGCGGGTTGGACGGAGGGATGGGGTGATGATAAAAACTACGGGATCAATGAGGCTATACAGATGTTGCAAACATCTATAGGTCAAGCTCGTCGCAGAATGGCAGGTCATCATCATCATCGCCACCAGCTGCTGCGGATGTAGCGGCAGGGGCAGCGGATGATGGGGCAGCGGCCTTGGTAGGAGCCGGTGTGTTGACAGGGACGGACGATGCAACGGAGCTCACGGGAGTATCATCACCGTCGTCGTCGCAATCATCATCATCATCATCTCCTCCGTTGGATGGGGTAGGGGTGTTAGCGGGTGAGTCGTCATCATCGTCGTTACAATCGTCGTCGTCATCATTGGCCGCAGGAGGAGCGGGAGCAGGAGCAGGAGCATTGTTCACAGGACTCTCCGTAGCGGCTGGAACGGCCGGGGTGGTTGAGTCTGGGAGAACAGTGGTGACAGGGGCAGGGGGCTGGTTGGACTGAGCAGGAGGGCCAGATACAGGTACAACGACACCCGTAGCAGGAATAGGAGGTACCTGAACAGTTTTTGCAACACAAAGTACCTACGGGAGGAAATTTATGATTAGAACGGAGAAAATTCATCGGTCAGAAAACGATTCAAGTTGAACTTGCCTCGCCAATGTAAAGGTTATCGCACTCCTCGGTAAGTTGGGGGTTATTCAGGTGAAGAATTGTGCTGTTGAATCCACCAGCGCTAGCGATACCCTCGCAACTGTCATCAGCGATGACAGTGTACGTTTCGGTGCAATCTTCTCCAGCTGTTCCAAGGCAAAGCTCCTGACCTGGCATCAGGTTAGTGCAGTCGGAGTTAATCGCAGGCGAGTTGACAGCTGCAAGTTGGAACCTAAAATTATCAAGATATATTTTTCAGGCACCTTTAGCTATGCAACGAAAAACCACCGTACGTTGAAACCTTCTGCTCATTTGATATCTTGTCACAGTAATCTCCTGCCTTTACAGTGTATGATCTGCTGCAAGATGCCGCGGCAGCCCATGAAGCTGTCCGATAATATTTAGCCTGACCATTCGGATGTGATACAGACAATTTTACATACACGAAACGGATCCAGCGACGATGGCGATGGCAAAGAGTTTAGAAAACATCGTGTCGAATGATAGATAGCTGACTGAATAAAGAATGTTGTTGCAAAAGAAGGATTTAGTCTGGAAAGCTAGATACTGTTGAAGACGACGGCGAGGAAGGGGAAAGGGGAAGGAGGAGGAGGGAAGGTGGTGGTGAAGAAGGAAGAAAATGAACCAAATCAACCGTCCAGTACGTACTTAACACCCACGGTGTTTCTCTGTCCATTGTCCTTGGCATAATTTCCTTTTTAGGTTCAATGGAAACTCGACCATTTAGTTGTCAGGGCGACCTTACAATAAAACCTCCCTCGCTGATGGTCAAGCCCCTGAATTGCCTACGATCGTATCTTATCCAGGCGACTTCAAATACGAAAAAAGCTTATATTATTCTGAAAAAAGACCATTCCATCGAGCGCAAAAAAATAATGGCCCTCCGAAAAGCGGCGAAGAATCAGTGAGCCTATCGGAACTCTGACATCCGACTCATCCCCAATGCCGACTTGGCATTTATCCGGCCAAAGATTACTGCCTGGCATCGGTAGGGCGAAAATGTCAGCAACCAACTCCAATTCCTCGTCCACAGCTCTCCCTGCACCCACATGGATGCTGCACCGTCCAAAGGCCACGTTCTTGCTTGTCAAAACTAAAGCATTCATTAATCAGTGGAAACATGCGAAAATTTTAAAAGGAATTTTGGAAATGCGCAGGTAATTTGAATTTGTGTGCAAGCTGTTTGGTTTGCTAATAATTTGTCGTAGATCACAGCCAAATCTCAGCAGCATCGACTGTCTGGCTGCATCATGAAAGTCGTCGTGCATCATAAATCAAGAAGTTTAGATGTCTTTAGAGTTTTGCACCTTCGTTAGGGGGACAGCTATGCTTTTGAAACAACCAAATAAAAGAAGCAAGAATAAAGTATGTTCTCCAACCTCAGCCGTTTCCAGATATCACCTCCACACATTGCTCATGCAATTCATCTACCATCCGTTTTTGTATGCCCCGGATCTCTAAAATGAACACCAACAACCCCCCTCACATAAGCCAAGCTTATCAGAAGACGTTTCGAACGGTGTTGTCACCTTTACTTTCTTAATAGGTCGGATAGCCTCAAGGCGCTGCGCACTCTGAAAGACATATCCGTTTCCTGCGTAAAGGAGGAAGCTTCCAAATGCGTGGCTTGTCTATATGGAAGGGGACTTTCCAGCTGGAGTGTGCACGCACCGAAGACAGCAAAGGCCAACCACCCATCTCCAAAGACGCCAGAACCAAGAGGAGGGGGTCAGGGGTGGATGTACCGCCACGGATCATCGTATCCTCAGCTGTGACTCTGCACGCCAACTTCTGCATCTTAGCGCTGAAAAAGTATATTGCCCCAGGGTCTTTCCAGGGCCCGAATACGAGTCCGGACAGTGTGAGGTGATGTGGAGAGCTTCAATTGAGGTGGAGTGCATTCCATTCAATAGGATCGACACTTTTTACGTGTTGTCATCCCCGAAGCATGAATAAATGAGGTCCTTCGCTCCTCATGGACTTGAGCACACAACCTTGCATATAGTCTCGAAATACCCATCCCTCGAGTCCTTCTCTAGTCAGTAAGAATTATGCCCTGGTTTGTACTGCACCTCGGATAAGCTGGGAAAGGCATGAGAAGCAGTCGCGCCGACTGGAATCCTTCGAACTAAATCGACATGTCTCTAGCCGAGAGCCCTATTCTTCTGACAGAGAGTACGTTTTAGGGATTTACATGCTCTGTGATATGATTCAGGAATTGGGCGGAAGCCCTTCGTCCAATTCGACTCGGTCATGATTTATCTGGTGCGAAACGGACTGCGCGTGTTTGTTTTGGGCTGCTCCATACATGCACTCCCTTGTCCAGAGATTCCGCTTTAATGTCTCTGGGAAATTCGACCCTCATCACAAGATCAATGATCGCCACGAACAATCCTTCGGATTCGTTCTGAAGGAAAATTCGATGTGTGTGCCAATAAGTTGGACAGCTAGCGTCGCGGGTGGGCGTCGAAGGAGTGCACTGAGAGTCCAAATAATCATGGTTGACTGAATATTACATGGGCAAGTATTTTTTCTCAGTCAGCTCACTGTTATAATTAGTTCAGGTTCTCCTTGTTATGTAAATTTCCCTCCGTCTCCATCCCAAGTCTGCATTTTGGCATGATTCATCACAGCAGGAGGTGACACTTCCACGCTCTCGCGCGCAGCACACCCAAACCCTGACAAACATCGGCGTCGAACAGAACGCCATAGGCAAAGCAAAACTCCTTCCTAAAGGCGCCGTGTGTACATGTTCATGCTGGATAAGCTTATATTGTGGCGCTCACGAAGCTACGCTCCAAAGAACAGATTTACTAATGGGAACTTCGTAACGGCTTTGATGCTCGCCATAATTTCTCTTGCAAAGACAGGCTTTGATTATCTCAACGCTTCCCTGACTGACTCCGAGTCGCGAGAAGGTTATGGTAGCGCCACACAAGCTCCAGTATCAATGAGAAAAATTCACATGGCGGCCACCCAATACCAACAACCCGTCACCCAGCGTCCCTGCATCTGTACATCTCAAGACCCCTTAAAGACAAAAGAAGACTTCGACTCGAGGACTCCCTTTCCACGGGTTCACCCACGATTCTCCTTCCTTCGTCCATGCTAGTTCATCGGTGTTGAGTACATCACACCGCCCATTCACCTCTAATTCGTTTTCCGTCTGGGCCTCTTCATGTCACTTGAGCTTGTCTTTGCTCAGAAGCAGGATCTGCAACACCGAATATCACACTCCTTATACTCAAGAACTTGTTCGGCTGCGCATTTGTTTGGAATTAGAGGCTTAAGCTGAGGAGTGAATTGAGGATGGATCTCGACAATGTGGTTTATCAGAACCAGGCGTCTAGCTACATTATGGGTAAGTAGATCAATTTAACCCTGGTCTACATCCGTCGTCCTAAGTATATGTACACTTAAACGCTTATTCGGATACCCAGTATCTGCTTTGACGGTAATTGCTTATGACGTCCTGAGAGTCTTTCCTCGAGAGGTGCGTGCGCGTTGAGCACGTTGCAAAGTACAACCCTGATCCACGATGTCATTTTCTTCAACCTTTTAGGTCACATCTATCTGGCCGTAGGTCTATCATTGGAGATTCTGATGTTATACATATGTCCTAAAGAAAGCTGCCCCTCTTAATTTCAGTCAACCATGGGGCTGGCCAAAGCTCACATATTTTTTTACCCGATACTTTGGCTTTATGGTTGTGTTGTGAGTATCTCTCTCCCCATCACATCGAGCCGGAGCGCTTATTCTCCCATCAAAGCATCGAAAATCTGGGTATGCTTAACTACTCTCTACGCTCAAACATAAATTTAAAGGCTTTCCGCAGTATTTCTGCACTTCCGCCCTTCAGCCACAGTAAGTCCCAGGAAGCCGTTTTATCTGCACTAGTTTACTTATGTGACAACCGGAATTTGTTCGATAGGCGTGAGTCAAGATAGCGACTCGATTGGTGATGTATTTGTTGAATTCTTCGTTCTTATACAGTTGCCGGGTCTTCGTATGGTGGCACTTCACGTTGTGAGTTCTCTAAACGACCTATTTGCATGAATCCTCGCTTAACAAGGTGGTACAGTGGTGGACCCCCGTTCATTTCGATAGTGGTCAACTTGATATTGCTGATGAGAATCTATGCCCTATATGAGCACAGTCGGCGGGGTAAGCGACCTGGTTCGTTTCAAAAAGCAAGAAACTGATCAAATTCTTGCTTCGAATATTTAGTCTTAATTTTTCTTGTCTCACTTCTTCTGGGTACGTTCATCCCAACCTCAGGCTCTAATGAGCTTACGCCGAGCTTTTTTTCGTGACTATAGTTCAGATATCTGTATGTACAATATCATATCTCGATGTTTGCGAGGTCTGATTTTTGAGCCGACATATAGTGCCACATTGCCGTCATCGTGACTATTCTTCCTGCTGTTCGCAGTGGAGAATTGATCGCAGCTCCGAGTATGCAATACCTGGGCTGTCCGATAATGATCCCTGGTATGCGTTCGACGTTGCTTGCGTGGTGCGTTGATAAATGCTGTTTCATATATGATTATCGCTTATAATGACTACGACCATTAGGATACCAGGAATGATGGTTGCAGGTACGTTCGAAGGGATCTTTGGTTTCTTTTCACCGCTCAACTTCGAGATGTCAGTGATCCTTTTCGGCATGATGATTATCAGATGCCCGCTCATCACATTATGGCGAAAGCGAAAGCCAACGGACATCGTTTCACCACTATATAAAGTGTTTTGCTTCGGTGGCTCATACTCATTCTTAACGTGAGGCTCTTTTTCTGTCGAATACTATAGCCAAGCTTACCACTATATCATGTCCACTAGCATCACAGGTACACTTGTTTTCTGATGGTACTTCACCTGGAGTCTGACAATCTGGTTTCATAGCGTCCACTATCGTTGCAACCACCCTGAGCCTCACCATACCAGAGAGTCCGTTTGTCGCCGCTTCGAAGCCGTATGTCCCATTCAAACTGCCCTATTGTGTTACACCCAACACTTACATATCTCGTAGATGGATGGTTGCCATTCTTTCCATTTCGGTGGGTGTCCCAGACCTTCGAAGGGCTGGGTGATTTACTCATTGCACTGTCTTTGTCTTAGGGCTCACGACTTATATTACACCTTCGCGAGATCGTGAATGACGCTATTTCAACAACAGTGGTTGACCTCGGAACGATGCGGTTTGCTGATGCTAACCCAGATCAATTCATCACGACATATATAATTGGTCTTGGGAGTACTTTCTAAGCTGTGACATTCGCTAGATTCAGATAGAGGTCCGGGTCTCAGACCTATCATAATTTAATCTTATCCAACCGTACATTGTACCACAAGTTGCACCCACATTTCTCAAAATAAACCGAAGCCTGCTTCTGTAAATTATAATTTAAACAGATGGGTATTGTTATACCGAACCCCGGTCCCTATAGACGGGATTTTTGGCATGTAACCGATGAAGAGACATACTTACGAAGATAGTTCCAAAACTTAGTGGCAGTGGATGCAATTCTTCTGATGACGCTCACGCTGCCAGTGATAATTGACAGCGCTTCCGCAATTTGCCCCAACAATGTCCCAAAGTTGTCCACATGTGGGTGCCTTAGTTATGTAATGTCGCAACTCTAACCTGTTTTATCATGTTGGGCTCCCCGCGGGTTGTTGGTTCAAATTCTTCCTCGCCCACATCAGTTAAACCAGGACTGGTTGCACGTTGAGCACCTGCTCCCCCTCCCATGTGTTGGGTATGAGCAATCTAAACGATCTTCGTATCTGCGGTCCTGCTATAGAGGAGATTGCGCTGAGCCTGTTCAGCAGAAAATGGGGATCAAGTGCGTGCTCTCTTGGAACGAGGCCCGAAATTTCGGCTAATTCTGGACAGTTGCTTCGTTGGTTCTGGTGGTCTGGGACTATGGTTTAACTCTGGGGGATGAGGCATCATATATCTGGAGGTCAGTAAACGTCGTTTATCTTGAATTAGAGGCCTTATTCAACTGATCAACTTTAACAGACGTCCATTTAATACGGTCAAGGCCACATATCTCTTTTCGCGTTACGTGGGTCTTGTTGTACAAGCGTAAGCTCACGACCGCCTTGGTATTGTTGATGAGAAGCTTATCAGATCTGAGCAGCATCAATCTGTATTTCGTACTTGGTCCCTTATTCACCGGTATCCCAATCGAAGATCAACGCATCTGCCGAAGATGGTTTGGGTCTCTGCTAGCTGTTGCCTCGTCGCTATTGCAATGTCTCGCTTTCGTATTGTTGCTACGAAGTAAGCTTTTCGAATGGTATCGATATTGTGTCCAGGCTAAACCTTTCTCAGTATACGCGTTGTACGAACAGGAGAGAAGAATTGCATTCATTCTTGTTGGTCTATTTATGACTCTCCTCATTGGACAAGCTATTATGGGACCACTTGTAATCACCAATGTTTCTTTTAACTGTATATGTGACACCACCAACATCTACCCCCCTGTTGTTTTCGTATGGTTCGTCCGTTTTTTCACGACAAGCGTCGGGGAACAAAACGAACTTAATGTGTCGATAATTTTGCAGTATTATTGTATGGGTTGTTCACTTAGCGATTGGGGCGCTTCTGTTAGGCAAACGAGGCCTTCATTCTTTGGGAATCCGCGTTGTGAAAATTGTGAATAGAGACGGTGCCTTGATTCTGGGACTGGTTTGCGGTATGTGCCAGGCTCCCGGGCAATATAATGCCACAAGCTAACTTTCGATTTTAGCCATCTTTGCTTTTTTAGTCCCCTACTCTACAGTAAGAGGGAGCTATCAAGCTCACGTTGTCATGACTTTTCCTATGGCCCTCGTATCTGTTGCGGTTTGTCATTTTTTTCCGAAGAACAATGCATGTCAGTTGACTACCCACCCTACAGTGCTGCAGAGCTGTTCTGAATCTCCTTACCATAAACGCTGACGAAGCTGCTCAGGAGCATAGCAACGAAACTTTCGTGCTCACCGTTCCTTCCTTAACCAGCGGGAATACCTCGATGTCATAGCAGACGTGATGGTTCTCCTGCGACGAGAGGGGTTACTCCTCGGCAGGCGGCCGTTCCCGGGAATCCCAGTTTACTTTGGCCCATAGCTTCACCCTGATGTTTGCGTCAGGGTCCGTGGATACTTCCAAGGATATAGGTCCGAGTCGACAGCAAGTCGACAGGGTGTATAGCAACACCAGCGGAAGGACAATAGTACACCATGCCGCTGCGCATCCTGTATGTTCAGATAGGTACTTACCACACGAAAAGGTGAATCCTTAAGTGCGTTAATTCTAATCGTAGCTGTATTGTAATCTACTGTATTAAATACACATTTCAGCTGGATGCAAGTTCTGCGCATTTCAAGATATTGAGCATCTTGTCACAGACCCAACACAGGCCTAACATATAGGCCCTTTTGTGGCCGAGTGTAATATTGAGTTTCAAATGCGTTCCTGATCACTGATCAGCTCGGAAGATGTGCGCTCTATCATATTGCGAATTTAAATCCCCAGTGGGCGCCACGCCATCAGTCCCTATGCCCTTTTCTCCAGCAAAAACCAACGAAGCACGGCGACATTCCTCTCTCAATTCCTACATGGTTCAAATATGCGAAACCTTCTTGGATGCCTACCTATCCTGGAGGAACGTTTAGCATTTGGTCTTTTACATAGAACATGGATAACCAGTATGTTCAGTCCTATCACAAGCGCTGACTGACCTTCAAATTGATACTGACATCTGCTGGTTTTCTATGCATAGGTGCCTCGCTGGTCATACTCGTCTGGGACTACTTCCTTTGCTTGGATAATGAACTTGGGTATATATGGAGGCAAGCCTTGGTTCGAATTGAAGAGTGCTTTTCGCCAATCTTCGCCCATGTTTGATATACAGGCGTCCGTTTACTTTGTCAAGGGGCTATATACCGCTTATTGTGCAGTCGTATGTCCAGTTTATCCCTTCATCTATACAAAACAACCCAGTTTACATCACCTTTCGAACAGGATCAACGTATACCTCGTCAACGGGCCGCTTCGGTTCAACATCCCTATCAAAGATCCCCGACCTTGCTTTAGGTGGTGGTACTTTCTCCTGGCATCCCTTACAGTACTCCTTCAGGGCCTAGACTCGCTATTAATGCTCAGAAGTCCGTCATTCATACTCACGAGCTGCCTGTGCTGCCTACCTGCACTGATATAATCTTGCTTTCCAGTTTATGCACATTACAAGAAGGATCGACGAATCGCTGTTCTCTTCATATCGCTGCTTGCTTCCATGGCAATTTGCCGGCGTGTGACGACAGTCATTTTCGTCCGTAACTTTTCATTCAACTGCACATGCGATACTATCAATGTATACTCCCCTATAATATGGTTAGGGTAAGTGAATCGCCAATTATCGTGTATAGTGCGCGCTTACCCCATCACTCTGTGTTGCCTATCTCTGTTTATCAGGGTTGTTATCTGGGTCGTCCAAATATCGATTGGGATGTTGCTTTTCAGCCGGCGAAGTTTGAGGTCCATCAGGAGCCGTGTTGTAAAGATTGTCAATAGGGACGGAGTGATAATTCTTGGGTTGATCTGCGGTACATGTTCAAAAATTTAGTCACTCTTCAATCGCCCTAGGACGAAGAAACATAGCCGTCTTCGCCTTCTTCATCTCCTACTCGACCGTCGAGAGGAATTGCCAAGCCCATATATTTGTCATTGTCCCCAGATCCGTCATCTCGATCGCAGTACGTGATTTTGGCCACATAAACACCAACTGAAATTGAACAGACGCGTTTTAGTGTTGTCGAGTCGTTCTGAATTTACTCACTATCAACATCAACGACGAGTCCGGTGCAGACCCTGAAACATGCATTCTCACCACCCTGACTGTCCTAACAACCACGCCTAGTCTTGACGGAGCAATGAGCGACTTCCATCCTGATCAATTGATCAGTAGGGTTGTCAGCATGGATTGATTGCGTTAAACATTGAGCACATAGCTCAATAATAACTTATCGTCGAAAGTCTCCAAAACTCGAATATCCGGGAAGCAGGTGCAAAGTTAAGGAATAATACGTATATATTCAGGGCTTCTAGCGATCGTCTTGATGGATATAATTTTGATTAGCATTAAAGAACGGAATATATGTACCAATGACCAACGACTAAGAACCAAGTATCACGCTCTATCCTCAGATGCGGACCAGCCAGCCCATGTAGAGAACTTGCATGAATGCCTCGAATAATAGGAACCCAATACGCCTTCTGCGCTGCGCATGAGTGACGGTCGCTGCAGCGTGTGATGGATTGACGCTGGCCGCGTCTGGTAGTACCACAGCACGAAGAGAGCGTAACTAAGCGACTGTCAGTGAGTGTGATTATTAGAAGCTTGACTGGAACTGACCAGGAAGAAACCATTTGCAAGGAAGGTATACGTGAACACAAGAGTCCAAAGGAAACCTTTTAGTCCCAGGAAGGTCGTTGTCAGTGTCAACAAGACGCTACGTATCACGATCAGTGTTTTGGTTAAAATATGGGTCATTGTGCACTCACCCAACGAACTTGTACCCCCCATAGGCCAAGATATCAACAAACTGGGAGGAGCCCTGAATATTCAGGACATAGCACCCAAGCTTCACAAATCCGCAGTCAAGAAGCATCACAATCATTGCCCGCGACGCAGCTTCACCGAGAATCTGGCAATGGAGAGTTGAGCGGAGTTGCAGCTCAGCATGCGAAGAATATACATACTTGAGGGTGGAATTTCCCTTCAATACCAGAAAGCAGTGCAGTGAAGATGATGTATGTGACGACCGCCATCACTGAAATAATTCATATATTAGTGCAGGATACCAACGAAAGCTCAAATAAGTACCTGGGATATAAAGGTCTGGGCTGTTCAAGTCGTCTCTTGGTGGCATGTATTCGCCCTGTGGTGCACGGGGTCGACGCGACCATGGCTTGTGCAGCCAGGGAAACAGCACAAGCTGCATTTTCTTGATCACATACGAATTTGATACATTGAAGTGGTGTTTAATAGACGCTGCGGGTAGGAATGACCCAAACTAGACATACATACAACTTTAAGCATAACGCATCGTAGATGGAAAATTAAAACGCACGTTTTTCTGCACGTAGTCTTGTCCAGCAGCTACTGCACTCTGACCGAGCTGCATACCCAGAGTCGCTGTCGTGTTATCCAGTCCCCATGCACCAAAGTCAGGTGCGTTTTGTGGTGCCTGACGCGGGTTGGACATTGGTGGTTGCTGCATTGGGTGATGATACTGCTGTGGAACCGGGGGTGCATTCGGGAATGGTGAAGTATACGCTGGTACATGGGCAGCATAACCTTGCAGATGAGGTGGTGCATGTGGCTGCGGGTACCCACCTGTCTGCCCCGGGGCCGGTGATGATGAAAACCGTTGGTAACCCTGTGGTGAAGCCGGCGTCGATGGAGGCTCAGGAATGTATGCAGGGTGCGTCGGCACTGGATGGCGCAGCGGTGGTGGCGAGTTATTGTTGGCGTGCGACATGGCTTTGACGACGAGATGGCTTTGGAGAACGCGGTGGACAATGACAGCATTCAACGTGGAAGCTGCAGCTTGACAAACAAACAAGGACAACCAACGCGATACTCCCATTTCGGTCCAGAGTCGGTCCGCTACCCCCGTTGGAACACATTAGGCGCGCAAGATGAAAGCTTTAAATCCTACATAGTAAATGTACATGCAGCAGACATTCTACCCACTTATATTAACTTATCTAATTAAGATTACCCGCTTCCTTTCTACTAAGCAATTCTTGGAGGGGTAGTAACACCTCCTACATCTTTTCGCCGAAACACAGCAATAAGATTCGTCCATGTGTGATCCTCTTGTGTGGTAATATCTCTTCTAGGATAGTATTCATGCTTGATTTGAGATTTGAGACTGTGTTCTTCTCGATTTTCTGTGTGAAAATTTCCCCAAAACGATGCGAGGGCTTGTGTTACCGACCGAATGTTTGAGTAGGCGGGTGAAGGAAGATGGGTCAACACATCGCTTTGCCAAATCGTGTGCTTGAATATTCGATTTCTTTTGTTGCTTCCCTGTATCCCATGGTTCCACTTGTCACCAGACTCCGAGCGGGGGATAACATCGTGTTCGTTTCTTTTGAATGACATATACAGCTCGACAAGACACCACCAAGAGAAAGCCTCGGCATCATGCCTATAGATACGTTCAATTTTTCCTTCCGCTGCTTCATCTGCCAGCAGGTCCAGGGCCATATAAGCTAAAGTTCCAACATTATTTGCAGCCAAGTCAGGATGTAGGGTCTGAGTGCAGATCCTCGCAAGGTCAAAGTCATTTAGAACACCGGCCTTTCGAGATTTGCTCCACATGAGGTTAGCTACGCTAATGTCCAAGTGATGAATGCTTCGGATCCATAGAGCACGGTAGCCTGTTTGAACCGTCAATACTTTCACTGCTGAGCGATCACATAAAGATTTACAGAAAAATATCTGAAGGAAAGCGGCAGCCATTTCCTCTTCTAGAAGAGACGAGATAGGAACCAGTCGCTCCAAGACGAGTATTCGAAATCTTCGGGCCCCCTTCGTGCTAAGACCAAAAAATCGACGAATTGTCTCCGTCGTGCTAGTCGTGAAATGAGGCTCGGAAGCGGACAGAAGCTCTGGGATGTGTCCCTCGATATAATTGCTATCCTTGCCGATCTCATGTGCCGTTTGCAGGATTGTAGCTTCGCTGGTCCTGCACACGTTCGTCCATGAGCACTTAACAACATAATCGTTGTGGGCTACCAAGTCTTTTTTGCTTCGAATGTTTTTTGAAGGGGGACGCTGACTGGCTCCCATCACCCACGTTCCTTTACCAGTCAAAGATTGACTCCGGTGGATAGTGTCCGCAAACGGACAGAAATAGACCAGCTTCGAAGGCTTGCTGTTTGCCTGACCATTGCACCGCATCTTTATGACTTGATAAGGGACACGCAGAGCGCTCATAGAAGAAGTCTTGTTTGGTAGACCATACCCCCAATGCTCTGGCCTGAACCGCTGCAATGTTAGCAGGAGAAGGAGGAAATGTGGAAGGCCATCCAAAAGGTTGAACATGATACTTTGGATTATGCCCTGTTTATCGGTCCACATAACCGATATATGGTGCTCCGAAGATGTAAACCGATGAATGGCAAGCCTTATTAGAGTGGATGCATTCATAGAGTCACCGACGACGATCAAAGAGATGGTATGGGTCATGTCGAAATAGGAAGACATTCGATAACTGCTTTTTATTGCGGTATGAATCTTTGATTCTTCGTCTGTAAGCTCATGCTGCGTGATGTTGTGGTAGTCGATGTTAAACGACGAAGGTACTACGCGATCTTGATTTTGATGCACAAAGGTGGCGCTTCGGCGGGGAGTAACTGGACAGAGGATGTGTGACCACCCAAAGACATCTGGACATAGTATTGGTTCTTCTTTGTGGTAGCTATCTTCATACTTCAGGTCATACAGCTCAGGTATGGACGTCAGATCACTCCAATAGACGATGTTTATACCCGCGTTGTCGTTGGTATCTTCATTGTCAAGAATTGCGACGAGTTGTCGGCACCCCTCGAACTTGGGTATCAGAGGAGGATCAAACCGCGATAGAATATCGAACGAATAATTAGTGACTTTGGAAATAAAAAAGGAAGTACTGCAGCTCGGGTTTGATAAAGCTCTAATGAGAAATATGAGTTATTGTCGGTCTGCAGTACAGGGAACTGCACTCACGCTCCCACCAGCATCTTTAGTGTGCTGTCAGTTCTAACCATCTTCTTCATGGCACAGTAAAGGTGCATTAAATCGTCGTTCTCGAGGAAATGTTCACGCTATTTGAGCAACACAAGGCACACAGAAAACTGATCATGCCAGTGGCTTCACATTGTTGGAATTGATCAAGGTCGTGCGCTATGTCTGCATCTTCGCTGTTATTCATGATAAAAGATATTGAGTATATAATAAGAGAGCACAGTGCTGAAGGCCTTACTCGCTGAGACTGCTGTTTGACGAAGAGGACGATTTTCGACTTTGGATTTCATCAAGATTTTGAAATGCGGTGTCAGTCGAGCTTGTACTGATATTTCTCCCACTTTCTTCGGGGAGTATTTGCGTCTTCAAACTTGAAAAGCGCCTCAGCTATACCATCTATAATGAAAATTAGGGTCCCAGTATTTGAGACACTAAGATGCTGCTAAAAGGCGAGTTACGAAAAGAAGACCAGAGGCGTTGGCCCCTAAACGCGCTTCTAAGATAGAAATGAACACGGTCACATGACACACTCAACGCCGAGCCTTGTTCAGGTCCTCCGAGTCAGATTCCCTTTTCATTGAATTGCTTCTACAATAACTTTTATTATAATTTACGCAGAACGCCTTTGCTTGATATACATTACATTTACTCTCCTAGTATTAGAAATGTCAAAAACCCATAAACGGTCACAATTTTGAACCAAGCATCGAGACCTACCACAAGCCACCAGTACTTCGACGATCGGGACAAACAAAATAGTTCTTCAAGACAAACAACTCTACAGAGTATATAAACCCGCACACGCTCACCGAAACACTCCATCCTTCCTTAACCTTCAACCACTTGCCTCCTCTGGCACATTAAAGCTCAAGTTGGAGACGATCGCCCATTTTGGTCGCTCTCTTACTTCACATCATCATATCTATTTCTTACTTGAGAGCCTCCGTCAAGTGGAGACAAGTACGTCCCCTCAACCATTCCACAGAAAACCGCCATGAATTCGAGCACTCGCCTAGCAGTTTCCTAACGCCATGTATTCATCGAATGACCTCGACCGAAACGCGCATCGATGGCTAGCGAGTACTTACCTACCCAATTGGTATAATCCACCTCGCTGACACCCCATTAGTACCACAACGTACCAGAAACCCCAGCTCGATATCATCCTGAAAGAAGAACGACATTATCAAACTCACTTTGTAGAGTTCAACTCTTGCGTCGATGACTTCGACCCTCACCTTCAATCGATCTCAACCACGTTCGTTCTCGATCGAAGTCCGCTGGCAGGTTCAATTGTAAGTGTGTTGAACAATTCAGCTTTTATCTGACTAATGCCCTTAGGCGATATACCTTCACATTCCCCCCTGAACTCGCCATTGGCCAACAAAATATGTTTATAAAGGCGAGCCACTAACCTTTCACCCCACAATGCATACCGGGTCATCGCACTGCTTTTGCACACACATGGACGCACACAGATATCCCCTCCGCGCCTTGACAAGTTCCTTGTGTTCTGAGGTCGTGACCCTTCGAGGTCGAGGTTAGAGCGTTCATGAATGCTCGGGCGGGTCTCAGTCACCCCTGGGGGGCCAATCGTCTGCAGGCTTAAGCGCTGGGCGATGCGTCGGACGGCTGTGATCGAAATGAGACGTCTATCCGCTGCGGTGGTTGCACGACGCTCACGACGCGCCTGAAGACAGCCTTTTGGGCTGCGGCTGTTATCGGCTTTACCTGGATGTGCCACTTCCCACTAGTAACGTCTACGGGCGCAGAAACCTGGGGGTGGGAGCGCATTAACGTGTGTCGTGCAAGCATAAGGTGATGGCTCGGTTGGCGAGTGGTGATCGGTGTGAGGTGAGTCGAACGCTTTATGTTTTTAAAAAATTTTTTTTTGACTGATCCTTCTACAGTTCTGTCAATATAACACGCTTGGGAGAAGCTGCTAAGCCGTTGGACAACTCTTTCTTTGTTCTTGTTTGCATTGCGCACACCTCCTTTTAGCGCTCGTGTCAACAAGCAGCCCTGTGCATCCCCGGGAACACCCCACCTTAGGGATTTGCCTCGACGGCAGGATATTGGCTTCCCTCTCCACCTCACGATTGACTATTTATTTCTGTATCTATCAACTTTTTACTCGCATGTGCGGGTCAACATCTGTTTATGACAAGGCAAATGCCTCACCAGTAAATAATCGCTCGACAACGTTTCAGTTTCGTATTATTTTTTAGATACTCCGGATCTCGGAAAGGAATATTTTAGAATACTGCTTGTAGTTAGAAAAGTTAGTGAGTACTCTTGTAAATCATTCCATCATGCTCGTCTTATTTATATTGGTCGAGCGACTTTCAATCGTGGTGTTTCACCATTTGTTTTACGATTAAGCTATCTCCTCTGTGCCTACATAAGTCAAAGAATATTTGAATACAGATCACACACGCTAGCAGGGCTCACGTCGTGTTTCGTTGTGTTGCTAAAAATATTGAGGACGCTATAATTAGCCCCAAGATCCTCGGCACGCTGACACCGCGTGAGAATATTAGCACTTCATAAGGAGCTGTCAACACCGAGCCCCAACTTGCCGCGTCTTTTTATAGCACCAGTACAACATTGTTTCATAATTTCGCACTACGTTCCCGGAATACTTACAGAATGATTCTGCCTCATGTTGTCCTTAATCATTTCATATTGACGAAGTTTTATTTTGGAAGCCACACCGAGGAATTGTTTAACTCTGCTCATTGTTCACGACCACCACCTCATTCTTCGACATCCTAAAAACGCTCATAACTGGGCAACTGAACATACTACAGAGATTCATTTTAGAGCTACTGTATACTCCTGACTCTCATCATTGCCCTGATTTTCCGCCAAATCTGACGACTTTATGACTGTAATCACTCCGTGTTGGACGACTTTCGTTTTCTTGCTGGTCTGGATAACGCCTCTCATATCTGCATGGAATCCCTTTAGCCACGTCAAGGACTCGGGTGTAGACGGGGGTGGACATGCGGACAACAAGCAACCGATGAAGCGGGAGACACTGAACTATAATTTTGATCCAAATGGCACGGCTTTTGTTTGGCTACCTGGAGACAACTACGCTGGAGATACGTTCTTCGAGTGAGTAATACATCAAGAAATCATATACAAAACTCTAATCAAACCTTTTCAGTGGGTTCACCTTTTTTACTGATGCGGATCCGACGCAGTAAGTATTTCTCTAGAACTCGTGCGCTGGAGCAAGGTCATTAACGACAATGGCAATCAATAGGGGAATGGTAACGTATGTATCTCGTTCTCCCAATCTTACCGACCATGTTCCCAATTGCTATCAATTTATCATACAGCTTCGTGGACGGACCAACTGCCAAACAGAAAGGTTATACTTTCACAGACCCGAACGGAACGGTTATCATGAAAGCGGACGACACCAGCACTCTACCTGTAGGCACATTTCGAGAAAGGTCTGCTTGCATCATTCTACATAAAGGGGACACCCCTCGTTGACTTCATTTATACAGTGTGAGAATACAAAGCGTCAATCAGTACACCACTGGTCTATTTATTCTTGACCTGAACCGCGCACCGTGGGGTTGTGGTGAGTGCCACCATTCTGAATACCAGGGCGCAATATCTTATGGCACCAAACTTCCAGCTATTTGGCCTGCATTCTGGACTGTCGGTGATAACTGGCCGCAGAATGGCGAAATTGATGTCTTAGAGGGTGTTCACGACAATGAGCATAATCAAATTACCTGGCACACTCGTCCTGGTTAGCCAATTCTTCTTTTGCACTCAACGCACCTATTGACGGGGTAATTATAACACAAGGCTGTATGCTCAATCCTAACGCCACCTTCAGTGGAACAATTGCTGTAAGCCTGTCTAACGAGGTCTTGAACTGTCACTCACATCATGTAATGGACTCAGACAACAGCAGCTGGCAATCATACCAACTGTGATACCTCTATTGACCAGAATGCGGGTTGTGCCGTCACAGATTGGAGTCGTGCATCTTATGGGCCATTCTTTGAGTCTCAAGGTGGAGGTGTCTTGGCTATGAAATGGGACGAAAATGACATTTCCGTCTGTACGTATAACAACCACAAATTTGATAATATGTGCTCAAGACGTGCTCTCTCTCTTAGGGTCTTTCTTTCGAGCTGCCATTCCTCAAGATATTCTTGATGGTACACCGACACCGTCAGCTTGGGGCGTTCCATCAGCCACGCTGCTGAACTCTTCCTCTTGCGATATCCCTTCTTATTTCCAAAGCCATCGCATCGTTTTCGGTGCGTATTGAAGTGATAAACGTATTCAATCGCTCAAGGCCTTTCAGATATCACATTCTGTGGTCAATGGGCAGGTGCATCTTACGCATCCTCAGGTTGTCCAGGAACATGCGACCAGCGGCTGACCGATCCTACGAATTTTGTTGTAAGTCCGAGGTGCTCTCTCGTCATAGATGCCGCATAACACCACTCTTTTAGACTGCCCTATGGAGCATTAATTCATTGAAAGTGTACAACAAGGTATTGGTCAATGGTAACTTGACTGGAGCAGCAAGTAGAATTCTTCCGGAACGTACTACTGGTACGCACTGGTGGATCATTGCTGCCATTATTGCCGCTTTCTACATGCTTGAAGGGGTTCTGGCTTGACGGGGGTTTTTTTTGGCGACTGAGCTTATGCGAGGTTCAACGACTCGTTTATGATGTACAATTGGTATTATGTTCCGACAGGCTGCGGTCCCTAAATCTACAGAGGCTGTAATGTATTGTAATAATTTGTACAAAAAGAAAGAAAAACTGATAACACGGGAATATTAACCAGTTCAAAATATTGAACCTAAAGTAATGAACATCGTGTTTGTGTCGTGCTGACGTGCATACTACAACCATTACTTCCCAAAGAGTCTCCCCAGACCACCTTTTACACCTCGTTCGGCAAAGGTTTCAACATCAGGTGTCGTTCCATAGGAGCGCACCTGTCGCGCTCTTCCGCTCTTGGTACCGATGGTCAGAGGTATGTATTCGTCTAGTCCTTCCTCGTCCCATAATTTCCCGCGACGGGAGGAAGATCCAGCAAAGGCATCGTCACCGTTGACCATGAGATCCTCGACATCGTCCAGAGCCATGTCTTCCTGTGCCCACCGCACCAGCTGTGAATCGCCTTGACGGAAACGAGAGCCCAATTGGCTCACAGACTTTGGTGTCAATGATGCAATAGACCGCTTGAGAGGTTTGAGACTTGTCGAGGCTTGTGAAATTATAGGGAGAAGTGTATATAACACAGCGTGTAGGTGCTCGCTGGCAGAATTTCTGAGTCTTGGGGAGGAGAGGAATGCGTATACTATAGCAACGGCGAAGCTAGATGAAACGGAAAAGTTCAGTTTACAGATGTGCGAAAGTGATTTAACACGTACAGGGTGAGAACAAGAGTGAAAGAGATCCAAAATCGCAGTTTATAATTTGTCTGTGGAGGGAGTAGATCCTGATCCTCTTCTGCTGGCGGTGGACCTTCACTCTCAGGGGCGGGATCTTCTAGTGCATGAATAATCCCCTGGGACATCCTGGAAGGACATGCGTGCGGCGTATTCCAAGCAAAGGAATATTCGCCGTTGTGCTCGCGGATAAAAGTCAAGACTTCCCCGTCTGAGCAAATCATTTCCAGGTGTAACGATGGCTCGTTATCCTCGGCATGAAGAGTGATCTCCAGAGAAGACACCGCTGTAATTTTTTGCGCAGTAGAATCAGTATAGGGTTTTGAAACAATGGAATGAACTTCTTACGAGGGAAGACATTTGAATGGTCTGTGCTAAGCGAGAACGAGGATTTCATCTTCCCATTCTTTCGCATCACGACCGGGGTCGTTGTGCTTCGCGACGCAGCCTTGGGACGAGTGAATCGCTGACCTTCAACTGAAGCTGTGGTGCGGGTTATTTCTGTCATCGAGTCGCTGGCGTCAGTATCGTCCTAAAATACAGACTCGGAGCTGGGTAAAATTTTATGGGAACTCACCGGTAATGCAAAGCACTGTGTCCTCGTCGCACTGAAAGAAGTTGAACAAAGCGTCAATAGTGGCATGGAATGAAGAAGGTCAAAAAAGCCCTACATTCCCTTCAGTAGTGTGCGATCCGGATAATCTGATGCCCGAGGGTGTATAAGGCTTCCGCAGGCCACCACCCAAAGCCACTTCGTAAAGCCTCTTACCAAGACTCCTGCTACCTTCTCCACGGTCCTCCGAGTCCCTGGTATATGTTTGTTCTTCAACTGTGGCCGTCGTGTCCATTAAAGGACATAGATTGTAGTCATAATCAAGGATTCTGAAAGCGCAATGGCTGGGGCTGAATTCCTCATCTGTTAACGTGTGTGTGATTGTTTCTGCACCTGCAGTCGTCCATTGCCAGGCCAGTAGAAATGAGGTGAGAATAAAACTGGTACTTGCTCGAGACATGGGATAAAGGAAAGGGGCTGCTAGGTCAACCAGCAGAGGTGAAAGCTCTAGGATTAGATAGGGTTGACTCCAACTCGAAGTGTAAGGGTGTCATCTCATCTAGGGGCTCCGGATAAACCGAGGACGGTCCCATCTTTGTCTGTAAACCGGTTCATGGAGCTTGATGAGGATGCTATTCCGGAGGAGTTGCTCTTGCGTCTGGGGTTATTTAAGGCGCCAAGTACACATGTTCATGACAGAGAAGCCACCTGATTTGTATGTCAGAGATGACGCACATAAGTCTCCAACTCTTCTCGAACAATCAAGGGCCCAGCGTTTAATTGATTGAGTCTATTCAGTGTATTTGCCCGAGAAATGCCTCAGTGACTGGTCCTGTGGGTCTTTGAAGCAACAAAAAAAGCAGGATGAAATACATTTGAAGCAAAGACGTGTTGAAGCAGGAAACATCGACTTTCCAAATTGGGCCAACCGTCCTCACGTAAAGGAACCGACATCTCAGGAGCTGAGAAACTTGGGGTGAACGTGGATCCGGCGAGGCAGTGGAGATATGACTGGCTTGGATGTGGTCGAATGAAATGATATCTATGTATGTGAGGTTGATGTGAGGCACCGCAACTAAGCCGACACATCATACATTCGAATTATGTACGGCGTCGATGGGATATATGTACATTGCCCAATGGCATTAATCATCCGTAACTTGATTCTATACTTATCAAGAATAAATCATGAAGGGGCTGCGCACTTCGACCGGAGAATATCAACCCAGACGGGCAGACATATACCGGTGCACCTGCGTATGCGAAGGAGGGCTATACGGCATAGGCTTGCCCTTGCCATGAACGCGTCTCAGGTAACGCTGCAACGGATTTGCTGTCTTGTTGCTCATCATGGTCAATCAAGGACACAGCCGTTTTGCTAGACGGATCGCTTGCTGCTGTGCGCTATTGATAAGTACCAAATGTTGACGATCAGCTCGTAACTCAAGGAATTATATCGGAGTTTTGAACGGACCTTCTCAGGCATCGATGTATATGTATCCGCTTGCCTGAATTGTGGAACCCCCGATGTAACGTTGGAAAGCTTGAACGAGAGCGTCTCATCGTGCTTGGTGCGGAGAGACTTTCGAGCGTTTAATCTAGATCAAGTGCGATATGGTACATCAGCAACTCGAAGACATTTTCATGGAACAGGGTACTCACGTCGCAAGATAGGCATTCACATAAACTATATCGAGCGTTAACTCATAGTCCATGACGGGGTTGAAACATTTGATAACTTACGCTTGCTCAAGAGAAGATAGAAACCTGCGTGGTTTTCCGTTAGTGGCATGCAATGGAAGCAACACCGCTTGACGCACCAAGGAAGATGAGGTTGTTCGGCATCGCTGCGTAGGCGATCATACCCAACGTCGCGTCAATCCTGTAGTGCACGGGTTAAGGTTTAATTTCGAATAGGGGTGCATTCAGTAGACATCACTTACGCGACAATCATCCCCGTGTTGACGGTATACATCATCAGCACTCGAATAAGACCATCCGTCCTAGTGGTTTTGAAGTTCGGACATTGCTCCAACCCCGCAGTAAAAGAGAACGCTCGTACCTCTTGAAGCCCGTTCTACTCTGGTACAACAAACACGACAGAGCGATGGCAAGGAACAAGTCGCTGCCAGTGCCCGCGGCGAAAGTGGAATACATGAGAGGCTGTCGATGAAAATGGGGTAAGTTCATTCCCCGTCTGGTTATCGAAATGAAAACTCACTGAAAGCCTCTCCAGCTCGGGAAATGAAGTTAAACCGAATCTGTAGGAGCCATCAGAAGTTGATTGTGGATAGTGTGAATCATTTCTTACGCCTTGATAGCAATCGCTAATAAAAAAAATGATGAAATATTAATTAATTAACCGCTTCAACAAAATGAGATGGACCTACTGAGACTGATGACTGTGGAGCGAGAGAAACAGAAACGTTTTAGCCAGTGAGGGTCGAGGTTCTGGTAAGAATCACGAACCAAAATCCGCCATTGAAATTGCCAACTGGTCATATTCAATGCATAGGTTATGAATTCGAGCGAATAACCAGCACAACAAAAGACACGTACAATTCCTCCCGTCAGCAGAATATTCTTGTGGCTCACTGTTTAAAGACGTCAGGGCGAGAGCTAGCGCTTATTTGAGGATACATACACCGATATACCCGGATTAGAAACATCGAACGAATCAAAAAATTCGACGCCGCCTACCGACAACGGTGCATAGTGAGTTATGAAACGAACAAGCAGGGAATTAGACCAACCGTAACCGCCACATGAATCTAGTGGGTCGAGGAAATCCCCATTGATAGATGGATGAAACATTTGAGTATCGAGGGTCGAGTGCAGGGTTCAATGAATACACATACGAGTATACTCCTGCATGAAGAAAGGGGTCAATATCCAGTTAGTTAAATCGTCGACTGAACAACCGGGAAGTGCCAAACTGCGAACGTACCACACTGGTTTAAACAGAGCTACAGGGTTAATGTAGTTGCTGACCATGTAGAAATAAAGAATGTGGATATTTAATGCCGAGTCGAATGTATCTAGCAACCTATGTGGAGCATCAGAGAATGAACTATCGAGGAGGTGGTCTTTTTATAGCTTTGCATACCATAATAATGCTACCTGTGGACAGAATTAGAACTTTGACGCAACAGACACAGAGATGCATACCAGCAATTTTATTGCGCGATGATCCCTCGTCGTATACATGTAATAGGTATACGTCTGCACGCACGTCACTCCCCAAAGTCTATCCAACAGAAACTGTCAACGTCCTGCACAGCTGAGATTATGTCGCGACATACGCCATTGCGAAAAGACCACCCAGCAATAGCGCGCCCAAAGTGTTATCGAACTTTGGCACTACCATCAATCCTGCAGCTGCTGGATCCATTTGTTCAATCGAATGGCGCGTTTGATGCAAGTGAGGGAGGAACAGAAGTGAGGAAGCAGGAGACGGAATCGCAGGCAAGAAAGCACAAAGGACAGTTGTCGAGTTTTAAAAGCTGATCACACGGGAACCAAGTGGGCAACAAAAGGAAAGTGGAGATTGGGGCTGGCACGCGAGAACAGTGAAGGGAGAAGGCAGACCGTGTCCTAGTTAGATGGAGTTTATAAGGTTGGCAAGCACAAAAGGAATACAGCATTATTTAATTGACAAGATATGTTCCTTAGCAGTATTCGGGCGAGTTGTCCCCTTTAGAGACCGGCCTTCAGCCCTGACGCGGGCAAATGGAGAGAAAAATCGAGATGGATGGACGAAAATGCTGATGGCATTTTGCGGGTCATACGCGGCAATACCTAGTGAGTGTGAAAGGGGGGATTTCAAAAGCATTGAATGAACATAATGGAATACTATCTGCTCATGATATTTTCTCAAACTGGCTGTCGAGGAAGTTTTGGCGATTGCACAACGAGAAAAAAACGATGAAAAGGAGCTAGCTCAAGAAGAATGGACAGAATTTCCGGTCACTCATCTGAGAATATCAATAACAACCAGTGAAGACTTCACACAGGTCCCAACGATGAACTGAATCCTGATGGAGCGTCGGTGCCAGAGAGATCATGGCTCTCTCACAACCAGGGAGTGGGAGAGGCCAGACATATTGGGCGGAGCGGAGCTTTTACACAGACCTTGGCCAAATCGTTGAGAGTTTCTAGGTAAAAAATAACGCCACATTTTTTAGGAAACTTCTCGTCGGGTCGATCGTGGATCAGAGAAGAAGAATTATGCAGAAAGTGGGACATTGACCCGTCTATAGTCGGTGCATATGCCTACGGAGTCGACCTGTTGGTCATGGCCCACACCTCCAGGCTCCCGCTGCACCGTTGAAATCGCAGGTCTGAAAAAGGCTTTGAAAATTCCCGAAAATCACGAACTTGAATGACATGGGACAGAATTGAGACCGAACTGTCAAAACTGTGATTGACTGCGATTAAGCGGTCACGAAGCCCAAATTGGTGAGCACAAGTGTCAATATATCTATGCCCCAGTTAAGTGCAGAATTGACCTTTATCATATCAGAGCAGGAAGTTGGAGTATACTTGAGAGTCCTGCCACTTTGTGGTGGATCGACCTTGCATCAGGGGAAGGAGCAGTGCTACTGACTTGCAATGCGGGCTGTCAATGTCACAGTCAAAGGAGAAGTCGTGACATGATTATGTCAGGAATCCCACGTTACCATCATCACTCATTGAAAGAGATCATGACAATGGAACTCTTTCGGAGTAACTTTTATCACAGTACACCCAGGAGGCCCCTTGCAGCCTCGGTAGGTAGTTGAAATTCTCTCAGTTAAGTGGCCAGTCATGGAGTACCCATTTTATGCGTCGCGATTGTACCGGGTATCTTGTCGGAAAAAAGCTCAACGTTTGCTCGATTACCCATGGAAAACTCATGTTTTATGGGAGATTGACAATCTTCATCTGGAAATCGAACCAGAAAATGAAGCTGACGAAAGGTTTTTGGTATGTATAGCCGCATATATACTGCTTTTCATCTTTCTTAAATGACCTGCAGCATTATCTGGCGTGCTTTTCTGAGTTCGAGTCGCGCATTTTCTTCAACCATGCCGCGCTTCGGTGTTCTCCTGAGGTAGCGATGCTCCGCGAGTCTATATCATACGCGCCGTATCGTTTTGATTCGGTGCCTTTACCATGGCCAAATACCAAAGATCACAAACGTTACGCCGAATTATGCTCCGTTTTAACATCATACCGCCTCGCGGAGGTCTTCATTCAACACCTATCACCTAATTTAGTTCGAGAGCAGCCCTCGTCTGAGCTTAGTCGCAGAGCTATAGAGGGACACCATTCTATCCTTAACAAAGTGCGACACCAAAGATGACGACCTTCACTGCCATTTACTCACCCATTATTAGGCCTGGTTGCATATGGCCGACATAGAAACCCTTGTAAACGGTTTTGTGTATGCCTTACCACACGGCAAATCTTCGCTCCTGTCCTCTGGCTCAGAAAGTAGCAGCTCTGAAGACCTACTTCCATATCTCCTTCAACGTCTAGCGCGCCATAAAGGGAATAATAAAAGTAATAGAATTGCCCTCAACTTTGCCGTAACAGCTATACACCTGCTGTACATAACTAGCCAGAAATTCTCTGGTGCCCGTCCCGATATTCCCAATAGCTTTAGGGAACTGCTGGATACAATCCCCCGGTATGTATTCACATCTGAGGTGATCCATTATATTCAATGTTGAGGTCTTACTTTCGTCTTGTATCATTTCATTATAGCTCATCGTCGACTCCAGTCGAGTTCACTAATGCGGATATTGACTACTTGCAGGACCTCATGGCAGACATGAATAATTTTAAAACACCTCTTCAACTGGCCGCCAATCTCACTCCGTTAGCGCTGTTCATCCCAGTCGACCTAACCAAAACCCCTTGCTCCAGGGTTTTTATCATTGAGGTGTTTGCGTCTCTTATTTCGTCCAAGCAGCTGCTGATATATAAATACGCTTCTAGGCAGCTAAAGCTCTCGGTAGCAGAACTCTTCCTGAGGTAGAAGTCTTAGAGACCTCTGTTTGGAACTCTTTGTTTGAAATTACCGCCGGGAAACCGCTAAAGAGCGTGTTGTCCGCATTGGCACGACACAGCTCCGAATTTGTCAAAACTGCAAAATCGAACCCCCTTTTCAAGTCTTGGTTCGCCTTGAAGGATAGCGCTAGTCAAACACCAGCAAGCACTCAACCCGAGCGACCTTCATCTGCTATCGAAC
Source organism: Panaeolus papilionaceus (assembly GCA_015501605.1). Lineage (NCBI taxonomy): Eukaryota > Fungi > Basidiomycota > Agaricomycetes > Agaricales > Panaeolus > Panaeolus papilionaceus. Next base: position 470,366 of record JADNRZ010000012.1, on the reverse strand, counting down.
CAGTCGTCTTACAGCCTGTGGAGGAAAATCCTGATGTGATTGATCGATCATGCACTCTTGCCGACGGCTCTGTATCTGGAGTTGCGATAACACTGTCGTCGACTTGTGATGCTCTAAGCGCTTGCTCCAGCGATCAGGTCGCTCAGTCTGCATACTCTCGATCCCTCTCTGCTGGTGGTCTTGCAATGCACAACGAAAGAGACGAAGTTCAAGCGCGCTCCAGCAGCGTAGTGGTAGCGCGTGAGCGCCAAAGTGATCTTGGGATTCTCCTGCCTCGACTCGCAACTGGGATGACAAAAGGTTCTCTCCATTCAAACGCTTCAACAGAAAACCCACAAGACGATCCGATTTCTCTCATGAAACCCGCTCGTAAAGACCGAGCTTCAGGTCTAGTTTGTATCTTTAAGCGCCATAAACCTAGGTCAACAATCGGCAAGACTTGGAAGAATAAGGGTGCTAGGAAGCTAAACGTCCCCCTCCAGAGAGGCATGGGTAACTCTGTCTCTCCTTCGAGTTCTTCTCTCTCGACCAAGCTCGCCGAACCGGATAAGACACAATCGTATTCGTCACAGCTATCCTTTCAGTATGCCCTCCCCCAACTAACCGAAGACTGCAAATCCTGTCCCGTAAGTACCAACACCTTTAACAAGAGCTTTCGTTTCATTTATTCAGACCATTTTACTGCTCTTTAAGTTCCAGGTCGTCGAAAAGACAGACTTTGACAAGTTATTACCATCAGATATAGAGGGTATCTTGAAGCACGGCAACATTATCATTCCTTCATTGACATCGAAGCGAGTTGTAAAATTGGACGCACAACCACTTCCGTGAAGTGTTGCCGCTGTTCGGATTATGCAGCAGTGTACCGTTGGGTCAACAGTTAATTAATTATATACGCGGTGTATGTACTAATAGTGTATTTGTAGTAAGTCTGCTCAAGGTTGTTTTATTATATGCTGAACTCAAGAAGTCGCTGCCGTCGTTGAGTGTATTTCGGCTGTAAAGTTTATGATGAGAATTCGAATTCAAATGTAGATCTTATAATGACGACAGCAATTCGCTGATTCTCATACTTCGATTCCCATTTATTCTTGCTATGATCTGTTTGATGGGCGCTACCTCATGCACAGCAAGTCCCTGAGTCCATGACAGCAGCCTATTCCAAACAAAACGATATGAATTTGGTACGATTTCATTTACGAAAACATCACGACGAAGATAAACTGAAGGGAAAAGCTACTCCTATATCGTACAAAACAGCGTCACTTTGGGGGATAACAGTTGTGCATAGGGTGGTAGTACAAGAAAATTCATCAAACATTATTGGACTTTGAAGAAAACGTCTCGAAAAACAGTACAAGCATAATTCGTCAAACATCAAAAAAGACATGAAACAGTAACAACAGGAATGCGTCCCCAGAGAGGACAATGAGGGCGACGACTAGTTACATTTGATGACTTGGCCTTGAATGAGGCGCAAGGTATCACTTGGGAAATACCAGAACGCCAAAGCGATCAAGGTGTAGGTACCTAAAAGATAATGTCAATACGGTGGACCAAACGGTGGATGGATTGGATCGTACCCATCAACAATAAACCACTCATCCAGTGGGATTTACCGTCTTCAACGGAGAATTTGACGACCAACACAGAGAAGAAGAGAACCTGTAAGCCACGCTTTTAGTCGAACGCCCGAAATAGATTGACAAAACTGATAACGTACGACAGTCTCCAATGGGTCGAACAACAAGGTGAGAGGTTTAGCCATACCCCAAGCCACCAAGACGAGGACGGGGATGACGAACAACGCAATCTGGATACAACTTCCGACAGCGACACTCATAGCCAAATCGAATTTACCCTTCCTGGCAACGACGACGGCGGTCGTGTGCTCAGCGGCGTTGCTGAGAATGGGAATGACGATCAAGGTGATAAACTCCTTCGAAATGCCAGGGTTGGCCTCGATAAGACCTTCGAGCGAACCGATGAGACCTTCCGCGGTGACGTAGGCCAAGGCGGTGATGACAATGACCAAACCGAGGCTCGTGTACTTGTTCAATTTAGGTGTCTCAATGTCCGAAGAGTTCGATGAGCATGAGGAGCAAGACGACTCTGTATCTGCGTCGACGTGCGTCAAGTCTGCAGTGGGCAGAGTGGCTTGGGTCGAACGGCGAGTCAAGGATCCCGAGCTTGGGCTATTCGAACGCGAGCTCGTAACGACATCAACTTCTTGGACGGTGTCCAGGAACAAGTGGTTGTGCGAGTAGAATTGGAAGAACAGATATGAGATGTAGCTGTATGCAAAATAACCGTCAGCGCAAAGAGCGTATGAGTGACGATGATAACTTACATGAAGATCAAAATGATCGCACTTCCACGACTGAGCTTGAGTAAAATGTCGAGCTCAGTTCCTGAGGTTAGACGGCTTTCGAGATATTGGTGCTAAATGGACTTGTCAGACAGGAAATATGTTTCAGAAATGATGATCAACGTACGAAAGCAGCGGGAATGGTAAGCGAAATGACGGATAAGATCAACAAAGACGAGTTCAACTGAGCGACCATGGGCTGGAACTGTTGGCTGCTAAAGCGGAAACCACCGACTGTAGTTCGATTAATGAGGATGAGACAATAGACAAAGTGAATAAAGGACCTACCGATAAATGCGCATCCCAAAACGAGGAGCAGGTTGCTCAACAATCCACCGAGCAGGGCGCTTTGTACAACCTCCAATTCGCACTGAACAACAATTTTAGCATGTCGAGTGACTAGCGATGAAAGTCAAACCTACCTGTTTGAGGGCGATACCAGAGATAATCATTTCGATCAAGTTTCCGAGGGAGGCGTTGAGCAGACCACCGACACTTTGGCTGGTTCGAAGAGCGATTTGCTCAGTTCCAAGACCAAGGAGAGCAGCAAGTGGAATGATGCCTAGACCGGAGAAGATAAAAGTGAGGGTAGGTGACTGGTGGCTGAAGTGAAGTGCCCAGGAGACTGGGATGAATGCAAGAAGCAAGTTAAGAGGCGTATATCGCAAGATGTTCATGAACGATTGAGCATAGGTTGGGTCGGGACCCAATTCGTGACGAGGGGTGAATAGGGCCCGAAGGCGCGCGCTTCGGGAGAGCTTGATGAAGCGAAACCTGCGGCGACGTCGAACGGGTACGTCGTCCGTTACAATTTCCAACTTCTCTACGTCTGTTCCGGGGCGAACGGTGGTAGTGAGGACGACCTCGTCTGTCTTTCGGTCGGCCTTCATCTCATGTTCGACGGTGGTCTTTTCTTGGGTGGCATAATCCTTTCTATGGACAGTGCCACTGACGGTAGAAGGGTTGGAGCTCTCGGAATCATTTCTCATTTGAGACGGCCTATCATTACGTGGCCCACTACTAGGAGGTTCGTCGTCATCTTCAGCTGCGAGGGCAAGTGTTGGCTGGGGCAGAACATTGTTCGAAACATTATGAGAAGGTAAAGCGAAAGATTCTCCCATTCAGGGTGTGGACGGTTAGAATAAGCTTTGGGGGGACTTCAACAAATGAGAAGGGGGGGAGGCTGTGAGGCCAAGCGAGTCGGTCTTATATGTCTCGAAATCGACCCTTGGTATGCTTGGCGCTAAGAGCGACATCACGTTATCGCTCATTGGAGTCCGGCATCCGGAGTCGGCACCGTAATGACACCTCCATTTGGTAGTCTCATGCCGAAGGTGGAGATAGCGTATCCTCTCCCTATGGATTGGAAGCAAAGGTATAACAAGGTCAATCGGTGGCAGCCATATGATTATATTATGCAGATACCTAAGAAGAGAATTCTACCAGAGGACCTCCCCTCAAAGCATTCATTACTCAGCGAGGCTGGAGCTTTGAAGGGCCGCACAGCCCTGAACGGACGATTGCATAATGCAAGGACTAATTGATGCTATTTGGCCAGATCCCGTCGGACACAAAAATTCTGCAACATTCTCGCTCCATCTCGACGTTGTTTCAACTTTCAAGCAGCTTTGTCGACAAATAAATGTCTAAAATACGCAGCAGACATGTAAACCCAAGTGGTTTGCCCTCGATGCTCGCATTGAAAACAATCTAGGTTCATCTACCGAAAATTTTGCAATTAATATCTAACATGAAATCAAATATTGAAAAGCATTCAGGCTCCCATTTCCCCTGACACGCTGGCAGCTTACTCAGATCTCCGAAGTGATTTGATATCAGATATGAAAATACAATGATTCAGTTACATATTTATTGCAGGTTTACAGACTATATTTCTCCTTAGCGCCCCTTCGACCTCTACTCTCAGCACGAAGTTACAGTGCTTGGTGAGTTGGAACCTACATTCCTGACGACACCACGCTGATCTCTACCATTTCCTCAATGAGTCGTCATCAGTGTAGGTGCCTACAAACATGTACACAAACATCAAGGACTAACGACCTGGACTGAAACATCCCTGGCCGGTGTATTGGCCGGGAACATATTTCATCATATTCCCCACAAACTGATGACGACTTGGCAAAATCTCCACAATCCTTTCATGGTGCATCAATTGCTTGTGGGTGTCGTGTGATCGATTAGGGGCTTTTCGAAGGGTACAACAAGAGGATACTCAATACAAAAGATAAGTCATGCGAATCTCTCTGTATGTCAAACTCAGGTGTTGCTGAGAAGCTATTTTGCACCCTAGAAATCGTCACTAATACGTAGGCTCACTGACAGGTGCTCTTAGCCCTCCAGTTATCGATGGGACTAACATATATCCTCAGATAATGATCATGAATACTGAGTCTGCAACTCATTTAATACAATCGGCCTCTTACATATTACAATCGCGGTATTCAACCGCCAAGACTCCGGTCGAATGTCGAGTCTCGGAGGTGTGGGATGCGTCAAGGGATGCTTTACTTGCCAAGCGCCCTGAGAGACTGAAGCAAGTTGCGATGAACGTGCGTCTCGATAATGAATTAAAGTAGGCTACGAAAAGAGATATCGTGGGTATAGATAGGACATGTTATGATTAGTACGTGGGGTTGGGCGTGGACTCGACAGATGAGTGAGAAACATTTCGAAATCAAGGGTAAATTACAAATGGAATAACAGAGATGACGATGACATGAACGGAGAAAAAGACATCAATGGGCGTAGCACGTTCGTCATTTTTCATGCTTTGGATATAACAGGGGGCTCGTGGACATATTTCCCACTACCCTTCGTAAAGAGATCCTGAAAATTCCGCGTAAGTTGACGAAGACTCAAACTAGACCCGTAGTCGACGCACCGTATAAATTCCTTTCAAAATTTGGGTCAGTGCTTCCCTGCTCTCATATAGTGGATAGATTACGACAGCAAATGCAGAGAAGAATGACCACATAACGCCCACAGCTACCCATCCCGTCAAGCCAGAAACAGTGTAGATATGTTGCGAGAAGAACAACGGCAGAGGGATAAACAATATAAGGACCACGAACTTTCGTTCATCGTGAGTAAGGTTCCTCAAGGAATGTATCGGGGTAAACTCACCAAAGCGATAGAGGACCAGGCTGCAAATCGGAAAGCCTTGTTTAGCGATACAGGGTTCAGCTCATCCTCCTCGCTCTGGACGAAAGAGTCCGCGGAATCCTTGACGTGTGTTACAGTAACTCCTTTCTTCTCGCTTTCATTATCTGACACATCATCGGAAGGTTGAGAGGGTGTTTGAACAGGTCTGTTAATTGCTCTTGTTGTCTCCCAGTCGAAGTTGTCGGGCCACTGTGGTCATGATCAAAACGAAGGCAAACAACATGTGAATGCTTTCTCAATACTCACAATGAGGGACGAGACGACGGCAATAATTCCACCAACCCCGATCGAGGCAAGATTCCCGGCCAGCATCTCAAAGTCACCACCACTTGTAACAACATTAATAACATTGTTGTTAAGAGTAGCCGTGGTAACGAGCCAAGCGATTATACCGGCGCCAAAACCAATAACAGAGCCGCTGATGCATCCCCACTTGTTGGCTTTGCTCCATGTAATGCAGAGAGCGATGGGAACAACTCCTGAGCCAAGAATGACGCCCATGAAGGTCTGAAAGTGGATCAGTCTTGAGCTTAAATCATATCGAATCCTTCACATACATAGAGCCAGCCCATGGAGACACCAATGTAGAAGAAAATTAGACCCGCCAAGCCACATACAATAGCGTAGCCAGCGACCTAAGCGCAGTGTCAATATTTCAGAATGGTAGAACATTGACATTGCAACATACGCCGATGTGACCCATTCGCAAGATCTGCTCTTCGGTCGCTTTGGGATTGATGTACGCCTAAGAATAGAGATCGTCCTTAAACTCCGTTATCGACACAAAAAGAATCTCGGAGATACATACCACGTAAACATCGTAGGTGAACAGCGAAGACGTCGCGATAAGCTCGGCAGAACAGGCGGATGTCACGGCCAGGAAGAGGAGAACGAGTAGAGCAGCGGCACCCGCTTTGCCAAGAAGCGCTGCAGCTGCAGCTGCGGCCGGAAGACCAGCAGAGACGTCAGCGGGTGTCAAGATCCTCATGTCAGGATCACCTCGAAGGGCAACAGCGGCGAGACCGAGGGTTGTAGCGAATGTGAAAGGAATGGCGAACCTGTAATTCCTTCGTCAATAACAAAGACATTGTGAATCCCGAGCATCGAAATACTTACCAGGCGACACCACCAAGGAGGTAGGCCTTGACAGTGGTTCCAGGTCGACTGGCAATTGCACGCTGCCAGTAAGCCTGGTCTTGAAACACGGTGGCAAAGTTTCCAATGATGTTAATAACACCGAAGATAAGACCATTCTTCGAACGCATGGTGACATATGAACCATGAGCATTGCCATCGACAGGGGCGACAGCTGAAGCGGCTGAAAGCAGTTCGTGCATTTTGGCTGGGCTGCCGATCTTGTCACTAGTGGCATACACCGTGAAAATGAAAGTCTGTCGCCGGTGTCAATGTCAAATGAAGTTTTAAAGGAATGCGTTCTGGACTCACCAGGATGACTGCGAACAGAACGGCGGTGTGGGTACTGAGAATATCAAATGAGAAACGTATTCATCGAGGGTGAATGGCTCGACGCACTAGTCACAGAGCAAAGTGGATCTCATCCCGCCAACGACGACGTAGATGGCAACACCTATGGGAATCAGGAAACAGGCAGCAATGGTATGCATTCCCGTTAGGTCTGTTACTGTTGCCGATCCACCAAGAATGAGCATGGAGCTGACAATGATATTTGTCGCGAGACTGCAAATTTCGTCATCAGGGCGGATTGAGTAGCGGAAGTAGGACAAATACAGACCCAAAGAACATAAAAATTAGATGTGCTGCACGTCCCCATCGGGCGCCAACAATCTCAAGCCAAGTGTGAGCATAGGGGGCGTTCAATTTTAGCTTCGCAGCCAGCTAAAAACACACTACCGATGAGTTCGGGTACACACACTGATAACGAGCGAAGACACATACCATAGCGAAGAGCAAGATCTGGACCGTTGCGCCAGCTAGTCTCACGACCGTCAAAACTCAGAAGGTTAATTTTGGCCTGCATCCACGTACCACCGTACCACCATGGGCCACTGATACCTGAAAACGAGGTATTAAATCTGAAGCGAGCCAAGACAATGCGGATGGGGAAGGACATACCAAACTTGTATGCAACAGCGCTGCTTTGTAGCTATTGCCAGGGTTGGCACGCAGATGTTATTAAAGAGCATGATGACGAGTACAAGAGTATCGAACTCACCAACGTTGCAGCCCATGTCCATGCAGAGACGATGCCCGAGGCAATCAAACCAGGCTTGATGCTACGCGATGCGCTTGTGAACTCTTCCGAGTTTTTGGGTGAGAACGCCGTGTATCGTGCTTGTATGGCGGTGATCCCAATCATGAAGACGCTGAAAAACAGACCAATACCTGTTGACTACTTAGGTTGAAATCGCGACGAAGGAGGCAGAACTTACCAACGACTATTTGATATCATATCCAATTTGAAAATGAGATGTTGTCAGTCAAAAAGATTAACTTGTACAAGGGAAAAATCCGCACCGACTCCATAGCCCGCGCCTTGAGGAAGGACGGTTTCAGACATTTCGGTCTAAGTTGACTTGTACAATGGTCGGAATTGCAGTGGGTGGTTCACGACAGCAAGGTCTCGATAGTCACAAAGAGGCCCAACGACAAAGAAGACACAAGGAGCTCGTGTCTTATACTTGGTATAAAGAGCCATCTTTTTATATGTACCCTTATCGCGAACCCCACGAAGTCCACTGATAAGGAGTCAGAAGCCATTTTGTCGACTGACATATAGAGTCAACGACAATTATCTCACACTTACAGTAGGTGTCTAATCTGGCTGCCAGTGTGGGGTGATTCTCATTCAAAGAGACCGTCCCTGGAGTGCGCTAAAGCTTTGTTCTTGTTGTTTCTGATACCCTGTGGCGGTAAATTTGTGTATCTTTTCGACGATAAGAGGTACTTGCCTTACATTGAAATCGGGGTGGTATTGTACTAAAGCCGCCCATTCGCCTTCGGAGATTTATTTCCAATTCCTGTCAAGCGCGACACACCTTTATTTTCATAATTACGATGTGGAAAGTTGATGAGAGCCTTGAGCAGAATAAGTTTGGCGCGGTCGCGTTAAACTCTGAGAATTCGAAGCAAAGATAAAGTGCCTGCGAACGTCTGTCCCCGAATAACTCGATCCAGTGTTTCCGAAACTCACGTGTCTGTATAGTTATCAAGGTTCTTCAGATTCTATCAGTGTCACTGAACTTGATGCCCTGTTATCTAGGGAATCCACGTACATAGGCGAGATAACGCTCGGTGGGCAGCAGCTGTATCGGCCGAAGAAGTCGCGGGGATTCAGTGGAAGCTCTCAAATGCTGTACAAAGGCGATCCCTTCTGCACGGAATTAGTTTTAGCGTCGAGCGCTTACTCCCTAGGAGTAATGAGATCTTCGTGACCAGCGCAGCCTTTTCCGATATGCGAACCAGGCTAGAATTTCCAATTCTCAAGTCGCCCAAGAGTTTCTGAAGAGAGATAAGAGCAGCACCAGCAACAGCATAATTTCATGTCCGCTGAAACAAATGAACCAAATATCAGTTGCGATGATTTGGGTTTCGAGCGGCGTACGTACCTTTGTACAATTGATAGAGATCGTGTCTTATCGTCAAAACAGTCAGAGACCCCGAAGATATCCTTGATAGCGATGGCTGAATTCTTATCTGACCAATGAGAGAAAATTGATGGACTTTCCAATGGAAGTAAATGCATTCCCCTTAAGCGATCACAAGCTTTTCTTGAGGCAAGGCCAAGGCTGTTGATGCGCTTTTTTAAGAGGACGAAGTGCTCACAGAATGTCCACGTCGATAGATGTGGTTTTCGTGCATTTCCTGGTGTAAATTGTAATGATGGATCCTTCCCACCAGCGTTGTCCACTTTGGGGCATATGATAGGAATGGTCGAAGGATTGGATAGGACAAAAAATAACTTTGACGACGCATATAGCAGCGCTCAGACAACCGATGTCACTAGATGGCAAAGGGAGAAAGAGCCGTTTTGGTTGTAGCTGCTGATCCGAGTCCTAACGGAGTTGATTTCGGAAACTGGAGTTTGATCCTCCGATTTTTTAGCCCCTATTTGTTTCTCCTTGTTCGCTTTCTTTGATGCCGTTGCTTCATATACAATAAAGTCTCCCCTTCTGTGCCCGTGGCATATGTATACTGGGGATTGTGTCATACCTGACAAACGCCATTGAACACAGAATGAGTAAAAACTTCATTGGACATAAGGACGTAAGGTCATAAAAGGGGACAAGGTGTTGTACAACAAGTAACCACACAAGCGGCAAATCATTCAATTGTTTCAGACACCTCAGCGAGTAAGGTAGCAGCCTGGCTTGACCGCGCACGAAGACCAACCGGGAATTCTTTCGGGAAGCTAAAAATATTCAAATTTTTGTCAATATTCGCTCTGTCACCAATCAACAACTCAAACGCACCTAATAGTTGTCGATGTATAAGCATTGGGATCTGGCATCTTCACTTTTCCGTTCTCATCCAGACCAGGAAGAATGTCACATGTAGCGAGAGTAGTAGCGATGATGGAGAAAAATGTCCCTTCAGCAAAGTGATTGCCTGGACATACCCTCCTTCCAAAGCCAAACACAACGTCCTTGACCTTCTCCATCTCAGAATCCTTTCCATTATATCGTTCTGGCATGAATTCTTCAGGGTTTGGATACTCTTCTGGATTGTGTAACATATGCCTGAGTCGGGTATTAGTATCGAGTGGTTCTGATCATACACGTTCAATGTACCAGACGTTCGGAAGGATCATAGATCCTTTGGGAATTAGCACGCCGTCGTAAATGTCATCCTGAGTCGACGTGTGCGGAATTGCTGTTGAACCAGAATGATTCAAGTCAGAGTGCTATTAAGCGAGTTAACCGAAAAACATAAACTCACAGAGCGGGAATGGCGGAGAAATTCGGTAAACCTCGGTCATAATGCTTCGGAGGTAGGGTAGATCTGGTCGGTCAGTGATTGACGGGAGTCGATCATGGCCAACCACTCGATCTAGTTCTACCTGTGCCTTCTTTTGAACCTCTGGTTTTAGGATCATGTATAGGAAAAATGTCATTGCGGTCGAGATACTCTGCACATAAAGATGCGTAAGAGGTAACCATTGAGAATATAGTTTGTGAGAAGACTCACGGAGTCAAGACCACCACCCAAGATGGTTGCCGCAGCCAAAGCCATCTGTCGTTCGACATCGGGGTCTATCTCCCATCCAGCCTGCTGGTAGACGTTTCCACATAGATTTGGCATTAACATTTTACCAGTGTGCTAAAAAGGATTTTAGTTGCAAAATACATGATATGGCAAAGGGGAATACGAACCAGATTATCCCTGCAGAATTCGATAGGTTTCCAGGTAGCATCGTCGAAGGTGTTTTTCCATTTCTTCGCTGTTTGGAGGAAACCTGTTCCAGGGAGCCAAGGGGGAAGATACTGGACTGCGAAACGGATTCGTCAGGTTAGTGAGAGTCGCAAAAAGGGAGATGGGGAATCACTTACGCCAAGGAATGAAGTCGACAAGGAACCTTCCAGGTTCAGCCGCGATACTTCCGTCGTGAATCGTTTGCAGTCCATTTGCCAGTAAGGGGTCGTCAACAGATTGGACATAGTGGCCGTATGTTGTTCGAACAACAATAATGCCTACACGTCTGCACGGCATGTCATATAAGGAGTAATTGGGGATATAGCAATTACACTCACAGCCTAAGCTCAGGGACAAGGCTGCTAGGCTCCTTGAGAATGTTTCGAACAAGAAGCCTAGTCTCTCGCTCTTGCAGGGAGTAGTACTGAGGACATGACGAAGGTGCAAGATCTTGGACAATAAGCTTTCGCTGTTGCCTCCATTCATCGCCGTAGGGTAACAAGACCAGAGATTTGTCCCATCCAACCCTAGAGCGACATTCAGTCCCTTCAATGAACTCAAATCGCGCAAACGAACAAGGCATACATGGATATGATTTCCTAAGACACAATTGCGGTCATATTAGTGAGGTAGGCATAATTGTGAGGGATAACATACGAGTCTCGGGCGATCGGAATACATATTCGACCGTCTGTCCAGAAGATCACGAGCCACGTTTCTCGAGTTGATAACAATAATGGGTTGACCAATCATATTAAGGTGGATGATACTGCCTGAGTTGTAGGAATGACAGAGCTAAGCAGCACAGACGACATCAACAAAAGGGTGAGTTACCATATGTCTTGCTCCATTCCGAGAAGGATTTCCAAGGAAAGATCTTCGGCATTTGAAAGATATTTCCAACCAAAGGTAGTCCTTTCGGACCCGGGGGGAGACTTTCGCGACGTCGATTAACATAAGAGCGAAGGAGAAGAAAAATTCCAGCAGCCAGGGAGCATTGAACCACAACACCGGGCGTACTAGCTAGAAGAGTGCTCTCCATGGGGGACTCCTACGTTAGTAGCTGTGGTAGGACGCAAAGAGGATAGCAAGGTCCACTCACCCAGATGTTGTTATTTGTACTCCACATTCCCCTCTCTCTCACACACTGTCAGGATGTCAATTTTGGGCGAATCCTCTGCAAAGAGATAGGGACGGTCCCGGACGGATGTCTAGAATTGTTCAAGAACTACAAGAACACAACATGTGGGTGACGTGAATGTTTGATTCCATCGCGGGATGAAGGCAAATGGGGGGATGAGATGTCAGAAATGCGGCACTTGCCGTATTTCGCTACTTTCGCAGCCCACCCAATGCCCAAGAGGTACCTGTAAGTAGTAGGACCTAGGTGTTTGCTCTAGTGCTCTCGATAATGACTCTTATCAGTGAGATTTGTTGTTAGACTCCATCACATCAGTTCAAGCAATCTGTCAAAGAGGCCGCTCGGAGGCCAACTGTAAGGGGAACTCTAGGATAGATACAGAGAAGTACAAGTAATGACACTTGCTTATACATTTCCACAGCAAAGTTGGAGAAATCCTCATTCTCGAGATTTACAAGTTTCTGCCTCCTGCTGGCAGCAGCTGGTCGTCCAAGAGAAAATTCAGACTCGCGTACGGTTATGTGATAGAAAAAGCTCCTCCTCGCCTCTACGTTTCTGCCAAAGTATTGGCCATGTTCGACGACTGGGCATCAATCGACGAAGTCAGGGAGAGAGATGCAAGTGAAACTGAAAGACTCAAGTCTTGTCAGGATTGAATCCTGGCGGCCTGTGTCACTCTATCACGCTACTGACGCGCGCCCACGTGAGTGTGACTACGTTACAGACGCGTCCACGAATTTGCGGTGGGAATATCAACGCATCACAACCTAACACCGTCCACCACTACAATGCCCCCTAAGAACAAGAAATCTAAGTCTGGAAAAGACTCCTCGGCGTCTGGGAATTCCTCGATTAAAACGAAGACTTTGGCACATTACTTCTCTAAGGCGACCTCTAAACCCTCGACTTCTGCCCCTCAGCTGAGTCAGCCCAAATCCACGACGCCTGTAACGACCACGGGCGCGGGATCATCCAAGGACAAACCTAGCGAGATACCTGATAAAACCAAGGGAAAGAAGAATAAGAAGGAAAAGGAAAATGCTCCTTTGTCCAATGATATCCTGGATTTGACCATGGAGGAAGATGAGCCGACAGCAGTACAGATTAATGCGGAGGACATCCTAGATCTCACCTTGGTAGACGACGACGACGTTATGGAGGTTGAGGAAGCCTCAAAGCCTTCACGTCTGTCTAAAAATACAGACATTCTGCCTATACAGTCGGAAGCAAATATCGTCTCGCTCTCGGACCTGTTGGAGCTCTCTCATCCTCTGAAACCATCAGACATTGTACCCACACCAGATATTTCCCGTGGGCCCTCACCTATGCCCCCTCAAGCTATCTCAGAGGATGACGAAGCGGCTTTTATGAGCCGTCTGTTACAGGGATTGGATGAAACCGCAAGCAGTGGCTCAACGTCGACTGCTTCGACAACAAGCACCTCCCTTCCGTCCTTCCCATCAATCTCCACTATCTCCACGGCACCGACCTCCCGCACACCGTCCATACAGTCGATAACATCTACTACTTCTTTCTTGGAACCTACTGTACCACCTGCTGAACCATCTGGATCATTGACAAACGATGCGGACATGGTCGACTTTCTCGCAGGGTCCGAGGAATGGGACCTGGATGACTTTGCCCTTACACCAGTTAAACCAAAGGGAAAATTACCACTTAGGAATCTTACTTCGCCGATGTGCTCAGCCAGGTCGAAAGGGAAGCAGCGAGAACTGGAGACAGTGAACGCTCTTGATGGAGGTCTGCGAAAGGCACTACTACAGTTTAACCACGACGAAGATCAACGCGACCTCGCGCAACAACCCTGTACGCGGTGTATTGTCGACGCATCTGAACCGGAGTATGATTCTGCCTTGGCCAAGTGGCGGAAGGTAATCGTCCTTTAATTTATATCAAAAAGTCAAGGTGCTGATTTTCTTCAGAGTCTGACCGTTCGAGTTCAAGAACAAGGAAAAGTCAAATCAACTGCTTCTGTCTATTTATACGACGAATGGTACCATCTTGAGGTCGCAGAAGGTAGCTTGTTGTTGCTATTTTTATTTGCATTCCGCTGATCATGTTTTTTAGGTGATATTATCAACGTGATAGGCGAATTCACGACGTCACCAGCGGGGGCTCACGCCATCAGTCTGACGGTTACATCCTTTAACCTTATCATCCTACACCCCGACATCTTATTGACAGCGACTACCCTTGCATCTGCACCCAATTGCGCACGACGACCCCTTCTTGCATCACTACTCCGCGACACCACCTCTGCCACAGGACGTGCTACCCCGGCGCTGGTTTACGGTTCACTACTGCACATCGTCGCACAGAAAGCTCTGGTTGCAAATGATTGGAGTCAACAATCACTCTCAAAATGGATAAATGAGGCCGTAACGGGTCCAGAGGGGTTAACCATGCTCCTCTCAATGGGAGACCACAACATAAACGAGCATGTGGCGCGTCAAGACGTGACGGAGAGGGCAAAGGGGCTCGTTGGGTTTGGGACCCGCTACATGTCTTCCACTTCTTGCGGCAAAGAACTCCCTCCGGAATCATCTGTCAGCGATACGAGAGCAGGCCCTTGGGATCAACCGGCTAGGTTGAAAATTGAGAGTGTGGTCGATGTTGAAGAGGATATCTGGTCACCGAGATGGGGAATGAAGGGAAAACTCGATGCGACCATTCTTGGCACACTTTACGAGCCTGCTCCTTTACCTGGTGCGCCGAAATCGTCAAAATTGGGACCTCAACGAACGACTGCGACATCCCGGACGCTGCCTTTACCTCTAGAGCTCAAGACGGGTCGTGCGTCAACAGGGTTGGAACACCGAGCACAGACAATGTTGTACACACTATTACTCAGTGAGAGGTACGGCGTTCCAGTGACGGACGGATTGTTGTTTTATACTCAGAAGGAAGATGGGGAGGTCATACGAGTCCCAAGAGGGTGGCACGAAGTGAAAGGGTTGGTTGGGGTGAGGAATGGCGTCGCTGCTTGGATTTGGAAGAGGTTCAAGAGGAGGGATAAGCGGAAAGGGAAGGAAGGGAAAGGGGACGGGGATCCACTTGCTGATGTGTTGAAGAAGCAAAGGTCAACTCACATTGAGGAGGAGGGAGCGTTCTTGCCTGCGCCCGTGGATCAGGAATGGTTATGCAAGAAGTGTTATACGCTCAACAGTTGTTTGCTCTTTCGACGGACGCATCCCGACCTTGAAGAGGTTGGTGGTGCATCAAAGCGCAAGCCTATACCGCCCTGGTTGGAGGAAAGCTACTTGTCAAGGACGGGCCATATCACTGATACCAGGGCTGCGTTTTTCAAGAAGTGGGAAGGGTTGCTCGCCTTGGAGGAACGGGATAGTGTGCAGTTGCGGACTGAGATCTGGACAACAAGTGTCAAGGATAGGGAAGCATCAGGAAGGTGTTTGGGGCAGCTGGTTTTGGCTGATTCTGAGGTGGCCGAAGATGGGACAGAGGTCAAGAAATTGACTCACGCCATGCGTCGATTCACTCATACCTTTAGGAGAGCACTACCATCGGAGAAAGCGCAGGACGGACCATCTGTAGAAGTCACAATGGACGATGATCTATCCTCTACTCCGACACTCATGCCCTCGTCATCCCTCATGAATGGCGCCTTCAACATCGGAGATCCGGTCGTTGTTTCCGCAGAACCTGATCTTCTGGCCATTGCCCAAGGTTTCATTCTCGACTTGGCGATGGACCGTATCGTCGTCGGAGTAGACCACGAAATCAGCGACGACTACGCGAAAACACGACTGCTTAGAAGGGGCGCCAACCTGGACCCTTCATCCAAGGCCATCTTCCGGATCGACAAGGACGAGCTGTCTGGGAGTATGGCAAGAGTACGCAATAACCTTGCTCAGCTGTTTTATGTCGACGGCGAAAAGAAGCAGCTGGAACTCGTCGTTGATCTGCGCCCACCTGTGTTTGATGCCGAACTGGCTGACAATACCCCGCTCACCCTACACTCGTCCTCACTCAACCTCAATTCATCCCAACAAGCAGCTATGCGTAAAGTACTTTCGGCTAACGATTATGCCCTAATTCTCGGAATGCCAGGAACTGGTAAAACCACCGTTATCGCTGCGCTCATCCACGAGCTCGTCAAGAGAGGGAAGACGATTCTTCTGAGCTCCTACACACATTCTGCTGTGGACACCATCTTGGGCAAGGTTATCACCAGCGGCAAGGTCGACTTTGGGATCCTACGTCTGGGTAATGGGGACAAGGTGCATCCCTCCGTCAAGGAGTATACTCTTGATGCACGCCGGCAGGCTCGGACAGTCGAAGAGCTTGAAAGACAGCTGTGCTCACCACCTGTCGTCGCCACTACGTGTTTGAGTGTTGACCAGTGCGTTTATTTTCCTTTCCTTCTTTTTTGCTTCGGTCATTAATCTTGAAAATGTAGTGCCTTGTTCACCAGACGCAAATTTGACTACTGTATTGTCGATGAGGCGTCGCAGATCACCCTTCCCACATGTCTGGGTCCTATACGGTTCGCTGACAAGTTTATTCTCGTCGGTGATCATTTCCAACTTCCTCCACTGGTATGGCGCCTTTCGTTGTCACTTGATTAATTAAATTAATATTTTTCTAGGTCAAAAATCCTCTTGCACGAGCTGGTGGACTGGATATTTCCCTCTTCAAACGGCTATCTGAGGCACACCCGTCCGCTGTCGTCGACCTTTGTCATCAGTACAGAATGAACGAAGACATCATGCTCCTCTCTAATAAACTCATCTATAAGGATAGATTGAAGTGTGGTAGTGAAGAGGTTGCTGGACAGTCACTAGAAGTGCCGGGCAAAGATCGGATTCTGGAGCGTCTCCATCGCAAAACCCAAGAGACAACGATGTGCAAGGTGGATGGAGATACGTGCTGGCTTGAAAAGCTTATGCAAGAAAGGTTGGCTTCGCATTTCCACAAGGTTGTCGCGTTTTTGCTGATAATGGTTATTAGCTCCAAGGCTATTTTCGTTGACACGGACCTGGTGCCAGCCGTTGAGTCGCGCGCTGGTGGTCTCCCGCAGAACCTAGGCGAGGCCAACATGATATGTCAACTTGTGAAATCTTTGGTCGAGGGTGGTGTAAGACCGAGTCAAATTGGCGTCCTCTCACTCTATCGTCAACAAGTCAAGGTACTGCAACATCTCTTGCATGGCGTGAGGATGAAAGATAGCGATGAGACTGAAAGGGTGGAAGTTCTGACGACTGATCGAAGTCAAGGGCGAGACAAGGATTGTATCATTATCTCGCTGGTTAGGAGCAACCAGGGTTCATATGTAAGCTGCGTTGTTGTGTTTCTGCATTCTTTTCGCTCATTGGTTTTAGACTGGAGAGCTCGTACGTGATTGGAGGAGGATGAACGTCGCTTTTACTCGTGCTAGGAAGAAGCTTGTCATTTTTGGTTCTCGCAAGACTTTGGAAGGCGAGCCTTTACTTGGGGAGTTCTTTGGGCTGATGGAAGGGAAGGGCTGGATCATCAAACCTGGTGAGGGCGCTGATGCAGCGCATGAAGCCGATTTGAAGGACGCCCGCGAGACTCCCAATCCCAATCGTGCACCGGTCCAAGGGTCAAGTAGCTCTCGGAAAAGGATGGCTGAGGATGATGCTGGACTTCATCCCTGCACGCCGACGCATAATTTACGCGCAGCAGCGACGACACCGCGTTCAGCTTCGATGCCTGTTCTTTTTAACTCGACCAAGCCACAGGTCGTAAACGATAGTCCAGAGGCTGAATTAGAAAAGGGCATCAGGCCTATGAAGAGACCACGCGTGACGCCTGACAAGACCGGTACAAACGTATTGCAGGACTTGAACTGGTAGAAACTTGGAAACATCTTTGGATTTTTTACACTCACATTTTTGACATTTTTTCATCATCACCACACCACCATATTTATTAATCCTCTAATCACCCATTCTTATTCTTGATTCTTCACGTATTCACGATATCTGGGTTTTCTTCCGTCTTTGTACCTACTCGCGAAACCTCGAGAAACTACCACACTAGAGAAACACTACTGTTGGGGTTTTTAACCTCCACCATTCATCATTCATCCATACCCTTTACAGCTCGAATTATATGTAACTATCTATCTTTTCAAGATTTGGCAGGTACCCTCGTTATGATCAATCGCCTAGACATTTTGCAGTAGACCCCAGTACTAGGCCTCGTGTATGCTTCAACTTCATCAACTCCTCATTCTCCTCCAAAACCTTCCTTAACACTTCGGGCAACCTGACCCTCCTCATTAGCCCATAATTCGAGCTCCCTCTACTATCGTAGATGTATGTGATGTCAATGAACACCTCTTTCAAATTCGAGAATCGAAGATCGCTCAAGAGACACTCCGCAAAATCTGACCAGTCCACTCGCTTCAGGGAGTGGGCTTCGAACCCTCCTATGTCCAGGTACACGTGCAGGTATTCCAAGGGAGGTCGTCGATCCTCGTGGTGAGGTAGGGTCTGTAGTGTCTTTATGATGTATGGTATCGAGGTGCTGAAATTCTTCTGTGGCCTTCCGTACGTGTAGGTGTCGATGGTCGCTCCACTGATGCCCAAATACAAGAGGTTGATCAATGACGAAAGGTCAGGACATGGGCCAGAGTAAATTTGTCGCTGACTCTCAATATTCCCGATCGATGCCTTGACGGATATATCTAGAACATGGTCAGTATGCGTTGAGCATGATCACCATAAGTCACCATATCACGTCGCTTACCGTATGTGCTACTAGCTGTGGGGAGCAACTCAAGTCTCCGCAACACTTGGGCACATCTTCGCAGAACCCTGTAAAAGTCATGATCTGGTGTTCTCGCAGCCTGGTATTGCAAGCCGGTAAACACGAGTTTCTCTAGATGATTTATCGTGATAGGGAAAGTAGGATGGTCGACGGTCAACCAATCGGCAAAGGCTACAGACTTGCCCGAATCGATTGTGAGGGACTTCAGTCTGTGTGGATCTGATGTGGTAGGGCCATTCAGTAGCGGTGTGGGGAAGGTGTCGCCTACCTGGAAAGTGCCAAGAGATGCAACTTTCAGAGACTCGAGAGCAGAGATACCATCTTGTCGAATAGACGCCGCAGAGACTCCCATCAGCCGTTCCAGCCTCAAGTCTGATACCTGGTGTAACAGCGGATGCACGGCGCTGCGTACTTTCTCTGGTAGGGTGGACCATACGATGTGGTTCTCCGCTGGACTTGTTATTAAGAAAGACAGCGTCTTCAGATTCGTCAAGGACGGGGTTAGTTTCGTGATCGAGAAATTGTCGGACTCGTAGTCCCAGATGCTCCTGGGACTCAATGCCCACACAAAAACTTGGATTTCGAGATGCTTCACGCAATGGGCGATTGCGGGTCTTGATTTAATCACTGTAAGTAGTTTGGGAGATGCTGACCAACGTGGCTCTAACTGACGAGACCCGTCGCGAGAATCGCGCGCGATTGTGAAGGTAACTTTATTGAAAATTCTTCGTCGAAGGATGATGCAGAGTTCGCGGTTGCAGCATGCAAGGCTGATCAGTGTTTGTCGAGGGGAATCTGGGATGAAATCTACGATGGTCTCCCAGACGTCAGGAGTAAATGCAGGGCCATGGGAGCGGATCTGCTCTGCGGGTTTGGTCGACCGACCTTCAGGTTTGAAGTAAGGCTTGAGGTATGTCAGCAGCGGCATGATCAGAAGTCCTTCTTCACCAATTTATATCCGGTCATTTATAAAGGTGGTGGAGGGGTCACCTAACTTGATTTATGATTCGTGTGGCTGTTCTAAGGCTGTGACTCAGATCGACAGATCAACAATTCTGCGTCCAGAGCTGCGGAGCCTGCACCCAGAAGTCTAGGCAATACTGGTCTACCTTCCACTGTTTGCTTCGAGCATTTTCTCCGACCAAGACATATTAACATTCGATTGCACCATCAAGTTTAGAGGATCAGAGGCCTAGCAAATGCCTTAATATTAACATCTACCCCCCCGGATAACGGTCCTCTGCTGTCGATCCTAATACAAGACCCCTTCTGTGCCTCAACGTCATCAATTGTTCATCCCCCTCCAAAACCCTCTTAATAAATCTGGGTGGCCTCACCCTTCTTATCCGCTCGTAATTCGAGTTTTCACTGCTGTCGTAAATGTATGTGACGTCGATAAACACCTGCTTCAGATTCACGAACCGAGGGTCGTTCAGCAGAAAATCGACCAAATCCGTCCAGTCCACCTGCTTCAACAAGTAGTCCTTAAACTCGGAAATCCCCAAATCCAAGTGCAGGTTCCGCAGTGAAGGTTGCTGACCCTCGCGACAAGGAAGTGTCTTCAGGGTTTTTATGATGTATGGTATTGAGGTGCTGAAATTCTTCTGGGGCTTCGCATGTCTGTAGGTACCGATGGATGCCCCATTGATCCTTAAAAATGAGAGGCTGATTAGAGGCGAAAGGTCGGGGCACCGGCCGGAGTAGATTTGTCGCTGACTCTCTATATCGTCAACTGAAGCTTTAACAGATATATCTAGAAACCAATGGGGGAGCTTGTGAGCATGGAATTGACTCGAGGCGAATGGAGGATGCGACTTACACATACTGCCCGTGCCGAGATGGGTAGGGATCACCTCTAACCTCTTGAGCACTTTGCCGCATCTTTGCAGAACGCGATAGAATCCATGTTCTGGAGTCAAAGGGACCTGATGCAAACCGATGAATACGAGCTTTTCGACATGATTTATGGTGATTGGGAATGCAGGGTTGTCGACCGTCAACCAATCGGCAAATCTCGAGAACCTAGTTAAGTCAATCGTCAAGGATTTAATCGGGTGCGGACGTGGTGCCTCGGGCTGTGCCGCGGTATTTCCACTCGTCATAGCAGTGGGGAATGTATCCCCAACCTGGAATGTGCCAAAAGGTGTAACAGCGAGGGACTCTAGTGCTGATTGACCATACATCCGAGTAGATGCTGCAAAAGCACTCTTCAATTGTTCCAGCCTCAAATCTGGAACTTGGTGCAGCAGTGGGTGAACGGCACTGCGCACCTGCTCTGGAAGAGAAGACCAAGTGATGAGTCCGGGACTTGTAGACATCACAAAGGAGAGTGTTTGGAGCTTCGTCAGGTAGCGTACGAGTCTTGTGATTGAGAAATCGTCGTAGTACCAAATACCCCTACGGGATGTCGACATCTGGGCCATGAAGACTTGAATTTCAAGATGCTTTACGCATTCCGCAATCACTGGTCTGGATTGGATGACTGTGAGCAACCTGGGCGCCGCTGACCAACACGGCTCGAGCTGGTGAGATTCTTGCTTAGTATTGCGCGAGATTGTAAAGACAACTTTGTTGAAAATTCGGCGGCGAAGCATGATGCAAAGCTCGCGGTTTGAGCAAGAGAGACTGACTAATGTTCGTCGAGGGGAGTCAGGTATGAAGTCGATAATGGTTTCCCATACATCAGCAGTAAAAACAGCGGGATGTGAGCTGCCAGTGTTCTCCATGGTGGACGTAGATCAGAAAGATAATCCCCAAATAAACTCCGTGTCGTAGTCAAGCACAAACTCATTCCGAGAAGTGTCAATGCGATTACTTCGCGCGAGGCTGTGTGATATGAATCGACAATTGATAAAATGTGTATCAGCTCCTCACAAAAGGCCCAGTAAATATAGTAGCAAGTACTTCACACCTTGTGGACCATCCCCGTAATTTGACTTCTACAACATGCTCGACAACAGATATGATCAACGTGGCAAGTACTTGAACAGGGGTCAACAGGTAGGACGGATTGTTTTCATTGGGCCGTGGAGGCAAACAACCTGCGTATTATGGTCACGGTGTTGACCCAACCTGAGCGCCTGCTGTTGTTCGATTCTCAATCGATTCCATCGCTTAAGAACAGAATCGTTCCATCCAAGGTATATGCGTAGGTTTTAACATTTGATTTAGTCAACTGAATATTATTATAGATTTAACTTCTGATTCGAGAATGCATCCAGCACTGCAAAACCCATTCCTCCTGGCTGAAATATTCAAATTTCTTGAGTCACCAACTTCCGAAACAAAACCTTGGATCATCGCGTGCGCACTAACATGTAAAACGTTTTTATCTCCCGCTTTGGATACAATTTGGAGGGAGATTATCGACGTACATCCACTGTTCCACCTCATACCTGGCATCAAAAGTCGGGATCTCATATGGGGTGGTGTAAAGTTGATCACATTGGTAAGTAAAGGTTATGCAAAAGAATTTTTTTTTTCAGTTTGAAGTGCCAAATATTGATTCAGACTACCACCAAAACAGTACACGGAAAAGTCACTCCTCCCTCAAGACCTGCAACGGCTTCGTTTTTATGCAAACCGCGTTAGAATCCTGAACAATCGCTGCCCCTTCATTGACAGCGATGGAAATATGACTGCAGTTGATCCAGATCCATCCTTTGTGATTCAACTCTTGTCGCTACTGGAGGGAAAGCCTTTGACCCCATCCATTCAGTCCCTCTATATCGTTCTACCTACCCGTGCGGACAGAGTTGTGATATGCAGCCCTTATCACCAACTCCTCCTCTGCCCCTCATTACAAAATGTGACCCTGTATTCCAGAAGCCACGCAGTGGACTTCCCTGTGGGAGAGATTCATGCACCTGTGGCATGGTCTTTCCTCAACAGCTTAGCCTCTGTACCGATACCTGGTTTACGAGAACTTAATCTTGAGAGTGTACCCATCCCCGTGGGTGTACTGTTCTCGGTAACCCAACTTCGTACATTACAGAGTCTACACCTTCGCATCTCGGCTCTCGACCATTATTACCTGTCACATATCCGCCGTCTTCTTGCCTTGGAAAGGCTCACAGAGCTACACCTTGGATTCGAGGGTGTAGCTACGACCGTCCGAGCACCACAGAAGCCGGCTGGTGCCCTCGATTCACTCAAAAAGCTTGTCATTCAAGGATCGGTCGATTTGTCGTCACTCATTCTCTCTACTTTTAATTTTCTGTCCTTGGAGTATCTGGCAATTGGACCCTGGAAAGAATTGGATGCCACTGGGGTATCTCGAGCATCTTGGGAGCGCTGCTTTAGCCAGTTGCAGAATGTAGGCAACTGTCTACAAATTTTGAGATTGGACGGATGGACCTCCCTCTCTGTGACCCTTCCATGGACATCTTTTACACCACTCCTTTTCTTCCATCATCTCAGATACGTCATCATCAAAGAGCCCAAAATTTCTTCGCTCTCGAACAAAATCGTGGCGGAGATGATATCGGCCTGGCCCAAACTTCAGCGATTGTCCATCAAAACCAACGATGCCTCCAACCTCAATCATCTTGCACTCCATCAGATTGCAGTTGGGCTACCGGAACTCATATCCCTCGATATTGGTATGAACCTCCTAGATGCATCGCCCGAAGCATTGCCGATGGATGTGGTCCCTCACTATCAGCTCGAGTCGATCACGATTCCACATATACCCATTCATGAAGAAGATCTTTTTAGGTTGGGGCCAAAGAAGATGCACGACATTGCAAGATATTTGGACATCCTGTTCCCGAAGGTGATCTGGGTGGATGTATTGTCTGCCCAGGGTGGAGAATGCATTCGAGATATGGTTAAAGGGCTTAAAGATACCCGGGAAAGGGAGAGGATAAGGCTGGCGGCAGGGGATCAATCGGCACCCACTTCAAAGTCTGCCTGAACGCCGTCGCACACTGAAAATCGAAGGGCACCTTTCTATTGTTGTTTTTTGTCATATACGTGCATATCGTGTTTATCTCTTGTTTTCTTGACATTGTCGAAAGGTGTCGAAAGGCAATCTTGTCATTTTACCGCGTTAGTCGAGGACAGGTAGTTTTCTTGGTCATGTATGGTATTCCTTGTCGTTTGAACGAGGTTTGAGCCACATGTGAAATCAATCACTCTCAATAACCAGTCAGGCAGACTCGATATGGTGCTTGCTGTGTTCGCTCCAGTCAAAGGGGATTCCATGTCTAGATCGTTTAAAGACCCTCCTCACTGGTCTGCGTTTCGCCCATTTCACTCATTTCGAGACACAGTTCATCCAACAATAACTCCTGGTAATGCATTTTGGCATTACGAACAAAAGACCTCCTATCCCATCTTTAGTACATGTTGAGTGCATTGCGTAGCTGATTTAGCCATGAAAATAGGACACCGAAAAAAGCCTTCGCCTTGAAGACCTGGAGCGCGTGCGGACTACGAACAACATGTCAGGATATTGCCATTGCGCAGCATCGGCCTACCTACAAACAGCGCTGGAAAATTCACGATGGTCTCTTCTATCAGTACTAGTGCCTTTGGATCTGTAGTTGGGTTGCTTGTCATGCATTGTATCTCAGTGAATAAACAGCGTTCATTATTGATTGTTCCTCGGGTTTCGGGCTTCGGAATTAACTAAATGCGTACACCTCTCGACACTGACACCGACTAGCGCCTCCCCTGAAATGAAGGTGTTCATCTTACACTTTACTTTACTCTGAGTCAATGTGAAGGTCGATCTAACAGCACATTAAGGCTAAGCTACTTCGAGCCGTCGGAAGACAATGGTTCAAGTACTAGTCGAGAATTAAAGAACAATTAAGGTCTGGGGGGCGGATGGTGCGTCTCTCGAGTCGATAGCTGCTTGAGTTGGTACACCAAGGTATACATTGTTAAATAATTGGATCAAGAGTTAAGTTGCCTACTTGACTTTCATTTCCGATGTGAGTCGGTAACTCGTTTGCTATGAAAAGGCTAAGTAATGAAATTTATTTAATTGGTGTCTGCTTTACAGAATACGAAAATCAGGATCACGTATGAATGTATATATCCTTTTCGTTTGGTAATGTGAGCCAAGTCTCCGATGTCCGACGTGACGCCGAGCAGCCCGTGTCGAGGTTGCCACTGACAATCCCTACGGGATCTACATTTGAGTTCCTTCGTTTTTGTAATTATAACATAAATTTCCAATAAAGTCGGATCCATGATGAATGACATACAAAGTTGTAGCTAACCATATCAAGACCACCCTGTCCGGTGATCTTCCGTGGATCAATCATATGTTCGACTTGACTTTCACGCTTTTCGTTTTCGGGAAAGAGAGGGTTGCTTTAGGCTTTCCACGAGGCTCGAAAGCAAACCCTTTGTCCTCGTATATACTCTCGTTATTGCGCCTGTCCTAACGCATTTCAGTTAGCACCACGAGCCCCGGGCAGCTGTCGACCACAATGACTCCACGGAATGCTTCGAGTCAAACGCGAGGCTATTTGACGACACGATAGGACGCTTCCGACAGCCTTTTGCCTGCTTTTAGATGCGACAGGGCACCAACAGAAAGGAGTTACCTACCCAGAATGGCGTCGTGTTCGCATGCACATGTCGAGTTGTGACAGTTAATATCGTGCTGGCGTGAAATGGCGTGTGGGTGCGCTTCGTTCGGAACCTTCTGAGCAGGATTCGAAGACCTCTCCTCTTCGAGAAGTGAGTGATTATAAGGGAAGGGATTGAGGAGAGGCGTGATGATGAGGGGGTGATTCGAATTGATATGGGGGATGGTCGATATCGGGATTGGTTATGGTTATGGTTCTGATCAGATGAAACGGAAAGCGATGCATGAGAGATGTACCGGTGGTCTTCGAATTCGAATGTAGAAGCTGGGGAAAGGTGGATGAGAAGGTGATTTCAACGAAGGCGTTTTAGGATGGTGCTGTAGATTCCTGCTGTGCATGTAGGAATCGGGCTGGAACCATCATAGGTATGGGCAACTTGTGATTATCAGATTGCTCGTACTGTCGCAGTGCTGCACGGCTGACGCTCCAGACCGTCCTATCCGATTAGTCGCTTCTTATAATCTGCGTTTACATAAGTGCCTCGTTGGTGTCAACTCACTGTCAGAAAGCTCGCAAATAGCAGCGGATAGGATGTGGCAAAGCGCAAGGGGAATGGCCTTCGATGTCAAATGTCGATGTCAGGAACCAAAGAAGGATTCTATAGTGAAACGGGTAGTTGAGGTCACACTTATCACACCAGTGTGCGTCTGGAGCTTAGCGAGAAGCTGAGCGCTGATACCAGTCCTGTGGTTATACAGAACAGTTACTTGTTCAAGTACGCTGTGTTTTATGCATCCTGCGGGATGCCATTAAACGAGTTTCACTTCGAATTCTGACCTCTCATCCGGCTTTTTTTGCTCTAATAATATTGCGTCCTAACATTCTACGTTGACCATACGGTCACGGTGATGAACGGACCCATTGGTCAGGAATTGGTCATTACAAGTCTTGGAGACCGTTCAAGCAAGAGTTGAGCGCTATAAGCGATCCTTTCGGGGTTTCGAACATTGCGGTATCTATTTGTGGGGTTTCGAAATGGCGATACCTAATAATATGATAACTGCTCATAAGAGCTTCTCCTTGACAAATTCTCCGAGGGTGGATACGAGACGACATGATTTTATTCTTTTTCGGTTTCTAAGTCGTGAAATACTCCACTGAGCCTGTCCTCCAAGCTATTCCAAGCCTTTCAGAATGTCAAAAAGATTGTAAAAAAGCATGTTTGTTCTTTGGATGTAAGGTGGAAATGGTGTCAAAGCACCTTAAACTTGGAAGGCAAACTGAATGGCGGTCCGAGAGTACTGGATAAGGTAAGGACATGCCCGAAAGTGGGAGAGGTTTATAAAGGGACGAAGTATTTTTGCCGCATCAATACCGGCCTCTTTTCTTCTCTTTATTTCGAATAACGCTTGAACGTCGTCAAAGATGTTTTCAACGATGACCACAGCGTTTATCTCCGTTGCCCTCGTCGCTATTGTCTACCATCGCTTCCTCCGAAAGCTTAAGACTCCTCATCCGCTTCCTCCAGGACCGAAGCCCCTTCCCTTCCTCGGAAACGTCAACAATCTCACGGCGAAAGAGCTTTGGTTACCCGCTACAAAGTGGGCGAAGCAATTTGGTTCGTTGTATTTTTTTCAGGCATCTTTCAGCGTCGTGTAGAGCTAAGCTACTGTTTACCACTAGGCGATGTGGTATATCTGCATGTACTCGGCCAGGGGATTGTTTTCCTCAATAGTGCTGAAGCTGCAATAGATTTACTAGATAAGCGTGGCGCCATCTATTCTGACAAGCCAAAGTTCGTCATGGCTGGGGAATTGTGAGCACTTCTCTTTCCTGCCATGTCGTGTCGTGTCGTGTCGCGTCCACGCCACAACCATGCGACCACTCAGAAATGTCATTAAACTGATGCATATATACGCATTCTTTATCTCTGATTCTATAGATGCGGATGTAAAAATATGGTGAGTCTTGTATCATTCCTGAAACGGGACCGCCACTTGCTCATCACTTACCTCACTTGGCATTCATAATAGGTCGCGTTCACTCAATATAACAGTCAATCTAAGCGCCAGCGTCGTTTGTTGCACAAGGCGTTTGGGGCACCTGTAATCCCTACCTACCACCCGCTCATTCAGTCGTCGACGATGGCCTTCCTTCGCCGCCTCATCTCCTCCCCAGCTTCGTATCAGTCGCATATTAGAAGGTATGCAGGCGGCCTTACTCTCTCCGTTGTCTATGGATACGAGCCATCAGAGATCGGAAAGGACGAATTTTTGGATATGGCCGAAGAATGCGTTAATATTCTCTCCAATAAAATCGCTTCTGGTGGTGGAATTTGGCTTGTTGACGTATTTCCGAGCCTGCAGTATCTTCCAGATGGCTTCCCTGGTACAGGTTTCAAAACGAATGCTAGGATTTGGAAGAGGAAGATGGAGGAGTTTGTTGATCGGCCTTACGAGTTTGTGAAGAACAGTATGGTCAGTGTTTATGCGATTTGATGCGCATATATCCACTCATTTCGCCTTGGTTTGTAGAAAAGGGGGATTTATAAACCATCGTTTTGTTCTACGCTTCTCGATGATCCGTCTTTCTCAAACACAGCATCCAAAACTTCCAGAGCCACGGAGAACGATTCAGGAGTCGAACAGGATATCTTTGAATTTGACCTCAAGTGGACGGCTAACTCGATGTATAGTGGAAGCATCGACACGACTATTGCTACCATCTCACACTTTTTGCTTGCGGTAATGCAGTATCCTGAGGTGGTAAAGAAGGCGAGAGAAGAAATCGAACGTGTTGTGGGCACAACAAGAATGCCCAACTTCGGTGATAGATGCGCGTTGAAATACGGCGAGTAAAACCTTTACAGGACTATCGAAGCTCAACTAAATCGCGCACTTGCAGTCAAGTGCGTTTATCTAGAATGCTTGAGATGGGGAGCTCCTGTGCCCATGGGTAAGCACTTTTTGCACAGCGTGAAGCGGTTCACTGAGTCATCCCTCCAGGCCTCCCTCATCGCTTGATCAAGGATGACATTTACCGAGACAGGTATATTCCAGAAGGCACATTTATCTTTTCAAACATATGGTACGCTTATCATTCTCTTCCATTGACCCCACGCCGTCTCTCATCTGAACATTGGCAGGGCGATTCTGCGGGATGAGAGGCTGTATCCTGATCCAAACGCTTTCAACCCAGATCGATTCATGGAGAGTTCTGGGGATGTTGAAGCAGATCGCAAGAGGGATCCAAGGCATTACGTCTTCGGTTTTGGAAGGAGGTGGGTGGTCCCCTTAAGATGACCCAGACCCATGCAGCTGATCCGGTTTCTGAAGACAATGTCCAGGCATGAATTTGGTTGATTCGTCTGTCTGGATTTTGATTGTTTCTATGCTGGCTACTGTGGAAGTTACAAAACCTGTGAATGAACATGGCGAGATTGTGGAGCCAGAGGTCAAGTTTGAAAACCCAATCTTCAGGTGGGCCTTTTGTTTTGTTCTGTTTTTACTGTTTTGGGCGGACAGCGTCAGGTGCATGACTCTCGGATGTTTTAGTCGAATGACAACCATCGATGAGGACTTTCGATTGGACCTTTTGATGGTTTTCACTGTGTCAACTGCGTTCTAACTGTTTCGATAATAAATAGGACCCCAAGCAAATTTAATTGCGACATTCGACCCAGGTCTGAGAAGGCCTTGGGACTAATTATGATGCATTCGGATACCGACACTCTAAACGCACCCAACAGTGCACGCAGAGTGATCGACGTTTAATAACGTGTAAGCCGGGTTGGTTACACTTCGGAGCCTCGACTTCTGTTTTCTTTTCTGTCTCGCACATTCATTCTTGTGTGCTTCTTCTCTTGGATGCCGTTGTTTTTCCACGTTTTGTGACTCCTTCATTCATCGTGTTTCGCGTTCACATTATCATTATCGCATGAGCCTGAGGTTCCGAATTTTTCGCACTTAGAAAGGTCTTTTTTCAGTTTGGTTGAGCATTTTTTGAATTTTAGCTGCAGTTCTGTTTGGCTTGTTTCGGGAGTTAAATTATAATTATTATTGTATAATGAGTGTAATGACTGGTGTATTGTAGCTTTCTCGATTAATATGACATGTATACATGGTTGTTGATTAGACGGCCATCCAGGTTTCTTTTTAGGGGCTTACTTGGCTATATGATGGTCAGCGCTGCGTTGCGGGAAGCAAAGGTCAAGGAGGATTGGAGGATAGGGGTTGTATAGATTAGATTAGATGTAGCGGATCACTAATATGCGGATCATGCCGAATGAAGCGTTTGTCGGGCTGTCCTGCATCCTGAGGCATCTTGGACGTTTTCCTCACACTCTGTTCCATTTTCCAACTCTGCAATTTACTGCGACGCTGGACCTGTTTTTTTCAGGCATGCTTTCTTGATTCTGGTGACGGTGAAAACTGCGCATAAGCCAGTTATGTGTAATTTACAAGTTTGCGATGAAATTTTGGGGTCCTCAGAATTCGCAGTCTCGATGCTGAGATCTCCTATAGCTGTATGAACTATGCAATTATTCTTGGTCTAATGAGTTTGTCGCGTTCTTTAAAATCTTAACTAGTCAATAAAACAAACAAGCATATCTCTGTCGTGGCAGGCGATGTTTATCACACAGCCTTGCGCCCTCATACTCGTCTCCCTCCTTCATCCACAACCACGACCATGCAATATCAGAAATCTCCAGACGCCGTATTTACACTTGATATCTGGGACAATGTCATCGACTACATCCCCGATTATCCTCGAGACCCACTAAAGAACCTTGCCTGCGCAAACAAAGAACTCTGCATCCTTCTTCGGCGGCGATTCTTCAACCAAGCCATTGTCACTATCACTCGCAATTCTAAAAACCCATCTCAACAAGCAGAATCTTGCTGGTCGAAGGGTCACAAGTTGCTTACAGTCATTCAGTCCAGACCCGCCATCGCAGAATGTGTGAAGCATCTCGTCATCAGGGTATTCGAAACCCAGTCGTTCGGCCCTTCGAATCGCGTCTGGTATTACGATGATTTCTCAATATCGAGACTGGTGCCGTATCTAACCAAACTTCGGACATTATCGTTTGAGTCAATCCCGTACAGTAAGCGCATCGCTTGGTCTTCCCTACCAGAACCAGTGCGCCGCGCCGTTCACCCGCTGCTGCATCAAGTCTCAGACTTGAGGTTCGAGTATTTAACTGGGGCCTTCGCAGCGTCCACTCGTCAGGGTGGTTTATCTGCCCTTGAATCCCTTACAGTTACGACCTCCGGCACCTTCGAGGTTGGTGATAGCTTCCCGAATAAGATCCTTAGCGTTCAGGCCATTGCACAGGGACCACAACCACACAGGCTCAAATCCTTGATCATCGACAAAAGGACGTTTCCATATTCAGGTTTTGCGGACTGGTTAACTATCGACAACCCTGCGTTCCCGATCACTATAAACTCCCTTGAAAGTCTTGTGGTGGTCGCTACACAATATCACGAATTTGCTGATCCACATCACGGAAGCTACCATGTATTCAAAAGGTGTGCTAGGAGTTTAAAGAGGCTTGAACTGCTTGTCATATACCATTACAGCGCCCAAAGTATGTGTTCTTTAAGACAGGTCGATACCCTACCCATGACTCAAGATTTTTTATTATCAATACACAGATATATCTGTTAATGTTTATGTTTATAAGGGAGAGAATCAGTGGAAGCCATACCCTAGAGAATGCCTCGACCTTTCATGCTTCGTCAGCCTGACATATCTTCGCCTTGGTGGACTCATCATCGCATCGCGATCACCAAATTATGCAGGTCAAATTGCCTTCAGCACCTCAGTACCCTACATCACCAAGGTCTTACAGTCACTGCCTAACCACCCCGACAAGCAGCCTACCTTGCGACACATTCAGTTGGACTGCGACATCCATGAATTCGACAGTGAAACGATGAAGCTGGTTGACTGGTCTGTTTTCTCAGGGCTTATATTGGACGACCCTCGATTCTCCAATGTGCGGCATATGTTTATCGATATCACGTATGTATACAATGCCACTCCAGGCTCGAATACAGATCGGATTGAAAGGTCGAGGCCGCCGAGGGCTGTCTTGAAGGCTTTAAGAGAGAATGTGGATTTGATGAGGTTGAAGGTGGAAAGGGGTCTTGTGCTGGGGTCGACAAATACCACGAAGCACCCTAGAGATTTCATGTATGATGACTACTAATAACAATGTTGTTAATTTGGGAATTTTCTGGCATTATTATGTGTTGACTTGAGGTTGAGAGATTAGATTAGTTGGGCTGCGTGGGAAATGGCAATCAGCATCCTGTTCAACCGAGTCTGCCCTTCAGTTGTCTCTATGCCACATTGTAGTTTGGCTATGAAATCTCAATCTATTTGTTCACATAATCGTCGCAATTCATGGCTTACGACTTGCAGGGCTGTCAGCTGATGCTTCTGAGCTTCTTTCCATGAATTTGACGTTTCCACGCTGTTGATTTTCGATGGACCTGGAGTGGACAACACATGGCGTCCACAGACTCCACACAAGTGTAAGAAGTAACAATCCACTTGTTCCCTTGTTTCTGCTTCTAACCCTGCTCACTCGCATTTCTTTTGCCTAGGTCTTCTCTTTCGACTTTTAAAATGGTCGTGTCTACTCGAGTATGCAGATGTGCGCCGGAGGACGGTATAGGTTGCAGCGGACATTGATATCTCCTTGAGCCGTGAAAAGGCATAAATTCCCATGATACAAAGCTCAAGACTTGTCGGTGACATTCAGAAATGAAATTCAGGGAAGCAGATAGTCATCTGTGTAGAACAACCATCCCGAGACTGACAGCACCCTACCTGCATCCACACTTCAATTGCACTCAGCAGATTACTAATAGTAACTGCTCTCTTTTCTTGTATCCCACACCTGGTGTCTCTGAATAGTTTGCATGAGTATGATTGAGTACAATATCTACATTTATGGCTCGATTGCAATTGGGACTGCTCTTTTTCTCTTGCTGATCTGTCAAGAACGCAAACCTCGACTTCCACCGGGTCCAAAAGGATGGCCGATTCTGGGGAATGCCCTGGATGTGCCCAAGGAAACCCCTTGGCTAACATTTGCAGACTGGGGCAAGAAATATGGTGCGTAGTTAACTCACTGTATTGCAACGCTGGACGAGACTAATGACATGATAAAGGTGATGTTATGTACATGAATGTGCTAGGAACACAGGTCGTCGTCGTTAATTCAATGAAGGTGGCGAAGGAGCTTCTGGATAAGAGGTCTTTAATCTACAGCGATAGGCCCAGATTGGTATGTGGGGAATGCGATTCCATTGTTGAAATGTCATTGATCTTGTTTTCTATGTTGTAGAACATGGCATCTCTGTAAAATACTCCTTATATTGTAGAGCTGCGTGCTGATTGCGGCATAACAGATGTGGTTATGACCGTACCTTCACACTACAATCCTACGGCTACGAATGGAGACAACAGCGAAAGCTCGTTGTTCAGGAATTTAACCCAACACATTGTCGAGATTACTATCATTTGCAAGACAGGCGGGCAGCAATACTTGTCCAGAATCTTCTACAAAATCCGTCGCGCCTTGTTCCAGAGCTCAACCTGTGAGTTTCCGGGGTTTCTTCATCTTCTACTTCCTAACTGGTCTTTGTTCCTTGTCCTCAGACAAATTGGTGCTGTGATTCTGCGGGCAGCATACGGATATACCGTTCAGTCGGATGACGATCCTTGGCTGAACACTGGGCTGCAAATGATGCACGAGTTTGACCTCGCCACGACCCTTGGAAACTTTACAGTCGATTTTATTCCATGGAGTAAGTATAACATTTACTCGATAACTCGCCATAATAAATCACTGACGTCCTCCCAGTTAAGCACATTCCTGCATGGATTCCAGGGGCCAGCTTCCAGAAGAAGGCTAAACTATGGCGAAGCAACCACGATCGCGTGGCATGGGAGCCTCTAACATGGAGTAAAAATCATTGGGTTAGTCTCATTTACATCTCCTCAATGGACAACTAATCACTCTTGTTCCGTTCAGGAAAGTGGCAAAGCATTGATGCCCAATATGTGCGGGAACTTGTATCAGGCGGCAGGTGGCAAACTTAGCAAGGAAGTTGAATCCCAGCTCGCATACGCGTTACCAGCCGTCTTAGGTGGTGGATTGGATACGGTGTGTTTCGCCATTCAAAATAATGCCAGGATGGCCCGCTGA
Source organism: Panaeolus papilionaceus (assembly GCA_015501605.1). Taxonomy (NCBI): domain Eukaryota; kingdom Fungi; phylum Basidiomycota; class Agaricomycetes; order Agaricales; genus Panaeolus; species Panaeolus papilionaceus. The sequence goes on along the minus strand of JADNRZ010000012.1, from coordinate 436,737 downwards.
TCTACCTATTATAGAACGTAACGACTGCTCTGTCGTTTTTTATGGCAATGATACTCTATCCAGAAGTACAGAAAAAGGCACAGGCTGAGCTGGATGCAGTCGTTGGGAGGGACAGGCTACCCTCGATTTCTGACAAAGCCAACTTGCCATACATTCGAGCTGTCATGACAGAGGTTTATCGCTGGGCACCCGCTGGTCCGCTATGTGAGTGTCTGTTCTTGATTATGTTCTTGAATTTAGTCTCATCTTGAACTATCTAGCTGTCCCCCATGCACCAAAACAAGACGACGAATATGACGGTATGCTAATACCCAAAGGCTCTATGGTCATCCCAAATGTCTGGTCAGTATGCTTTCGACAACAAAACAATATTGTATGCATGCATCATACTCAACAAGATTCTAGGAAAATGCTCCATGATCCGGAAGACTACACAAACCCCATGGATTTCATCCCCGAGCGCTTTCAAGGGCTCGACACTGAGATGGACAAAATCAAGAATGTGTCTTTCGGTTTTGGTAGAAGAATGTGCCCTGGGATGTACTTTGCAGAGGGCACGTTTTTTGCAATCGTTGCTACAACCCTGGCGACCTGTGATATCTTGCCTGGTCTGGATGAAAATGGAAAAGAGGTGTTGCCTAAGTATGCCTATACATCCTCTGTTGTAAGGTAAGCCTCCACTTTTACTTCATCCTATCGTTGTTTTAGTGCGGGACGAAATGATCTAATGAAACATCTGTGATATAGCTTTCCAGAGCCATTTGAAATCCGATTGCGTCCTCGCTCTATTCGAGCATCTTCCTTGCTAACTGCGGTCTGTCATCAGCCTACCGAATGAACAAGAGTTTGAAGAACTGATTTTTTTGTGTCAATTTTGTATACTACGCGTATATGACCGACCAAGCTACGTATGTACAAATGAATCATATGTTCAAACAACAAATCACCTCCTCGTGTTTAGCGCTCGTTCCCTGCTCCGTGCCTTTTTAAACCCATCCAAGAACCCTTTAAGCCTCTTTTCGACGTTATCAAACCTGAATAACTGGGGTATGCCAATGTCTACAAGATGGGGAAACAATGTGTCCAGGAATTGTGCCAACGAGTAGAGTGTGTCTATATCAGGCTCCTGAAGGCGACCAGCAGACCGACCCCCTCTAGATGCCGGGGTTTTATGACTTTCAGACAGACAAATAGACCGAAGCATGCAGATTGTGAGTGGCGGCTTTGGGAGAAAGTCCTGCGGAAGTGTTTGCAGGTTCAATGATATCGACAGAGAACGAAGCTTTGGAAGCTTGGTGGCAATGGTGATTAGGGAGTTATGGTTTATGTTCCCTTTGAGACCGTCGGTGTTGACATGAAGCACCTCTAAGTCTGGCCAGGCTGAAACAATTCCCTCGATATGTTGATTTGAGAGTGCGTTCACTTTGGGTTTGCGAATCTCGAGTTCAACAATGCGGAGTGAAAGAAGCGATGCGAAGATAGACCATGGCAAAGGCGGGATTTCTACATTGATGCTCTCTGAGTTATGGTCTGAATCCGAGTCACTGGGATAATCGATGTTCAAGACCAGGGCGCGAAGGGTGGGCACAGTAATAACCAGCTTTTGAAACAGCTTCTGCCAATCTTTGGGGTCCGGTGTGTCGTCTTCTTCGTCTATAGCACACTCGAAATCAAGCCTCTCCAGGGAGGGAAGGAAAACAGAGGATATGATGGAAGTGAGACTTCTTACGTTGGATCTGAGAATCAGATTTTTCAACGAAGCAAAGCAGGGGATAATGCCTTCCACGGAGTGGGGTGGTAAAGGATTCCAGATGTAGTCATCGACGCTGACTGTGAGCTTGCGAAGGTTATCGAGAATCGCGAGTTCCTGAAATGTCGGAATGTCGGGATGGCTTCTGTGAAAGCTTCTGCCCAAATCGAGCTCTTCTAGGTATGTTAGCGAACACAAGCTATCAATATCATGAGGTGAAACCGGAGGATATAGGTGTATTGTGTCGATACGAGGATGGCCGCCGTCAAAGTGCTTGCTCAGATCTCGAAGAAACATGGACACGGTAGGCGCTGCGACTGAAGTGACATGGACGTGGTTCCAGAAATGGAACGAAACGCTTTGAAGCATGGGCGAGAGGAATAGGGAGAGATAGGCCGATGTAGCGGACATCCTTGCCCCGCGGATAGGTTTAGTTTGGATTTGTAATTCACGAAGGCATGGAAAGAGAGGATGCGTAGGGCCAAACAAGTTGAGTAATTGCATCATCGTGGACGGCTCAACGCGGCTCAGCATTTCCGGGTTGTTGTTAGACGGACTGGAGTGGTACAGGTAAAGGCGTCTAACACGCCGAGCATAAGCCCTCATCGTGGTTAGATCGTCTAATTTAAGAGCTTCATCTGCAAACTAGGAAAAATATGTGAGCATAACCGGATAACGATCGACCCTCAAACCGGCGCCTACCCAGACACATGGGTCTTCATTGTCCCCACCAGTTACACGCTTCAGCCGGGGGATTAACAGTACGATTGGCATAAAACTGTCCAAATCTTGCCATAGGACATCGAGGGCAGGGCCTGAAAAGGCTCTGCAGGTCAGTGCCGCTGCTCGACACGAGCACCTCTTAGTGTTAACACGGTTGGGACAAGGTGTGATATTGGAGAAGATCTCTCGAAGCAAAGAGGGGTTTTGAAGGACCCTATGCATGGGGCTAAAAATGAGATGATTGAGAAGAGGGACGAAAGCGAAGTGATAAAAATTTTCAAACCGATTGGTGTGTGTGCTATTATATATGAGCAAGTGAAACACAAAAAGGGTCAAATCGGGTGGAAACATGGCTCGTTGATAACAAATACGAGCTTATTTGACACAGAACAACGCGGTAGATACGGAATGGCCCTACCAAGCCCTACCAGATCTTATGATAAATTCAGAGGTTCGAGCCTATACATTCGATACCTATGGGCAGCCAGAGCAATGGACATATAGACCTACTAGTTAACGCTAATGATACAGAACAAGAAACGATAAAGTACCCACCTGAGTTCCAGCCACAAAAGATTCGTCACGAAGGGACACTCATGCCGCAGCATATTCGGCGATCAATCGATAACGGGATTCGATTGTCACCATTGCTACAAGTACGTACACAGTATTTGGGATCACAACCCGGAAAATATATGTATCATTCATTGGTTTGCCTCCTGGAGGTTTTCAATGCAGATATATATAGAAAGGTTTGCATCGTCGTCTAATGAAACACCTCGTGCTAATGACACAAAAAGGTTATTCATCATTCAAGTCACAGGACGGGAAAAGTGTATCAATAAATTGTACAGCATCAATAAATTTATGTGCATCAAATGGTATTGTGGGGTCTGCTTTCATGTGTGGAATAGTGAGGCATTCGAGGCTGTCAAAGTGGTCATATGCTTCAAGATGACGCGTAGGATAGGTGCAATGCTATCGAGCTCATTCTTGAAGCTGCGCAACATAGTAGGAACACCAAAAACGGCAATCGTTCCTCACGCGATCGCCTGCGGCCTTTTTGAGCTTTCTCTGCGACACTTTGGGACCGCTCGAACGGTTTCTGTTACCATGTTTAACGAGCAAAAGCAAGCAGCACCTCCCACATCCACCACCAGTCAAAGAAGCAACATTTTTCGATGAAGTAGTATATTACAATCAGATAAGAAATACAGCACAGTTGAAAGATTAAAATTATCAACGGGTTTGACCAAAAAAGGGGACTCGGAGGGGAAAGAGGGAGGGGAAGGCAAAGAAAAACACAATCGAATAAACAACGATTCAAATTTGAAAAAAAGGAAGATTTAAACTGCTTATCTGTGTAGAAAACAGCTACAAGGACGACAAAGCGGTGCACTGCAGTGCAGTTGAATTATAAATAGACGGTGAAAGTAAAAAAAAATCTTGAAATTGTCGGAAAGAACTGATATACATTGAACAATAAAAATTGGTGTTAAAAGTATGCTCAAGAAGGGGGACAGAAACCGAGAACTTGAAATGATAACAGGTACGGGAATGGAATGAGAATGAGAATAAGACGAAAAGCGTGTGTGGTCGTGATAGTCATGAGAATGAAACCGTGTGTGTGTGCGACTGTGCGTTGTGGATATGTATACAAGAGAGGAAAAAGAGAGAGAGAACGAGACGAGACAAGGCGAAGCCAAAAATGAGAAAGATGCAAAAAGATAAAACGAAAAAAAAAGAGATATACATCGAATGTCGTCAAAGGCGAAGGTAAAATAGACAGGGGAAGGAATGAAAAAAAGAATGAGGGTAATCAAAAACACAAAAAATGGACAACAAAAATATACATGCAAATACAACACGAAAAAAAACCAAGTCCATGGTGTAAACCACCTTCCTATCCTACCATGCATACAACAAAAAAAAAGCACAACAAAACAACAACAAAAAAATCAAATCAAATCAAAAACAACGGAACGGGAATATTGTCCGCCAAAAATTTTCCTTTCCTTTCGTCCCAGAAATCCAATCCAACCAACCAGGTGGCGCATTACGCCCCACCCAGGCTTAATCCATATCCATATTATCAACATCCATCTCCATCCCATCCCACCTACTCCCACTCTCCGTCGCCCTCACCTTGCTGCTCACATCCATATCATCATCCTCACGACTCGCATACCGTCCCCGGCCTCTCACAGCCGAAACACGTCCATTCACATCCTCCTCTTCGTCCTCCTCTTCCTCACGCACCGAACCCCAGGCTCCCCCAAACGTGGCACTATAGGACCCCGAGCGGGCATGATACGACGAAGGCGAGTACCCAGGTCCAGAAGTCGACCCATATGATCCGATTCCATACCCAGTCGCTGCTGCAGGTGCTCCACTCGATGCGGGATAGCCAGCATAAGCGTATCCTGCAGAAACATATGAAGAGGCGTGAGGGTAGGGGTAGCCGTAGGTGCTGTACCCATATGCGCTGGGTGCAGAGCCGTATCCGGGCACGTCCCGCTTCTTGTAGTCCCGAGCGGGGACAGCGGGTCCTTCGAGCTCGAGCTCGACGTCCTCGTCTTCGTCATCACCACTAGAGGCACTGGCGCTCCCAGTGAGACCTGGGTTCCTGGGTGAACTCGAGCTTCTCATAGAGCTGGATCGGACGTGGGTTCTGTGGGCCACGCCATCAATATGGAGGGACATAACATCGTACGTCCTCTCCTTGACACCTTCCTCTGCCCGCTCTTCCTCAACATCGATATCGATATCAATATCGTCGTCGTCGGCACCACGGCGACGTTGTTCGTCCTGGTCTTCGTCGTCAACATCGACATCAACGTCCTCGACTTCATCCTTCACATGAGTCGGTGCGAGACCATGGGGGACGACGACGACACCGCCAGGTCCAGCTGACGCAGCAGTAGTCGGAATCGCAAATTCACGCAACCTAGGGCCAGGTGCAGACGCAGAAACAGAAGAGTTGGAATTCCGCGACACAGAGAGGGCAATAGGGACGGCTTCGACTTTACGGACGGGCATCTGGTTAGGTGCAGCAGTATAACTGGCAGAGGTCGCACGTCGGCTGTATCCGTAGCCCAGGGGCATAGACTGGGGCTGCCCGCGTGCTTGGACCTTGCTCTCTTCGTCATTGAGTTTAGGAGCGTCAGTTTTGGGCAAAGATCCACCAGAAAGGAATGAAGGCCACTCGGTCTTGTCGTCTGGGAGCAACTCGTTGATGTCCCGCTTCCTATAGGACAAAATGGTAGCGGCCTCGAGAATCTGGACTTGGGAGTGTTTAGACTGCATAAATTTGGATGCTTCTCGCCATTGTTGCGTGTGTTCCCAACGGTGCTTGTTTAGACAATTTGGGTGGCGATAGATCTGTTGACCAGAAGACGAAAAGTTTAGTTGATCGTATTTCAAGAAGTTGGTAGCTCCGAGGCTTATAAAGATGAAAAGATGAACCCCAGAACACTATGCAACATCAAGAATGATGGAAAAATATGCAGGTCGCAGGGCAATATAACCTCAGCCAGAAAGAGGTCGGCCGCCCAAACACAGAATGGAAAAAATGAATGGGCCTGTCAAACATGGCACAAGTCAAGTGAAACACCGATGACAGAAAGCCAGAGAAGATCCGGCTCCCCAATCCAAGTCCCAACAAATGACGAAAACACCACAAATGCGAAAAGGAAAAACAGTGGATGTGTTCTTCAGCGACACCAGGGTCATGTTCCAAAGCTTAAATTCCAAAAATTCCCAAGCTCCGTGGGAGGACACGTCAACCCCAGATTATCCCATCCTGATTTAAAAATGAACCTGGGAAGCCCAAGGGCAGTTGAGGAGGCCAAAAAGCATCCTCTGGTAGGAGCAAGTGATAAAAAGGAAAATAAGCCTGAGGCAGGTAAAAATGGACAGTGGAAGCCGCATAGCTACCGGGGTCAGCAGTATTTTGGGAAATGAATTCGCTGGTCCCCCCGGCGTGTCCATCCAGACCAGCCTTTTAACGTCATCATGAAGAAGAGAAAAAAGTGGAAGCAAGAAAATAGTAAAAGCAGCACAGCGATAGGCAATTGGATGATCCCCTGCTTCTCAAGGTTGCGTGATGCCACGCGAGATAAAAGAACGTTGCTACACAATTAAAAGGCAGCGCGGGCGTCAGGAAGAGCAAGATAAGGGTCAGCGCATGGCTGCCCATGTGAGGCTAAGCGCTTCGACTAAGATGCGAGTTGGGTCCAAGACATCAGGGTCCTTTACTCGACGTCGTAGTCCAAAAAGAAAAATAAAACTCGACACTAGCTTGTGCAGCAACGTAACAATTGAGAAGCCACCAGACGAAGTGCAGGCAAGGTCGCAACAAGACAAAATTGAAAATGACAGGAAGCGAAGAGTACCCACCTTTCCACAACTTTCGCATTTATATTCGATACCACGTTTCTTGGACTTGCCATTGACACCAATAGTTATCGGGCCTGATGTAACTGCAGCATTTGAAGGAGACGCAGTATCATCCGAACTGCCAGAAGTTGAAGTTGACAACTGGACTGGGACAGCGTTTGGGGCTGAACCTGAAATGATCTGGACCCCTGAGGCGAGATTAATGGAGCCTGGGACAGCAATACCAGCAGAAGCAGAGATCGAAGGAGAGAGGGCTGATGGCCTGGGAGCAAGAGGTTTGTGTGTTCCAGAAGCGAGGGTGGAGGAAGCCGGGGACGTTGAGAGAGTAAGGCCTGCAAGAGATAGGGAGGCTGGTGAGAGTGTTGATGGGACAGAGCCTGATGTGGGGGCAGCTAGTCTGTAGATGATAGTATTAGTAACATTTCAAAAAGTTGATTTGTGATTTTGTGATTCATAATTGAAAATTAAAAATGTAAACGGGGAAACAAAAATTAGAAAGCGAGTTATGGACTGGGCGGTCATCCTTCCACATTCTCCCTTCGCACCGCCCGAAGCATTATCAAGGCTTCTCGTGATTAAGAATGGACTTTTTGGACGATAGGACAGAAAGAATGGAAAAAACATTCATGGATGGGAAATTTGAAAGAGGGGGAAAAGTGAAGAGATGACCCACAAAGGACGAGTAGATGCCTCTTTCGCATCGCTCAGACGTCGTCTCGTCTTTCCAATGGATGAAAGACGGCGATGATGACGACCACCAGTAGATTGTGGCAGACTGGATGAGGGTGGTTGGACTGGCGCTGCTAGAGGGAGTGCTGCGGCAGCAAAGCCGAGTGAAAGCAGACTGGTAACTGCATCGGATTGCTAGCAGGAAGCAGTCAGTGAGTTATAGCGTGCTCATCGTGTGATAACGATGAGAACGTACATCCAATGATGGTGATCCAGTGGTGGTGGTCATTGTCGACGACGTTGAGGCAGTTGTTGAGGGTAGGACAGATGCGGACATGGTGGAATGAGGAAGGAAAAAAAGTTTGGTGGTTGATTCATTACAATACAATTATTGAATGGAAGGAGCCGACGAATTAAGAGCACAGCCATTTCCTTTTTTGGATAACTCACTCGACATTCCTCTTGTCTTGTTTTCTCAATTTCTATGCAAATATTTTATATTTTATAACAAAACTCAACTTTATTAGGAGAATACTCTGAGATAAAAGCAATCCCCGCAATTCCGTTGAGTTTTTGACCCAACTACACTCGGATCCTCCCATGACCTTCACCGTATCACCACCCCGATATTTTGCCCTAAAAATATATGTTTGCCGTCCATCATTCCCTTTGTTCTTGGTTTCTTCCAAACTTTTATTCTCGCATGAACCAGAACAACAAATCACTCGAAATAAAACAACAAATCCATCCATCTCGTCGGTCGAAACACGCTTTTCTTGTCCTATCCAAGTTAACATGAATGTCCCTTTCAACAATCCCTCCTTGTCGCATGCCGAACGGCAAACATGTAATCAAATCCCGACGTCAGTCCGAATCCCAAAACCATATGTCCACCAATACTTCCACGGAGTTATTTTGCCCCTAATTGACACTTGTGAGTTGCATGGTCCCAAGCAGAGGTCTTCTGGGGCGAAACGTTCCTCCTAGGCACGTACTAGACTCACTACTAGCTTACCTGGCTTGCGATTTCTCAAATTCTTGGAATATCGACCATAGGATTCGAAATCGCATCTAAAAGTGACCCACACAAACTGTCCGACACAAAAATTCTAGACACAACTTGTCTTGCTTCCTGACTCATCGGCTGTCACTTTGCTATCGCTGCGCATGTCAATTCCGAAAAAAAACTTTCGATGTGAGATTAGCCGATTTTTTTGTCCATTCTCTGGTTCGAGGTCAGTATCGCCCTATATGTGATGCGTGTCAACCTATTTCGTGTACAATTCGCGCCATAAATAATTATCAAAATCATAAGGTGTGGCATAGTACTGATGTCATCGTTGTCTTGCAAGCGCGGAGGTCCCTCTACCTGCGCATCAAATGTAATCTCTTGTTTATCCCGCCCAGTGTATGTAGCCCAAATTATGGTCGTGATGCAGCCGGACAATGATGCAATGCATGACGATGTCCGCAAAATTCATCCATTTTGTCTAATGTCAATCGATGAAAGCGTGTACTTTACACAGACCAATTTCAGGAAGTGACGAAAGATATTAAAATTACAACATGGTCACTATACCTATAACATCTGGGTATGGTACAAGTATGCGTATCTACTGCGAGCTCACGTCTACATGAACCCAAAGATACAAAGCACACCAAAACTTACTTCCATCCTTCAATATCTGCATCAATATGAGGAGAATTCAAAAAATCAAGATCTCCATTTGAAAACTTGCACTCATCTGGATCGCAATTCAGCCAAATCATGCATCACAAAATTGTCCAATCCAGGCACATTCACAGCCGGCGAAATCGAAAAAGCAACGTCCGGGAACAATGCAAATAAAAAATTCGCGAGCCTCTTGCATTCGTCGTGCAGAAAAGCGCTGATGTTGCGCTGTTCTAATAAGGTCCTCAGCTCGGTAGCGTGGGCTGCAGGAATTCCGATGATGGTGATAGAGGACAAGGGGTGCTTGGGGGTTGAAGAAGAGTCAGGGTGTAGATGCGGACCAACGGTGCGCCAATCGAGTGGAATAGAGAGTGTCTTCAAGCACAAAAGACGTGTTCCGATTTCAACAAGGAAGTGGAGGAGAGTAGGGGTAATCTCAGTGATGTCCAATTCCAGATACTCGAGATGGGGGAGGGCGTTGCATAACGTGATGCATTCCAAGTGGCTAAACGACACGATTCTCAGGCCGGACAGAATCAGGCATGTAAGATTTTTCAGTCGGAGGATGGGAGTAAAAGTGTGCCATCCTAAAGTTGGGATGCTAGTGTCGCTTGAATTTTGGTGACGGATGCCCAGGACCTTCAGAGGCTTTAACCCATCTGAGAGCAGATGTACAAACTCGTCCCACAACTCTTGCCAGATTTGAGGTGGAATAAGCATACCTGACGGCACAACAATGCTGAACCTGGCTTTCGCAAGGGAAGGAAATTTATATCCTCTGAGTACCCTGATATGGCTTTGGATATCCGAGATCAAGCCCAAGTATTGGATGGGATGCAAAGTCAAAGCATGATTAGTGTCATTAGCGGCCACATTAGTGGTCGTTTGATTCCATAATACTATATTCAGGGTGCGGAGGTTCTCCAGAGTGGATATATGACGAAAAATGGAATAATCGATGGACTGTGGCGATAACGGTGCTGAAATCGATAGGAATGTTAACGCGGGAAATTGTCTCAGAATACCCATAACAAAGGCAGCGGCTTGAGACACTACAAACAGCGTCTCCAGCCTTTGGTTGGGCATATCCGCCAGAGCGTGCAAGAACTGAGAAATGGGAGGAGCTGTTACGGTCACGAAATGGGGCGAAATTTTGGGACCATCCGTCGGATATAAATGAATGTGTTGGAGGTTGGAGCATGGTAGTAGAGGAAGCATAGCAGAGAACAAAGTAGCCTGATCAGGAGATGTAGCACCTTGAATGGAGAGGTACGAGAGACGTGGAAGTAGGGCGTTTCCGCGAAGCAGAACCAGAAGTTGGACGAAAAGCGATGCCTCGGCCCAAGCCAGAGGTCGAGGATTGTCATGGAGTAATATATCAAGAGACCTCACACGGCGTGCATGGTATTCTATTCGTTTAATTTGAGATTGCGACAAGGCTTTTCTGGTGAACTATGGAAGATTAAGATCGTTAGCAACAAGCAGTGATGATGCCAGTCACCAGCGAAAGATACACACAATTTTACCACACATATTGTCTAGACCAGGTATGAGCATAACAATGGGTAGAAGATCTGTCAAACGCGACCAAATTTCGTCCAATGCAGGTTCCAGCAACCATGTGCAGGATAGCGCTACCGCCAGACAAGTTTTCAAATTATGGCTGATTTGTCGAAGACCAAACCCTCGCTGACGTTTTATATCCTGTCCCTGAGTTACAAAGCTCAGAATTTCAGATGCTAAGGAAGGATTACGGAGGACTTCATGTGCGGCATTGCTGGTAAAACAGGGGATCATGTCATCGATGTTGTGGAATCAGGACAAGCTGTCTGTATGTCCACGGGACTCCCATGTAAATCTGATGGTCACACTGTGACAAATCGCGTTCAGACACTTCCCTACCGAGATTGCCTGTAGCCTCTTGACGCGCTCCTCCACATCAACAGCTCTGCCCGTTCTGTCGTTTCAAATATAGCTGGGCGACACTTCGTATTAAGGTTTCATATAGGTTAAAATCAGAGGTATTGTGGCTACTATGCATCCAGCTCTTCAAAATCCGTCAATTGTCACGGAAATATTTGATTGCTTCTCTGCATCTTCACCGTCGGGACGGGCAGACGCAAAATCATGTCTGAGCAGAGCATTGACATGCAAGCAATTCTTATCACCTGCGCTGGATGTGATCTGGTGGAAACTCTATGATCTCAGGCACTCTTTGGGCTTTACAAGGGGTGCAACCCCTGCGGTCAGTAGCACCGAGCATCTCCATGTTTCTTCGAGACCTGAACAAGCGCCTTGAAACAGCCCCCCCTTGTATAGACACAATATGCCTATATCTTCCAGTCTCACTTCAGGACATTGATAGTTTATGTATGCCAACATATCTGCAAGAGCTCGATTTTGGCACAAACACCACTCACTTCGCCGACATTCCGACATTTCAGGAACCTGCGACTCTCGATAACCTTCGTAAGCTGACACTCAGCACCCAGGACGACACCTGACAACCTTTACCGCAGGGCCAAGCCGTGGAAGGCATCATCCCTTACTTCGGTCTAAGTCCTCATAACTCTGCACTTTCGAATGATATGTACGTAGATAGAGTCTGTGTTATTTATTGAGTACTTTATGAAGTATTGTCGTCATTATTCGTGCGGCACATCTCTCAGAGCTATTCTAATGGTGCAGTGTTTAAATTTCTGAGCCTAGCTTTAGTCAGTTGGCACTGCATGTCATATTGTTGCGTTTGCATTCAATCGAAAAGCCAACGCTTTAGCTCTCTCAGATAGTCGTAGGGACCCAAAACAATATATTAGGATATCCAGTGTTCTATACATAAGTTTATCATAAGCCTATGAAATATCTACTCCTCTCCTGTAGATTCGACTTCATATTCAGACGCGTCTGAATCCGAATCCGTTTCAGGCTCGTGCTTAGCTTTTAACTCAGCCATATGATGCATCACGTAGTCTTCTATACCAGCAATGCCAGTTGAGGGCGAGATCGACAAAGTAACGTTCGGGAACAGTGGGTATAGGAACTCAGCAAATTTCCGGGACGGTTTTTGTAGAGCCAATTTATCCTCGGCCAAACACTGCTTGATTTCAAGAGCATGTTCTGGTGGGACTGTGAGGACATTTAGGGAGGTCAAGGGGTGCTTGGAATCATAGAGTGAGAGGTCAGGGAGCATATCACGGCAAGCGGGGCGCCAATCAAGGGGAAGGGCAAGCTTCTCAAGTGTCAAAAGACGAGTTCTGACTTCAATGAGAAATTGAAGAAAGGTAGGAGATAGCTCATCGATATTGAGCTGCAAGACTTGGAGTTGTGGTATGGAATTAGCTAGTTCTATGAATTCTTCATGAGTGATTCTGGTAACCCTCTGGCCAAGCAATGAAAGTTTTGTGAGCGATCTGAGTTGGTGGATGGGAGTGAAAGAACGCCATGAAATGCTTGCGGTGAGAGTGTGAAGGCGCTGTCCAATGTGAAATTCCTCCAGACTTTGCAGCTCCTTTGCAAGTAAATGCCCGAGAGCATCCCAATATTGCTCCCAGCTTGAATGTGGGCCCCTTTTTGCCATTGAAAATGGTGGATAAACAGTGCATATGAAATTCTTTAAAGAAGGAAATTTGAATGATGAGAAGAGCAGGATAATGTGTTGGATTTCCGACGATAGAGAGAGATTTTCAAGGGTGTGAAGGACTAGTGGGCAATCCGGGCATGTAAATTTTGATAATGTCGGTGCCATTCCTAATTTCAGGAAGCGGAGATTCTCCAAAATGCATATATGATGGAAGTGAGAAATCTGTAACACAGTCATGGGTCCTGGAAATGACAACCTCTTCAACTTAGGGAATTGCCGCAGAATCTTGATAATGTGGGGGGAGATCTGAGGTAATATTTCCAACACCTCCAGGGCCTGGGTAGGGATGATTGCGACTGCATTTAAGAACTGCGAAACCGGGGGAACCGCGATGAAGCTGAGAGTGCTGAAAGCGTTCCGAGCAAATGCATTATTGACATCGAGCCCGACCCAGGAAGGATGCAAAGCCACCTGACGGAGAGTGCCACACGGTAGTAAGGGAAGAATGACGGAGAGCAATGAAGCCTGCTTAAGAGAGGTGAGTCTGATGATGGTAAGATGTGAAAGGCACGGAAGTAGGGGTTCTCCATGGAGCAGCGAAATAAGCTGAACGAAAAGTGAGGGCTCCGCCCATGTGAGAGGCCGAGGATTATCGAGGAAGCAGATATCAAGATTTTTAACGCGGCGTGCGTGATATTCTATCCTTTTTAAATGGGACCGTGATATGGGTTCCGTAGTGAACTAAACGGAAACAAAATCAATCCGAGTATTAGACTGTGAATTTCGCAAAATGTGGAATGAATAATTATAGACAAAACATACAATCTTAGCGTTTGCATATTGTAGCCCTGGTATAAGCTGCACAAGTGACCGAAGATCGTTTAGTCTGGACCAAAGCTCGTCCAGCGCAGGTTCCAACAACCATTTACGTGACAGGGCTAATGATAGGCACGTTTTCAAGTTGTAGCCGACCCTGCGAGGGGTATCCCCTGCCCAAATGGTCGGTCCTTGAGTGACACAGCTTAGAATCTCAGAGGCCAAAGAAGGATTCCTGAGGACGTCGTGTACAGCGCTACTAGAGAGATGCGAAGTCATTAAGGTCCCAGTCTGTGGCAGGATGGAGCAACGCCTGCAGGGCAACCCCGATCAAGCAACCATGGCGGAGATCGATCTGAAATTCAATTCTGTTCGGGACGCTTCATGTTTTGACAAGGAATTCATTCACGCTCTTCGACTTCTGGATGCTTCACCTCGTGGTAGCAGCCACTCCTTTAAACTCCTCCAAGACCATACCATTCACTGCGTAAAATGTATTAGGAACATTGGGAGTTGGAATACAAGGATGAAATAAATGGCGCTTTTACTAATTAATATTCTAATCCCTTGTGCCAGTGGATACATACATCTCAGGCTTGTTCTAGACACCATCCAATCCATTTCAACGACTCTCGCCTTTCAGCTCAGCCATACGGCGCATCACGTAGCCTTGTAAAGCTGCTATACCTATGGAAGGTGAAAGCGAGAACGTAACGTCAGGAAACAGACAAAACAAAAACTCTGCAAGCTCCATATAACATGAGCTGTCTTGGGAGACACAGCCCTCAGCCAACCACTCCGTGATTTCCGTACCGTGGTCTTCAGGAATTCTCAGTACCTCTAGAGAAGACAACGGATGCTGTTTATCATACGGCAGGTGTTCAGGGAGCATATCAGGAGAAACGGTGCGCCAGTCGAGCGGAAGAGAAAGTTGTTCAAGGGATAGAAATCGAGTTCTTACTTCAATGAGAAATTGGAGGAAGATGGGAGATAGCTCAATGATATCAAGGTCCAAAGTTTGGAGGTGTGGTAAGGAGTTAGCTAGCGCTATGAACTCGGCGTGGGTGATCGATATGACCTTTTGGCCAAGCAAAGAGAGGGTTGTGAGATATCTCAGTCGAAGGAAGGGAGTACAAGAGTGCCATGATACACCTATGATGTTGCCGTTGTTCCATACTATATGAACTGCCTCCAAATTTCGCAACTCCTCTGTTATAAGATGGACAAAGGCATCCCAGCAACTCTGCCAGGTCCGGGGTGAACCGTCTACCAATATTACGGATACCTGCGAAAAAACCCTGCAAAGAATCTCCTTCAGGGACGGAAATTTGAATGACGTGAGCAGTGCACTAATCGTTTGGAGACTTGAAGAGATATCGAGTTTTTCAAGGCTCTGAAATACTGATGGGTAAGCCAGGCTTTGAAATTCAGTTGAAATTGGCACAATTATCGTTTTGAGATAGCGAAGGTCCTCCAAGAGGCAGATGTGATGGAAAAAATAAAGTTCGAGCGTAGATGTTGGTCCCGTAAACGACAAACTGTGCATTTGGGGGAATTGCTGTAGCGTCTTGACAACGCGGTGAGATATTTCAGGCGCTAAGTCCAATATCTCCAGGTTCTGAGTAGGGATGGTTGCCATTGCATTCAGGAATTGAGAGATTGGCGGAACAGCGGTCAAGCTGAAATTGCTGTATGCGCTGAGAGAGCGTTGATCGCTGTGATTGACCCCAACCCAGCAAGGCTGCAAAATCACCTGACGGAGAGTGGCACATGGTAGGAGAGGAAGGATGACAGGGAATAATGCAACTTGTTCAGGAGCGAAGAATCTGCGGATGGCAAGATGAGAAAGACATGGAAGTAGGGGTTCTCCACGGAAGAGTAAAAGAAGCTGAACAAAAAGTGAGGGTTCAGCCCATATCAGTGGTCGAGGATTGTCGAAATAACAGATATCGAGACTTCTAACACGGCGTGCGTGATGTTCTATCCTCTCGAGATCGGAACGTAATATGGGTTTCAGGGTAACCTATATACGAGTTGTACGTTGTTAGACGAATAATTTCGTGCATCGCGGAATGGACGGTTATGCGATTATGGAGAGTGATGGAATGAAACATACCATCTTAGTATTCATAGTTTCCAACCCAGGTAAAAGCTGTACAAGTGGTCGAAGATCGGTCAGTTTGGACCAAATTTCGTCCAGTGCAGGTTCCAACAACCATTTACATGATAGTGCCACCGATAGGCAGGTTTTCAGGTTGGAGCCAATCCTACGATGATTTCCCTCTATCAAGATAGTTGGACCCTGAGTGACAAAGCTTAGAATTTCAGAGACCAAAGACGGATTCCTGAGGACGTCGTGTACGGCGCTACTATAAACATGGGAGAGCATTGATGCACGCCTCATTCGGTGACACTGAAAGGAGGATGTGGTCTGACGGCAGCAGCAACGCGTACAGGATAGCTGGAACAAGCAATTGCAAAGTATGACGGAGATCAATCTGAGATTCAATTCTTGATGCACAAGATCGCGCCAGAGAAGTTAGATAGATACGGGTGGGAGAGGGAGAAAAGGGAATAGCGAAGATGGATGCTGACCCCTTCCCTGGGCGAGAGACGAATAGCGAGAGGATCACGAAGGAGGTGGGTTGGAAATAAAATAATAAATGTAATTAAAACGATATGATAAATGCGAGCGACGAGTTTGTGACGAGGAGCGAGAAGTAGTAAAGAGAAATAGGAAGTAGTGCATCTCGGAGTGGTGAACGCTGGCAGACCCACGTAATCAAGGAGGCCACCCTCAAATCTCAGACGCGCTTGTCTTGCATTCATGCAGCCTCGTCAGCTTTCCGATGCTTCACCACTTGAGCAACGTCGAGTTATTCATTCATTCTGAGTTTATCACAGCTTCGAATGGACAACCACTGTTTTTGGACCACATGAGTCAGGTCCCTATAAACACGGCCCTTTTTGACAAGAACGCACAGCTTGCTACGACTCCTCCTTTTCAACCATTTCGTGGCTTCGCCCGCTTGTCGTTCTGAAACCTATAGACCTTCGAACATCTTGTTTGGTCTTGAGATGCCGCACCTAAAATCAGATACATAATACCACCTCAGAGTTCGAAACGCAGGAAGTGTATAATATTGCTCGTTTTTGCTCTTCCCAGCGTTGAAGGAGATGTTTTCGTCACACTACATCCGGGCCTTTTGGACGACAGATGATGAATAACGTAAAATCGTTTTGAAGAGATATTAGGAGGTGAGACGATGGGAAATTTCGGTGCTAGAGGCGTCAGCTTTGAGGGGCTTCGAACAAAGAAAAATCCTTCCATAGCGTCGAGCTTTAAGTAATTAATTACTGTATTGTGCTGGATCTGGTTCCCTCGTAGCCACACGTCTAGATCTGTATTCGCACGTCTGTATTCTGTCCATCCATTTCCATAGATTCTTAACAACAAAGGTGAAGATAAGCATGCTTCTATCGACACGGCGTGTTTTTGTGCACAGGTGAAGCAAAAATCAAGTAGCACTCGCGCTTTCGATTGAAAGCACAATCCGAAAGTCCACAAAGAGATAACCATGCACCTATCTCAATAGGTATGTTAATACAATTGGCAAGGATGGAACCAATCGACGGGCGAATGGATGTTGCTGAGACCACTCGCATTGACCTACGAACACCGAGTCTTAGAATCTTTGACCATCCATTTCGCGTCATCGCATGTGAGCTTCCTGTGGTCGTCGTCATCACCATGGCCATCAAGCGAGTGCTCACTCTGCCGAATGAAATCGTCATCATTCCCAAAAATACATCAGCATGTTTTGGCGAGCTCGCCGAGGTCTGGGATAATAGTTACGACTTGCAGCTTGCCCCAGTCGGGAGAGAGAGTATCCAATAGATTGAATTATGGCTCACTGGAAAAGCTCGAAATTAGCTGAATGTATTGGAGACATATCGTTTTCTATCGGAACTTGTTCATAATAGTAGGGAATGCCGAAGGGTTGTATAATGCTCGAATGCTTCGAAACCAGTAGAGCTTTCACACGGCGAGCGAGCGAGGCTTCTGCAGGTCTTTTGAAACTGTTGTTGCTCATCACCGCGTCACCCGCATACTTACAACCGTCGAGTATAAGAATGACCCTCCCACTTCCAGTGGCTGCAACACAGTTCTTCCTTCCCTTTCATTCTGTAACATCTCCACACTCCCCCGTAGCACTGAATCAGCATTGATATCGATGGGTCAATTCTGGGATGAGATACCTGACTTCGTGTTCCCCTGGTTGGAACAGCAAAAACTGTTCTTTGTCGCTACTGCTCCCCTGTCAGAGGATGGACACGTCAACATGTCACCAAAGGGATACCGGGGTACCTTTAGGGCGGTGGATAAGAATAGGGTGTGGTACGAGGATTTGAGCGGGAGTGGTGAGTTGTGTTTTGTTACGCTTGGTTTCTGCCAATGAGCACACTCGATTCGCGATGCTGACTAGGATCGTCTCTTCTCCGTTATATTATAGGTTGCGAAACAATTGCTCATGTCCGCGAAAATGGACGCATTACGATCATGTTTGTCGCGTTTGAGGGGCCACCAAGAATCGTGAGGTTCTTTGGGAAAGGTGCGAGCAATATCGCTTTTGCTCTCTGATGGTGTATTAACATACCGTTTCAGCCAGTATTTATGAGTTTGGGACCCCCGAATACGATATCTTCCTCCCGCCTGGTACACGGCAACCCAGCTCGCGATCCGTTGTTATGGTTGATGTCCACAAATGCAGCACGGTATGATTCAACTATTGAGACGCGTGAATATCACGACTAATTTCTTCTGTCCAGTCCTGCGGCTTCTCTATTCCATTTTTCACGTACAAGTCTGAGCGACTCAAGCACCGCAATGGGGGAGTTAAGCTGGAACTAAACGATATCAATGCCGAAGAAGAAAAGCTGGCGTCCTGTTCACCCGGCACGCCTCTGCCCACTCCCCCTCCTCGATCCGACACTGGACTTCGAGCGTTCTGGCTCAAGTATAATTTGAAGAGTATTGACGGCCTTCCATCATTGCAAATTGCTCCCAATGCAAACAAAAGGTTCGATCGGCAGATTATCAAAGAATGGGTAGAAACTGGCAAGACCGACGATGAGAGTGTTGGAAAGGCTAAGAATGACACTGGGCCGAGGCAGCTGATCCGGTGGGTCGATGGAAAACTTCTGCTGGGTTTAGCTATTGGTGTGGGCATTGCAAAGGCTGGGTGGTTTGACCAGGCATGGGAACTGTCCTTGAGATTGGGGAGCGCGACTGGAGTCTTGTGAGTGAAAATACTTGAGCAGCTGTCTTGCGTTAAGGAATCGAATGGGACGAAGTACTGTGGGTGTTTCGGCTGTTCGGACATTCCATTTCCCCACCTTTACCTTCTTAATGATTTTCCATGCACCTGTCCGCTATTCATGTCTACTTTTTTCACACTTATCGAATGCTTACATGTACTTATACTTAAATTAGATCACACCTATTATAACTTCTGCTAAATTTTGTATTCTGAATCTAACCGCAGATCCACAAGAGGAAGAAGAACGCGTTTTATAACGGTTATCTGTAATGTTGCATGCGGCCTCAAGTTACAATAAATAGACTGTGGGTCGCGCGTTTAGCTCCTATTGGTCTGAGATACAATGCTGATCTTTTTAAGAATTATTGCTCTCTCTTACCATGAGTATCCAATCAGTACAGCCTGAGGAAGCACCTTTACTGTATCGAACACCTCCACGGTATATACAGCTTTTCATTTAGCTTCCGGTAGAAAGTTTTTCCTATATGGAATTCTGGCGAAGATAACGACTCGAAATCACCATCTTCTCAGCCTATGGTCGCACGAGTCTTATATGCTCAGTAACTCGATAGTTAGTATCCGACGTCCCGCTTGCTTGCTCCAGGTCTCCTGTCACAATCCCCTACCCCCTAGAGCTCTATCCGAACCCTGCTGCATCTAGCATATGCCTACCTTTCACAGTTTAACCATGGCTCGTTTGGGACTCTATTTTTCAGCCTGCTTAGTGAATGTGTTACTCGTTCTGCCATTCGTTTTTGCCTCGCCCGCTCTGAATCACAACAACGCTGATCTGGTTGGGAGATCGGCCAAACGCATCAGTGTTTTCAAGTCCGACCATTCGAGCTCCTTCTCGGTCTCATCAGACGAAGAACAGCTAGCTTCAACTGCTGGGTCGTCAATCGGAGATGGATTGAAGAAGGCTTCGCCGCCCGTAATCCATATATTCAACTCGACTCTCAATCCAGACCTAGGCCTGAGTTTCGTCAAAGACTCGGGCGTATGTGAGACCACACCTGGAGTAGGGCAGATGTCGGGATATATCCAAGTGGGGAAGAATATGTCAATGGTGCGTTTACCGATATGAATATTTTGTGCATCCGAGTCAGTCTTATATGCCTATATAGTGGTTCTGGTTTTTCGAAGCACGAAACAACCCCGACACGGCGCCTTTCACACTATGGCTTAACGGGGGCCCAGGGTGTTCGTCAATGATTGGGCTCTTCCAAGAGAATGGGCCCTGTCAGGTTATGCCCGACCAGAAGACAACTGTGCTAAACCCGTTTAGCTGGAACAATATCAGCAACAGTGCGTCGAACCTACTTTATCCTTAGACTCCGCTGAGTCTTAATATGAATTTGCCCAGTGATATACATCGACCAACCTATTGGTACTGGCTTTTCGTTTGGTGATGATGAAGTGAACAGCACCTTCACTGCCTCTCCTTTCGTGTGGAACGCTTTCCAGGTGCTCTTCGAGAGTCCCCAATTCAAGAAATTCAAGCAGCGAGAGTACGTTGTATAACAATTTCTATTAGGATACGTCTTTAAACCCTGATTCACTGTCTCATTTATAAACAGATTTATCTTTGCTACAGAGAGTTATGGTGGACATTATGGCCCTGAATTCGTGACATATTTTGACGCCCAGAATGCCTTAATTGACGCTAGGAGTTTGAAGGGAGAGAAAATAACGGTCTCTGCGTTGATGATCAACAAGTGAGTGCTCTGGTTTTATGTTCAAGCCCCTCCATAGCTCAGCGAATCTCACCATGCAATTATAGTGGCTGGTACGACCCGCTCCTCCAGAATAAAGCCTACGTAGACTTTGCTACAAACGCCCCCTCTTTCGGACCTCTTCAATCCCCAGACGTCCTCGCACAGCTCAACATGTCGTTCTTCCAGCCTGGGGGATGTCAAGACCAGGAACTCGCATGCTACGCAGCTGTTGCACTCGCCAATACGGATCCCGTAACAAAAGCGCCTCTGGACCCTGCCACACCTACTCCCATCGATTCTGCCCACGCTGACGACATATGCAAAAAGGCGGATAGATTCTGTGTGGATAACGTGTTTGTCCCCGCTGTGGGTGATAGGGACTCGGATGATTTGAGACAGTTGGGAAATACGACGACCCCGTTCCCTCCGGAGGACTATATCAAGTTTTTAAGGAGAGCTGAAGTCGTCACTGCCATTGGAGCTGTTGGGACCTATAGGTTAGCCTTCACATGAAGCGAACGTTCCGTGCGATTTGACTTAAAACCTTTGCTCTATTCCTTACTGAAAGAGAGTGCGCGAATGCTCCATTTGCGTTATTTTCCAAGACAGGTGATGTATGTATCTTCTGCTTTCTGCATACGCCTTCCGCAACCAAATCCGGATGGGCGCTTGGCTCTGATAGCCTGATTATTGACCACCTTCTGCTTAATAGGACGCAAGGACTCTACTTCCTCAATTGTCGAAACTAGCAGACTCGAATCTGAGGATATTGCTATGGGTACGTTTCTCCCTCAGGCTCGTCTCTCTTCGTTTTCTAGTCATGCTGACTATGTGTTGCCCCTGTGATCGCTATAGCACGGTGATGCTGATATAAAGTAGGCTGTCGTCGTGTGCCATCTTTAAGCAAAATCTAATTGCCATTTGTATTTCTAGCTGTAACTGGCTTGGTGGGCATGCGTCTGCACTCGCTCTTGAATGGCACGGCGCGTCGAAACTTTCGAAGCTTGATTTCAAGAATCTGACTGTCGCCGGAGAGGTAGTGGCTGCGGTCAAGGAAGTTGACGAATTCGCATTTATGCGAGTCTTTGGAGCGGGTCACGAAATTGTGCGTGTTTTTATTTATTTAAAACAACCGATTAAACTATTCGAACCATACTAATATTTTCGATTCAATGACCCCCTGTAGCCTGCATTCAAACCTCAAGCAGCATTCGAGATCTTTAAGCAAATTGTTAACGGGGATAAGCTACATTCTGTCTAGAATTTCATGTACTTACTCTTTGTATTGTTTCGAACACACTTCCAAGTCCATGTCATAACGTCCAAACTTATATTGCGCAAACTTCCCCCTTGAACCACGATGATAGTAAAACAGTACCTCGACCTGAGCATCAAAATCGAAAGAACGTGTGCATCTTGAAGTATCCCGTGGCTCTTTGACCCTCACTACCAGGGACTAAATGTCAGCAGCGTCTGGTTCAACTCGTTTGACTGGGTTTTTATCGGCGTCCAAATGAATCGTGCTATGTGTGATTAATCTGGACCAAGCCGTGGATTGTTGCTCTGATTCAAGATCGAATGCCTCGGCCACTCATTGAATACTAAGCACAGGCTTCTTCAAGTAGTTTCCCCGTTCGCCTCTGATTCGAAAAGGTCGAGGGGTTCTTGCTAGGTTCGCATCTCCAGCCGGGACGATCATCCAAATAACTAATATAGTATATCTTGAAGGACTTAAATAAGAATTCTGCTGTGTCAAAGACGGTGTTGAATTTAGCATTTCTCTGGCTCCTCAGAGCACCTCAAATTATCCTGTTTGACTGCTGATAAATTAAGTCTTGGATTTCACCAGATTTTCAAGTTGTCAAGGGTTCGCTGCCAAGGGGGTCGAACACCACCACGTGCTTGTGAGAAAGTACTTCAAGGCTTGGAAAATAGGGGTACGGAAAACTTAACAGCCTCGTAAAATTTTGTCCTTGACCATCACCAGGCCTGGTATTTCTACTTGCATGCGCTCCTCAAACAAGTTGGGCTTCTCTAACGGTTTCATGGGCATTCTGGCTGAACTATTCCAAAACCATTCTCACATTTTCCGACCTAATCCTGTTCAGCTGATACTGAGACTCTGAGCTGAGCTGAAACAACTTCAATATCTATGATCCGTATTTCTCTTGTCCGACATCTCGCAGTCTAGTTGCTTCTACTCTCTATGAACTATAACACCCACGGGTTATCGCGCGGACGACTGGTGGCTGTTCGGACCGGAGGGCCACGAATTCTGCTCTCTCTGACTGACCAGAAGCTCGTGTAGGTGGTAAATCGGATGCAATGTTGTGCAATAAATAGGATGCACCGAGATGTACATCCCCTGTGTAAAACGGAAGATGTGGGGCAACCCCACTTTCAACAGTATGTCTTCTATTAATATTATAATCTCGCTAGGATTCCCCTTGAAGCATCGCTTTTGCAAATGCAGTGACGTTGCCGATCCTCGAAAGAAAATAAAAATTCCCAAGAAATACCTCATGTCACACCAGTGTATAGGCCAGCCAGCACGTCGCACTGTCGTTTAAGCACCATCATTATGTCAAATTCGGCAGTTTTGAGGCTTGTTTTGGCTGTAGTTCTTTCGTCTCATGCATGCCCTAGAAGTGTTAGTTCCGGCTTGCATCCAGTTTCTAGAGTCTCGTCTAGTCATGCTTGTCGCACCTAGTATGCGATTCGCGAAGGATATCTTGGTATGACGTCCTCCAGTTCAACATCACCATGCTTTACGGCTAACCGGCGACACCCCTTGCTCTGAACGTGAACTCTGACACCGCACCCTGATCATTACAGACAGAGCCGCGTTTCTCTTGGTCCTTGACCATCTTGTCCTGCCACTCTTCTGATTTCTGCGTTGTGTGCACCCTGCGTTGTAGCCGTCCTCTTCGTCCGTGTGTATAACACGTTGCGGTTGAAATTCCCATGGGCATGGTGTATGTCCTCTCCTCTGCGGGCGTTCAGAACGCTCACAATCACACAACAGAGCCACATGCACCATATGTTCTGCACTTTAAACTCTAATTTGAGTTTGCTCTCACGGCAGATACCATCAACAACACCCAAGTCCCTCTTTTTTCTACCTGGATGTATCATCCGAGTCTAGGACCCATAGCAGCCCATTAAAATATGGCCCACATACCTCCGTACCTCCACATCCGATCGTCTACCCAGCTATCTCTAAATGCTTGGCTGAACTGAAGGTGCCTGTCTCTGGACCCACCTCCCCTTGGTTCTCATTCTGGTGTCCCACCAGGGACTGGAAATACGACAGACGCGGTCTTCTGGGGGGGTCTATGTAGCAAGGACAAGGTCTGGTGATTACCTTCTAACTCGCTCGGAACCTGCTTGGAGTAAAGTTTTATTCGAGGCTGTTGCGTTTAGCGCCATGAAACTGGAGACTTTGCTCCAAAGGAGGCTAAATTGGTCGATGTTGACAAAATGGCAGGCCTGCGGATGCTGTGTCGAGTTTTTCCTGTAAGGATGCGACCTTCGCCTCCTGTCCACAAAGCTGGAAATGTCGCTCTTCACAAACAGTGACGACTACCCCTCGTTTGATTCGGTAAATCCACCGTGTACTTCGGTTCACAGAGCATACACATTTTTGAAACCGTGGACAATTTCTTTAGGTTAGCTCAGGTGAGCACAGTTTCAAACTACATTTCTCTCACCTCCCTGAATGACGTCGTCTCACTGTGCAGATGTGAAGCTTGTGAAGAACAGATGTCGAACAAAGCATTTCTTATCTAAACTCTATTTTTAATCAACACTGTGCAGGGCATGGGGTCACCGGCTGCGAAGCAATTCCTCGAGATTCTCAATAAACCTCGGTGAGGATGATTAGGGACACACGTAGAAAATCTTCAACTTGAACGTTCCAGGCTCACAATTTGTGAACACTGAATATTTTCTATCACAAACGTCGGCAGCCCTTGGATCCGAATGCACAGCCGGACCTATCGAACCAGGACGCAGGCGAATTTCAACAATCCACCCCAGTTTCTGTGATTCAGAAGCTCCGAGTTGCGCATTTTGCAGACGCCTTGCTCGACGCCTATTTTTCAACAACCGGGTATCAACCCTTGTCGCATGACAAATGTTCGCTACGTCATGACTCACTTCACAAGCTCAACGAAGCAACAATATGCTTTCAATTTCGACGCACAAGCCTTCTCAACACTAGATTTGGGGAGAGGACTTCCTCAAAACAAAGTCGGCAGCATTTGACGTCGTCTGACGAGTATACCTTGACGGATCCGACAGCTAGGACTGCATAACACGCCGTCTGAACACGAGTCTTCTGGGGCTGACAACTCATTTCGGTGCAGTAACGCTTCTTTTGCAACTTGCAACCAAAAGTGCCGTGGCGCTCCCATTAGGCCATGGCTCCATTAGCCCGTTAGAATTCCATGTATCCAACTGTCTGGCGAGGTTTTATAAAGAATTGGCCGACGTGTCTACGTAAACTCCGTAATTTGGACCTCTGATGCTCCGACATTGTTGGAGCAGATTGCGACCGAGGCTTGAACATTTCCTTCAGGAGTCTGTCATTTGTGCCTGCACGGCGGCCTAGAATCTATCGTATAGTAAGTACCACTACGGTTTGTAACCTGCAACTGACATGAACGGCCTGGGTAACGGGCCAAACAATCTCCGTTGTGATTTCTTTTACATATACCAATTGTATGTGTTAGAATTCACGTTTATCAGGTTAGAGCTAGGAACCAGCCAAACATTGTCAAAAATCTGACAACGTGGTTTCAGGTTTGGGCTATTGCCCTGACGGGAGACTGGAAAAGGTACTTACTTCATCTCTTATGACCATCATCGTCGACCGTTCTATCCCAATCTAATCATAAAACTAGGGTCGACAATATCTGATGCACGAACCTGCACTATAGCCAACGCCGCATTGTTTTGCTCGATAATCAACGCCAAGCACAAAGACTTGCCCGACATTCACCTTGCGTTAGCTACCCGCGAATGCCGCCACTACCGGGACGTTGATGAATTTAGGAAGATAGATACTCATAGACCATCAGAGTCTTTGGACCGCCGCAATACTTCATTCACAAAATTATAGAACCGATCGAAATGTCGAAGTATGTATAGTTAATGCGATTCTGAAACAACTAAAGGATTGAACTGCGATGGTCCCATGGCTCGATGCACACATCTCCGATGCTCAGTGTTGGCTTGATATGGCGGGCTCGATGCAGATCTATTTCTTATGTTGACTTCTGTAAATTGGAATTCGTACACGCTAGGGTCAGAGGTTCTTTGAGACCGCCAAATAGAACCATTTTTGTGGCCAGATAAATTTATATATTCATTGCCTTGCTCAGTGACATGGACACTGGACAGCATCGTGAGACCTCGAACCCTGTGATTAGACCGCCCAGTGCTTATTTCATCAAGCGAAACGACTTATCATTTGTGAATGAAGACTTTTTAATAACCTGACACCAGCGCCGTGCATGCAGGCTGAAAAACGTTCATTTCCAGAAATATATCCCAGCGGCGCAGTGACGGAGTATCAATGGCAGTAACATTCACCCTTGGAGTACCCCAAACAAACGTATTGTACCTCAGGCGCGGTATTGCATGCGCTATTCTACCGTCGGCACTTATAATACATTTTCCGCACCTATGCCCGTTGGGGGAAGATGATCTGTCAGTCCGTAGGAGTAAAAGTTTGCAAGCCCGCGACAACCTTGAATGAACCCTATTTCCCGCCGGGCGCACTGGCACGTTGCAGAGCCGGAGTCGGCAGCAAAAAAGTAACGTACCTTTCACTCAGAGAACGTGTTGCGCACTGAACCCTTGAACCCTTTCAAATCACCTAAGCCCTCTTTCGTATTGCTCATTGGGGAATAAGACATCTTTTTTAAAAATTTTGACAGAAAATAAATTCCCCAATCACAGGTGCATGCATACTTACCAGTTGTTCGGCTGATACTAAAGATATTCGAGATGGGAGGGCCCTGGTCGCGTACATGGAAGTATTG
The DNA here is from genome assembly GCA_015501605.1 of Panaeolus papilionaceus. Taxonomy (NCBI): domain Eukaryota; kingdom Fungi; phylum Basidiomycota; class Agaricomycetes; order Agaricales; genus Panaeolus; species Panaeolus papilionaceus. Next base: position 410,046 of record JADNRZ010000012.1, on the reverse strand, counting down.
GTTGTTGCATTTTTACGTCGTAAAATCAGGTTCGACGCGTTCCTGACAAATCTCTGCCCTTTCGAATATACATACATTCAGTTATGACCGTGTTTCTAGGGTGAGTAGAGCCCGCTCGAATGAATAGCTCCAGGTAGGGCACAAGTCCATACAGGGGCATACATACCTTTATCACAACCCTCATCATAGATTATCGTCATCGATAAGACTTCCACTGCTGACTTGAAACCTTTAATCCATGAAGTAGTAGGAAAGTATCCTATCGAGGGGGACTCTACTCTGCGCCACCGTCTGTCATCCATTGCGGTCGTACCATCGAAATGGTTCCGAGAACCCCTTATCGCAAGTCCACTTTGAGAAGCCAGCGACTCGTTTCCCATCAGGATTCAGTCTAAATTGTGTGTTCCAATGCTTTGTTGCTCACTTGATACATGGACTTGGGAGCTGCAGGATAGTAATTAGCCTCTTCATTTTGCCCCAGCTCGAAGGGTAGACTCGACACAAGGAGATCGTGCATGCATCGAGGCTCAGCTGCGAGATGTCGCACTTGTAAACGAGCGGGTTTAATGAGGCCATTACAGTGGGTCTATCTTCGAAAGCATCGAGTTCAGAACCGCCGATTCCAAAATGCTGGGAAGACATGATCAGACGAAACGAACAGATGACTATGCGCCTTCAACGTCCTGCACTTCAAGAATTGATACCGGAGCACCACATCATAGTTCGAAGGAGCGATCCTCATGAAGTGGTGGAGCCTCTCGTAGCCGTCGTCGTCACATTATCATGTTTTGCGGGCAATGAAAGTATACCAGAGTGCAATGCGGTGTTCTGTTTGAAAAAGGAACTCCGAATGTCTGGGTAGTAATTGCAACGTGTGGTCACTGCCTTCAGCATACATCCTGGATTGTGATATCTGCAACTTGAGACCACTGATGTAGACAGTCGGAAAGGTGCATGAGACCGACTGGCTATTGTCAATGGTATGCCTCGAGGCACATCCGTGTATCGTTCCATTCCAGGCAGTTCGCTAGGGCAACTCTTCGCATTGCTTTCACGATAGTCACATCTCGAAGAGTTGATCCACTGGGGCTCCGTAACTTTGTAGATTGATGATCTCTAGCCCCCGAGTCACTGATCCGTGATCAAGTTGGTACGGTTTTAATTTCGCTTGGATGGATAAGGTCATGGTTAACTCAAATGGAAAGAAAAGGAGGGTATTATGGCATTGATAGACCCCATCGCAGGGAACCCCCACATAATTGCAGTGTAACAGGTCAGAGTTGGTCCATGAAACCATTACGCAACTAAGAAGGACGAAGAGTATTGAGAAGTTATGTACGTGATATCTGCTGAATGATAAGATGATGTGATTTGAGCCTGAATCGTCGGTGACACCGAACCTACTCCCCTATGGATCGCCATCATCTATACTCGAACTCGACTTGTAATCATTAATTTGCTCGAATAATTAAGCGACGGCCAACAGGGCCTCCTTCGACTACGGGAAGTGCCGAGCGACGGCCACTTGGTGTTGGCACCTACGTCTCTGAAGCAGTTCACCACTGACAGGCAATGTCGCTTTGCATAAGCGAAATGAATACCGAAGCTTGTAAAAGGTATTATGCAGGGTCTCGTGTCTTATCTAGGCAAGTGAGGAGTATGCCGTCAACGCCGCCCGTGTACGCTTTCCATATTTGAACCTAGATGGTACCATAGTCCAGACGTAGACCATGCGGAAAGTCCTTTGTCACTTAAACCCGCTATAGATATTTCACCAACACCTCCTATTCGCATTCGTACAGACTTGGCCTATCAGGGTAATCGCAAAGAAAAAAGCACGCGTCGTTGACGCACGTTTGCTTATTCCCCTTCACTAAATCGACAATATAGCCAAAAATAATGTAAAGTTCGAAGAAAACTGTTACACCAATCTGCACTTGAAACTTGCGTTGTAGGCGCTGGGGATCCACCATTGCTTCCGAGAAAGTGACGTCATATTTTCGGTTTGATGCGAAAGGAAGCTAAATCGTCCTAAAACACCCATCCACAATAAACAGCGAGTTGAGTTTAAAGCGAAGGAACATTACATGAAATTGAAGAAGAGCACCATTACACGAGGTCCTCATACAACTATCAATATGGGTATGTATGTTAGGGCTCTGGTACTGCCTATTAGGAGGCGAGAACGTTCATGCTCATGATCTAGCTCTGATCCTGACGCGTTGAAGGCACACTTGCGAACTTGAAATGATTCCAACTATTAAAGTCAGAGAAGCATTCCTTGATATTTATCCGGTCCTTGAAATTGCATATGATACATAAATGCGTTAAAGATATCTACAAATAAACGAATTGCGCGAAATAGAAAATGTGAGATTAGATATGTCCCTCGAGGCAACTAACTACTAATGTAGATGTTGGAGATGTGTCTGGTTGTCGAATGTGGAGTTCAATTACTAGGTACATCATTAAGGAGCATAGCATGAGGTATAATGGGTATAACTAGTATAGGAGACGATATGCAAGTGTGGTAGGCCTCCATGATGGAGGGAATAGGATGCGTTCCGATTCCCGATGCATAAATAGATGTGAGAAGGAGAACATGGCTCGGGGCATGAAATAATGAAGGATGTCGATGATCAATGAGGTATTCGATCACTGCCGCGAAACGAGTGCAGAAGCAACAGAACGCTCCGCGCGATGAGAGATGAAGTTTATGGGGCTGGATGTTGATAGGTACTGGTCGTAGCATCGTCCAATGAGAATCCCCAGAATGAAGATGAAGATGAATGGTAGGATGGTTATTAACCATGTGTGTAGGCTTTGGTAGAGTTGTTGGGTGTTCCTAAAGTCGTAATCAATAGCGATGTGATCTTTGGTGGGAGAAGGATGGATGCTCTTTGCTGGCAGAGCGGGTGAAGGATACGCCACGGTGGGAACGGGAGCTTGCGCAGTGGCTTTTTGGTAACTACGTCCGAATGGAAAGCTGATGGCGAATTTAAAGGTTCGTCCGATGTTCTCTGAGAACGCAGGGAGGCCATCGATACTCCGTAGGTTGCGTGTAACCCACCAGTACTTCATCCCTTTGACATCATACGATGGTGGGCTGGTCGGGTCTTCGGCTGTTTGCGAGGTTTTTTCGGCGGTAGGAGAGGAAGAGGAGGAGGCGGTGTCGTCTATATCTGCCAGCTCTTTTTTTGCAGCCCAATCGACGAGCTGGGAGCGGTGGCCGACGAAGTTGTAATAAGGCACAGCATAACCACATGTCTATCAGATAATGTCAGCTCTAGTCAGGGATGAGGCGTCATTGTGCTTACTGTGGCAACTTTGAAGATGTCGAGACCGATGATGGCACGAGAACCAGGAATGCGCTTATTTGGGGGAAGCAACGCCTCGTATTCAGGCGAGCCAATTTCATGGAAGAAACCTTTACCCAATAGGAAGATCAATAATGCTCTTCAGGATATTTAAGGAAACTTGCGTACCTTTTCCGTAAAGTCTGACAATACGGGCTGGGCCTTCAAAGGCATGGAAGAGAATGGTAATCCGTCCATTTTCTCGGATGTGTGCGACAGTCTCGGCGCCTAGACGAATGCATAAGTGAACGGACGTCATAGTGCAGTAGGTCAACCTACCGGTGCCAGAAAGATCCTCGTACCAAACACGCCGTGAGTTGACGACATGGAAGGTACCTTGGACGCCTTTTGGTGAGATATTAACGTGTCCGTCTTCTGAAAGGGGACAGGTGGCGACCCAGAACATTTGTTGTTTGAGAATCCATTCGATGAGGTACTCTGGGAGTTCAGGAATGAAGTGGCCCATGATGAAGTGAAGTGTTTTGGTTGGTAGAAGTTGGAGTGAGATGCAAGGGAGTAACAGGAGGAGGCGATTGTAGGATGGTCAATAAACTGGGATCCTTTAAATACGCTCGGGGCTGCCAAGGTACGGTATGGGGGTGGCTGATAGATAGCCATAGCCAGATTCGAATCGCAATGGTCGGACATCCTGTCGGTAATCCTGGTCCGGAAAGCATCTGTGAGTTGGAGTAGCAAATCATACAAACAAGATTCAATCACCCGATGAGTTAGGTCACATTTCATGGTTTGAATGGGGTTGACTGCATTGTAGACTTCCTCCATTCCACTGCCGCCGGTGTTTCGACTTGCCGCAAATAAAGAGTCATTTGGGCTGAGGAACACACGCCAGAAGGGCCAGGACAGCGCATCTCCTTGGCTTCCCTCCAACAATCTACATAGGATGAGTGAGATAGTCCATGGAGGAAGTTAAGGGGGGTTTAATCCCCATTCCTAGAACATCCGACAGTCATGCGGAACCACGGTGACAGGGAAACGCTTGAGCAGTTCCAATTGACACCTCGAGTAGCTGCAATACCCATAAACGCTCAGAACAGTGTGAATCTTGATCCATGACATTTCGATGTGGGAGTTCATAGCAAGGGGGGGCTAGTGACGACAAACTGAGATTGTCGTCTTGTCAAACTGCTGCAATAATTCCCCCTCGGCTACCACAAACTTCAAGTTTAAGGGTTGAAAATTTTATTTCTAGGTTAGCTGTAAGTAGTATGACATGATTTGGGCGGCTGTCTGACCTTTACTTAGTTTCCTTTTCCCTTCTCTCTACCACTCTAAGCAAGATCTTTTTTCAATTCAATAGCCAAGAAGCCTCAAGGGTTTCCAAATTATGCGATTTTGACGGAAACTGACCGCATAGTTCCGCTAGCGAATAAGCTCTCCCTCCAACTGCATGTAATACTAAGCAGTATTATAAGAAAAAGGATAAAAGATTCATGGTAATTAAGAGTGCAGGTGGGTCGTTGTAGAGCTTGAAAAGGCCCATTTGCTGTGACACAGACCGGCTAATTGGGTTATTACCGGCCCTCATGGCACCATCTCTTGCTCCAGAGACGACGACGGTCACGGTTGTACATCAACGACCATCATCACTCGAACCTCTTGAATCCTGATTCTAGCCCCCCTTCATTACTGAATACCCATGATTGTGCTCATAAAGACCTCCTATATTTCTATCAATAGACCAACTGGGAACTGAGTAAATCTATAACATCTAGTGATTCCTGGAATTCTTTCAATCACTTGCAAAAATACAGTCCAATCCACTGTCCACGAATGGCATCGCTTATTTCTTTAGGTCCTCCGCCAAATTACTGCTCAATCGCAGTCGCGAGTCCTGAATATACTGCGTCAAAGCTGCTGGGAGGGTAACCCTGAGACCAGCAGCTTTCAGGCCTCTAGGTCTAGCGGGTACTCCACGTCGGCAACTCTGCCATTGAACTGGGAAACAATGTGCAATTCCTGTGCAACTCGTGCTGGCATAACTTCATTTGTCAAGATAGTATACGGAGTACGAATTTCAGTATGTCTTCTGACTGCAACGTTCCCGTAGGGGCAACTTCGCTCAATACCCACAGTGCCAGGCCTACGCGCAAATAATGTAATTCGACATTTGCGCAGCCAACGTGCACATCGGACATGCATATTGCTGGAGGCTGCTTGTCCCATAAGGGTAGCTTGGTACCTGACAGCAGGTGCGTGATAGACCTTCGTTGATGAATTCATTCACTGCTGTATTGCTTCACTTATACGGTCCATCTTTTAAGGTGTCATGAGGGGTTTACCCTCTTGAGGTTCTTCCTGAATTATCCCTGGGTGGGTCATACGGGTGGGTCATCACATCAGGTAATAGTATTACAGTGGCTATCCGTCGTCCATTTCGGGTTTCTCTCTATCTTGGCACATAATATCGTCTCAATCCTTCTTTCTTATCCGCCCCTGCCCGCTTCTCTCTGGTCGTGCCACTGCTAACCTTGAATTGCCGGTTGCCTTGTGCCGTCCCCCAATCGCAACGCTTCATTCAGCGATCTACGCGGATTAATTTTGTTCAACTCCTGGTCTCTCACGAATCCGCCAATAATGGACCCTCCTTGTCTAACCGGCTCGTTGGACAGCGCGACCATTCTGTCATTTTCGAAACAAGCACCTGGTTATCACTCCCCAATCATGTCCTTTCGATTAGGCCGTATCTCCTTCCATCCACCTCAGCTTTTTAATGGACTCATATGACTGGCTGGTTCAGATGACACCGAATAGGCATCGTTGCATTCTGATCCTGCTATCGCATCCCTGATGGTAGCGGGTAAGCTGCTTAGATTACAAGCGATCGGGGTATTTTTGAGTGTAACCTGATCAATTTCGTCATTACTGATCGATACATATCCCCTGATAACCAGCGCTAATTATATCCAATACAAGCGTTGGGCATCACGGCTCATTACATACGTCCACAAGATGACCAACCTACGAGGAACTTCCATAGTGTCAAATATACTATCCTGGCCTATCGGAGGACCATATCTCTCATGCAAATAAGAAGTCGCTACTCGACGTAGTGTTATTCAAAGCATTCTTGCTCACATGTCCTCATTAGCATGCGGATGTTGAGCAAAAATGAAGCACCAAACAAGGGGTGTATATGAACGTCAATTGTACACCCTTCGCACGGGCTATCCTTGTCAAAATTGGGAATAGTGTCGAATCCAGTGCACCACTTCACATCGTCCGCAGAAAACTTGTCTATCTTTAACTCTTCGACTATGGACTGTGCCGCTAAACGAAAAACATCTCGAGATATTTCTTCCTTTCTTTTCTCGTATCTACTGTCGTTTTAATGCTTCCTTTGCCACCGCCGATCGCTGGAAATTTCCTCATGGGAAGCTCATCGTGGAGCTGAAATTGTTCTGCTGGCCGCCACCATGGTCAGGCAGTTCTCAGAACCACAGTATGTATACCGCCTGACATCCTCAGCACCCAAATTTAGAGGAATCACTTGACAGCCCCTCACGGCATGTCTTCCTCTTGATGATGATATTCAATGGATCAGTCAACTGTCGGATGACTTGGGACAGCGATATCGATCATCCATTGCTATGTGCTATCTCAACTTACCGTGATGAGATGCACTTAGAGCTAAATAAGATGTACAGAACGACCATGGTTATGGTCTTCTTCATGTATATTATACGTTCTCGACGTCGGCTAGCAATGCACAGTCATCTATGATATCTATCTATCCTACGTAGTTAAATGCCAAACCTCGCAGTTAGACATACATTGAATTCAATCGGCCCAAATTCGGGGGGTCCTGCCAGTGTGGAGTATCTATAACCTCACAGCCGGTGCCATTGTGGGCTGGTGGCCTTGTAATGCCCTTCATGAGAATGCCTAACGAATTTCGGTGGCGGGAAATTTTCAAGAACGAACGACCTTCACGAGTCCCCCCTATAGTGTGCGCCGCGGTGACTGTGAATAGACCTTGGGGGCCCCAAAGAAAAGAATGGCCACGACCGTGGACGCGGCCAATAGATTACGTCCAGGATGATCAGAAAGGTTTGTAGGTCATCGCCAATGTGCCTCAACACGTCTACAATCTTGTGAAAAGTCTAAGGCGGTGTTGATCGACGAGCGTAGGAAGTGCGGTTGGTTCGACAATTCATTATGAATGTGTGGGATGTAAATAAAAAGTGGTGCATGGTGGATTTAGTTGTAGAGATTTGGAAGATTCCATGAGATGAAGAGAATGAGATAAGATATCGATGGTGGTGACACATGCATTGATTGAAAAAAGTACAATGGGGGAGAAAGTTGAAGAAGAAAAAAAATGGTGCGTCTAACAGGATCCAGAAACATAATGTGCGAATGAAATGTATGTAATGAAAAGGTATTGCCTAAGATTTTAAAAAATTAGGGTTTACGTGTCGGGTGAAAGAATAAGAGTGGTGTAGTATAGCTATGGTGACCCATGCAGCATGGTTGAACCATTTCGTAAAAATGAAAGAAGGGTGGACGGGGACCGCACAAAATCAGTCATACATCTTCATAGTTTCTTCAAGAGCGTCCAAATCAAATGACATATTACCAAAGGATGAGTCTGGATCTCCATCAGCTGGCTCGGGCAAAGGTGGAGTTTGGGGAATTGGGTGGGCGACAGAGTCAACCTGGGTAATTTTTTTTGAATGCACTTCGGACTTTGAATCCAGCATAGATGGTAATGGCAACGTGGACGAACCCGAAGGGGTTGAAATAGTGCCAGATGAACTATATGAAGATTGCGTTTGACCCGATAGCGATGAGCTATTGCTGGACGCTGAAGATATACCAGAACTTGTGATTGTTACACATTTCTCAGGCAGATTATCTCTGTGGAGGGTGTGCGTTTGAGATGATGCATTCGGCTGAGACGATGTGAGCAGAGGGGGTTTGAAGGCTCTTGGTCGCGTCGAAAATCCTCCTTTTTGGTTCGCAGCCGCCGAACCCCTAAGAGGTAGAGTGTGAGTGCGCCGCATACCGAGAACTGGAGGTCGCAACGATGGAGTGCTACTCAAAGTTGGTGTCGAGGGTAGCGGAGGATCTACACTTAGGGACGAACTAGAATTCGCAAAGCCGCGGCTTAGGCTTGCATTTGATACGGGTTTATCCAGGTAAGAAACAGAGTTGGAAGAGGGTGTGCCCTGAGTTGTCAACGGTGCTTGTTTTTGGAGAAGGGGATGTAACTTGGGTACCGGATCACGTCTCAGAGGTTTGTCCTCGGCCTTGCGAGATTGCACGGGTTGATGTTGCGTCGGCGGGAGTACGGGTTGGAATGCAGAGGATGCCATGTCATGATTTCTCGAGGCCTGATCCGTTGAGTTTGGGGGGTGCTTTCTTGGGAGTCCCATGGGTGGTGGCATTTGCGCTTGCGAGGGTGTTCGTGGAAATGTTGTTATAGCCTCGGATGAGATACGAGTCATACGCATTCGGTCCTTATCCACATCTATCATGCTATCGTTATCATCCATCATCCATTCTCCTCGTTTTCCGGTGTATGATGGACCCGCGCCCACCACGCTCTCTACTCCCTCCATGGAGTTCCCTATATCCACTGCCCTGGCCTTTCCTTTCACAGCGGCGGTCGGTAAGCGACTGTCTGCGCTGACTACTCTGCCGAGAGGCGGCTTTCTCAAGGGTCCAACATTCACTGGTCCTCGCCTTTCTGATGGCCTTCTATCTTTGTTTCTGATTCGCGCGCCTCGATTATTTGACGGACCGGCAACGCTTCGCGTGGGGATGCCTGCACTCTCATTAAGAGATTCGGAGACACCTTTAACTAGGTCCAGAAATTGATGCGGTACCGCTGTGCTGAGAGCTGGAATAGTTTTTTCGCTTGAGGTTCGACCTAACATGCGGTCTCCAGGATTCCGCGGGCGAATCTGGGGGCGTGAGGTTGATGGTCGACCTGATGAGGTCATGTTGGAAGGTGAGTTGAAGGAATCGCTAGCGCTGCCTTGCACAGGGGACGAGTATCCGGGGATGATTTCTAGGGAAGTGCTCTTCTGCCAAGCTAAAAAGAATCAGGTCTGAAGCTTATAAATTAGCTACATCAGAGAGGTGCACGTACCTCTTGAGCTGCTGGCAATAAATGGCCTGGGCTCCAAAGCAGCCGATGACATTAGCTGGTTGAGAATAGGATTGGTTGGTTGAGAGCTCTGCCAGCTCACAGATGACTGCATTTCGTTCCATGAGTCAATGGATTTATCTGAGTCCGTCTGAATATCATCCATAGATATGTCAGAAAAATCCATCTTGGTTCAGGTTTATCAAGTGGCAACAATTTCAACGTATCAGCTCAGAAAAGCTAAGAGAGCCAGAAGGGAATATGGGTCAAAATTAGTACTATAATACTGTTAAATCAAAGCAATTAACTTACACCGCGTTACGAGTTGAACTTTGTATGTTCAAATTCAGATTCTACTATTCCGTTGAACCTTGTCAACAGATGTTTATTCCTTGATAGTAAAGGAGTTGATTTTCTAGTAAATGTTAAAAGTGTTTGTAGAGAGTAAGTAAAAAGCAGTGGTTCATGATGAAGGTGAGGAGCAAGCCTTTAAATTGATTTTCAAGTGGCCCCTTCACAAATGTCGTCGCTTGCTTAATGGGAACGTACATGTCACACAACGCGTGATTTACCAACGCGAACTGTCACGCGTTTTGACATAGGGGTCTCATCGCCTCGCATTGGCAGTGTGAGTCTTTCTTGTGGGTAAATTGAAGGGATGCAACGTCACAAGTAAGGGCTCTCGGAGTCTTAAAAGGCTATATTGTTCCAAGTATTACAAATCCTGGTATCGAAACAATAGTGCTACAGTCGTCATTATGAGGAGAACGGAATATTGGCAGCCGTCGGCTTCTTGTCGCTATTCAATTAGATGACATTTGGCACAAGCTTATAGGGTACTTTAAATGCATAGGTATCCCACTCCTCACCAAAAATCTCTTTTAGTATCTGATCTTCGGCCCGGAGCCTAAGTATCATCCCTCTAAAAGCAAAACTGCACTTGAGTAACCAGAACCCAACAATGAAGGCACCAAGAGGCATTTTGGCGGCGTGTCGTGATATCCACGTCGTTGGTGCACCAAAAACGAGGGTGGCTCCAATAAGAGTAAGATACACGCCGGTGTAGCTGGGGTGCCGAACCCATGCATATGGACCAGTCGTGATAAGCTCATGCTTCGGACGAATGGTGATCTCGAAAGTAAAAAACGGCCCGAGAGTCTTGAAGCACCTAAACTCAGCGATAATCAGTCTCGAATGACAATTAGAAGGATTCGTTCAACTACCCACCAGATCCTCAACACCGCAGCTAACAGCGTTAAAACTCCGCCAAGAACAATGCAGGGGTGAATGGTATGATTTCGGATTGGTAGATCGTTGAGAAAAATACGATCGGAGAGCCGGGTGTATGTTTCACAGAGCATCGCTAACCAGATCATGGACTGAGAAAACCATTAGAAGTATCGCGAGAAAGTGGAAAACATTCCAACACACCTTGCTGCAAAAGGTAATGGACTGAACAAACCGTTCAAATAATGTATTCGTCTTCTTTGCTTCATCGCAACATTCGTCGAACTTGATGGGTGGGTTTGGGGGTGAAAGAGATATGTGAACGGAAATGGCGGTGATAAGAAAAAAAAGATTTGTTAAATCCAGTTCAAACTTATATCGTTCCCATAAAGCATGGAATATCGGTGGAGGAGGAGCTTTGAAGTCCATGTCAAGGGGCCGGCGGTTCGCTTAACAAGAAAGGTTTTTATTGTATCTAGTGGATGATAAGAGGTTTCGAGAGTGAGAACAGACAATACTCGAAGGTGGCACCTGCTCGTTATATACGACCATCTTTGTAATTAAACGTCTGGGGTTTCGATTGACTTTCGAGTCAATCAAAAGGCAGTTTCGCCAGCAGATGGCGCGCAGAACGATGTACGAAGTCGAAGGGCTATCGAAAAGAGGTGAACCCGCAATCCGCTGTCCGAACAGGCACTTTGAATTGCATGCTACGAAGTTATGTCCGCTTAGCTACAGCTCAACGATATGCACATGTAAACTTCAGTGGAATAGGTGCAAGGAACGGGTATGACCTCATCCCGCAGTATTTTAGAACCTTTGACCACTTGAACCCTCGGATTTGCACTTACGAACGCCGTTTGCACTAAAGCATGAGAGACACCACCGTGAATTCGACCTTCGGTCTAGAAATTAGAAGGAAATTTTATGGGAAACCCTTTTGCTTTGGCTGTGAGCATCGTCGATAGTGACCTCACTTCTGGCACACCTCAATAGAGTAATCACCCTTGTCGCAAACGCTAATCATTCTACGAATTGTCCTGAGAGATTTCCTACCCTCCTTTGTGCACGCGATTTCACGAGGGTGGGATCAAGTCTACCCAGCGTGCGGTGTAACCTGCGGCTCGAAGCACTTCTTCCTCAAGCTTGGGTTCGAGCGGGAATAAACTTCAAAGTTGTCGTCTCGCTGTCGAATAAAATATAGTTCCGATGGTTTAGGGTCTCCAGGTTTTCAAAGTTATAAGGATGTCTATTCATTCCCTTCCAATATATGAGTTCTGTAGGTTCCATGTGTCTCGCATACCAAAGAAAGTCGATTACTCATATTTTTGTTTTGATTCGCACCCCTGACTCGCACAAGCGCCGCTGTTACACTTTCCTGTCAGCCCATGGAAGCTACTATAAGCCTCGGCGTTCCAAAAAAGTGCATTCGCGGACTAGAACACTTATTCAGGCGCCTCGCCTACTATAATGTTTACTCCAAAAGTCCATTCTCACAACGACGACGAGTCTTCAACAAATGTGCTGACCCACGTCCACAAGCGAGCCCCTTCCGCCGGCTCTTGTCAAGCGAGTCAATTGTCAAGTTCGCATGATCAGTGTATAACGTATTCTTTCAACCAATAACCAGCCGAAAAGCCTATAGCCCCTACAAACTCCGAAAGACATATGGAAGCAAATGAATGAATATAGATAACAAAATCTGAGGTCTGTATGTGTCTGGGCTATTATGTAGAGTGTACCCAGAAAACCCGCACTGTCAATCAGAAAAAGGGAAAATAAAACAAGCCTTCGTAACGATCGGATCAACAAAGAGCACAAAGGATGGTCATGAGAGCAAAGCAAAAGAGCAAAGCAAAGCACTTTGGTTTCTCGTGTTATTTCAGCACTAACAGCGGGAGAATCCTGTTCACCATTCCGGGAATTCTGCAAGTGTATTCGCGAACTGCTCCATTGCGATTATCCGGAACATATCATTGTCGCCAAATTCTCTCCTCCAGGCTCGGCCTAGACAGATGGTGTAATCAAGGAACGACATAGACATGGACAAGGGGGGTCCGTCAGGTTTTTTTAGATTGAAACAGTCCAGCTGAACAGAAAACTTACTCAGCCCATCCTCCCATGCGTAGAGCTCCACATGCCAACCTCTTTTGAGGGCTGTTCTGACTGGACCTGGTGATAACAATGGAACAGAAGAACAGTGTAAAAAAAAACAAGAAACAGGGGTTCAGCATCCGGCTTAACTCTAGAGCACGATCATACGCAGTTGCGTATATTCCATACCTAGAAAACCGTCTTCATTGAATTGTCCCATATTGCCGTCACCCGTGGCAAGCACAATAGTAGATCCCGGCGGCACATCATCGGTTGCTGCCAACGCTTGGTGCAGTTTGAGCTGCAGCAACTCGTCCACCCCTTGTTCCCGATACTTGATCTTCGGCGGTGGAGCGAGGCTACCAGTCGTACTGGCAGCGTTGGCACTAAGAGCGTTATGCAGATTGTTTCCTCCAGATCCGCTGCCACTGTCTGCACTTGTACTGCCTGACAGGTGGCGTGCATGTCCCAATAGTTGCCGGCCGGTCTTTTTTGATGATGAAGACGATGAAAGATAGGGCGCATTGGATGTTGCTGGGCTTGACAGTGAACTCTTGCCGGATTTTTCCTTATCGCGATGTCGTTCGCGATCCATACCATCACCTAAAGTTACGAGTAATGAAAAACACCACGTCAGGAAACGAGGATAAGGAAAGTTCTGAGGAACACGGCATTTAATTACCCATATCCGGCACACGCGCATACACCCTCAACTCATATCCCAGATCCTCGATGCCCTCCATAGGCTGGTACAGAGGACTTGAGGCTACGACAACCCGTCCTAAAATAGCAATACCCAATATCCAAATCAGCCCCAAACCCACAATCACCCACATGACGAAAAAACGACCAAAACGTACGTGTAACAGGCCTGCCTCTCTCTAGCACCAGTGTCAGAGCAGCATGCCACAAGTGTCGGAGGGGCTTTCTCGGCTTGACCATCTCGCTGGGTGAGACGTCAGGATCAATCTCAACATCTTCAGCTTCCTCTGTGTCCTCTGTTGGATACTCATAACCATCGGAATTAATTTCTCGTTCCGAGTTATTGCCAGTTATTCCTTTCATGACCGATTTAAAGACCGACGAACTCGGTAGCGAGCGTGACGCAGTTGCGAAAGAGGGAAGAGGGATCGGTACGGGTGGATCACCTGTATACGCGACAGCAGCAGTAATTTCAATGCGGTTTCTGCTGGTCGCATTGTCTTTGGGATCCACGATCGTAATACTTCTCCCCATGTGGTTAGCCGTATTCCTTCCAGACATGTAATTTCGAGGACGGTTGCGTTTAAGATGTGAAAGCAAGCCAATGAGGATATTAGAGCTATGAATGAACATTCCTCTAAATGAGCAACGAAATTTTTCAAGAGGTAAAAATGAAAAGGAACACATACTGGTCAATGAAAACATGCACTAGGACGTCACCTTGCCGCGCCGTACGACCCCGAGGATCCAACTCTTCATCTTGCTCTTCCTGGACGTCAAGAAACCGCCGGGTCGTCCCCGGGGTAGTGCTGATAGAATAGCTGCTGCTTCCTGGCCCGATCCCACTCTCGAAACGGTTCTCTTCCGCTTCACCACCTGCACCATTACCCGTTTCTTCGCCTGGCCCTGAGGCCATCCGAAAGGACCGGTTCTTCCTAGACCGTCTCCTCTTAACACCACTACCTCCACCGCTCCCAGAAATAGCAATTCCAGACGAAGGCCCGCTTCCAGACGCAGAAGAGAAATTGTCTATACCTGCTGCCCTAGTGCGGCTGATGACACCGTTGCTGTTGTTGCTGGAGTCACCTCCTTGCTTTTCAAGCCTTTGAATGACCGACCCGAGTTCTTTGTGCTGCTCTGGAAATAACTGGCGCAGTTTCTTGGCAAGCGCCACTAGTCTCCCGCGTTTAGTCTGTGGTTGTTCTTGACCCGACGAAATACCAGCAGCAGCAACAGCCGTATCAAGTTGCAACGCCTGTTGTCGTAGAAGCCTTGTTGAAGCCTGTCTCATGCTCGAACTTGAGGGAGCAGGGAATATTGCAGACGACTCGGACCTGTCCATGTGAAGCATGTCAACGGGCATAGGTTCTACCATCTTGTTTTTTGATTTCTTGGGCTTGACACTGGCCGGTTTGCTGCTCGTACTGGCTTGTCCGTCTGCTGCTCCATTGGCCTCGGCCGCCAAATCAGGGACAGAATTAACACGAGTGAGGCCTTTATCGCGTTTTGGTCTGACCCGTTTGCGTTTCTCCTTCTCAGGCTTGATAGCAGGTGCCGTCAAAGTTGTGCTGAAATCCTGCTGTTGCTCCTCCTGCTGATATTGCTGAACTTGTTCAACCTGCTGAGACTCCATATTCTCCACATTGATTGAGATATTGCTTCCATCGTCTTCAAACGAGGCGTTGTCCACATCCGCAAGCCGATTCCGAGGTGACCCAGGCGTGCTCTTATAAGCACCACTCATAGTGGTGTGAATGTAAGCTGTATCCTTCTTCCTATGGCCATCTCTCTGCGGTGGCTGGAGCAACGATAACCCATCAAGACTCCCATCCTCATCATCATCTTCATCATGCTGGTCCATCTCCCCCACTACTTCCTCATACCGCACTTCCTCTCCAGGACCCTCATGCTCAGTGACACCCGCCAAGTGGTCCATCTTCATCTTTTCCTTCTCCCTCTCCCTCCTTCCAACCCTGTTGCCCTTCTTCCCAACAAGCGACGCGCCTCCACCTTCTCCAGCATCACCCACATACTGAATCTCCTGCCCTTGCCCTGTTTCGTCACCCCCATCACGACTCTTCAAAAACACTCCTCTTGGAGTACGCACACCATCGTCCTCTGAATCACGTCCTCCCGCTAAACCCACAGGTGGAGGAGCCAACAACCCCGCTCCACTACCACCTCTTCCTCCTTCCATTGAAGGCCTCTTCAAAATTGTATACACCGGCTGCGTAGTCGGAACCAAAAATTCGCGCTCCTTGCCTTTCACTTTCACACTCTTGCTCGCACCACTGCTCTTCTTCTTCGTCGACACACCAGGTGATGAAGTACCCAAGATCGAAACAGCATCAAATCCCGGAGAACCCAAATATTGAGAAGGATTATTTCCAGGCGAGCTTAAAAACTTTGAGACGTTGATTCCAGGCGAGGTATAATGCAACGATTCGTTCCTTAGCGATCCCGAGCTCACGTCCGCATAACCACCCACACCGAGATCGACACCACTGTACTCTCCACTCTGTTCTAAAAATTTGGGTTGAGAGGAGGTATTGTTGGTGTTGATGTTGGTGTTGAATGGTTTAGAGACGTTGGCGTTGGTGTTGACTTTGTTTGCTTTGGATTTTCCCTTGGACTCGCCTGCGCTCCCCGCTGACCCTCCTTGTTGATGCCCAGTGGACCCAGCTAAAACATCGCTGCCTGAAGCAGCGGCAGCGGCAGCCATTGCAGCAGCCGCATGTGCTCGAATAGGTCTCTTCCTCTTTCGCTTCTTCTTGGGTTGTGGATTCTCTGGTTGTTCAGGTTGAGGTTCTGGTTTGTGGATGGAGTTGTGAAGATAACAGAAAATAAAATAAAAGAGAAGGAGAATATTTTGTTAGCATTTATTGACATCGTGATTAATAAGAGACAAAATCAGACCTTGACTCCCACTGGCCGCTGTTCTCTCGTTCTCGCGTTGATTCTCGCGCTCATGCTCGTGCTCTTGTCCCCCCTGTGCATCTTCCACTCTCCCCACCGCATCCCCACCCCTATCCCCAGCGTCTACGTTCTCGTTCTCATAGTCGTTCTCATAATCATACTCCTCCCACTCCTCCTCCTCTTCCCATTCTCTCCCCACCGCACCACCACTCCCCTCACCCAACCCCTCTCCACTCCCAGAAGTACCAGCAGCAACCCTTGCAGCCGCCCTCTCCTTATTCATCCTCTCCCTCTCCGCTCTCTCAGCAGCAATAAAGCGCAGCGCCTCATCTAGATATCCTAATGACGGTGATTCAAGTGACAATTCGTGATCATTAGTCGGGTGTGAATGGGTAAGTGTAGATGGATATGTGTGGGCATGTGCATGTGGGTGTGATTGAGAAAGGTCATGAGCATGGCTGGATTGGAGCGGACGCTGTGTTCGTGCACCCGATGCAATTTCTTCTTCAACTTCTTCGACCCCAGCAGCAGCATTATCATCACGTCTCCCAGCCTGCTCTATCGAAGTCGAAGCAGAATTCTCCGTTCCGACAGATAACAACGACATCGTATCCCCACCATCCGTCGCCATATTCGACCTCGACGGTGCCCCGCTCGACACGCTCGTGCTGAGACTAGGATCGGACGCTTTCCGACTATGCGTCACCGTGCGCTCGTTATACCCATACTCCTCATCCGTACTTCCGAATCTCCCATCCACATTCGCATTCCCAACACTATCCGCCGAAGAACTGGCATTACTCTCGCCTTCACCGCTCCTTGAGGACCTCGTGTCCGAGTAAGACGACCCAGAGCTAACTTGGGCACTCCCTGACACCTCTCCCGCACTACCTGTTCTAACACTCGCACTCGCACCAGCACTTCCGCTCACACCACTCCCACTTCCAGCACTAACAGTCCCAAAGCTTCCTCCACTCATCGTACCAAAGCTCCCTCCACCAATAGTTGCATCACCCGCCCCTACACTCCCCGTGCCAATACTCGGCAACGCCCCGACCACATCCCCAGAACTGACTGTCCCAATAAACGTATTTGGAGTATGGATAGGTGATATGAACGTGTTG
Source organism: Panaeolus papilionaceus (assembly GCA_015501605.1). NCBI lineage: Eukaryota > Fungi > Basidiomycota > Agaricomycetes > Agaricales > Panaeolus > Panaeolus papilionaceus. The sequence continues at coordinate 392,515 of JADNRZ010000012.1, read as the reverse complement.
GGGGTGGCAACAGGCGACGGGACGAGGTTATCAGCGAATTGGGGCTGAGGACGGGGTTGGTGTTGTGGTTGAGGTGGTTGAGATGGCGGCTGAGCCCGAGGTTGAGGCTGGGGCTGGGGTTGCGATAGAGCTGGAATCTCCTTCGACGCATAATACAACCTCTGTGTTTGCTGTTGCTGATTAAATGATGCATTCGACGCCTGTCCATACCCCGCATACTCATTCGCCCTCCCATACATACTGGAAGAAACCTGCTGCTGCATATCCACCGGAATCCGACCCCGCTCTCTCGCAGTAACCGTCCTCACACTCCCAGCCGCACTGGTAGACTCGCTCGTCGTAGGAGAAACGACACTCGATGGTGCGGCGGATGCAGAGACGACGTCCAATGAGCCGACTCTTGATGAGATCGAGTTGGTTGTAGTGGTGATATAGCCAGGCCGAGAGCCTTGAGTCGGTCCTTGTGCATGCGATCGCTGCACCGACGTACTTGTCCCGCTCGACACCACGGATCCTGCGGTAGAAGCAGATTTAGGGAGGGGAGGTAGTGGTCTTGAACGTGTCTGAGTTTGAGGTTGTGCTTGGTTCTGTATTTGTGCGGGCGCTGGTGCTTGACTCTGACTCGCTACTCCATCCTCCACTCGTTCTCTCGGCTCGGGTTCGTAGTCCTGTTCTTGGAAAGGCACAAGTACATAACCTGTTGAAAGGCACATTAGATTATCATTTGCACATGAGATTGAAATGACATACGCGAGACTTCAGCACCAGGTTTAGTCTGGGATTGAGATTGAGATTGCTGGGGGACTTGAGCCTGTGCCTGAATCTGAGGATACGATCTCTGGCGCTGCACCACCTGCGTCTGCGTCTGCGACGACACAGAAACAGACCCCGGCACCTGCTTCGAATAATCCTCCACCCTCTGCACTCTCCCCGGCGGCAACTGACTTAGCTGCCTCTGATACCTCTCCTCAATCGCCCTCGTCGCATTCCTATCCCGATCCCGATCCCAATAATACGTCGGCGTCCTCCCCCCACTCCCCACCGCATCATGGTCATCCTCATGCACCGTAACCATCCTCGGCACCTCACCCTCAGCCCCCTCATCATGACCATCATCATCATTACGCTGCTCCTCCGCCCTCCGCCTCCGCCTGCTCCTCCCCACACTCGCCTCCGAACTCGAGCTCGGATAAGGGTATTGTAAAAGCGCATATGTCGACGACGAGCTCGACTTGTTATCCTCTTCATCCTCTTCATCTTCTTCGCTATCACGCCCTATAGCCTGACCAGGACCCTGCGTCGACCGACTGGGCACAGGGTTATACGACACCTGCTGCTGCTGGTCCTGTACCTGCTTCTCACCCAAACTCGTAGGGGCATTATATTCCCCATAAGCATCACGTTTCCTTCCTTCCCCAACCCCAACTCCAGGCGCATACCCTCCCACTGTCGTCACCGTAGCAGCATTAGAAGTCGACGTAGTCGGCATTGTAGAAATAGAATGCGACAATGCAGGGATCGTAGACGTCGAGTTCGAGAGTGTGTTCGTCGTATAATTGGTCAGAGTCGACGCAGACATGGATAGGTTATTAGTAGCCTGATGGGTGTATTGCTGGGTGTGTGGTGCATGAGACCGGTGTGAGTGTGTGTGCGGGAGGTATGATGATGATAAGGATAAGGATTGATTCTGAGAAGGCAATGATGACAGAATGAATGAATCCGAAGGAGGGAGGTGATGAAGGAGCCGTTGCTGAGTTTGGGATACACCGACGTTGTGCTGTTGTTGCTGCGGCTGTAGTTGTTGATGGTGTTGCTGTTGCTGTTGATGGCGCGTGGTGTCGATGTATGTCTTTGAATCTAATATTGGAAACATGTTCAGAAAACAGAAAGAAAAAAAAAAAGAAACGAAAAAGAAAGAAACGAAAGACAAGAAAAGATAGTGATAGTGATAGTCAAATCCAAAGATGAAACTCACGATTAAGACCTGTCAACACATGACTCGACCGACCCTGACCTGTACTACGTTCGTCCTCATCCTCCGTATCATCAACAACATTATATCCACCGCTCTCTCTCTGTCTTCTCTTGCCTTTACTCTTCTCGCTCTTCTCTCTGCCACCACCGCCACCACCGCCACCACCATCACTCTCCAACCCCCGATTCTTCAAATGCAAAGGCGTCTCAAACGCCAAACTCAGTGTCGAAAGCTGCCCCGGCGTCTCCACAACGTCCCGCATCTGAATTCGCATCTCCTCCATCCCCGTGATATCCCCAAAACTGAGCCGTAGATTCGGTCGACCCGTCGTCGTCGCAACGTGCTGCTGTCTATACGAACGACTCTGCACGCCTAGATACCCTCCTGGATTGTTGAGCACGAATGGCGGGATCTGTCCGAGCATGTCGTTGTCTGCGTCATGCCCATGCCCCTGGGTGTTTCCGAAACCACCAATGATCACTGGCGAATACGGATTAAGCAACGGCGATCCCCCAACCCCGCTCGTCGCCATACTCGTGACCGTCATGGGCCTCACTAATAAGGCGTTCCTCAGATTGTGCAGATTCGTCGCGTGTGGATGGTGTAGTTGCGGTGGCTCCTGGACAGGGATGCTTTCTCGTTCCGCGATATACGAAGGTGTAAGATCAGAGGATGTCGTCTCCTCGTCCTCTTCGTCTCCCTCCTCACCGATACTCTCCATCTCCTCCGTCCTCACACCCGTCACCGAAACACTCCTCCCAGCCGTCCCGCTCCCCGTCCCGGTATCATCACTCCCTCTCGTCCCACTATCAACATAAATATTTCCATCCTCACTCCTCTCACCCTCGCTCTCACTCCCCACCCCAACACTCTTCACGCTCATCTGCGTCTTCAACGACACACTTCCCATCCCCGAAATCGACACGCTCCTCTCCTCGCTCCTCAGACTTCTCTCGTCAATCAAAACAGACACAACCCCGCTCACACTCCCCGTCTCGCCACCGACAATCCTCACCCGCCTCCCCTTCCCTCCTCTTCTCCCTCCTTCTCCTCCTTCGCTCTCATCCTCATCCTCATCATCTGAACTCTCGTCATCCACACGATCAACACCCACACCCGACCCATTCGTCGTCATACTCATCGGCGTCGTCGAGATCTTTACAGCCTGTGGAGGCGGCGTCGGCGTTGCCTCTCTTCTAATTGCATCGTCACCTCTATGTAATGCGGACGGTGAGGGAGAGGGCGAGGCGGGTGGTGACCTCAACCCTGACTCCGACCTTGACCTTGACCTTGACCTCGACCTTGACTCTGAACGAGGCCGAGACAGAGACCGGGAGGCGGAAGAGGAACGTGAACGTGATCGCGAGGAAGAACGGGAAGACGGCGATGATGAGGGGCTCTCAGGGGACGGCGCGGATGACCTCCTCGCGCGTTTTCTTGATTCTTCCCGGGATGCCTCTCTGGACCTCAAAGACCTCGATGTTGACCTTGACCTTGACCGAGCACTCGGTGGTGAACGGGAACGAGACCTCGAACGGGATTGATCCACCATGTTCATCTCTCCCAAGGCCGGCGACGACTCTTCTACGAATGCACCGTCATGACCGTGCATACCCGAGATCGAAGTTGAGATCTGAGCGAGGTCAGACCGTGAAGGTCGCGTTCCGAATGGTCCAATGCCTCTCTCCCCAACTCTCCTTCCTCTCTCTTCAACTCTACCTCCACCACCTCCACCTCTCAGTTCAACAGCGCCCCCAACACCCATCAACGGCGTCACACCCTGCTGATACGTCAACAACGAAACCGTATCCCCCGAGCTGATGCTCAGGCTCGGGAAACTATCCAGACTATCCATCGTACGCCCCAAACTGCTCTCTACACCACTCCTCAAACTCAAACTTGAAGATCCATCATTAGACGGATCAGAAAGCGTGCGGGTGTGCCTTGACCTAGTTCTAGAGTGCGAGTGGGGGTTTGAATGCGACACATGGGCCGAGTTGGTAGAATTTGCATGCGACAGTGGTACTCCCCTCTGCCCACCACCACCCACCAACATCGACCCGGGAAGAGGGTACGGAATCGTGGGTACCTCAGGGACCTCCCCTCCACTCTCGTGCTCAATCGACGCCAAAGCAGACGCAGGCGTCGACAATGCCAGTGTCGTCGTTGAGATATTGGGGATGGTGGATCGGGCAGCTGGAGAGCGGGGGTCTAAGTCGGCGTTCGTATTAGTGTTGGGGTTGGTGTTGGGCGGCTGGCGCTGAAGGGGGTGATGGTGGAGGGGGTGTGTTTGAAGCATGGGCAACGAGAGGATGGCGTCGACCTGTGATGAGTGTCTCTGTAATTGTGCATGCCCTTGCTCCTGCCTCTGCTCCTGCTCATACAACACTGAATGCCTCTGCGAAATCGAATGCCCTTGCGAATGCGAAGGAGGATACACCCCCAACGCCCCTCCAACCACAAACGGACTCCCTGTATTCGGCGGACTCGGAAACTGCCTTATCAGCGTCGAATTCGAGGGAGACACCGAGGTAGACGTGCTCCTCGACATCGAGTCGTCGATTGACACGGACAAAGACGCTGTCGTTGTAGGCGTAGAGAGCGTCGTCCCAATTGCGAGTGGGTGGATGTGCAGGAGGTGAGACGAGATGGACGAGGATAGGGTGGTTGAGGGCGTTGTGATGGATTCGGGGGCTGGGGTGTTTGAATTAAGATTGGATTGAGGAGAGTGGGTAGCGTCTGTTAATGGTCGTGTATCAGGTGTGAGGCCTCCTTCGTCGCCTGAAATACCGGATATTGAGATATGAGGCAATGAGATGGGCGACGAAATTTGACCGGTTGTTTGTAGACGGCCTTGAGAGAGTAATTGCGGACTTGTGTACTGTGAACCCAAATTTGAACCTGAATGCGAATGAGAGATTGAGAGGTCATGCAGTGTCGAATGCGAATGTGAATGAAGACGATGCGACGTCGAGCGTGAATGTGAGACCTCATTCGAAGGAGACTCGTTCCGTATGACAATCTCCGAAGTCGAGTCTTGTCCCCTCGTCACGATGGACCCATGTGCAGCGTGATGCGTGATATGGATATCCCTAGACGTCATCGACGACCTATCTTCATCATCACCAGCATCTCTACCCGCATACCTCCCGGCAGCAGCACCAACTCTAACACCCACATACCCATACCCCTCTTCTTCTTCCTCCTCACTCATTCCACCTCCTACACTGCCCACCCCTCCCGCACTCTCACTCTCCCGATCCACCTCCGCCTCAGAAACAATCTCCACCGTCATCGCATCCGTCATATCCGAATTTGAATTCGCAGAAAACGACGATATATCCGTACCCTGCGAGACCGACGCGCGGGATAGAGGAGGTGCGTGAGGGTGAGCGTGGTATGATGAGATATGAATAGGGGCATTGTTGATGTCATGATGATCATTTCTTGTCATATCCGGAATTAGGTTGTGACTCTTGCTGAGGCTCTGTTCACCACCACCACTGCCACTCTCTTCATCCTCGTCTTCATCCTCGTCTTCCTCCTCCATCCTCTCCATACTAGGCGTACTCGGCAACAAATAATTCGCAATCGGCGGGTGCACCCACACCGTCGAGCCCTCCATAATCGACTCGGACCTCACCGTCTCATGCGCGCTGCTACTCGGCGGACGCGTGAACGACGACGGCGTCTGCATCATTGACCTTGACGAGTGATGGGAATGCTGGCTATTGTAACTCGATGTGCGTGTTGGAATGACGGGCCTTAATAAATTCGACGAATCCCTGCGTTGTTGAAACCCCTCCAACGGTCCTACAATCTCAAACTCCTCACTCGCACTCGCACTCTCCCCTGGACTTGGACTTGGACTAGCACCCCCATCCTCAAATTCTCCATCGCTAGTACTCGCACTCTTCTCATCTTCCCTCTGCTCTCTTGCTCCATCCTCAAATCCTCTCTCTTCAACATTCCCCCTAAACACACTCCCCCCGCTCCCCTCATACATACTCCCCGCACTACTACTAACCTCCCTCTCCCCTCTCAAAAACCCAAACAACCCCATCCCTCCTGCACCTGCACCTGTACCCTCAATCGCACTCCCCACCCCACTCGCACTCATCACACTCCCACCAACCGCACCCACACTCAACGGGCTCATATAATTCTCCCCCATCCCCATCCCCTGCGTCTGCAAACTCAACCCCTGGGGTTCATGCCGGTGTTCATGCTGATGCGACCGATGCAAATGATGATTTAAATCCCGCTGACTCAACCCCATCTGTCCTCTCTGCGCCGCCGCGATCCCCAAATGCGTCCACTCCCTAAACACAGTCGTAAACGCGCCCAAATCAGGCTGTTCATCCGACGTAGGCTCGGAGGCTGTCTGCGGTGTCCGTGGCGTCTGTGGCGAATGGGGGTTTGAGCCCGAGTTCGAGTTGGAATGCGAATGGGAATGAGGAGACCGACGACGATGGCGGTGGCGCGGGGATCGGGAGGCGGGCGAGAAGGGCGAGAAGGGCGAGTGCGGGAATGGAGAGGCGGGGGTGGACGGGGAGGAGATTGGGTCCGAGGCGGTGGAGGGGCCTGTAGGGATTGGTCCGGCGTGTTGAGAGAGGAGCGGGGGGAGGAGGGCGAATGCTGATGCGGGTTGGGTGGGTTGGGGGTGTGCGTGGATGTGAGTGTGGGCTTGTCGTTGTGCGTCATGGTGTTGACGATGTTGATGATGTTGGTTATGATAGTTCTGTTGTTGGGATCTATGAGTGTGAATCAATAGACTGTGAGGAAGACGTACCCTCGGAATCGGATTCAGTTTACTGTTTGAGCTGGAAGCAATCGGGCCGTCTTGTTCATGTTGATCTTCTTGGTTGTGCAAATTCTCATCTCTTTCTTTATCCCTATCCCCATCCCTGTCTCGTTCTCGTTCCCTTTCTTTACCCCTCCTCCTCTCCCTCTCATCCCTATCCCTATCAAACCCACTCATCTTTACCAGTATTATCTAACACTCCCAAGCCTAGCGATTCCGTAAAATTAAGCTTGACCAAACCAATGAATGGGCTGGCCAATCCTAGCGTATCACGAAATGAAGTGAAATGAAATGAGCTGAAGTAAGACTGGAGCGTGTTGTAATGTGGGTGTAGATGGGTGCGTGTGGGCCTCTACGGGTGTAATGTAGTGTATTCGTGAATGGTGTCGTATTGCGTGCGTGAGTGCGATGAAGATGGAATGGAATGAGATAAAGTAGCAGAGAGGCTGAACGAGGCGATGGAGATCCAAGGACAGAAAAGAAAAGAAAAGGAAATGCAAGGCAAGGCAAGGTAGAGGAGTAGGATTTAGATGATACACAACAGAACGGAACGGAACTGAAAAAAAAGGAAGAAGCCAAAAAGAAGAAAAAAGACAGCAAAAGAAGGAAAGGAAAGATGAGGATCAAAGAATTACAATAGGTGAACGCGGAAATAACACGCTCGTCTTTGATCCTAATAGGTGAATAACTTTACAAACTTGGTGAACCAGAGAAAATGAGAAAGAAAAAAGAGACGCTGAAGATAGAGAAGAATCAGGATAAGGTGATGATGAGGCTAGTGGTGGTAGTGGAATAAACTTGAAATTGGATATTGAATAGAATGAGATGGGATTGATGATCCTGAATGCTACCCCGAATTGCAATTGAAGGGCCGATGATGATAGGAAGTCAAACTCAAATCCGCATCCAAGGTCGGGAAAATGAACGGGGAAAGGGAAAGCAGGGAAAGAAAGGCAAAGGTGATGGCGTTCGTTACAGCTGGGTCGTGTAAACTTTTTGTAACCTTGACTTATACTAGCGGTGTAGGTAAGGATGTGTATTGTAAACTCTAATTTTCAGACCCTTCCCTTGAGACGAGTGGAGTGGAGTTGATCCGAGTAGGAAAAGCAGATGGAGATGAAGATGTAAGTAAATATTGTGATAATACTCGAAAAGCAACGACCAAGTTGACTGTAGTAGTCGAGTGAATGAATACGTAGCAAAAAATTGAGTACCGACTCTCTCTCTAAGTATTAGCAATAGCACTATGCCCCGTCATCACCTCTACGTCTCTGAGTTCAGCACAATCACACTTCCGACAATCCGATTCAATCCATCCATCACCACGCCTTCTTTCTTTCCTTCTACCTTACCTTACCTCCCGGGCCCTTCCCTTCCTCTACCACGCCCCTCCATGATGCAGATGCATAGGCATTGTGCACCCACTCGGAGCCTCCCACAACCGAACCTAACCTGACCTATAAGATGAACCCAAACGCGTGCCCGGAACGCGTGTTCTCTAGGAAATAAGTAATTGGGAAAGAATCCATTGTTGGAACACGCTGCAGCCATTGACGCGCCTCGAGGCATGTCCCATTGAATTTGATGGCATCACACCGCGTTACGGGCCGCGGCAGCGGGTTCCGGAACTTGATCATGGATTGATTGTGTTCAAGGAGGAGATGGGGGAGATGGAGGAGATTGATGGATGGATGGATGGATGGGTGGGTGATGGATTGGCTCCCGCGATTGTGGCTTATAATATTAGAAAATGAATATTATTTTGTGGGGATGATACTACGATGAAGTGAAGCTACGGTGTCGGTCGACAAAGGCGAAGTGAAGCATGAAGCAACTTGCGTCGTACGTCCATAAGCGCTTCGCATCAGAAAGCTAAATTCGACTTTTGAATCCGCGTACCTCGCCCGCCTCACCTCCTGCAGTTCGGCTACAAACCTGAAACACAGCACAATAGAAGACAATAGAACACGTACATTACAATAATGCAGAGAGTAAAATACACTACGCGAAATCTAATCGATAATCACTGGTATCAACCCCGAATCTACCCAATCCAAGTCATTCGTTTGTGTCGATGTATTGAATATTCTATGATAGCGACGTTGAAATTGGGAAGTTGACTCATGTTCCGATGTTCATGTTCGTGGTTCATCAGTAAGAGATGCCTCGTGTTACAGTTACCCCGCATAGTCATACAACAGCGCTGGTATCGATATCTCGGGTATTATCACTTTATTGTGTACCATGTGTAATACATTCGAAATTATGGGTTAGACAAATACGAGTGCGACCACTAGCAGCCCGCCTAAGCTTAGCTGATCCCTTTCGACTCTCTGAATCAGCTTGGCGGTCGAAGCTACCTCGATCATAGTACGTCGTCGCTTCGAACTTGAATATCACAATGCATGACATTGACAGATGAAAGGGACCACGAACGCGAGTGAGATAGGGCTATGACGTTGGTCTAGTTAGCAAGAAATTACTCAATACACTACGTACACCTCTCATCAATCGTGTCTTCAATACATCGACGATGTCCACCACCGTGCGACGAAAGCCATTTAATAAAAACGAAAATGACGATATCAAGCTTCGAATTTACAACGAATTCACGAACGATTCACATCGAATCTCATCGTGCCTTTGAGACGTGAGACACGGAGTTATAATTAGCGCCCAATTCATAAGGTCCCTCTATAATTCCTACGCTTAATTTCTGCGCCAATCAAGGCTAATCAGCACACCAGTACCACAACTATGATGAATATAAATACCCTGGCATATCTCACTCAAAACTCCACGCTATGCTTCGACAGAGCTACTTTCGAGGTCGCCACTCATACAATCGCTATTATGGTGTGGACGAGTGAATAGACGTGAACCAAGATTAGCTGCGTTCCACAAGTCATCGCAGGCTTGTCGTATGAAGTGAACAGCACCAACTTCACATGTGAACCCAGGGCATCCATCCACCATCCTACTCGCTTGCTCAGCTATCAAGACCAGGCAGAGCACACCCACCCCACATCTTTCCCAGCCAACCCCCACCACCTCAACCCACCATGTTCTGGCCCACCGACACCCTCCACCCCCTCCGCCCGCGCCGCGCATCCCTACCCCGCCACTCCCTCCGCCCTGGACCGCTTGGCTACCGACGGCGCACGAGTGTCATGCTCATCGTCGTTCTTGTGTTGGTTATTATGTTTCTGACGAGAGTGTTGGGGAGGATGGCGAGAGAGAGACCTGAGCCTGTCGAGAGAGAGGTGCGAGAGGGACGGGTAGAAAGCGGTGGATTTGAGTTTGAGGTGCGAGATCGGACACATGCAATGAGTTCGAGCATGCCGGTGAGGGAGGTGAGAGATGCGGAGGATGTGAGGCAGTGGTTGGCGAGTAGAATAAGGGTTGGGAGTGAAGAGGGTGAAAGCGAGAGTACGAAAGCACCTAATGCGCAATCAAACATTCAAGCCCCTATTGATCTTCCTCCTTCCTCCCTCCCTGAAAAAATGCCCTCTAGCCCACCTACCCAAATTAACGTGTCAAATACACCTCGAGAACCTCTCGGAAACCACACCTACCACCCCAACGGTCTCCTCCAAGTCAACCCAGCAGGACCGCACCCGATATACGAGCTCATCCAGCGCGCTGAGAAGGCGTGGATCGACAAACATAGGAGGGCGAGCAAGACACTCAGAGAGGCTGTGCAGGAGTATAAGCGTCGATATGGGAGGTTACCGCCTACGGGGTTCGATATTTGGTCAGTCCACCATTATTTAATACCCCGATTTCTTTTCTAAAAGGGCACTGAAACACCATTGCTCCATGCAGGTGGGACTACACCCAAAAGCACCACGTCCCCCTCCCCGACGAATACGACCAAATCAACGAAGATTTAGCGCCGTTCTGGGCTGTCAACCCCTCCGACCTCCAAGCCACCCAACTCCGGCAAGAAGCCCACTCTGATTCATTCACGATCGGCAAAGACGATTGGTCTGCCCCGTTCTCGGTGCTCAATTTCTCGTTTAATGGGCCCAAGGGGCGGATGGGGGACTATCCCGACCTACAACCTGAATCCTCGAACAGTGGTCAACGGAAATACCTATCAAGAAAATCAGACCTCCCTGATTCGTTCATAACGTCGGCGAGAGATACGCGATATGTTCAGTTCTTGGAGGGAGGGTTCAATATGATCAACATGCTCGAGGACGTGCAGGAGTATATACCACCCTTTCGAGCTGTGTTTTCACCGCATGATAACCCTTCGTTGTTACGAGATTGGAAGATGAGACAACGGGCGCTCGAGGCTGCGAGGAATAGGGAAAGTAAGTGAAATCAAATTATCCCTCCATGTATGCGCGCGATCTCAAGACAAGCATTGACGTACAGCACTGGACGTGAATGCATTCGAAAACGCCTCACGCGACTACTTCCACCAAGGCTGGCGCACCGCCTGTTCACCCACCTCGCCCGCGCACACCTCGCCCAACCCCGCGAACTGGGACTCCCCAACAGCGCTCTCGTCCCTCCCGCTCCCTGCACCCATCCTCCACCCCTCAAACAAGACCTTCATACACGCCCACGGGGCGAGCATGGATCCATGCCTCAACCCCTCGCATTTCATCCTCTCGGGCCAGTTTATATCGCATAAAAATGGACCTGTGCCTGAACGACACGGTGGGGGTTTCATACCGATGTTTAGTTATAGCCCGACGGGGGTGCATAATGATATTACGGTTGCTGCAGGGGAGGGGTCGCATTTTTCTTTGCCTTCTCCTTCGTCGGCTGGGGATGAGGAGGTGGATTTCGTCACAATTTCCAGCACCGACTCGGAGAGATCTGAATCGACGGACGAGGCTGAGATGGATATCGATATCGAGGGACTTTTTAGTCTCTCGAACGACGAACTAGACCATGCCTTGGATCTCGACACCGACCCACGACTTCTCTGGCGAGGCTCGAATACAGGAATCTACCACGCGCCGGGATGGGGATGGGAGAGGAGCCAGAGGCCTCGATTGATATTCTGGGCGGGCGGAGGCGAGGGTGCGGTGTTGCATGGTATGAGTAGGGAGGAGCAGGAAAAGCTAGGAAAGCACTTGGATTTGAAAACTGCCAACGCGTTCGGTGCAGGACTAGGAGGGAAGATGCATGTGTTGATGCCGCCTCCGAATGATTATTCCGACTCGTCGTTGTCAACACAAAACGGGACTTGGGTATTCTCATACAACACCACCCGCCGCGCCATCGGTCCTCTCACGGAACTCAAAAAATCACACTATGCCCCATCGATGCTCGACATCGCATTCGCAGCTGTCAACTCAAATGACGGAGGAGTGGGGCCTAACAATTGCGAGCTGGAGACATGTGAGAAGCTACGCGAGATATTCGAGTGGCGGAAGAGAATGGAGATGAACGAGGCTTCGCGGTATCGGTTTGTGATGGACGTAGATGGACACGCGTGGAGTTCGAGGTTTAGAAAGCTGCTCGTGGGGACATCGTCCGGGTCATCTTCTGAGGGCACGCCTAACGCTCAAGCATCGAATGATACGAGCTTGAAGAAGAAAAGATGGGAACAACACCTCCAGCGTCGACAGCCAGGTGAACCGCCTGCGTCTCTCGTGTTCAAGGCTACGATTTATAAAGAGTGGTGGTTCGATCGAGCGCAGCCATGGGTGCATTATGTGCCTATTCAGATGGGTCTAGAGGACCTATGGGATGTGTTGATTTTCTTCAGAGGGAAGCTAGGCGAGGATATCGATGATTTGGTGATGGAATTGCAACAGTTCAAAATGGAGGAAGCTGAGAAGGAAGGAGCTGTGCAGAAGAAGCAAGAGCTTGAGATGAAATTCAGGGATGCTTTGGAGAGGCACATGCTAGGACGCAAGATTGCAAGAAGGGGAAGGAAGTGGGCTGAGAGGTACTGGAGAAAGGAGGACATGGTCGCGTACATGTTTCGGTGAGTTTCGCCGGATTTTTTGGTTTTTGTCTTATTTGGTTCTTACTCCTGAGTTAATTCTCTTCATAGTTTATACTTGGAATATGCGCGCGTTATGAGTCCTGACAGGGACAAGATGTTCTTTGACCCTGATAATCCAGAATGGGGGATCAAGGTACCAATACCACAGGACGAGCTAAAATGGAACTTGGAAGTACCAAAGCTGCCTCAAGATAATGTACAGAATTCAGAGGACAAGGAAGAAGGTGTGCTGGACGATATGTTGGAGTGGTATGACGACGATACGGAATATGATGATGAGTAATTAGTAATTTTGATATGACCTTTTTTACAACAAGAAGCAAAAATGGAAAGGACAAATTTCTCTGTGCTGCTAGATCGAGAGTGGTACTGGTCGAGTTGTCAAGTGCTCTTTCAGAAGATACGCTGGTTCTACGGAATCTACCTCCATACATTGGTCGAATCCAGTAAAATATTTCCGAGAGTAAACACTGATTCCGGAGGACTTGTTCCATGGCGACGACCTCAGTCGGGGAGAGCTCAAGCAGGTTGTTGTCTAAGTTGTGCTGAGGACCCAGGAGCATCCCGTTGACAGAAATTGATCCGTTGGAAATTGCTCGTCAAGGGCGAACGATGCCGCCTCGGCATCATGGGCTGCGCTCCAGTCAGAGTCATCCCTTGCTCGCCTTCTAGTTCATTCACACTAGTGAGCCACGGCCTTGTTGTTGCCAGCTATCTGTCTACATTATTAGCTGCAAGCTACTCTATTTATAGCATTTTTTGTCCGAAATAAAACAAACGAAAAACCCTTTGCAAAGAGGGTTCAACAATCATGGAGGTTTCATGGAAGCGTCTAGTAGTGTATGTATGACGGGAGACACAATTGCGAATTTTCATACTTAGAAGTATTTATATTAAAAAATGAGGAGTTCTCAACCTCGAGAAGGACTTACTTGACTACAAGTGTAAACAATTTGCTCTTTTACTTTTAGTGTTTCACACAATCGACGCTATTGTGGGTGACCATGAACATGCCAGAATCTACAACGAGGCAGCTGGGAGGCACCATTTAATGCCAGTTACTGCCTTGTGCATGCTCTCGATACTTAACAAAGAATATATGTGTTTGCACCATCATGACCCTTCAGTATACTTATGAGCGGTTAATTACATATATACTGTTCAGGCGCCATTCGAAAAATCTCAATGACACGATGTGAATGTCCATCTCGTCGGAGATCGAATTCTTCAAACACAGGGTGAGCAGAAGTCGCAAAGAATTTGGTCAGTTCTCTGGCTTTTCCCCAACGGCTTGTCCCATGGGGATCAGGGACTAATCTGGTGCACATGTCGAAGACCTTTACCATCAGAATCAGATAATGTCCTAATCAAGGCGAGCGTCACCAGGCCTGACATGGGAACTTGAATGCAGTCAGGCGACTCCCGAGCTTGAAGCAAGGGCTGTGCGGAGTGTGTTCATATCTTAGCGCCTGCAGGCAGGGCGTGGCATCGCCAGTGCACTGCCTCGTCGTGACTTTTATAATAACCGACAGAATCGACAAAGCGAACCTTCCGCAATACTACCCCTCTTCAACCCAGAATATGTCACAATCGTCCTGCCTTTCATGTGGAAAGCATCAAAAGGCTTTATGCCTCGTCGTATTAAACCCGGCCATCAAGAAAAAAGACTGCGACCCTAGTCTATGCCTAGAGGATCTTAAACTGCTAACATGCGGCTCATGCGGTCTGGCTAGATATTGTGTGAATCTCGCTTGACTTGTCATACATCTCACTCAGCTGTCTGACATGTGTTCCGTTCCAGAGCAAAGAGTGCCAGCGATCTAATTGGCGAGATCACAAAGAGGAATGTCGTGTTGCCAAGTCACTCAAGCAAATCATAGGAGATCGCACGCAGGATGCGGGTGTTTCGTTAAAGCAATGGGTGGAGGATGTCTCAAGAATAGTATTTGAACCTGCAATCAGTGCATTGAAGTTGCATCTGGATCAAAGGAAAGCAGGTTCGTCTTCATTTGAATATACTTGTGGCCGATCACGAAATAATGATATCGAATGCGGGCGCTAACTTCTTTCATTGGGCGCCATTCCTTAAAGCCACCCATATCTTCCTTCTGGAATTGGCTACGAATGACGCTTGGACGACGCTCAAAACCCTCGATTCTTCTGTCAGGGGACATCGGTTTAGATCAGCACAGATAGTGAAAAACAGCGGCGTGGAGCCAATATTGACGAAGATCTGCGGACTGCCCGTTGATGCGCCAATCGACCCTAATGAGATACGCGTCCTTTTCTGGGACACCTCAGGACATGTGCCTCGAGAGATGAGTGCATACTTGAAGACATTCAAATTCGGACCAAGTGATTTACAGCGGGTTAAATACGACGAAGAGTGGTGGTCTCACTTTCAGGCAAGGATTAGATCAGTCCCCAATACCATCGAATAAAATTGTCGTTGTCCCTGCTCGTTTACAATCGAACGACGAGTCCGAATAGGAGTCGGCATGACTATACTACTCAGTGTATTACACGATTCAGCCAGCTGCGGCGTTATCCAGACCTCGTTTAGACAGCCTCAATTGATTATTACTACATGCGGCACAGGGGTTCATTACAGCACATCAAGCCCCAAATAAGAGCAGATGCCAAGCCCAACTGCACCTGCAAAGAGGACAACTGCTGCCCTGCGCACAATCTTCTGTGCCGTAAATTTCTTTCCACCCAGGATACCCGCCTCATCGATATCTTTCAACTCCTGTTCGGTCAGTGCTATAATAAGGGTGCATCAGTCAGATGAACGTCAAAATATTTCAAAATTAGAACAAACCGAGGTCTCCTGCAGCCAGGTACCCTTCAAGTCGCTTTTTCTTGGAGCTGGTACTATTTCGTTTTTGGTCATTAGTACCTTACAAACGGACATGGACTGTCATGACGTACGTCAAAATCACAGCTCCTTTGGATTTAGCCCAGGCCAGCAGGATTTGGTCAGATGTCGCGTTCAGCCGCTTCGCTATCTTGTTGACAGGCTTATCAACAGGACCTCCTGGGAGAGATGTTACAGGACTGCGAATACCAAAATTAGATTCAGGTAGTTATACTGTGGCTCGTGCACGCACATGAGTGGGCTGTAAGCCTCGATGACAATGTCATTGTCCTTGCAAAACTTGACAAGGGATTCTTGCTGGCTCCATACGTAGGGGTGGAGAATGATCTGGTTGACAGCAGGCTTTACTTTGGCAGAGGCGAGCAAGATTCGGAGATCTTGTACGCCGTAGTTGCTAACACCGATACTTTTGACAAGGCCAGCACCACGCAAACCTTCCATTTGTTGCCATGCTGTAGGGATATCGGGTACAGCGAGACGAGGGTGGTGGATGAGGTACAAATCGATGTAATTTACGCCGAGCTGAGAACGGAAAAATGGGGGTTAGTCAGGTGGATACTGGACAGTACCGTTATCTAACTCACGTTCTGCAGGCTGTTTCTGATTGATTCCTCAATATTCAGTCCATTCAAGCCACTGTATTTGGTGGTGATAAAGATTTCGTCACGAGAAAGACCGCTTTCTTTAATGGCTTTCCCAGCCTCCTGTTCATTCCTGTATGCTTGTGCAGTGTCTGGTGGAATCTGTATCAATTGAAAAGCATGTGTCAAGTCTTCCTTTGTCTGCTCACCGACGTGACTGAATCCGACGGATATGGCTTGGTCGACCTGATCAACAGTAGTATGACCTGTCGGAATCTTCCACGTCCCAAATCTGAGGTAGAGCGGGTTAAAAAGAGGACAATGGAACAGGCATGATGTCAAACGTTCTACATACCCAATTCCAGGAATGGCGTTTCCTGAAAGAGAATCAACATCCACGCTTGTGAGTCCAAAATTCTACTTGGCGTACCGTCATTGAACCTGATAGTCTCCCAAGGCATTCTGAGATATTGATTTTCGTTCGACGACGACGGCGATGGTGGTGGTGGATGCAAAAGAGGGGCAGGTAACCTTGCCCGAGAATGTGTGGGATAATTATCTATCGCGTGTGGTAAATTAACGACAGAACGAGGAATAACATCTCAACGCGCCGCATGACGCGCTAGCCAGTGTGGAATCCGGATGGTCCTAAATATAGGTGATCGCTTTCTAACCACAACAGTCCGGAATTTCATCCGTGTAATATTAGAACACCGGAAATAATGCCGTTAAAATAGTCATTAGATGAATGTAAGGGGGCTTTGAAAGGGCTTGGGAATCAGTTGGTACCATGGCTTCCTTAGAATTGGCCGTAATTGAGCGATTATCGAGCTCGATGGATAAGCTATGCAGTGAAAGAAGCTTGGAACCTCATGTTCTTGGAGTATGATGTGCTTTAGGCAAGCTTCAAGTGACGGGTGCGATTCAGTAAATGGTTGGGGTGCTGTCAATGCAGAAGGTCTTAAATTAAAACAATGGGAACAGGCCCTGCTGAGATAGGAACATTCATTACTGACTATCATAACCTGTCAACCATCCCGAGATAAACTCACCTGAACACAGTCTCCGGGATCTTAAGTTGTGCTGAGCCATGAGTCTTTGGTGTTCAGAAGCGCGAAAACAAGACGCCTCCCAACCAAACGATGAGAAGATCGGATAGAAGGACATTATTTGGGTCCTATCGTGTACAAAACTGGCAATTAAAACCCCCAATTGCTTCAGAATCAAAATAATTTATGGAGACACTGGAGTAGTTGTAAAATAACGATATTTGAGGTTGAGGGTTGAAGTCAGAGATGTTGAGGATCGTTTGACGAACGTGCCGTAACCACTGGCCAAACATGGTCGAAGATCAGGCTCAAATGCGACCCTGAATACAGGTCTTTTCTAAACCATGTCTATGAAGCTCTGGACTGCACCAATAGACAAGTTCTTGTTAAAAAACACCATTCCAGGCATGGTTATTTTGTTGCTAAGGTATGCATTTCCCGGATAATAAGCGGCTCCCCGTCTGAGTTTCATTATTTTATCTGGTACCTATCTCCCACCAGATAATCCGGTGGTTTTGAGCAACGACTACATTATTTGCTCAATCGCGACGAAGAAGATCAATTATCTTTCTCCTTCTCAATAAACATGAATCAGGATCAGAACGACGACGAGCACCCGATCTATACTGCCCTCAATATTCCAACAGTCATCTCATGGCCGTCAACGAGGTCTCTGCAATGGTCGGCTGACGGTCAGCTCGCCTTTGCTACCAAGAGTGCTGTCTATCTCATGGTACGTGTCTTTTAGTTGATTGAAGGTCTTTGTACACATAATTTTTTCTGGTAGACCCCAGATCATGGAATAAACTTTGGATTGGACTCGACAACCAAAGCCACTCCCAACAAAGATGACGCAGCTATTGGCTGGTTCAAGACTATCATACAGCATGATAAGATAAATGCTTTTCGATGGCCTGAGTACTCGCAAGGTTAGGATATATGCGCATATATCGACGTGTTTGACTTGACCTTTTCTGTAGCTTGGGGTGCTGTCTCACTGGGTTCAATTGACCTGAGCCTCACAGCTGTCGCCGTTTCTCCCAGTGGCATCTCGCATAATGGAGGGTAAGAGTCGTCTATCAACTTGTATTTCGATTAACTTACATTTCCAAGCTGTGTTTTTGCGACACTGAGCTCAAACATGGACTTTTACCTGTGGGCAGCCGAGAAGAATTATCTGAAAGGCGAATGGATTCAGGTAAGCCAGCTCCTTAGTCGTATGCGTCTCCTGTCCGCCAACATGAGCAGACCTTTTCAGGGACACCTTACATGCTCAACTCTATCAACCCACACGAAGACAATACATCCCTGGCTACTGTTTTAAAGGCACAAATCATCAGTGGGTTTCACAGCGCAACTTTATTTCATGTTTTCTAACACAACCGTAGGTATATTGTGGACTCCACAAGCAGATTTTGGTGTCTCACCTGCTCCATACATCGATGGTTCTCTCTTGGTTCTAGGGAACCGAGGCGGAGGTCTACATTTCCTGAGGTGTGTGCACCCTCTTGACTCTAAAACTACATCTCTCATGTTCTAATAAGGTATAAAGAAGGTTCAAACCCTGAAGTTGTATACGCCCAAGACGTCTCAGACTTCTGGATTACGCATATAGCATTTTCAGGCTGGACGTTACCACAGGAGGGAATTTGTACGCCCTTCATCTCCATCTTTCCCCTGGACCTTCTTCCAATTAAAATGATTTCCCTGATTTTCAAGCTCAGGGGTATCTCGCCTACGGAACGTCTGAAGGAGAGGTCGGGCTGATCAAAGTCAGAGAAGCCATTCACATGGACATGAAGAATTTTACTTTTGGGCCACAGTACGATATTCAGTCGACGTTTGAGAAGAGTACAGATTTGGCCATCGAGTCGGAGATTAAAGCTGGGGTTACGGCGCTAGAATGGGTGGAGCTGGACGAGAGAGGGGTAGGTGTATTTTGCTTTTGTGAATTCCTTGACTCTGAACTCATGAGCGTATTTTAGCCTATTCTTGTCTGCACATACCCTGGAGTTGTAAAACTCTGGTCTGCAGCAGAATCAGACGAGTCAAATACTGGATTTTGGACAGGCTTACGGTCTCTCCGAATTCAATCGCAAAGAATTTCTGCAGATTCCTCGCCCATGCACCCCGTCTCAGGAATCAACTACGTTCCTAAGCGAGATCTGCTCATTGTAACGTTGTTTGACGGTTCGTTCCATGTGATTAGAGACTTCAGCACGAGTCCAGTGTGGGCAGGGCACCCCAAACCAGATGAACCCCTCACGTCAGCCGCCTTGTCCGGTGTGTCGAGGGCGATTTTCAAAAAAGTGGAAAAGGGAAATGTCGACCGGGGTGATATGATTCAAATGAATGGCACAACGTCTTATGACGACAATTCAACCTTGGTTTGGGTATATGAGTACGTGTTTTTAGTTGTTCGGCCCTTTACCTGTTGTCTCATCTCCTCTAGATCGTCGCGACCGTCAGACTTCAGTTACAAACAAGACGCGCAGCATAATGGCATGCTCGTCGTGACTGGTATGTTGGGTGATGATGATGATTCGGATTTGCTTCACAATATTTCCGTCTTACTACGATCCGTGAGGGCAGGTGTGTATGTCATATACTTATTTTATATGTGGCTTATATTTCTTCAGCCGGGGGATTATCGCCTCTTCATCTTCTAAGACCGTATCTGTTCCACCTCCGTGATCCGGATATTTTGGAGCGACATCTGGACGGATTATTGGACATTGTCAAAGTTCAGGAGGGAGAGGACGATTACTCTCTGAACGTTCAAGTAGACCATTGGACGACTACCCAATTGACGCCGGATTTGAGGAGCAAATTCCGCTATGCGCTGCAGACGAATTTGTATGGGTTTAGTGCAATGCTTTCATTGAGAATGAGGCTATCGATAGCAGATTTCTGTTGGGTTCGTGTGCTTCATTCAGTTCTCTTTATGCGATATTAATTGTATCTCAGAAACTGACGAGTCGAGATGAGATTCGGCAAGCGGAATGTGGGGTAGTGGCTCAGGGTTTGCTCACCACGATTTCGCATCGCATTCTGAGGACGATGGTTCGCCATCTCGCAGCTGTCACGAAGATGATGACCGGTATGTCATATTTTTCTCAAAGGTGAAGTCAATGTTGATCATACTGACGAATATGGTGCATAGTTAGTGACATACCATTCGTCACTCGAGTGATTGTCCAGTCACTTCTCCCTGGAACACCGGAGAATTTGACGGAAGAACGGAATAGGTTATCGTCGGCTGTTCAGTATCTCCTCGTTAAGGAGGGCGAAACCCCTGCAACGGGCCCAATACCCGAAGCAGTGTTGGCCACTCAGCTCGTCGAGCGCTGCCCGGCTTGTAATGTCGAAATACTTCTCGAAGATCCTACGAATGCAGTGTGTTCCAATGGCCACAGATGGGGTAAAGTGTTTCATGTTCGCTTCTGCTCCCCTTGATGTTGACTCGATTACTTCTCGCAGGACGATGCTCAATTACGACTTTCATTCTTTCCACGCCCTCAGTCAGGACGTGCGTTGGCTGTTCTAGGAAGGCGTTTCTACCACCTTCCGGCCACCCTACTCTTCCAGAAATTGCTCAGGGATGGGTGGTCGAGGAGTTATTGGAGGCAGTTAACCGTTGTCTGTATTGTAACAACAGGTTTATCAGTGTTCTTTAATGTGATTGCGACTTTGATGTAGTCTACTGACAATTCTAAAGCCGAAATGTGTTGTATAACGGGACCGAACCACTCGTTTTCTTATTATTTCATGTGTGTCATTTATGGACGAAGAGAGCAGAGTGGTTGATCGATAACAAGGTCAGAGCTAGCCAGACAAGAATATTATGTACATGAATGGATTGCGGGGTGATAATCACGGTGGGTTTAGTTGTATCGTGGAATAAGCCTACATCCTTTCTAATATCCAACATTGATCAAATAGTCAGCGAGAGACTCAACAATCGGCGTGAGTTCTGGTGACTGAACGGGGGCAACGTAGGTTGCGATGATGACGGCCTGCTTAGTCTTGACAATGACGGCGCCGTCGGGCTAGTAGGTGCGATCAGCTTGAATAAATTTCGCGTTTTGTGAATCGCGGTACGTACACCCTTCTTTCCTTGGATGGTACGATCGAGAACAGACAGTGTGAAGTATTTTTCGCCTCCGAGACGGACACCACTGGCCTGGAGTGTGTCGGGGGCGCTGTATCCCTTGATAATGGCTTGTTGTTCGGCAGTAGAAATCTGGAGAGAATAATCAAAATCTAATAGTGGGATGCGCAGGTATAATGTACTCACGTTAAAGTCTGGTGAATGAGCCCAAACACCACCCTGGAGGCCAATGATGGCAGCCTTCGCGACCTTGCCCGTGCCGAGGAGGTTGGAATCGACGTAAGCTATTGAACGTATTTAGCTGGAAATATCAGGATCGAACTCATATAAAAGTAATTACTTTGCCAGGACATTGTTGTATGTGATTTAAAGGATGTGAAGGTAGGTAGATGGTATGGATGAAAGAAGATTTGCGGGATAGGAGAAGGATCCTGTTATGTCGACCACTAGTGGCGTTCGGAGATATCCAGATAAGATCAAGTGGCTGCGCATCACCTTCTTTGCTAAATTCAAGATAAGATAAGATCATAGTCACCCAAAAAAGGTAACTAACGACCCTGATGAAATAACGAGAGCATTACAATGTCAGTGCTCGCCACTTACAAGTTGTTCCGTTCTTCCATGTGTCCATTTGTCTAAATGCCACCCTATGATGAAACCTTGGAACTCAGACTTACTATTCAGTATCATGGAGTCAAGGCTACACAGTTTTTTTCAAAGTTTACTTCAGTGTCGGAGGAGGTTATGCGCAACGATTTGTTGGAACTGAGGCTTCCATTACCCAAGAGGTCAAACATGAGGCTTTTGAGCCACGGAACAGCCCAGGTATTCTGGACTGGCGTGCCTGCGAATAACAAGGTGTGTTTCCCTCCTGTTGGTGTTTAAAACTTCCGTAATTCCGATTCCGTAACTATCGCTAGATTCTCCGCCAGCATCTCCAATTTAAACTAAAAGGCAGCAGGCCTCCTTCTGAAATCTACAAAGCCGAATTCGAACAATTATCAATGTAAGGCTTACTAGTTCGCTGGCGTGCAATGTGATCTCTGACATTTGGCTATAATTAGAACGAATATCGTGTTCAAAGAACTGTAAGACATGCCACGCTGTAGCCTGGCCTTCAGATAAAGCTTGACGCTTCGGTTCAGTGTCGAGCCTACCGGAGAATCGTCTGACGACAATATGGTCAAGTTTGTGCCAGCGAGGACTGTTGAAGGCGGCGCTAGTTCGTCGTATGTATCTTCTCGCCCCAATAAGCTGAAGAAATATCGGGATGGCGAGTTCAGTGCTTCTGGGGTGAGTGACCATGCATCCACGCATGCGTGAACAGAGGATTTCTCATCATTTTTGACGCCTTGATATCATTTTCTGTGAAATGTGAGTTGATGTTATATTTGGTTTTATGATTCATCACCGACATACTTATTCATTACACTAGAATTTTGCATCTTTCATTAGCCATCGGATTCCCTTGAAAACCGAATATCAAGCTCGAGAACATCAGACCGGTGTGTGCAGCTCCATGGTCCGACTTATTTCGGGCTCACTCAAGGCCAAGTAGGGATCTATATCCGGATCTGACGAGGAGCCAAGTGGAAAGAATTATCGAAGACGGGGTAAGTGAATGTTGTTGTTAAATGCCCTTCAGTCCTCACTAGAAATTCCAACCAGTTGCATAAAACTATTCATCCCAGTGGTCCAGTGCCATCAACCCAGCTTGCTAGATCTATCTTGTTTAGCATTGTGAGTTCCGTTCCAGTCAATTCATCACGACATAAATTGATTCAACTCCTCCATTAAAGAGGAACCTACGCTTTGTAGAGGGCGTAAGCTTCTTTGATTCCCGCCAGGATCTTCCACCAGATGAAGTAGATGATCTTCTTGCCATTATGTTCTATCAGAGGACGGTACGCACAATCTTATTTCAATTATCCTGTCTTCACCTTGACACTAAACCAACAGAGTACTGGTACTCCAACAGCGGCAGATTCTATTTTTGATGCCATGATGGATCGTTTGGTGATTTCCAGCCATCGGCAACACCTTGAGCTCAACTGAATATTCCAACCACAGTGCACGAACAATGACCTCTGTCGAGAAAAATCTTTAATTTATGTTAATCGGGCTTTGAAAAAGCTCATATCTGGGGCATATAAGGAAGAGTTGATGCCGTTTTTCTTCTCTGATCCCCAGGTACGCCAAACCAATGCGTTTACACAAACACCATTCTTATCATTCATAATAACCAGTACCCCGACAAAGCGCTTGATTTAGTAGTCATAGATATGCTTGCAAATTACCCCGCCCACATGTCGGAAGAAATGCGCTACCGTTTTGTAAGTGATATTTCCCCCCAAAGTTTGCAGAGCGATTTCTCACAGAGGCAATCAGGGCCGCACGCGCAAATTAGGTAGCTTGTCATCCGCATATGGATCTTCTTCTAGTAAATTTGTAAGTTTTCCGTCTTACCTGTTTTGACTTGCCTGATATTTCCCTCTTCAGGATCGTTACGATGACCGTCGTCATGACCGTGACTGGGACTCCGAAAGGCCAGATTCAAGGGATGCAAGCACGTCACCTGCAAAGCCCTCTGGGCCACTCAAACGATCTTCCACATCGCCCAAGCTGTTTAGAATTGAATTGCCCAAATCGTCAAAAGCGGAACCAGAGAAGGTTATTCCTAAAAAGCGATCCCCATCTCCCCTTGTCGCCCCCTCTGCCCCACGTAGCCATGCCCCTCCAACAGGACCTGCGGCCATGCGAAATGCTAACTCGCAGGGAACAATGAACAAGTCATCAGTACCTAGTACTCCAGCTTCATTAAGGGCAACAGCGGAACCATTGCAGGACGAAGGTAAATTAAGTCTCTTCATTCTTCTACTTAAAATTTGTCTAAAGCGCAAAATTGTCAGTAACGAAATTGCGAGAAAAAATTCAGCAACTCGAAGCTGACGTCGAACGCGAGAAGAAGCTGCAGCAGGATCAGGAGGTTGAATGGAAGAAGAAGCTGGACGAGCAGCAGAAGCTCAGCATGGAGCTAAACGACAACCTTATGGCTGTATCACTGGAAGAGCGGACACGCATGCTAGAGGAGGAAACACTGCTGCGGACGATGTTGACAGCAGAGCAGTTGAGACATGAACAGGCACAGAAGCTGATGGAAGAGGAATTATTGAAGGAGAGACAGAGGAGGATACTGGCCGAAGAGGCGTTGGAGGATGTGAGGAGGGAGTGCAGAGCGCCGTTTATTGTCCCTGCTCTCATGGAAGCGTTCATTCATGTGTCGAGGACGACTACGGTGCTGATGCAGAGTATTGCATCGAGCAGCACTAGTGCGCCGCCGAGACCTGTTGAGGGAGCGTCGGGATCGCAATTACAGGCCAAGGTGGTAGTACCACCGGCTCAGCAGCTTGCTCAGGGACCTAATGCCGGGGTGAAGAGGGAGTGGCAGTGATTGTCAATCCTCATCTTAATTCGCCAATTCTCCAAATGCTCCACGTTGTACGTGAAGTGTGGCCATTCTGCACATTTTTATATTATTGTTTATATCATGTTGATTGTACCGTATTATTATTCGATTTGTAACATTGCAGCACATTTTTGCCACCCAGTTTATCTACATTGTTGAACAACGCTCGCATGTGTGCTCTTTGTGGCGATACCAGTCACCACAGCGTCCTTGCTGCAGGGGGATCCACGCCTCCTTATACGAGTAATCCCAACTGATTTCACTGTATCCCAACAGCCTGATGACGTGGATTTGGTTAAGTTTTGGATATGAACCTGAAAAGGCACGAAACACGGTGTTCTGCAAAGGGTATTACTGGTCCATGAATACTGTTTCTTCAGTTAAAAAAATTGCAACACACACACCTTTTGGATATCAACATCGTTTTGAGCCTCAACAGGGATCGTAACACTTTCAAGAGCAGTGCAGCTGCGAAACGATGGGATATAACCTTGTAGACCTTTTTTGCGGTCCCCCCAGTCGTATCCCAAGGCTAAGGGGCTGTAACCATAGCATTCGACGGTGAGGTGCTTCAATCCTGCCGCAATAGCAGGAAGCGCGCGTGAATAGAATCGATGAGCAACGTCAAATGCATGAACCACATGAGAGTCATCCGTCCCGCGCATCTTCAGCTCCTTCAGAACGGGCTGAGGGTATCCTGAGAGATAGTCGACTAAACCAGATTCGAATTCGTTTATATGGATGTCTATTATCTCCACGAATATCCGCTCCGATAGGAGTTGCCTCCAAAGCGACTTGAAGGCTGAACGTGATTGAGTAGAGAAGCTGACTTCGCTCTCAGAAGCAAACTCCTCGTAATCAGATTCATTTAGCGATGATACATGTATCCTTCTCAGAGATCGAAAGTGATCTATGGCCCGAGGCTGAAAACCCTTGAATCCGGGATCGAGTGTCAAATTGAGAGTAAGATGCTGTTGACATTTCCGGTTGGGCTCTTGATGTTTCCTCTGAACGTAAGACTTCGAAGCCCTAGTTGCCGGATATAGCTTCGCCACTTCGCCTGCGTCGAACCCTGCATCGGTATCTATGAGCTCTAGAATCGAGGAAGAGTTCATGAGCTTAAAAATGGCGGAGTAAAGCTCATCCATATAGTCCGAGTCGATCTCCTCGGTAGCCCCCATCCAGAAACCCTTCGTTGCAAAGGTGCGGCATTCTGGAATACGAGAAGGCAAGGCCCCATCGAATGTCCAGTCGTCTCCAAACCATTCCCAGTTCACTTCAAATCTGTGTAGAGGTGGACTTCCTGTGCTGCGGTTGGAAATCCAGTCAACGATCTGGTTCAGAAAAGCCTTGCAACCTTTGGCTTTGTTTCCAGCATCGTCATCTTCATCGTCATTTTTCTCGTCTTCATCTTCATCTTCATCCTCTTCATATTTAATTTTGTAGTGCCTATCATCGCAATCGCTCTCTTGGTCAGCCTTTCCATCGTCCGATTCTTGTTCTCCATATTCATCTTCGCCTTCGTCATCTTCATCGTCGTCGTCGTCGTCGTCATCATCGTCATACCCATAGTGCTCGCATGATGAAACGTTCCATCTAATGGCGACGGTATAAACTTATCGTCAAAGAATTAACAGAAGGGGGTGGTGGCCTACCTGACAGTTTTTAGCACCCTCAGCGCGCCACCCTGGAGGCACTTCCGCAGCAGCTCACAGAAAAGCTGAAACCGTTTTTCTGTAAAAGCAGCTGTGGTGCAGTTTGTTATGCCACATTGTGTCAACTGGTCATCCAAGGTGGTCTCCTCCTTCGTGAAATTGGAGCAGCATGCAAATATATTCAGATGTCGGACAAGCCCAAAAGCTGGCGTATGACCCGGGGAGCTGTAGGCTTCGAGCTTGCTTGCTGGAATGTTCCGCACGGGTGGCAGACCAGGTCTTGTGGTTAACCCATCCCAGGAAATGGTGAGTCTAGATAATGCAATGTGCTCAACAGCCTTGCTTGTCCTCTTGCAAACCAGTCGCAAACTCTGTGCTTGCTCATATGGTATCTGTGTACAGAAAATTTAGCTGGCACTCGGCGGTTGCAATCCTTTTGAAGCACTGACATAAAGCGCCATTTCGGATATGACTTCATTGGGCAAGTTGAGAAGTCCCTATGGTATTGGTCATGTGGAATGTATACGACGAATGAAAAGGAATGTTTGTTCGAGCCAGCACGAAGGTAACACGAAACTCAGTGACGGCACGGACAGCGTTAACACCGAAAGCCCCTAAACGTCGAACACGGTCCCGTGATTAATTTACGCAATAAGCATCTTGCCCGTTGCCCTCTTGTCGTCAGACCACCACAGCAAACCAACTTTATCAACCCAAATATTAATGCTGAAACCTTGAAACTCAATCTTTAGATCTTAACTTTGGACAGCTACCGTGATAAGGAGTTGCATATCTCAATCGAATGTACTGGCGAAGTGCCATACAATATTGACAGCTTACAACCGAGTAAAAACCAAGCTGCCCCCCTGTGGGTCCTGTCCACCCTACGTCCACGGGTGAAAATCCTGCAATACACGCCGGCTGATAGGAGACGATACATATTGACTGCCTACCAGCCATCTGGCTCCACGAAAGAAAGAAAAAAACCAAGCTGCAACTTCAAGGTGGGCCTATCATGCCGTTTGATCATAATGTCTACCTCGTTGATTTTTGTCACCGGGGTCTTGCCGACTCTGACTTAGCTTCAGTTACAGCAGCAGGAAGGCATTTGGTCTTGACACAACAGGGGTCTGTCTATGGTGTTGACAGATGAGAACTCATGTTTCACCATCCATGTTTTGGGCAATTGTCACCTATTGAGTAGATGGTTAACACTGCTTATCGAGAAATTTATGCCAAGACGTAGAAGAAGAAACGGTATAAAAGGACTGACGAGTATTGGCAAGCCCGCATCGAAACACAGCACTTCAATTCCAAGTCTCAGTATGCGTTTTGCACCATTTGTCTTTGCCTTCTCTCTCCTTCAAAGCAGCGTTCTGGTCCAGGCGGCACCCAACCCCGTCGCGGTCCTCTACGGCGGCCTGCCCGTGTTCTCTCAATGTAAGTTCGAACTAATTGACTGTCTATCAGCTTCTACGTGTGGATGCCCTTACAAATTTAATATAGGTGGTGGAATTGGTTGGAACGATCCTACCATATGTGCCTCTGGGTTATATTGCAACTGGATCAGTGATTGTGAGTTTTTCCTTTGAATAAAGCTCGTAAACCAGATTCATTAACCCTCGATAGACTATTCCGCGTGCTTCCCCAGTGGTGTACCTGTCACGACGCGCTACTGAACCCCTTGAGGTGCTTATCTGGGTGTATACCCATGGACAATACGGAGAACCTTTTTTTAGCTTGTTAGGAATCTACTTTTGCGTTTCAATGACATCTATCATGTCAATGTCAAGAGTTTTGCCGAAGGCGCTTAAAGCCCCCTGATCCCTACGAAAGCTAATTCGCAAAAAAAGGGGAAAGCATAACCAATAGGAGAAAGTTGGGAACCTACAAGGAATCGATAAACTCTGCATATTGAATGTAAGGACAGTTGAACAATATGTCGATGTCAGGATTTATGGGTGGACTAAATAATTACTCGAAACGCTAATGGATATCGCAACGTCCTTGCTATGCGGCCTTTAGACACAGCTCGCATCTCAAGCTGGTCACCTGCGGTTATAATAGGAGCAAGGATTCTCGTCCCAGTCCTCATCGTCTGTAAGTATCTCGATTATGTTGACTTCATCAAATTTTGGCCAGGAACCCGCAAAGCTGCGCAACATTATGGTCTATTTAGATGAAAATCAGCATCACTTGAATCTGTATTAGGGGCTTGACACACCTTCATAACATCGAGTTCCGATCAACATTTTTTGTCAGTCTACCGGAATTGTAATATTTTTCAGATAGCTGCACTTGCGGAAAGATGGGACGAATGTCGGTCCGCTGGTCAGAGTCCAATCGTAGCCAAAAACCAAGGGCACGGTTCAAAATACGCTTAGACGCTCGTCAATCCGAATTCTATTACAGAACGGCCACCGAGTGGGATTAAAATACGACGCCCAGTTCTATGGGGTGACAGTTGTGCACATCTTCAAATCTTTCAGCAGAGGTCCAGGATAGATTATCATATTCTATATCACCGACCTGAAGCGCTCTTGGCTGTATGGGGGCACAGTATATACATTCAGACTGGGGTTCAACATTTTCGACTTGCGCTTAGGGCCCAGGAAAGGCTGGGTTGAGTACAGTCATGAATGTATATAACGACACATAGAAAGACGTTTCCTCATCTGAACAGGTTCAATATATATATATATTTTTTTTTTTTTTTTTTTTTTAATAGTTGTATTATCGACCTTTTTGGATGGCCAGGCCATTTCCAAAGGTCCTCGTAGCGGTCATTTTGTATATACAGTGCTACTCCGGTTTGGGTTTTAACATAACTATAACGGTCCAATGGGACCGTTCTCTTTTATACTACTACATATCTATTTAAGGTGTCCGTGTTCGTGTCTAAGTATCTAAGTGTATGTGGCATTTCCTCCACTTCGCTCTCATCACTATCACTCACTAGGATACTCCTTGTACCCTTATGGCTGCCACTCCTTGGCACCTGCCCTCCCACTGGTTTCGTCTTATGTTTATCCCCCATGTTTCCTCCTCTGTTTCCTCCACCTGTTTCCAGTCTGGGTCCCTTCGCAGGTTCTTCCCTCTTCTCTCCCCTTGTCGATTTGGGTTTTCTTGCTTCTCTGATTTTCACCGTTTGCTCCCTCTCCTTGTCTTCACTCTCGTCATCGGTTTCGTCAAATAGTACCTGGGTGTTGCCTGGGTGTCTCGCATCTAGTTTGGCTTTCGCCGCCGTATAGGCTGGACAGGCTTTGTCCGCTGGACCATGACCCTCTTGGTCGCAGTTTCTGCAGTACCAGTATTCCTTGTCCCCATTGACGCATTCCGCATAGTGGTGTTCCCCTCCACACGTGCCACATATTTGTTCACCTGGACACTCCGCTGCAGTGTGTTCCGCTCCTACTTCCTGGCATTTGTAGCATGTTCTTGGGTTGATTTCCATCCTCCTCCCGAAGATCATGTTAAAGTCAATCATGATACCTTTCCTGATAATCATATTGGCTTGTCTGGCTCGCTTCACTGTTAGCAGCATGCCTGCCGCTTTCTGACCCTGCCTCCTGTTGTCCGGGTTTTTGAACCACCTCGCATTGATGATTGCCCCCTCCTTTAGGTTGTTTTCTCTTTCGATCTCCCTGCATGTTGCCTCCGAACTTGGGTTCAAGCTCACAGGTACGTAGTCCATGGCTAGATTATAGCCTTTCTTTACGACGCTTGTTGATCCACCGATATTGTCTAGGAAGTCTTTCGTTGCAACCTCTTTGATCCACTTCGCTGTGGGCTCATCCGCCGCCGTTAATAAAACTCCTCCCCTTGGCAACTTCCTCGCTGCTATGATGTTCTTCACCCCCTTTGCGTCTGTCCTGTCCTGCTTGGCCCGGTTGATCCCTATGTTGACCTTCATAACGATTTCTCCAGGTGTCAATGTGTCCATGCCCCATTCCTTCATCCCTTTTGTCTTTTCAAGCATGATTTGTCGTTTGGAAGTCTTTGCCTTCAAAGCTGCCTCTCCTGGCCTCATCACTTCCCCCCCTTTCGCTTCCGCTCCGCTCCCTTCCCATCCTCCTCTGGCCGTGGCTCCTGCATATGAATCCTTCTCGCCCGTTCTCCTGGGTGTTGAAAATTGAGATTGATGTACGGTCTCCTGGATGTCGTCTAGGAGTTGTTTCCTTTCGGCGTCGAAGATCCCTTTCATTTTCTTTTCCATGTTTTCTTCGTGCTGCTTCATCTTGCTGTCTATTCCCTCCCAAGCTTCCTGCATCATCACCCTCCAGTCTTCCTTTGCTTCTCTAAAAGTGTTTGCCACTGTTTGTAACATTTCTTTCTCCTTCCCTTCTTCCTCCTCCTTCCTCACTGGTTTCATCTCTTGTAGCAGAATAGAAATAGCCTTTATTGCTGGCGTGTTTTCGTCACTGTTAAGGTTGTTTGCCACAGTATCAAGTGCGATGGCGAAGGTGCCTAGGTCGTATTCCTTGTCGGGATGGATGACTCCTACCATCTTCAGGTATTTGGTCGCGGATTCCGCATCTGTGACCTGTCTACGGTTGCCTGGTGTATTTACTGGGTTTCCTGTGCCTTTTGCTGCGGCCATTCCACCAGTTGTGTTAGTGCTCGAGTTCTGGTTTGGTCTGTTGGTGTTATTGAGATTATCAGAGTTTACCCGCCTCTCGCTGTTGTGCTTATTGTGGGGTTGGACAATTCCCGTCACTGTTGCGGCAGCGTTACAAGCTGTCACAACCCTGAATCTGTCACCAATGTTGAGACAAGTCTCTTCTGCGAGCGATAACATCTTTCTACCCAAATTTTTTACAGGATATCACTCTAGTTACCATGTAGAACCTAAATAGCACCAGGATTAATTGTGAATGGTCTACGAATATTCAAAATGTGTGATTCAATGAACAAACAAAGATGTTGGGACTCACTCATGTTTTTGCCACCCATTTTACCAGCTGTGTGATTCTGTTTCTGTCGCTTACTGAGTCTAGGCCTTGTAGAGCCAGTCCAATAGTAAAGTATAACAGTAGTATTAATAGTCATCTATAGAAAACATTAATCTCAAGTTAAATCAGTGAGATACTCATCTGCTGTGTACAGAACTTACACTAGGCGGAAGACCTCAAAACGCAACGAAAAGACTCGAAAAATGTGTATTTACATACATACATGACTATCACATGTGCATACATGTGTTGCGCTGGTGTGGAGAGGGAAGGTATGCAACGCGACGCAATACATGTCTGCGGCGGTGTCCCTGATGCGTGTTTCGCGCCCCTGACTGATAAGGCGCGTGCTGTTGCGCGCTGTTGATGCGCTCCATTTGACACCAAAAAACTACAAGATCATAACTCCTCAGGTTCTTCACCGATTTACATGAAATAAAATTCTAAGGCACATAAAAATGTTAGGTCTATCACGCTACGCTTTTTTCAAATTTAAATTTCTCCGTTATGGCCCTCAAACACTTAATTTTGAGACGAAAATGGGGCTAAATGAAGTGTTTCGTTTTTTAAAAAAGCGTAGCGTTAACCGGACATGGAAATTATGAATATCTTAGTATAAACATTTTCATTCATATTCAAATCCTGGGGCTCTATCATGCTGCTTGATTTTCACGTTGAATTTGGCAGGGAAAAGGCTTGTTTTTGAGTATATGAGCTGTGTGGAATATTAAATTTCACAATAACATACTTAATATGTTTGAAATACATATATTAAACGTCTGATAACTATTTTATACGGTGTAGATGGTTGTAGACGACAGAGCAGACTTGTCTCAAGTATTTGGTATGTCACACAGTCTGAATCATTGTGACATTGACATCACGCACTGCAGGAATTGTCCAACCCCACTTATTGCTCAGCTTAGCGCCTCCTTGCTGTCTCGCAAACATTTCATTTAGTTTCAATTCAAATGAATTCGTTTTGTTGTGGCGGAGACGTATGGTTAGGTTTATAAGTATAGGGTAGGGGTATGTACTCTAATACTCGTTTCGCTCTCCACGTCTGGACGTTTCCTGGTGTGTCAACCGTGCGAAAGTCTGAGAAGGTGGTGGTCGCGGATCAAGCAGAGTCCAGGTTCAATATTATTTACCCATAATGTGGACATCCGCGAGTTGTCTGCAAGGAGACAGCCGGAGAATACATTTGTGTCGAGATTTACGATGGATGAATTACATGATTACTTGAAACGATAATGGACGTCGCAACGTCCATGCTGTACGACCTTTCCTTGGATCTTCTTATCTCAAGGCGACGACTTGCGTAATGCAATAGAAAGAAGGAAAACTACGATCGTCCCAACCCTGATATACTTTGAGTATTTCGATGACGTTGACTCTATGAAGTTTTGGAGAGTAGCCGCCAAAGGTGCGCAACATCATGTTCTGTTTAGCTGAACATTAGCATCACTTGGTTGAGTATTAAAGGCTTGACATACCTTCAGGACATCCTGATCGGCCCTTTTTGTTACGTCGACTGGAACTGTAGCACTTTCCAAAGAGGTGCAAGTGCAGAAGGATGGGATAAAAGTCGGTTCTTCGGTCAGAGTCCAGTTGTAGCTTAAACACCAAGGACTCGGTTCGAAGCACTCGATGCTTAGGTTTGTCAATCCGGGCCCTATTACAGGCAGCGCGAGGTCGTAGAATCGACGCACGATGATGGGAGTATGAACTGGGTGGCATCTGATAGTCGTGCTCATTTTTAACTCCTTCAAAAGCGGTCGAGGGTATCCCGCAAGATACTCGATCAAACCATCTTCGACCTCGTTGGTGTGAATTTCGATCACCTCAACAAATATCCTTTCCGCTAACAATTGGGTCCACAGAGATTTGAATTCTGATAGAACCTCCATCGATCCATGATACAAGTAAAGTTGTTCGAGAAGACCATCGTCGTCAACGTAACTTCTAGTGGAGGATACGTGGATTCTTCTGAGGGATTGGAAACGGTGCACGAGATGGGGCTTGAGACCATCAAATCTGGAATCCAGGGTGATGTTGAGGTTCAAATATTGAGGGCATTTCTGAATCGAATCCTGTCTGTTGCTTTCGAAGGGAGCGTTCACGACCATGGGGCCTGGAAAGAGCCTATCCAATCTGTGCTCGTTGAGCTGAAAATCAACATCCATGTACTCCAGAGCGGATCTAGACCTAACAAGCAGGTCAAGCACAGGATGGATGTCAGGACTGATCCATAAAACAGGGTCAACAGATTGGGAGCCATAAAATCCCCTCATCACGAAGGTTCTGCATGGGGGAATATAAGCAGGTAATGCAGGGTTGAAAAAATGTTCCTCGTCCGCTCTCCTTCGCCGATGCAACTCAAAGTACTTGAAGGGTTCATTGCTGATCCTGGACAACCCTTCAACTAAATCTGCCAGAAATCCCACACAAGCAATGCTACCGCTAGTTTTGACGTGGTGGCATGGAAATACGTTCCACCTCGGTAATATGGTATGAGCAGATGAGCATCTCAATACGGTGAAGCGACACACCTGACGCTCTGCAGGTTTCTGAGCGCACCGTTCTGTAGAAAGCTCTTCAGCAGTTCATTGAACTCCTGTAACTGTTGCATTTCCATAAGCTTTCCCGTGGGATACGCTTTGCTTATCCCGCCAATTATAGAGCAGTCCACATATATGTTCAAGTGTCGAACGGTCCCGAAGGCTGGTGTCTGACCCCGAGCGCTGTATGCCCTGAGCTGCTCTGTGGGTATGTTTCGGACTCGCCTTCTATATTTTGGGCCAGTGAAGCTATCCCAGGATACAGTAGTTTTTGATAGAGCAAGATGCTCGACAGCCATATTTACTTGACGAGATAGGAGTCGCATGAGTTGCACTTGATTATAGGGAATCTGTATCGAAATATTGAGCCGGCATGATGGAAGATACTCTCGAAACACTTACATTTAGGCCTATTTCGGTCAAGACCTCATTCGGGAGGTCCAAAAATTTCCCCATAGTTCGGATTACGAATTCGACGAGACGATGCACTCAGGTTATGAAGGGGGTTGTCACTATGTAACTATCAGGTCTGTGCGTGTGGCAGCAGGCACGTTGACGGTTGCACGCCCTACTATTATTACTATTAGGTCACTATAGTCACGACTTTAAATTGGTGTACTTAACAAGCGGACTGTGACGGAAGCCCCTGAATCATAATGAACTGCAACGCGGGCCCATGACCGCTCTTCAGGTCAACTTTGCGTTCCGCTTGAGTTATCATATTGTGTATCGTTGACCTGAAGCGCACTTGGTAATAAGACACGACGTATATCTCAGACTCGGGGTCGACGTTTCGGTCTTGGTCATAGGACCCAGGAAAGGCTAGGTTAAGTCGACGCAATTTGAAAGTGTTTTGAAAGTGATTGACAGCACCTTATCGGAGCATGCTGCATTAGCTAGGGCACAGAAAACATGGTAGCGACTGCATATAAAATAGATTCATTGCAACAGAGTTGCTTCAGCGTTTTCACAATCGAGCTCAGGATGCATTTTACGCCGTTAGCTTTCACCTTCTCTTTGATTCATTGCACTACTATGGTCCTGGGCCTACCAGTCCCAGTGCCATCTGACGGTGCAGGACAACTGGCGTTCGCCTAATGTAAATTCCAGTCTTGAATCGATGCCTTGATGACGATAAACACTGTGCTAATAACCCTGCGGATGGGGGCGAGGCCCTACCAAATGTGCCGCAGGGTTTTAGTGCACTACAACTGGATTACGGACCGTCGGTAATGTTTGCAACCGTAGATTTTCCGTGAACTGAACTGTGCCTTGGCAGATGACTCTTCCTGCTTCCCTGGGTGTCCCTGTCACGACGTATTACTGAAGAGATTATCTAGGCGAAAGTCCTGCGATTTTAGAAGTAGAAAGATGTGTTGGTCCATTGGGGATCTTTCACGTCTCGCCTATCCAAGATATCTATCGTGTCAATGTCAATATTTTTCCGGAAGCGCTCAATGACCTCCAAATCCAAAATAGAA
Source organism: Panaeolus papilionaceus (assembly GCA_015501605.1). NCBI lineage: Eukaryota > Fungi > Basidiomycota > Agaricomycetes > Agaricales > Panaeolus > Panaeolus papilionaceus. Next base: position 357,028 of record JADNRZ010000012.1, on the reverse strand, counting down.
ATACAAGATGAGACGAAAGGATGATTCAATTCTTAACACGTCTAGGGGTTGACCAAAACAACAATGTGTGATATTATAAACACGGGAAAGATACCCTATGATTTGCCCTTCCTCCCGGCCTTTCGTTCTTTTCGTTTTCTGCCAATGATTGAACCCAGAGGGTTAGCATTTGGAGCCGGCTTTTTATCTTCAACTGAGTCTGCTAGAGCTGGTGCCTTTCGAGGGGAATCTGTCGAAAGACGGCGTTTCTTTTTAGGATGGCTGTCCAATCGTTCGGATTTGACTCCCAGCTCTTCATCGTGCCTTGAATGACGCTTGTCGCCCGTTTGTTCTGGCTTGGATTGAGGCTATAAAAATAGAGATGTCATGAGACTAGACACAATGTCAGACATGCACGTAAACTCACCCCGGCTTTATCACGTCCAGATTGCGCAGCGGCATTTCTTCGTTGGACAACCTGAACATTCTCAATCGAGAACTCTACAATCAGGCTGCCTTTGCTCTTCCTACCAGTCGGGCTATTCTCGATCTCTTCTTTCAATCTCTTGATCCTACCCTCATCCCTATCCTTCTCGTCCTTGGCCCGCTCAAGCTTGAGCATTCTCTCCAATTCGTCTTTCCACCAAGACTCAAACAGAGGCCCAACTTCGGGGTTGTTGTTCGCCCATCGAAGGAGTCGAAGAGCATCCGAGTGCTTGGTCATCTCGACGAAACCATATCCTTTGCTCTTTCCCTTGCCTGTGACAGGGTCAACACGCTCGGCCTGTCTTACGATCTTCGTCTGCTTCACGCCAGTATCCCTGCCAGTGAATTTCTTCTTCTTTGTCTTGCCTTCCTCTTGGTCTACATCCATGGCGTCATCCTCCTTCTGAGCAGCAGGTGGATCTATGAGTTCATCAGGTGATAGGCCGTCACGCTTGCCTTGTTTGTATTCGCTGTTGAAAGCTTTGATGGAATGGATGGCAAGGCGTTTGAGCATGTGCTCCGTGACGAAGGTAGGAATCTGGCGCACACTCAGACGAGTTCGGGAGATGAAAAGAGAGGGATTGGATTTGAGGAGGGCACGGCGAGCGTTAAAGGATGATGTCCGGCGTTCGACTTCTGCAGGAGTGAGAAGAGCGGCAGCTGGAGAGTTGGGCATAATTACTAGAAGAACGCGTGTATTAGCCATTATGGGGTGTAGAAGGTATATCCAAGGCTTACCTCCTTCGCGGAGGAGATACATGTTGCGTTTGTCATCCTTCTGCCTTGACTTCTCGTTGTCTTCCTTTAGCTTGGCAGCCGTGTCGCGTGTTACTGCTCGCACAACATCAAGTGTACGCCCATGCAGCACCAAGCTTTGTGCGAGGCTTGATGAGGGATCAGGAGTCAAGATGGAGGGCATCTGGAAGGGGTTTTTCTTGGGCTACAGGATAATGACTATCATGAGAGCATGTCAATAAATTTACCGTTCTACACTCACCGCAGTGCTAGGCAAGGCCGTCGTTTCTGAACGCAAAAGCTCACTTTGCTGAACGGCTTTATCGGCATCAGCAACATTCCAGAAGCAGGCAAAGCCGGTTCCCCTTGAGCGGCCAGTTTCACGATCCATTGTTATTCTGGCATATCGTAGTGGGCCAAATGCACGGAATCTAAAGTTGAGTTGGGTTAGCAAAAGCATCGGTAAAAGATGGTCGTAGAGACACACAGTGTTCGCAGATCATCTTCTGTCGCATCGAATGAAATATTACGGATAAATAGGGTCGTTCCAGTTTCTGGCGGAGGGAGTTGAGGTTTAACAGGCTCTTCGTCTCGTTCTTCTTCATCATCCTCCTCGTCATCACTATCGTCCTCGCCGTCCTCACTGCCGGAACTGTGAACACCCAGTCCTTCATCCTCGCTGTCTTCACCTTCAGAGTCTGAGTCTCCAGACATTTCCTCCTCAATCTTGGCTTTCTCTTCTTTCCATCTCTCTTTACTAAGAGCCCAATCCACAGCGATAACACGCTCCGTCGCCCGCTTATCGTCTTCTTTTTCCTCCTTCTCTTCCTCCGACTCCGCCCCACTCTGTTCCTTCTCCTCGGCATCCTTTTCTTCGTCCTTTGGCTTCAAGGAAGCCTCCTTCATCTTTTTCTCCAGCCTCTTCACCTTCTTCTTTTTCTGCTTGTCTGACAGCATCTGCTGCGCGACACCAGCCCTGACCACCATGCCGTTACATCCTTCAAGGGCCTTTTCTGCGTCCTTCTTGCTCAACATCCAGACGAATGCAAAACCTTTTGTTCTGGGGGGTTTGGCAGCAGCATATGCAATGGCAGTAGCTGCAGCAGTGCTACTCTCTGGCTCGTCGCTTTCCTTCTTAGGTGTCTCATCTAAAGGTATATGGATTGAGTGAATAGGTCCGTATGGTAGAAAGATAGCGCGCAAATCTTGCTCCGTCGCTTGGAAGGGAAGGTTACGGACGATGAGGCGACTGGCATGGCTTGGGGCAGCAACAGTGGCATTGATCTTTTGGGGGGAAGCACCGTCGTTATTTTCCGATTTGTTTTTCTTGGGTGCGACGGGTTTTGCAAGAGCTTCTAGACGCTTTTTGAGAGTAACAGAGAGTAAGGATCCCTTGTAAACGTGCGCGTGAAGCTTGGTAACAGCGTCGGATGCATTGGCAGGTGTCGTGAAAAGGACATGTGCTATATAACAGAAAGAAAAGTTAGCATTGTGATCGTTCCCAGAAATATGTTATTCAGACCTGTACTAGGGTCCTCAACGTCTTCATCACCCTTGACTGGCCATTCGACCTTCTCAGCACCTGGATACTTGCGCATTTTCTTCCAAAGCACCTTGGAGTCGATTCCTGACGGCAAACCAGAGACAACGATGGTGCGAATGGCATTGGGATCATGAGGAAGCCGGGCAATAACAGGACGATGCTTGGCAGGTTTAGGTGGTTTTGACACCTTCTCTCCCTTTTCTTTGGGCTAAATTGCTGTCAGACAATTCTTAGGACAATGTTATCAACTGACGTACCTTTTGATCTGCCCACTGCACTCTCAACTTCCTCCCTACAAGTTCAATACCATCCTTCGATATCGACTCGAAAGCGCTTTCGGCATCCTCCTTCAGAGCAAATACAACATATCCCACACCTTTTGAAACCCCAGTACCTTGTTCTGTGACAACGAAACCAGATTTTACAGGTGCGATGTCCGAGAAAAGTGTTTCTAGATCGACTGAAGTCGCATTATAAGGCAGATTTGACACGAAAAGTGTTGATCTAAATGGCGGTTTTGATGAACATTAAATCTTGAAAAATTGGTGTTAAATTTCACTCTACCCATGTGTCTTTTCCTCGTCTCTCTCTTTTCTCTTCCCCAATGATGAATCCATTTTTAAGTGTAGTAGGAAGGATCGAAGACTCGGAAGAGCTCAATCCATATAATTTAGCTGAACGATGACATTTGCCGAGACGAGATTTTCGGAGATGTTTGGCAATTGGCTATCGAGCAAACAAAGATGCACCCACGTCGGGCAATCACCTTCCTCTTCAACTTACAGCGACGACCATTAGAGGTTTCAATATTCAGAAAGGCCAGAAAATATCTTGTTATGAAGGGGAAGCTGCTCTTTATTCGTAGATATTTTTTTGACTTTAATCTGGCGAAAAGTCATATTTATACAGTTATAAATCCTTCCATAACGCTGACCGCCGTACCGCCCAACTCAACAGAAATTATTTGATTATCTTGCCCAACCTCGACCCAAACATTAATATCGCTCTTCCTCCCCATTTCCACTCCTTGAGTGAGGTGGAAAGCCCATTTTCCTGGTCCTTTCTGGAGTGCTAAATGGCCTGCCAAGGTTGATGCTGCCGATCCCGTTGCAGGATCCTCCATTGTTGCGTCGAACATGCGGGTTCGGATGACACCATCCTCCCTCTCGTAGTAAATATACACTCCGACGAAGGATGCCCAGTCACCTAATTCTGGGATATACAAATGCTCGGCGTATGTCCTGAATCTTGCCAGCGCTTCCTCAGAAGTCACCTTCAATAACAGGAAGGTCATGCCCTTGACGATCGACGCCACAGCTTCAGCGCCGTCTAAACCATTCGCGTAGTCTTCCGGCTTGACAACCTTTTGCTGAGCCTTAATCTCGGGGATGAAATGAGGCGCATGGGTTTTAAAATTAGTCGGGACACGAAGCCGAACTTTGCCTTCGTTCTCGCGCTGTGCGAGAATGTCCCCTGCCTTGATACGAAGCGTTACTGTTTGTTGATCTTTGCGACGCGACAGAAGGAACCAGCTGGTGCCAACAGTTGGATGTCCTGCGAAAGGCAGTTCTGCATTTGTCATGAAGATATCGATGGTTACTGGTGCACTTTCGTTCTCGGGTTCGTGGAGGATGACAGTCTCAGAGAGGTTGAATTCTCGAGCTATTGTCTGTTTTGTTTCTTGGGATAGTTTGACGCCCTTTGGAACCTCGACGATTGCAAGGGGATTGCCTGCAAAACGTTCAGACGTGAACACGTCCAACGTTGTGAATTTGAGGGTATGGCTTGCTTGAGTAGTGCTCATCTAAGTTATATGAGCTTGCTGGCCTTGGTCCTCATCCTTTAGACTCACTTTTCTCGGTGCTTGGTACTTGTAAGATAGGTATGAGGGTAACTGAATCACAGTCAATCTCTCGTTTATCTAGGTTCAGGTTGATCCACATCATTTGTGATCGAGTCATATGGTGAGAGTCAGATTGGGAGGTAATGCCACCGTCAAATCAACCACGCGAACTAATAATACAACTTGGTCAGAATATGTATAGAAGCTCGACCTGTAAAATAGGTCGTCTGAGGGTTTCCTGATGATTTAGTATCATCGCGTTGTTGATTATGATTGGCTCTAAATCCTCGAACAAGCATTGCGCGATGGGATTGGGTGCACGCGATTAACCATGAAGCTCACGCGCCTTTTCAAATAGGGTAAAAACCTATGGATTGTCCCAAAGATTGAATCATCCGGATGCCTGACGGATGCGCGAAGGTGAAATTCCCAGCGAGAGTTAATGATGGCTTCCATACGGGTCACAGCTTCATCGATGGTCGGTCGGTCGCAGGGATTTTCCCTCGTCATGTCTCGGACCAGTGGATTAAGATAGCTCATACCCAGCTTTCCTGGAACAAATTCTTTGTCACCCTAAGAAAGATACATTAGGCGAATGTAGCGAGAAGGGTTAAGGAGTAGTCCCAACCTTGTTGGTGAAGTAATCCCGGATCGCGTTGCCCGCATAGTAGATGTCAGTCGGGAACGGGTCATAGGGCTGCTCGAGCATTTCTTTGTCCTGGAACTCAGGTACAGTGTAGTCGTTCCCTCGCACAGGAAGTGCAACGCGTTCTGTTACTCCCTCAGGGTAACGTATGGAAAGCCCGAAGTCAATCAACAAGTACCGCGCTGGACACTGAGTGCGTGTGCGATGCTTTGCGAAACCCTGACAGTCAGGGTTTAGATCACGATAAATGGGGTGAAAGCCGTTCGGATAGAGCCCAGGTGCATCCATCACAAAGTTTCGTGTAGTGCAATCCCTGGTAATGCAGTGTAATTAGTCGAATTGTTTGTTAACTCGTTTCTCAAAGGTCGAACCTATGAGCAATATTATGTCGATGGAGAAATTGCACTGCCTGACATACAATTAGTACTAGGGTGTCATCGTGGTTGGCGCATAAAATCCTACCTTTAACATCTGTAGAACGCAATCCAGACACTCCCCTACTGTGTCGAACCTTTCTGGATAATCTAGCATTTGGAGAAAAGGCATGACCAAGAGAGAATAATCTTCATCGCCCGGGATATCTTGAATTATCTCAATAACTCGAATCGTGTACTTCTTAGACTCTTCAATCATGGATGGCGAATTTAGATATTCAATGATTTCAATCTCGTTGCTGTCCTTCCACACTTTCTTCAGCATAACAAGTTTCCCTGTATCTGTATGCACTGCATCCATTACATTACCAACCTAAAATATGATTGAGCGCAAATGAATGGTATTTAATATTCAGACATACCACATAATGAGCGTAATCCTCTTGTGTCAGCCAGAACAATCTCGGATTCAGCTTCCAAGAGGCCACCCATCCTGGTTGGTACCGTCTACGAAGGCGATATCCCTTACTCAAGAGCCAAGGTGCTTTTTCTGACCAATATGCTTCATGACCATCAAGAACTGTATATTCGTCGCCTTCTATGTATCCATCGCGGTCTGCAGGAATAGTCATCGTTGTTCAAAGGCAAGAGCAAAGGGTGACTCATGGTCTCCCGCGCTGTCATGTAACAAAACTTCAGCCAAGCCCATGCCTACAGCCCTGCCACCGCGCTCTGTGACACAAGAGCCGCCTGGGACAACGAGGAGAGTCTAAGGGCCAAAAAACCATCATGGGTGAGGGTGTAGCGAGTCTAGCAACTCTGTCCTGATCGCATAAGACAAAAATCTTTACTTTTGCCTTGCCCCACCTTTGCCCTTGTGGACAGAAGGCCTCGCCGAGAAGGCCGAAGGGGTACTTTCGTCTAATATTTGGTGATGCCCAATCCCTATGATGGCCGCGGACCAAGGCCTGTCACAACTCTGTGACTCGCTGTGACATTTACACCCATTTTTCGAATCAGGTCAATGGGCCCTCGAAACATATATAATCCCCTGTAATTTTTGGTGAAATACACTCGCATATGGATAATACACTCGCGTACATATTTTTTCAACAGAAATATAATGTAGTGACACTAAAATCCCCTGATCACTGTCTTTCTCCATCAAATCAGCGCATCTTGGGAGTCTGATCCGCTGTGCGCACAGCCACAGATACTATGATCAATCATAATCTGTCCACAGACACCTAACTGTTTCTTGAAATTCTCAACAGCCCCGCAACATATTGCCACAGAATGTTTTGAGACAGGTAGAATGTATTCTAGAAATGCTATTTCCTTGGCCAAACAGCCAAATTTTATATTTCTATATAATTATTTAAAGGACCAGACTGCACTTCATATCAGTGTTAACTAGAAGAGGATGGAGACGGATGCAACTTCTGTTGCCAGATGAATACCATAGCCCTATGTTTTTTTAAATTCTGAACAACGCTATAAGAGCAGAATATTTATAATGCCCCTCGAAGTACCTTAAACAGCCCTTCTTGGGGTGCAATCTAACCTTATACAAGCAAATTTAAATATTTTTCTCTTATAGTGACCTTCAAACTACTTATCCAAACAACTTTGCTCTGCAACACGAAGCTCAGAAAGGTGTTTCCAACAAGTTCCTCATGAGGTGGGTTTTGATGTCAAATTTGGTAGGGATTTTGCATATATCTATGATTTTCTTTTTTCCCTTGCACATTTTAAATAAAAAAATCTTATAGAGTCGTGCATATTGAATATTAGAAGGGAATTCACCCCACAAAAGTTTCAGAATCGTGTTGTGTAAAGCAGGAGCCACCTGATTCAAGATATGAAGCCCCTAGGCGGTTGTGACACCGTGGGACTTGAACTCGGCCATCACAGGGATTGGGCATCACCATAATATTCGCACTAGCCTCAGACGCTTGTGGCCGGTACATAGGTGGTGTAGCTGATGTATCCTGTTTGACTATACCAAGTTTGATAGCTTGTTTGCAGGCTCAGTTGTCGCTGACTTGACTGGTAATAACGATCCTTGAACTCGACGTCTGTCCGTGGTCCTTTATCTGCTAATTAAGTAGATACATCCTCATCACTGAGGTCAGCCGTATATAGCGATCAAGTGAGAGAAATGCAACGTCGGCAGCATCATAGCCAGCTTTATGAAGGATTCTGTCGTTCAAGATAAGCCTTCCACAAATCTTTTTGCTCTTGCTTCTGAAGGCCCATTCGACCTCTCCAATGGTTCCCCCAGTCTGGGAGCTGCTGAGGCGTTGCAGGAGAGATGGTGATATTGCCGATTCGTTCAAGAAGTTGAGGCGCATCTTCTGGGCGTAGTTGGCCCAACCTGAGATATAGAGATAAGGTTCAGGAACTGTGCTAGTGAATTAGGATGCTTACCATTCGCCATGTGGAAAGATTAATAGATTGGCTGCATGTCTATTATGACAACTCGTGTCAATACGGATAGGCAGCAGGAAGAGAAACAAGACCGTACTTGTGTCCGCCGATATGACCAACCTCCCCGATTTTGATATGAGAGAAAGGACCAGCGGGATCCTGAGCCAAACGCTTCTCCAGTTCTTTCTCCAGGGCATCAACGACTAATCTGCCCATAGAGCCGCATCTGCAATCACGTTCACCATGTGTGCAGACGTATACGTGAGCTTCCTCTGCGGTCTCCTTTGTAACAGGGCCCTGGAGATGAGCCGATATTGTTTGCTGGACCTCGTTCATATTGTCCAACGAAACACGGGGCAGTTCCAGTCGACCTCCACGCGTAGAGAATACCGTCGCACTAGGCGCGTCATCCGTTATGTTACAAGTAGCAAACGACTTGCGCCATGCAAAATTAACGAGCCCCTTCCATTGGATTGCCCGAGCTTGTAGCTCGTTTGAGATACGGGTCGTTTTCTTCATAGGAAACTGGCCAGGAGGCTGGTTGGTATGTAGTAGGATGTAGCAGTCATGCTCAGACGCCGTGCCGTCCAGAGGTCCCACATAATACTCAGGTTGTGGTGGTGCAGTTGAATTCCATCGTTGGTGTGTGCTCCGTAATGGTGCAGCTGGGGCCCGCTGCTGGCACAGCTCAAAAGACGCCTTAGTACTTGAGAGCCGGAAACTATCCCGCGTCAAACGAGCCCACATGGAGGTCAGGAAAGCAGAGGAGACATCAATCCACGGACTCGCTGTCGATGGCAGCGAGCAAGCGGTGCTACCACACGTGGGAGTTTCCACAATCAAAGGGTCATCGTCATCTTGCCTCCTGTCCTTCTTCCGCTCCTTCTATCAATTGCTTCTAAAGCATCGACAATAAAATTGTTCGATAATTATACAAAACTTTATACAATGCCGTTGAAAACATCAGAACCAGGCTCACGACCATAGAGACTGATGACTAAACTCTTTTGGAAATGACAAAAATCAAGCCGCCGTGGTAAGATATTCTTCACGTCGTAATGGCGAGCAACGCAACTGCAGTGACTCAAAGTTCAACTCATCAAGACCTTGACGACTTCCATCGGCACCGGCATTTCCTGACGGCTTTGACGACCTCAACCGATTTTGGTTCTCACTGTCATCAGGACCTGACCAATATTGTGATGCCGGTTTGTGTTTACTGACGCGTATGCTATATGTCATCCGGAGATCTTGGCTGTCGACTTCCTGCAGATTCAGCCATATGCCTGAGTTCCAATAATAGAACATTCTGGTTCTCTCATAAGAGTCATCTCTGTATGGTCGACTTTCTTCCTTCAACTTTTTGTGTTGTCATAAAGTCCGCAGTTCCCCCTTCATTCTCCATCCTCCTTTCAACAGTTCTGTTCCAATCTTACAACTAGAGAGGGTGTTAGACAAGAATGAGGTTCCGTCTTTTTAACCCCGAACCGGCACCGCCAGGTTTTGGACAAGGGAAGGTTATTCCTGAACGCTCTGCATCGTAAGTGAGCTGATAAAACTGATTGAACCTGGAGTGACAACTCTGCGCATATAGCATACTCTCGAGGGTTGTTTTTCACTGGCTAGACCCTTTCCTTGATGTGGGGTATACAAGGCCATTAGAGAAGGAAGGTGCGTATCTGAATGACTTTGTGATGCGATTTTGTAGATTGACACGAAACCATGCAGACTTTTGGGAGCTTCCAGAGGCAAAATTAACCGACTCGATCACTAGGAATGTGGAACAGAATTTTTACACGCGATGTCCACCCGAAAAGAGGCCACGGTACATGAGACAGGATAACGATGATACACCTGTCATATCCCCCACTTCGTCGTTAGACGAGAAAGGGAAGGATAAGGATGAACCTACAGAGGCTACATCGGATGCTTCCAAAAACCAAAAGGGAAAGAAAACGAAATCACCATACGACGAGTCGCTTTTCAAAGCCATTCATCGCACTTTTTTTACAAGGATCTGGATCGCGGGTGTCTTGAAACTCTTCGCCGGTACGAAAACATTATCAAGCATCTCTCCGTGGTAGATCCATGCTCAGAGTGCTTTAGACACGCTCAAAACAACGACCCCACTGGTTACCAAAGTATTCCTCACTTGGTTGACTGAGTCATACATTTATTTCCGGCTGTCGGATGAACAAAGGATCGCCGCAGCTGCGCAAGGCTTGACAAAGCCGAGGGGAATTGGGTACGGAATAGGTGTAGCGTTTGCGTTGTTCGTCATGCAAGGTCAGCCCGGTTTTACCCTCCAATTACCGTGGCTAACTCGAACAACTTCTTTTTTTTTTTTTGAACTAGAGGCCGCCAGTTTGGTAAGTCTAATATTTAGAGGGAGAATCCCGACTTTCACGCTCAACCTCGTTTCTATTAGATGACCAACCATTATATGCAAGGTACGTAAATCTGTGTGCTGCATCGCTCTCATCCAACTAACCCATACCTTACTTAAGTTTCGATGACTACGGGCCTAACTGTTCGGACAGCCATCATAGGCAGCATATTCAGGAAATCCTTGCGTATTTCAGGGCGTGCTAGAGTGAACCACAGTGTAGGACAGATTACAACTATGATCTCTACCGATGCAACACGCTTAGACAGATTTTCTGCTTTCGCTCACAAGTACGTGCCTTTTCACCCCACATCTATAACACACTTGCTGATTATGTTCTAGCCTATGGGTGTCACCAATTCAATTGGCAATCGGAATTGGACTCCTTATCAACAATGTGAGTATTTTTAGGTCTACACGGATATGGAGCCGTCCTCATCTTTTTTCAGCTCGGGGTCTCTGCCCTTGTCGGTTTGGGAGTAAGTCGTTCCTCTGCTACGTGTTAATGCCACCTAATATTTTGCCAGGTACTGCTGCTCGGCTTTCCGATCCAGTTTGTGCTGGTCAAAGTCATGTTCACTCAGCGCAAGAAGGGTGTTCAGTACACCGATAAACGTGTTCGATTGGCCACTGAGGTTATCCAAGGAATTCGACTGATCAAGTATTACGCCTGGGAGAGCTTCTATGCCCAGGAAATTGGAGGGTTCCGAACCCGCGAAATCCAGACGCTGAAAGTGATGGCGTAAGTTGACAGATAATAAAATTCACGCGAGTAATTTGGCGCTCACATCATGTTACAGGATTGCGAGGTCGATTCTATTTGCACTGATCACATTCATTCCGACTCTTGCATCCGTTTTGGCCTTCGTAAGAGCTTTTGTAAAACGACGACAGGCGCTGTTACTGATATTGCACTAGATCACCTATGCATTAACTGGTCATGACCTCAACATCGCAATCATCTTCAGTTCCTTGCAGCTGTTTAACGTAAGTGACACTTTCCCGTTAGTCCCGTATACATGCCCTAACCGTAGGGATCATAGGGTATACGCTTCCCACTAGCTTTCCTTCCCTTCGTCTTGTCTTCGCTATCAGATGCCCTTGTTGCTTTGGGACGCATAGGCACCTTCCTGACCGCCGAGGACATTCCAGACGCATACCCCATTGATACAACATCACCCGTTGCCCTACAGGTAGACGCTGACTTCGTCTGGGAGACTGTTGGAGCACCTGGTAGTGAGGCACCTGGAAAGGGTGGAAAGCCTGGCTCTGGACCTGGTGGAAAGGGGGGCGCCCAATCTAAGGCGGGTGGGAAGCAGGGCGGAAAAAAGTCGAAAAAAGATTCTGTTTTACCTTCAAACAAAGACGATATCAAGGAGAAGGAAGGCGAAGAAAAAGACAAGGAGCAAGAAAAGCCATTCGAGCTCAAAGACCTGAAATTTGTCGTCCCCAGAGGCTCATTCGTTGGCATTGTTGGTCGTGTAGGGTCTGGAAAGGTACGTCGTCACAATTCGCAGTTAGCATGAGATGCGTATAGATCACTGACGCGCCGCATCAAATTAGAGCTCCGTCCTTCAAGCCTTGGTTGGTGAGATGCGCAAGACCCGTGGTCATGTTTCGTTTGGTGGTTCTGTCTCGTACGCCCCTCAAGTTCCATGGATTCGGAATGCTACTTTACGAGACAATGTGCTGTTTGGCCAACCCGACGATGAAGAGCGCTTCCGCGAAATTATCAACACTTGCAGCTTGGAACATGACTTGGAGGTCCTTCCAAACGGAGAGAACACAGAAATCGGAGAGAAGGGTATTAACCTTAGTGGTGCGTTGTTATTCCAGCTCTAGTCAACTATACCAATGCTAACGAGGTTTTCTGCAGGTGGCCAGAAGGTAAATTGTCGTGGAAAAAATTTTGATACTTGTTCTAACCCATTGTTAAGGCCCGTGTTTCATTGGCTCGTGCTGCCTACTCCAATTCGGAGATCGTGCTCATGGACGACCCGTTGTCGGCCGTCGATGCATATGTAGGGAAGGCCATTCTGGAAGATTGTATTTTGTCCGGACCTCTCGCCAAAAAGACGCGCATACTCGTAACACATGCCCTCCACGTTTTAGACAAGACCGATTACATTTACGTGATGGATAACGGTATCATTATCGAGCAAGGAACCTATGAGGTACGTGCACCTTCCGCAGAGAGGCATCTCAGATTCTGAGTTTCTCGACAGGATCTTATGGCGAACAGTGTAGTGTTTGCACGTCTTATTGCAGATTATGGAAGCCTTGAAGAAGGAAGCGAGGACGGCGAGGCAGGACCAGATTCCAGGCGAAAGAAAAAGCAGGATGGAGAAGTCGAGGATGCTGGCCCCAAGAAGGCCGATGCACAGCTCATGCAAACGGAAGAGCGTAACACCGGAGCAGTCGAATGGAGCGTCTATGGGAGGTATCTGAAATTTGGAGGCGGTTTATTTTGGGCTCCAGTCATTTTAGGACTGTTAGCCTTGAGTCAGGCGGCGCAAGGTATTACATTTCCTTAGCCTTGTGAATTCGTTGGCTGAACCTGACTTCTTTACCTAGTTGGAAACAACCTTTTCCTTGGGTTCTGGACTTCAGGAACGGTCCCCGGTTTCAGGCAAGGCGATTATATGGCTGTGTATGCAGGACTCGGTGCTGCTCAAGCCGTTTTGGTTTTCTTCGTGACGATGGCTTTCACGTAGGTTATTCTGAGTATTCAGAGGGATCCTAAGTTCTGAACTTCCATCCACAGATATGCAAGCTTAGTTGCCAGCTTGAACCTCTTCAAAGCTGCTCTCAACGGTGTATTGAAGTCGCCTACAGCTTTCTTCGACACGACGCCAATGGGTGCGCCTTCTGCCTCCCTCATTTTGCACCGTCTAACATCTGTTGCGCAACCTAGGTCGTATCCTGTCTCGCTTGTCAAAAGACCAAGACACCCTCGACGCTGAGCTAGTGATGACCATTTTCCCTGCCCTTAATAGTTTCAGTTCCGTCATCGGCACGGTAGCATTGGTCTTTTATACCTTCCCTTACCTAGGGATCATCTTCTTGCCAATGGCTATACTCTACTATATCATCTCTGTTTTCTACCGACACTCCTCAGTTGAGACCAAGCGTATGGATTCGCTTTTGCGTTCGGTGCTTTATGGTTCATTCTCTGGTAGGAAGATTTTCTATGTAAATACGTCCTGTACTGATCGATTAACAGAGGCGCTGACTGGCTTGGCCACCATCAGAGCGTACAGGGAACAGGTCCGTTGGCTTCCTCGTGCTTTCAAAGCGTTCTCTAACTTCTGCTCTGTAGGATCGTTCCATCAAAGCTGCAGAGCATGGACTGGATCTCGAAAATAGGGCATATTACATGACCATCTCCATCCAGCGCTGGCTGGCTGTTCGTCTTGATATTTTCGGAAATATCCTAATTCTGGGTATCGGTCTTTTCGCATCTGGGTTCAGACATTCTGTAAACCCTGCTAAGATCGGAGTTGTGTTGACATACACCCTTGCAAGTGAGTGGCGTTGTCTTATATTACTTTCATGAAGCTGATCTGAACTTGATGACCCTCAGTCACTCAAATGTTCTGTAAGTAGATTTGCTATTTTCTCATGAAATTATGCCTAATTATTGACCTTATCATTCCAGCTGACATGGTCTCACAATTCGCGCAAAATGAACAGAACATGAACGCAGTGGAACGTATCCTGCATTACTCTGAACTGCCGCACGAAGGAGACGATGAATCTCCTGACACGCCTCCTCCATCCTGGCCCGACAAGGGTCTTATCAAGTTCAGCGATGTTGAACTTGCTTATCGGGAGGGACTGCCGCTCGTTTTAAAAGGAGTCAGCTTTGACGTTAGACCCGGCGAGAAGGTGAGGTTATAGGATGTCTGTGGGTATTACTGTTTCTCTGATATGCATTGCTAGGTTGGCATCATCGGTCGAACTGGTGCTGGAAAGAGCTCTCTTATGCAAGCCCTGTTCAGGTAGGGTTTTTTTCCCTTCTTTTCAGGAAACACGTGGCTTAGAATTTTTTACTGGTAGAATGGTTGAGGTCCACTCGGGCAAGATCGAAATTGACGGGCAGGATATTCGCAGAATCAGCTTGGACGACCTTCGTAAGCGTCTGGCCCTCGTACCACAGGACAGCACATTGTTCTTGGGCACGTTAAGGGACAACCTGTAAGCTCTTTGTATACATTCTACTGGTTTTATTGTTCTCATACCATTACCTAGTGATCCACTCCGAACGAGAACGGACGCGGAGCTGATTGAACTACTTCAGCGAGCGTGGTTGTTACCCAAAGATGGTCACCCTGATCCTGTAGCTGAAGCCAAGTTCAACCTTGACGCAACTGTTGGTGATGAAGGTTCTAACTACAGTGCTGGAGAGAAGCAACTGCTTGCTCTCTGCCGCGCATTGGTGAAGAATAGCAAGATCATCGTACTTGTGAGTAACGAGCATATCTACCAAAACATGGTACCTTTTTATTGATTATAAATTATTTCAGGACGAGGCGACGAGTAACGTTGATGTGGAGACCGACGCCAAGATCCAGAGAACTATCCAACGAGAATTTGCATCATCTACATTGCTTTGCATTGCCCACCGTCTGAACACCATTGGTACGAATGCAATTAATTTACCATCGCTTTATTTTATTTAACCCCTTTCTTTCAGCTTACTATGATCGGGTTCTCGTCATGGATCAAGGCAAAGTCGCCGAATACGACACTGTCCTAAACCTGTTCGACAAGGAAGACTCTATCTTCCGCTCCTTGTGCGACGAAGCAAACCTTCAACGCCCTGATATCCTTAGAATACGAGCCGAGCACTCTGACTCGGTGTCTCCATTTGCTTCATCTTCGTAATGATGTCCCTTATTTGCAGAGTTGTTTCTTTTGACTTGATTTGTATGCCATATAGAATACTCAGTAGGATTCATTATACCCCTAATCACCTGTGCACGGCCTTTCATGAATTTTATGTGTAGATTGATACATAGACCTCGAAAAAAGCCTTCATACACATTGCGATTGAGTTTCAAGTTCCTAGTAAATGTATGCGACCTCCATAACCTTGGATCATATTCGCTGATGCTACGGGTATTGATGCTCGAGCCATTCATTGAGTCTCAACTTAGCAGTGATGTCCTGATGGTGTGCGACCGTATGGTGATAATTATCTTCGCGCTGCAGATTTCGGTTCTCTTGCTCTCTAGCCACCATGTCTTGGTTCTTCCAACGCACGATTTCTGAAGATGATTTGGTCGATTTGCATGGCAAGATAGCTATTGTAACAGGTGGAAAGTGAGTGGTTACAGCCCTGATGTTAACTGCGAGGGTCAAATTGACCTGAACGTATCGCGTTCTTACTAATCACCCTTGCTTTCTTCATACCCCACAGCACAGGAGTTGGCTATGGAACAGCCCAGTTTCTCGTTCGTAAAGGCGCAAAGGTATACATCGCAGCACGAAACGAATCGAGGGCATTAGCCGCTATCGAACAGCTGAAAGCGGAAGATATCAAAGATGGGAGTTTGCATTGGCTGAAGCTGGATCTTTCGGACCCGCGCCTTGCGAAGAAGGCAGCTGAAGAGTTTTTGGAGAAGGAAGAAAGGCTTGATATTTTAGGTAGGTTCTCCTTTCGCATGATATTGACTACCTTCGGGGCTCATGCCAGGGCAACTGCTGTAGTGAACAATGCGGCGACGTGAGCGCTGTCTTCGATTAGACTGTATTAATTGGTTGCTCATGCACCAAGCATAGTGGGGGCTATGGCCCATTCTCATTTGACAAAGATGGCTTGCTGAATATTATGGCAACGAAGTACGTTCTTGGTTCACGAAGCATGGTATTAGCCTCTAACTCGTTCCGCACGCAACAGCCATATCAGCCCCTATGTCTTTACGCGCACTTTACTCTCCCTGCTCAAACGCACCGCGGCACAACCGAACTCTGATGTGCGCATTATCAATGTATGTCCCCAGAAGACCTCGCTCAACGAGAACCGCTGAGATCGACTCCGCCTAACAGGTCACTTCAATCGCTCACAGCAGGGTTCATCCTACCACATTCAAAGGCAAAGAACACGTCAACAAAGATTACGGCAACAGCGTCAGCCACTACCTCGAAACATACGGACACTCCAAGCTCGCTAACATCTTACACATGAATGAGCTTCAACGGATGCTCGATGCCGAGTCGTCTGAAGTTGGCTTGAATTCGAACAAGGTCCTTTGCTTGTCTGTTCACCCTGGGACAATCAAGACACAAGGCACGGATGCGTTTTTCGATTCGGTTCCCTATGTTGCGCCTGTGGTGAAGTTTATAGGAAGCTTTTTCTTTGCGCCGTGGAAGAGTGGGGGGATGAACGTTGCGTGGGCTGCTGCGGGGAAGACGATTGCTGCGTCGAGAAATGATTATCGGGGCAAGTATGTCGTCCCGGTTGCGACTGTTGCTGCTCCTTCGCCGGAGGCGAGGAATGAGAGATTGGCTAGGGAGTTGCGAGAGTCTACGGAGGAAATCTTGAGAGAGCTGGAGTTGTGATCTTGGAGGGAGAGGCTATTGTTCTCGATGCATTGGACTCTCATGACGTATACTTAGTGATAGTGGAAATAAGCACGTTGTTGGTCAGATGAACTTCGATCAGCAAGTTTTCTACCGAGTTCTTCGGTGGACGTCATTGAGTTATCGCACGTTCGAACCTCCCCTATAACACTTACCGTTGACAGTCCATGCAAGTGGACCCAGACTCGAACACTCGATAAGGACATTTCTCCCTCGACAGATTATTACATACCCTGCCTACTCGCACGATAAAAACATGCACGAAGCGTTCGTTCACGCCATCCACTATGCGAGCTGCGAGTCAGCACGACAGCCGGCACAGCACTCGTCTATTTTTACACGTTTGTCTCTTTCTACATAACAACCACCACTCATGTTTTTCTTCTCTCAAAAACGCACGATTAGTGAAGATGATCTTGTGGATTTACGTGGAAAGGTGGCTATTGTGACTGGTGCGAAGTAGGTTTCTGTCTTGCTTGTTCACGACGAATACCTTTGAAGTAGAGTACTTCGAGCATTTGATCGAGTCATTTACCGTACTTGTCGCATCACCAGCTGACACTTTACTTGATTTATCGTAGTACTGGGATAGGCTACGCTACCGCCCAATTCCTAGTTCGAAAAGGCGCCAAGGTAATCCTTGCCATACCCCTCGCGCCTCTTAATTTCACCCACATCTAACCCCACCACTGGCATGCGCGTTATAAATTACATAGGTATACATCGCAGCCCGAAACGAGTCCAAAGCACTTGAAGCAATCGAGAAACTGAAAGCTGAAAACATAGGTGATGCTGGAGGAAGTCTAGAATGGCACCACCTTGACCTTTCGGATCCGAGGCTTGCGAAGAAGAGTGCGGAGGAGTTTGGGAGGAGGGAGGGGAGGGTTGATATTTTAGGTATTGCTCTTTTCTCAGTGGATGTTCGCGGCTGAGTAAACTTGATACTGATGATAATGCGGTTTTCGTAGTGAATAATGCTGCGATGTAAGCGCCCTTTGTGTGTTTGTAAGTGATGGGGTTCGATGGGTTGATGGTCGATCAGAGCCGCTCGTGGACCTTATACTGTTGATAAAGATGGTTTGCTTGACATTGTCGTCACAAAGTGAGTGTTTCGGGTCAAATATTTCGCCAGGCTTATCCACTTACTGAGTTGTGGAATGTGAACAGCTACATAAGCCACTACGTTTTTACACGAACTCTTCTTCCGCTATTGAAGAAAACAGCAGCTGAACCTAATTCGGATGTTCGAATCGTCAATGTGCGTCCATGTTTTCTTCTCTTTGAAGCAGGTCTATGATTTTATTGACACGTTAAACGATACACTGTAGGTCAGCTCAATAGCACACAGCGAAGTCCACCCCACAAGCTTCAAATCCAAAGCGGACATCTCAAATGACTACGGAACCGGGTTCTATAAATACGTTCAAACCTACGCGCTCACAAAGCTGCAAAATATCCTACACATCGCCGAACTGCAGCGTACGCTCGATTCACAAGACGCGCGGATTACATGTATGGCTACACACCCGGGGTACATCATGACAAGAGGCACATCGACATTCCTTGATGGGATTCCGCTTGCGTCTATCCTAAAGCCTGTTTTGACCTCAACCGTGTTCGTGCCCTGGCGGGATGGGGCTATGAATATTGTGTGGGCGGCTGCGGGGAAGGATGTTGCGTTGGATAAGGAGATGTATAGGGGGCGGTATGTGGAGCCTGTGGGGAGAGTTGTAAGTGGGTCGGTTGAGGCGAGAGATGAGAGGCTCGCGAGGGAGTTATGGACGACAACGGAGGGGATGTTGAATGAGATGGGGGTGTGAGGGTATGGTGGGGTTGGATGGGAGGGCGGGCAGATTTTTGGTTTTGGTGCAGGACGCGGGATTTGTGGATAGGAGAGTTGTGGTACATGGCTATTAATATTATTACATGCAGCGCGTTCTTGTATATTCACCGGAAGGAACACGACCTAAGGGCACCAGCAGCACCCTGGAGTTCAAGTCATCGGATACACGCTACACGCCGCCCATATCGCACCGATTTGATGCACCACCCAAATTGTTAGATCACCTATCCTGGGCCGTCTAGCTGTGCTATTTATGACACGGAACGACGGATGTAAGCAAGCAGTGCAGGGAAAAGAACTTGCAGCGATGGTACCGGTTGCCTTGAATAGATGCTGGGACTTCGAAGGTGTTATATTCTTACTTTTAAATTTCCGATGCTTCGTAAGGAAGTAGGAAACTACGAGCTTGGACTTCC
Source organism: Panaeolus papilionaceus (assembly GCA_015501605.1). Lineage (NCBI taxonomy): Eukaryota > Fungi > Basidiomycota > Agaricomycetes > Agaricales > Panaeolus > Panaeolus papilionaceus. The sequence goes on along the minus strand of JADNRZ010000012.1, from coordinate 337,762 downwards.
ATTTCATTCGAATTTGATTTTTAGAGCTGGGATGATATGATGATGCCCCGGAGAGCACCTTCGAATTCGAATCACTGGCAAAAGTCACGGTGGCGACCTTCTATCAAGTGGACCATGGGGTTTGCCGAGCTGGGAATGAATGTGCATTGTGGGTGACATCTAGTGCAGCGACACAGCTTTGCGTCCGAGCGCATCGCCAGCATCTTCATTTCCATTATTTATTGCTGCAGTGCAGTATGGTGGAGCGCGTGGATGCAGCATGGTCGGATGAATGATGGATGGTTCGGAGTGTCAATGTATAGCGATAAGTAAGTAATAAATACATTTTATGTGAGTGGTTGTGGAGCATCAAGAGGGCGAATCAATTATCAATTACAGGAATCAATCCGCCCAGCGCCGTGATGCATCGTTCCTTATGTTCTTGTGAAAGAATATCAAAATGGATCAATACCTTGGTGGTGAGGCCAGGGTTTGGCAGAGGGCGTGAACTGAAGGCGCGTTGACGGCTGGGAATGATACTATTCGGCCACTCACGCGCGTAGTCTAAGTGTCGAATGTCCGACCTAAGAATAGAATCAGAATCACCAGGGGTAGTTGTTAGTGTATATTTGACATGACCCCTCTGCGAGTGACCTTCTCCATAGAGGCGGTCCTTGGGAAAGGAAAGCGTCCATAGAAATTGCGCTCATGCTGCGTTTTTGTCGATTAAGCGTTCTGCACCCAGGTGGCTGCGTTTATATAAACGGCTATATTGGACAAGTTTCTCCGTTCTGAGTTCCTGTAGAGATGTGGGAAGGTAGTGTTGTTGGTATACCTGGATGTATTTGTCATTTGCGGTACTTGAAAAGAGTAGTCACGACGTTGGATAGGTAAGCTGCTACCTCAGGCTCGTGCGACGTCCCGAGTCCCAGAAAAAAAAGTGAAGCGTGTATGATGGAATGGACGTATCTGTCATTTTGACGTACCCCCCCTTTGTCTCATTGGCTGTAAATAATGGTAGGGCTGATGAAAAAAGAAAACGAAATTGTGATGCCGAAATTGGAGAGGAAGAGGAGATCATGATGGCAATGACGGAGGATGGGTTGGAGAGGGAATATTTTTAAAAATTCAATAGAAAAAATAGACAACTAGACCGTAGATGACGGGCAGTAATACACTGGAAAGGATAGATGGTCAGAAGATAGTGCTATGTGTTGCGAGGTGCATGGTTGCAGTGCGGGTTTATCAAACTTGGCTCTGTCTCGGAGACATGAAGGAAGCTACCAAGCCTCATAGCGCAGATTGTAGATAGTCGGGAAAGTCTTGTGGCAGGTCAGATAGGATCCGATGTCCGGATAAGAGCACAGCACTAACACACAATGAAGCTGAACAAGGATGTAGCTAGCTCCTGGTGATTCGGCATCAACCTAAAGCAGAGATTCAGTGTCTGTCTAGCGTTAAAGCTACACCGCCCTGGTAAGGATTTCATTCGACCTAGACTGAACGAGATTTCAATTTAAATATATAAAACCGATGAACAAGTGCCCCTTTGTTTTAGTACTAGACTCTTACACAAAAATAAAACAAAAATCAGAAATAAAATTGAAATGTCTAATATGTACCATGATGTCCTGAATTGAGGACCCCCTGAGTTTTCCCTGAATTGGACTTGGCAGTATTGTCAGGTCAGGTCGTTTTGGTCTTTCGCCGCCACCACCACCACCACCACACACTCAAAGTGTTACCTCTCCCCTTGTCTCTCCTCCTTTAATTTTTTTTATAACGACCCTTTCATCGACGACGACGACGACAACAACAACGACTACTATAAGATTAGATTATGGAAGGTCCATCAGCTACTTCTAACGAGTCGCCTCCATCGCGGACTACTATATTGGGTTCTTTCCTGCGGGGAAGGCCTAGAAATTCCTCACAGTCACATATACAGGTCAACACCGACATCCACAATCACCACAGAGACATTTCGCCTTCCTCTCCTCAACATCCCCAATTTCCAGCTGCTCCAACTCCTCAAAGTGCTTCCCGTAGAAGAGCTGCTCAACAATCAGTTGCCGCCCTAGCAGTTTCTCTCGGCACGGTCAACACGAGTAACAACAACAACACCAACACCAACAATCACGCAGCAGGGTCATCAGGCTTGAACATTTCCAACATGCTCAGAAGACGAAGGTCCGCAGGAAACATCGCTGCTCCAACTCCAGCTCCTCCAGCTTTAACAGCAGCTGCTACAACTGCTGCAACAACCAATGTCGCAAATTACAGACATACCCAGCCACCTGGAATGGGCGGTGCAGCTACTACGACTCTAACCATGGCCGCCGCAGCAGGTACAACACACCCAACAGCAACTCAAATTCCCGTGGCACATTCAACATCAGGAGCTGTCACTCATCGTATTCGCCTCGTTCCACATCTTGATACACGCCGCTCCCTTAGGTTTGAGGCTATCGGTCGCGATCTAAGGGAAGGCGAGCCACCCTTGCGCATTGGTCGCTTCACTGACCGTTCAGGTCTTGGTCTTGCCGCTGTCAACGCTCTGGGAACAAACAAGCTGGCTTTTAAATCAAAGGTTGTTTCAAGAGCTCATGCTGAGATTTGGGTCGAGGCAGGCGGCAAGTTCTTTGTCAAAGATACCAAGAGTAGCTCAGGGACGTTCCTCAATCATTCCAGGCTCAGTGCTGCAAACACGGAGTCGAAGCCTCACCTCATCAAAGATGGCGATATCCTGCAACTAGGCGTGGATTATCAGGGAGGTACTGAAGATATCTATAAAAGCGTCAAGATCCGCATAGAGCTCAACAGAGAGTGGCAACAATCTGCGAACGCTTTCAAGTTCGTCAATGCATCCTTTTTATTCATTATTATATTCATTACTGAGCGATATTTAATAGCACAAATGCCCTCAAGAATCTCAAATCCCTCGCACTTCCTGTGAACGGTAATGGCAAACAGCCAGCCAACACCCCGAAACTGACCGTGTCAGGCAAAACACAAATACCAGACTGTTGCATATGTGCGTGGGCGCTGACTAGATGCTGCCTTTGGGCACCCCTTCATGAGCCAAAGCTGACTGACTGATCTATCTAGGCCTATTTGGCGTCACAATCCGTCAAGCCCTTTTCATTGCACCCTGCTCCCACACATTCCATTACAAGTGTATCCGTCCGCTTCTGGAAGCTCACCACCCCGCCTTTTCTTGTCCACTTTGCAGAACATTTGCCGACCTTGAGGAAGATGTTGAAATCGATGTCGAACTGAACGATGAAGCCGAAGTTGAGGAAGAGATCAATACCGGCGTTGAAGTGGAGCCATCAAACCTTGGTGTACCCAAGACAAACAGTACAGTTAATGGACGCGCTAATCCTGGTGTAAGTGACATAGAAGTGGATCTGGACGCCGATTCCCCTGTGCCCTCTGATGATGCGCAGCACCAGGATGGTGCAGCAGGCAGCGGGCCGGGAGGCAGCAGCAGCCATTTACATGCCATTGCTCACGCGGTGGATTCTGGGATGGAGGATAATGTCCCTGGCTCCCGTTCGAACTCTGGTCTTGCTGTTAGAGAGAGAGATGGTGCGGGAATGGAGACCGAGGTTGAGGCTGAGGGATCGGGTATGGGGTTGATTTCGAGGATGCGAGCCGGCAGAAGGAATGCGACGCCTGGGCGATCCGCTCAGCCATCCTCTCCTACGGACGACGTATCGCCTCTTGCCGACTCTGCAGACGATAACGACGAGGATATGGTGTTTGTGAATGGGCATGTACCGTTGCCAGCTGAACTTGGGGGCCATGCGGCATTGGATGGTGATGTTATTGGTGCAGACGAGACTATTGGGGGGAAGAGGAAGCATTGATGGGCTCAAGGCCTCTGATGATTACGCCTATTTTTTTAATTCTATTTTTTCGATGGTTATGGTTGTTGACCTGTGATGCCTCCGCCATTTTTGAATCGGGCGTCATTATTTTTTTTCTATCTTGTCTGTTGTTGTAATTCTGGTACTCATACTCTTTTTTTTTTCCCAACCTTCTGTCGTGCACTACTTGCAATTCTGCCCCTCAAATTCTCTTTCGCAACATTAGGAATACCGCCGTCGTCATTACTCGTACTGGGGTTAGCCATTTGGATCCACGGGCCCCTTGTTTCTCTGATACCCTTTTCACCTGATACTCCCTCCTTTCAAGCTTCCCCCAGTCCACCCCTTTTATTTTTGGCTTGTATTTTCGCCTGGGTCCATCATCGTCTACACTCTCTCATTCTACATCGCAACGTCAAGACTCCTATCAATTGTAGCTACCCGGATGTACTATTTTCATTTCCAATTTCCTTGTCAACCTCCCGGTTCAGCCCATCATCATTCATTGTCCTGTCTCTCCCCGTATCCCCCTCATGTCAGTTTGACACCTGCGAGTGGGGAACCCCAATCATTGAATCGACACCTCTTCCTTGCCTTATTGGCACCAGTCCAGTCTCAAGGACTACAACTATATAAAGACGACCCATATCCGTACCGCATAAGAAGGCACTTCTACCTAGAGATGCGTGCCCGTGGCTGATCCAACTCCCACCCTGATACCCTCTTTTCTTTGTTTTCTCTCTTGCAACGTATCAACGCTCTCTCGTCTCGTACTTACATACAATACTCAGGTTGTCACTATTCGTCGTCGCTAGATCCACAATTCCGTATTTGTAAACTCTTGCCATGAACCTTTATGTTATGTACCCCGTTGTTTTGCAGATTATTAGTCCCATTATATTTTTCGGTGTTATGTTGGGTTTCCCTTTCTTTCTTTCCTGAGGTGGTACACACGAACTGAGTAAATTAAGCCTTTGCTCCCGCCTTCAAAAAAGACCGCGTTCTGTTGTGATACCCCTAAAATGTATTCTGACCAACAGAACGAAGCTGTAGACAAAGTCTATTCTTGCTTGATTTCTCAAGTATGTACTCGGATCTCTGTGGGTATGATTCGTTTATGATTAGTGCTTGTGCTTCGTGTTTTCTGCGGCCTAGAACGACGGAGGCTGATCAGCTGTCAGAACGCTGAATCAGTGATCATGGTGAGAGGCGATGAGGGCGGTGTTCGTCGTGTGTGGAGCTTTCAGTCAATGGGATGGGATCGCTGATGCTTAGCGTACCGCTTCAGCTCGATTGCTGTAGGCGACGCGTGAGCTTGGACTTCCAAGTGTTGCTGCCAAGCGCGCCTAGTTGAACGATTAGGGGTTTCCAGGAAGTCTGACCCAAGGGCGATATCGAAGCTTGAATTTCTTTCTCTTCTTTAAAAATGAATCTAAAAATATTGTTACACTTGAGGATCATGTCCGGGTTGTCCATGATGAAACATGGAATATGAGCTTGAGGTTTATGTGGAAGTAATACACATCAGGTACAGACGAGTCTGGAGTTAACTGAAGCACTGAAGTGATCCATCAGTTGGTCACTCTATCATCAGGTTTCATACTGACCACAACCACCCGTTCTCTTCGTCAGAACAACCAACGAGCATAAAACCTTTTCTTTTGTTTCTCCGTAGTCGGACATGGTATAATCTGTTTCTAACATATTCAACGTCGTTCAGCCGCGTCTAGTTATACACACAATTTCAAAGATTTGCCTTGAAAGTCTCGACACCCACGACAAGGCTGTGAAGGAAGCATCAGGCTAGAACCCATCACCGTTTGCTACTTTCGCTGCATCGGACTCAGTCTCGTCTATCATATTAACCCTCTACACACGACACGACACACGACAACCTATACATGTTTCAGACACTTCTGTCGCCGCTGCGCTCAAAGTTCGACTTGTCGCCACGGTCGCCACAGTCTGGGGGATTCGAGGGTCAGAATGTCACATCACCGCGCTCGGCGTCGTTACTTTCGCCTGCACCACTTCTGAGGACGAATTCTGGGCGCACGTTATCGGGGGGCTTGGGGTCGGGAGGGAGCGGGAGCTGGATGGGCGCGGAGGATGAGAGTATGGACCCGGAGGAGTTCGCGAGGGAGGTGCTGATTGAGCTTATGCGTGCGGCGGTAGAGGAGATGAAGGGCGTTGCTTTTGGGAGGTCGATGTCGATGTCGCCTGGGAATGAGACTGGAATGTCTGCGAATGAGGCTGCCCCTCCGAGAGCGAGAGTTGAGGTATGTTCTGTTATGAGGCTGCGAATGTGCTTGGGTGCTTGTGAACTGACCTCACCCTTTGTATGAATGGTAGATTATGACGGAGATACATAGGATTATGCAGCAGGATCAGTCGGGGTATACGAAGAGTGTGTTTAGAGAGATGGACGGGTTTCTGTGTCTCATGAGCGTGCTCAGCGACCTGAGTGTCGAGCCTGATTCTGCGGGGTCTCTACGGCCAAGTGCAAGCGCGGTGGAGGACAGCCAGCGCAACGGCACATTAGATGTTCCTCCTACGCCCCGGTTGACGCTCACCCCTACGAATGCTGATGAAGATCAGGATAGCGTTGTCGTCGTTGATAAACCACTTTCAGAGGAAGACGAAGAACGCGACGAGTCGCTTAAATGGGTCTTTTTGGTACTCATGGAAGCGTTGGAGAGATGTCTAGAGAACGAGATTTATTTCAGAGTGCGTATACAGGATGGCATGCATATCTATTCGTTTCACTGACATATCTATTAATATAGACTAAAGTCGGATATCACAGTCTCAACCATGCCCTCAAAGCTATCCTCACTAATATTCCCTCATCACCGACATCACTACATCACACCGTTTTCTCGCACTTATTGGAGTTTTCACTTTCTGATACCTCAACACCAGTTCAAGGATTCTTTACCAATGTTCAAACAAAGGATAAATCTCTCCAAGACGTGGATGGACGCGTCAAAGGGTTGAAAGACACGTTCCTGGCCAAGACTGGTCAATCCAGTGGGTTAATCAGACATGCTGGAGGAGTTAGGATTCTCTGGGAGATCATCGAAGACCATTGTGAACCGCCACCAACGACGCTCGCTCCCCCTTCCGAATGGCAATCGCAAACCCAGACGCGAAGGGAAAAACGACGGACGAGATACGCACTCTACAAGCTTCTGGAAATGCTGTTTAGCATCAATCATAGGAATGGCGGGATTCTATCGAGTCTGGGAATCGTCGGAGATGTTTTCAGCAAATTTACCAGCCTTTCCAAGTCACTCGCGTCATCGGTAGAAGAAGCTCCAAGAGAAGGCGGAGATATGCCACAAGTGCCGCCTGACCCTGAAGAGGAGCAACTGAAAGAGGAGAATAAGGAAGCGGAGAAGGAGCGTCATATTTTGCAGAGGCTGTTGAGAAGATTGTTGGAGATGGGCGCGACGACGGGGGAGGCTAGAGGGATTTTCCAAGCTGCCATACGGAGGGCTGCACCCTCGCAGTATGAAATCGATGGTCTACCTTCTGCTGAGTCGGCTGTAACTCCTGTGACGGCGTTTAAGTCACCTCTACCCAGTGCACTTCGGACGAATGATCTTTCGTTAGATCAAGAGATCTTGGACGTCATTCGATTTGGAGTGAAGAGTCGCTGGGTTGAGCATTTCTCGATGGAGGGACGCGCTTCTGTTGTGTGTGGCAACTCGACCGGTGATTTGAGCATTTCTCGATCCCCAGTTAGCTCCCCAATGTCCGTACCATCTAATGCGAGATGGAAGGGTCTTCCCAAGGAAGGCATCACATTTATGGTATTCTTTTTGCAGTTGTTATTCAGGCCATAACTAATTCGTCTGTAGATGTGGTTTTTCCCTTGTGCGTTACCGCAAACAAGTCCATCTACTCTCTTCTCTGTGTTTGGTCCTGGCCCCGTGTCTAAACCCACCACACCCTTCTCTTCATCGCAACTAATTTTCCAGTTGTCACTCCGGTCCGATGGAAAGCTGCAATTGGTTACGAATGGTGCTGGCATTGGCAGTGGTGAAGCTGCGGTCTTTTCAGCATCGTTAATTAAGAAGAACAGATGGTCGCATATTTCATTGGTGCACTACCCTCATCGAGGAGGCAATCCCAATATCCGTATGTCACCCAATCTGGATCAAATCTTCTTGCTCATAATTTAATTCTTGTGCAACAGGTTTATTCATCGATGGCGCCTTTATCGAGGGAATGAGTTTGAACTACCCTAAATCGGAACTGTCTTCAAACAATATGCAAGGTGGTGGCTATGTGGTTGGTGATCTTGGCCTCGACCAAGTGGCCACAGAAGTTAGCAGCGGGAAGACTAAAGGGTCTGGACAGGAAGAGATGAGCTGGTGTCTTGCCAGTGCTTATCTGCTGGGTGTACCATTGCGTAGGAGAATTTTTCTTTCATCGGATATGTGATTAACAAATGCCCTACAGCTGATGATATCCCTCGTCTGATTCACCACCTGGGACCACGTTACACAGGCACATTCCAAGACCGTGACTTGAAACGATTCCTTACATACGAAGCCTCGGCGTCGTTGAACATGTACCTTGCATCCGCCTCGTCGTTGGGTGTGAGGAGCCCAATCAGCCCAAGACCTGCAATGGACCCAAAGACCCCAATTGTTAAGGCGCTGCGTGATGGCATGTCTTCTATTGGGTTGAAGGAGGAAACCGTCATTTTTATTATCGCTCCATCTGACTTTGAATGGGGAGCCGATGGAGGGCTGGAACAACAAGCGGAAACTGCGTCACCTGGGTTGAATATTATTGTATCTGGGAATGCATCTTTGGGTGCAACGCCTTCCGGAAAGATGATTGCTCCTGGACTTGGGCTTGAGACGAGGTTGGAAGGGGATGTGTTTGTTGTCAAAGCTGAGAGCTTGGATGTTGCACTGTGGAAGATAGGAGGTGCTGCAGTTGCGCTTTGGCTCGTTAGACTTGCTTCCGTAAGTGGTTGACGTATGATTGCTATTAGTGTGAGCTGACTAACTCACCACCCTCAGACGGCCCATGAGCTCTCGCGAACCCTGGGGATTTTAACAGATGGTTTGAAAAATAGTTGGCAAAACTCTGAAGACATGGAGAGACTGCGTATGTCCGGAGTACGCTCTTACATATATGCCCCGTGCTAAATAACATATACAGGTGGCTATGAAATCCTTGGAGATATTCTGAGAAGTAAAGCGACAATGATCAACTTAACGACTTTTGAGACGTTGTTTGAATTCTTGGGCGTCAATTTTAATTCACCAGAGTACGTGGAGTGTTCTATATGTTAGGTCTTTTGCTGAACTCACGTCTCAGGCATTCTACCATTGTCAATATGGTCGCTTATCGGACGCTAGCTCTTGACTTCAGCCTGTGGTCACGAACACGCACCGAAATTCAAAGAGCACATCTAGACCAATTCTTGACTCTCATGCAGTCAAGCAAATACAAGGCTTTCAATATGAAACAGCGGCTATCCAAGATGTCTCTCTTGAGAAAGCTTCTCTTCACTCTGCAGACGGATTGGTACTCCCAGGACATGATACCTTTCATAATTGAGGTCATGGGTGCGGCCATGAAAGCGAGTTTTGGGAAGGACGACACCATCAAACCAGTTGTCGCATACCTGGCTGCAAACCTTCATGAGAGTGAGTTCTAGGTCTCGTAGTATCCGTTTAAGCTTTGAATTGTTTTAGCTTCAAGTGGAGACACATCGCCCCAATCCATCATCTCCCGGTTCGACGTCAAGACACCCCCAAAGGAAAAAGCGGAGCGAGTCTTCACTCTGCTGGTATCCATCTTGTCTTCGCAGGCGCATTACGCCAAATTTGCTGCTGCATTGCCGATTAACCGCATTTTGTTGCTCTTGCTGGGTGACAGGCCTTCTCCGTTCATTGCGTCCCGTGTCCTCAATCTCATCGCCATCAGTATCGCCATGTCGAACTCTTTTAGTCGGAAATTCGAATTGGTCAGTGGCTGGAGTGTGCTGAAAACAGTGCTTCCATCTATATGGGACCCCCAAGTGAATAAAGCGGCTTTTGACTTACTCCTTGGGAGAGCAACGGTCACGAGGAGCGGTAGTGGAACATCAACGCCCACCTCTTCCGCCCGAAGGGAGGATAGGGATAGAAGTAAGAGCACGGTCGTGACATGTACCCAGATATTGCCGACGATCATCTCTGCCTTGAGGACTGGTCTGATAGCTGTTGCGAACAATGCCCATATTTCAGATGATGGAGAAGGTAAGAAATATATTTCTCCCAGATGGGCGATTGCTTAAATTGTATATTGCACTATAGCAAATGAGGAGCAGAACTGGACGATGGAATCCACGATGGAGTTACTCATCGAAGAGCTGCTGACACTCCATGCGTCGAGTTCGACATTCCGGCAGATATTCGAGTCCCAGCAGACAACTCAACTGTTCATGGACACATACACGGCTATGGTCGATAAACTCTCCGCCGTCAAGCACATCAACAATTGGAATGTTAGAATTTTAGAGAAGCTAACTCACTTTGGCCTGGCCCTGGCTTTAGACAATGCTGTTGGAGGTGGACAGAAGCGAGATGTATGATCTTTCCTGAGTTTTCTACCGCAACGCGACTCACCGCATCACGTAGATTTTGGACAAGATTCAGTTTGCAGAGGCTATTCTGAACCCAAGCTCTTCAACCACACTGATTGACCCTGGTCTTGTGGTCGACAACCGCTCCGTGAGACAGCGCATTGCTTCTGCGAGGTTCAGCATGCAGGTCGGGGAAAGGACAGTGATCAAGACAATTACGAGGATGACTGAGTGGAGAAAGACCGTTCAGGCTTCGGAAAAAAAGAGACTGAGAAAGACAGCGCTGGATATGTGCGTTTAATAACACTGCAAGGTTTTTGCGCTGATGTGACGTTTGTAGCCGCGAGTATCGTCGTCAGGTTTCGCGTCTTACTGACTGGACGAAATTACTGACGTCCGAGAGGGGACTCTGGCCTCATCGGGAAAACATTCTGTGGAGATTGGACGAAACTGAGGGTCCTAATCGCATTCGGTTTGTCTCTCCTCCTTTGGTCCAAGGTCCATGATTGACGTGACACGTGTTTTTAGAAAGAAGTTGGAACCTCAGAACGACATTAGTCCCAGCACGAGAGTCGATGGTTTGGATGAAATCATCCGGGATGTTCACCTTCCGGAAACGGAGACCGCCTCTGTTATCCATGTTGAGGTCCCTCCGTGGGCAGACTCGTACGAGATTTCGGCGACTGAGGTTGATGGTATGTGCTTTTTTCATCGTAAAGCTAATTTCCAACCTAACTTGTGCGCTTAGATCGTCAACAACTGGCTGAAGATATTGTTGACGACAAGCTGCGTCGAGTCCGCCATGAGCTGGAGCCTGGCGATGTTATCGAAGCGGTTGCAACGGTTGCACGAATCGATGGTGTCGACTCGTCTCGTAAGTTGCATCCCGGAAAAACACTTGGTGTTCTGTTATTTATACTTTCATCCAGCTGGTCTTCTGATCCTGGGTCGCACTCATATCTACATGCTCGACGGTGTGGTTGAGAGTGAAGAGGGCGAGGTAATAGATGCCCATGATGCACCCAAACGACTACTTTTCGTCCCCGGAAGCATTGTCGAACTTGATGGTCCTCAGAAAGCTCAGCGTTGGTCAGTCTCGTAATTATGTTCCCATTTGCTCTCCTTCTTACCTAGAAAACACAGGCCCAACGATGAAATTGCCACATGTAGCGACAAGAAGTTCCTGTTCCGTGACGTTGGGTAATTTTGTCTTACCTCTGGCACCTAGTTATCGTTTGCTCATGTCGTTACAGCATTGAGATTTACTTCAAGGACAGTCGATCTTTGCTTATCGTTTTCCTGGATAAAAAGCGTCGCTCGGAGGTTGGCAATCGGCTTTCTGCCATCATGGGACGACCATACACTGAACCTGCGCCCATGACTGTTCAAAGGACCCCACTTCTCGGCCGAATGGGCTCTCGTATGCTCGCTGGACTGAAGAACGACGAGTTATCGACTGCTACAAGAAAGTGGCAAGCAAGGGAGATTAGTAACGTGTGTCTTATACACATTTTTTGTGATTTTTGATGCTCACAACATTTGAAGTTTACCTATCTGAGCATCCTCAACCAAATCTCTGGTCGGACGCCTAGTGATGCTACGCAGTACCCCGTTTTCCGTGAGTTCTTTCTTTGTGGATATGCGCTAGACATTAAAACTCGTTGTAGCTTGGGTTATCGCCGACTATACCTCTCAAATATTGGACCTCAATAATCCTAAAACCTATCGAGAGTAGGTGCCGATATTATATATTTGAGGCCTAGTCTAACCAAACACAGCTTGACCAAACCTATGGGTGCACAAACACCCGCCCGTCGACAAGCAGCAGAGACAAGATATACTAATCTTCAAAGTGTCGGAGAAGAGCCGTTCCATTATGGAACGCACTTCAGTTCATCCATGATTGTCTGCCACTTCCTGATCCGTCTTGCACCTTTTACAAATATGTTTAAGACTCTGCAAGGCGGAGATTGGGACTTGCCAGATCGCCTGTTCAGGTAGGCAGTCCTCGTATTTTGCGATCAAATTAACCGCTGACTGTTCTTATAGTGATTTACCTCGGGCTTATGACTCTGCTGCTAATGATATCCGTGGAGATGTGCGAGAGCTGATTCCAGAATTTTTCACTTGCCCTGAGTAGGTCACATTCCTTACACCGTGCGTGCCATTAATAACGATAACCATCACATTAGGTTCCTCGAGAACTCAGCCAACCACGATTTTGGGACACAACAAACTGGAGAACGCATCCATGACGTCAAGCTTCCTCCCTGGGCTCATCAAGATCCCTTCCTATTTATCACTATGAATAGACGAGCCTTGGAAAGCACGATTGTCAGCGAGCAACTTCCGGCGTGGATTGACCTTATTTGGGGATGCAACCAACGCGATCCTGCTTCTTTGAACGTGTTCCATCCTCTCTCGTACGAAGGCTCAATAGACCTTGATAACATCAAGGATGATCTGGAGAGAGAAGCTACTGTTGGCATTATTCACAATTGTGAGATTGTTTTGTCTCATTTGATCAAGGTCATTCTGACAAACTCTGTTGACAGTCGGTCAGACGCCTCGCAAGTTGTTCACGGCCCCTCATCCGGAGAGAGATCACCATGGTTTGCATAGCTTGCCCCTTGGAACTCTTCATGGCGTGGAGGAGGATCCTCACCTTCTCACCCAGAACGCAAGATGCTTCAGAGGTGCGTTGTCCATATGACGACACAGAACGTTAAAAGCTTATCATCAACTAGACCTCGGTCCAGCAACCCCTGTTCGTGACCTTGTGCCAGATTACGTCGGCGACCGGATGATTCCATGTCCAGAAGGTGTCTTGTGTCTCCCGCAACACCCTCATGAACACGTCGAGTGGAGATCTGGTTCTACAGAGCTCCGGGTAGTGATAGATAACAAGGTTACTCAGGTCATCGAGAGTGCTTATTGCACATGTGCCGCATTCGCAGACGCCAACAATCTCGTTACGGGTTCGAGTGACTATACGGTGCGCCTCTGGAAGATCGCGAGGAGGGGTCAGCCAGGAAGTGGTGGGTCGGGAGCCGCTTCTATAGCTGGGACGAGGATTTCACTGTCGCATATTATGAGGGTGCATACGGATGAGGTCGTCAGTGTAGCTGCGTCGCGTGCGTGGTCGCTGGTGGTTAGTGGTTCGAAGGATGGTAGTGCAGCACTGTGGGATTTGAATAAGGGAGTGTATGTTCGTTCAATATGGCATGGTGAGGAAGGTGGTCCGGACAATGCGGTTAATCTCGTGGCTATCAACGAAAGCACGGTATGTGCAGTTTCTATCCCCGTCTACATCTCTCTTGAATATTAACATCAACTGTAGGGCTACATCGCGACTTGCTCTCGACTGAAACTCTGTTTGCACACCATCAATGGCCGCCCGATAGCCACGCTAGACTTGACTAAGACGTCTTCTTTCACGCCTATGGTGCCAACGATTACTTCACTTGCCTTCCATGAGCGAGAATTCTCACAGCTCGGTATTCTTGCCACTGGTGGGCCGGATGGCTCTATCACGCTCCGCACATGGACGGCAGATGGCACTCCGGAGGGGGAGAAAGCGCAATGGGAGTTCCTCACGATACGTACTATGAAGGTGAAGATGGTGGGCCACAGTAGACCTCCTGCTATCACTGCTTTGAGGTTCTTGGGGTAAGTTCTGACTTTTACTTGCGTTGGTGTTGTTCTGATCCATTGTGTTGTAGCGAGCATCTTTATCATGGAGAAGAGATTGGAAAGTCGTATATCTGGAGTCTGCCAGACCACTAACGAGAACACTTTGTTTTCATGATTGAATGATTTTCTTTGTCGCTTACACATTTATATTTCGAATTACTGCTTCGCATTGCTATCGATTTCACGCTTGTTAGTTTTCAATGTTCATTCACTTTGGCTATTTTTCTTTTCATTTAGAATCTTACATGTATCGGGGTTGATGTATCTATTACATTTAATTATATTCAATAACAATTACGATGATATACGGCTGCGTTTGTGGAGGGTGGAATATTTTGAAGAAGATGCGCAATGATGCGCGACGCGCTGAACATACAGGACGACGCGCGCACGTGCTGAATTCCCAAATGGTCCGTGCGCATTTGGCAGTCCTATATAAACCTCTGAGCGTCCTTCTGTAATCCTTACCACTCTGGCCTTTTGGCTTAGATCAAGTGTAGTATCTGTTCTTAATAGTTTAACCACTATTATAGAGGTACCGCCTCTATTATTGGTTATCTAATTTTTGCCACCCCAGCTCCTTGGGCTCTGCTTGCACCCCTTGGACGCGATGACCTTGCCACTGCAGTACAGGCTTGTGTCGTCGGGGGATCCTCTTTAAGAGGTCCTTTTCTCTTTGCGGGTCTATTCTGATTCACATCATTTCGATGATGAATTGGAGATCAGCAAAAAGTTTTGGGACTTTTAAAGGTGTTTTTGTTATACTGTAGTTGATATGTTGCTCTTGTAATATTGTAATTGCATTCAATATAACTCATGTTTTTGGAATGTAATCATGTTCACAGAATGGGTTTTTTTAATCAAAATAATTACAAGTTTACTTCTATGATGGGTAATGTGTTACTGGTACAGTCAGAATTTTACACAGGGAGATTTAACAGCATGCTACAACGTATTTAGCCAAGATATGTAACAGGATATAGCTTCACAGTTGCATTTAAGCGCTGAGAGTGGTTGGTTTGCAGTTAATACCCACGAGCCGACCCTTGGCTATCAACAGTGACATCCACAGCGGATGTGATTTGAGCAGTGCTAGAGTTGGCGGGGGACTGAATCAGCGCGGCGTTCTGCTTTGAAGTTTGACGGGAATAGGTTTGGTCACCAAAAAAATTATTACATACGTAACCTCGATTCATGATGGGCGTTGAGTGAGCTGGCACACGGAGCATGGAGTCTCATTGACCGAATAGGGAATGATGCGAATATGGCTAGACTGGGTTTACCTACTGCTTCGAGCAGGCTTCGAGCAATTTTGACTGCTTTGAAAATTGTTGGAAAATAGTAAAAATTTGCACCATAATTGAATGGGAGGACCCCCTTCCACTCCAATGAGTGGCAATGGACCCCGTCGCCCCAAGGGCCGAATTATCGACGACTTGTGTTACGCAAGTTTTTACGTTGCATTTGAATATGGGCCCACCCCGCCGTCAGGGTAGCGACTCTAGGGTCTTTTTTCTGTCACAACACCGATTGATGGAGGCTGAACAATGAAGCTGACGAGGAGGTCGAAAACCCCAAAACTGGGGCCCAAAGTATAAATAACCCAATTCACATTCGAAAGGCTCTTCAGTCGATCCATCATTTCAGTACCCCACCCAGCGATCCATTCTCCTCAATATGTTCACTAAAGTCTTCGCTGTTATCGCCCTTGGCGTCGTTGCTGCTTCAGCCGCCTCAGCCACCAAAGTCAACGGAATCAACTACAGTTGCAACAGCGGTCCCGTTCAATGTTGCGGCTCTCTCCAGGCCCCTTCCCAGTATAATGCCGCTGCTGTCGCGTCCGCTCTTGGACTCGCCGTTCAAGACGTCACTGGTCAACTTGGTGTTCAATGCACTCCCCTCACAGGCATTGGTGCTGGAACAGGAAACAACTGGTCAGTTTCTCCCTTTACGATTCTCTCTCATGTTCTGAATGACACTACAGCGCTTCCTCGCCTCTCTGCTGCCAGCGGAACTTCGAGAGTCAGGGAGCGGGTGTCAACTGCTCACCCGCCACCGTCGGCGCTTAATCACACTATACGACTCTTACTCTAATCATTGCACATATTCTACATACCTCACTAATGTACCACGGGCTACTCGCATTTGCAAATCACACTTTCGTTCATACCCCAGACGATTCGGTTGACTACACAATTAGGTGGTGAACGCAAGGCCAGACGTTTTGCAGCCCATTGAGAAGTGTTTAGAAACAATTGATAAATAGCTAAGTATAGGTATGAATCGAAACATGACCGATTATGCATTTGTTCAAAAGCATGCCTTTTCTGACATCAAACATGTCTTCATTCATTTAGAGTCCCATTTCGACTAAAAGTGCCTCTGTAGTCTCCCAAAGCTCCCTCGCAAGGCGCTCGTCCGAAGCCTCATTTGAGGGCGGTGCAATCTGGGCAGTCGGAACGACGTATTTTCCGTAGTAGTTCTCTCGAGCGTCCGCGATTTCTTTCCCTGCAGCAGCCCATGCGACATTCATCGCCCCATCCTTCCACGTACCAAAGAAGTATCGGCTCATTAACTTCAGCGCAAACGAGATGTAAGGTATGCTTCCCATGAAGCCCATCGAGCCTTCTGTGTTGATTGCACCTGGGTTGACAGCCATGCAGGTTATGGGTATCGAGTCAGGTGCGAAGACGCGCTGTAGCTGTTTGATATGTAGGAGCGTGGCAAGCTTGCAGAGACCATAGAGTTCGAGACGCTTTGGTAGAGTCCAAACTGTGTTGATGTCTCCGACAATGCTTGATTTCCCTTCGAGTGTCGTCGGGCGAGCACGAGCATGGATTCCGGACGATAGCTGGGTATTGAGAATGGTTAGCTTTCGGGGATGCCTGCGACGTTGGTTCAGCGAGCTTACATTTACGACCCTGACATCAGAGTTGGGCTCTTTTGCCGTTGAGATTAGAAGTGGGGTCAAAGTGCGGGTAAAGATATGGGGACTGAGGCAACTAAATAAAAGGAATGAATTCCAGTGAGGATCTCGAAAAACAAATATCTTACTTTGTCACGAAGAGGTCCGGTAACCCGTATTTATCAATATTTATTGACTCTTGAGCGCCACTATTGTTCAAAAGGTTCAATTCTCTCGCGTTTCAACATTCTGCGAAGCTTACCGTGCAGCGTTGTTGACTGGTAGATGAGCAACCACCCGACCTCTCGATTAGCTGTACAATGATTCGAACGCCCAAGTGGAACTGACCAAGTATATCGAGCCTCAATTCCTTCCTCAAGAACTCTTCAGCTGCTTTCCTGGCGAGTGCAGGCTCGGCTAGATCGAGTTCGAGCCAATGAATAGAGCCATCGCTGATCCCTTCAGCTTTCAGTTTCTCGATAGCTTCGAGGGCTTTCGATCGATTACGGGCGGCCATGTAAACCTGTGGTTTAAGACAACCATTTTTGTAACATTTGTAACATTCCAAAAACTTAGCTCGTACGTACTTTGGCACCCTTTCTAGCTAGGAATTGGACAGTTGCATAACCTATCCCTGTGCTGAAATAGCATTGTGTTAGTTATAGAGTGGAGGAGACAGAAGCCCTCGGCGGTCAGTCTACATTCGGACCTGTTGGATGCTGTAACTAGTTGGTCTTCATGGTCACATACTTAAGGTATACCATAGACAATCCATCGTCGCATGACCCCCACTCTTCAATTGCTGCCATTACCGCGATGGGCTCCGAATGTAAACAATGATGTGGTAATGAGAGACTTACTTTCCACCTGTTACAATAGCAACCCTACCACGAAGATCTACCAGATCATCATCTTCTATCTTCCGGCTTGAGAACCACAACATCATGGATCAAGACAAGAGGGTATCCGAATCGTGCTGGGTTGACTGCGACAACCATCTATAAAGGGTTGACAAGCCGGACTAAATACGTCTTGCAATCTGCCGACCCGGCATTTATGAAAATGACTGCCGCGACGATCTCCTCTTTCTGGGCAAGTGGAGGAGGCTCAGTGGACTCTGGTGCAATTAGCTTTGCGCAGGAGGCTACATGCATGAACGCATGTTGTTAGCTATCGAAACCGTATCTGGGCGTGGCAACTCTTTAAAAATGGCTTCTTGCACTTTGAAAACGTCATAAATATAACTAGGGGCATCTGGAGGACTGTGGGATGCATACCGTTTATTTTGCATCCTGTGTCCTCATTTCCGGTGGGCCCTTCCACCCATTACCGCAGAGGATTCCTGTTTAGCTGGCCACGCACGTGTCTTTTAGTGACATGCATCATTCGACGCAGCTGTCCGTTTTAGGTCAGCAAATGAATACACTCAAGACTTCGAGCGATTAGATAAAGCTTTAAAATGGCAGCCCCAGTCAACCTCCCTTGGGTGTTTAAATTAGGTTCCCGTGTTGAAAGCATTTTGGTAGGGTGCGGTGACAGAATCTCGAGCGCCCGCGCGACACGCATCAGTGCCACACGTGACCTTCCCAGTGACGACACAGCCGCTCAAGGATTTGATTGGAATCACTGAAGCAGAGCAACAACGGCTTAGCTGTGCTCCTCTACGTCCTCAAAGGCCCTGGTTGGCTTCTACACTCAAGAATAGCCCTGGTGGCATTCTCCAATCGAAGAAATAGCCCTGGAGGCATTTCAAAGCAATGTTTTCAACATTTCCAACTAAACCGATACAAAGCGCCGCAGCCAAAACTCCTCGTCCGGTCAAGAGAGGCGGTCGAGTTACTCGTGTACCTAAGGATACTGATCCCACTAAACCAAAGCCCGTAAGGGTTGTGCCTGATAGACCCGGTCCTGTTGCTGCTCTGCCTGGATTACCGTCACATGTACGCCCGGTCAAGAAGGAAGCACAAGACTTGGAAGACTCAAAGTCAACGTCACTTTTCTGGACATGGTATGCGAGTCTACAAAGGTATGGCCCTAATCAGATACGAGCGTTGATATGTCATTGATTACGCTTCTTTAAAAGCTGGTTCTATTATCTCTTGCCAAATTTGAAGAACCCATTTGCACGCCGACTGTCTGTCATTCCACCGCCCACACCGAAGACAGGGGTATATGATGGTGAATCAGGGTATATCAAGAAGTTTTTGGATGAATTAGACCCAGTAGGCGCCAGCCAAAGGGATTATAGTAAACTGCCACCTTTATCGAAGAAGGACGCCCCGGAAGGAGGACTTGTAGCCTGGGTTTCTGTTGCAACATGGTAGGCATCATGCTATACACATGTCCGTTGTGGATGCTCATTGTGTCGATTTACAGTTTCGTCATGCAATTTTGCACCGTAGGCTATCTATTTACTTGGACTGCATTTGAAGGTATTTGTTGGGACGATTACCATGTAGCGTCCGTTTACAGACGAATTTGAATAGATCATTATACACATATTTCGCTATCCGACGAGGCCCCAATAGCCATTCGGTATGTTTACACATCTTCCTCGATGATCAACCTCTTCATTAAAGTTTATTTGGAAAGGTTCATTGGAAGCGTACAATTCTTCCTGGCTTTTTTTCTATCCCTTCCAGCGGGCAAGGTGGCTGATTCGGGTTATTTCCGCCATGTTACAATAACAGGATCTGTACTGTTTTCCCTTTGGTAGGATTTCCAATGTTGCTCATTTTAGTTCGTCAACTTAACTGCGTATCTCAAGCCTCCTCACTCTCTCCTTCGTCCCTGAAGAGCAATTCGCCATCGTTTTCATGCTTCAAGCGGTCGGTATGGGAATAGGCGTCGGACTGGTCTTTGTCCCTACGACAGTAGTGCCTCTGCACTATTTCAAACGCAAACGCGGCCTTGTCATGGGTATCGTTATGAGTGGTGGTTGTTTTGGAGGCGTGATCTTTCCAGCTGGTGGGTCATTTCATAACTCTTCCTCGTCCTCTTTTTTCGATTTAACCCGACTTTTACAGTAATACGGTAAGCTTCACCGATATGGATTCTGAATAACAGTACGATGAGCTCCCTGATAGAGCATCAATTCCTCGATATGGGCTTGGGGGCGCAATTCGTATCACTGGCTTTGGTATCATGACTTGCTTGGTCACAGCTAATTGTGTTATCACCACGCCCCCCAAGGAGGAGAAGTCATTGTATCCTCATCCTCGCTTAGATCTAGCCAAGTACAGCAAGGAGATGGGCTATATTTACACAACAGGAAGGTAACGAACCCATTCTCCTCGGTCGTTGTCGACAGGTTTTATTGACGTCCCTCTCCTTCGTCAGCACCCTCTTTGCTATGTTCATCATTTTCTATCCGGGTATGTGTTCTTTTCACTGTGCACCACTCCTTAAGCTCATTATCATCAGCTATGTATCTGAGCCTTATTGGGCTTGAAAAAGGCGTTGACCACAAGGGCGCCTATCTAGCTGTAAGCCTATTTCGACACGATCTGCTCATGGCTTTGACTGACAAGTCTTCCTTAGATTATGATCCTGAGTCTCTTTGGTCTATTTTCGCGGATTGGTTTTGGCTACGCGTCCGATCGACTTGGGACATGGAATCTGCTTATGCCAATATCCGGTTTTCTGGCACTGATGATGTTTGTAACCTGCACAATGTACGTCCGCGGGCACCAGTGCTCAGCCGTTGAAGTGAATTGACGCCTTTTCTAGTCAGGGCACCAAGTCACTAGCGGCCGTAGCAGTCTTTTATGGGATATTCTCTAATGCGTGTATGAAATCTATTTCCGTTGCCTCATGTTGGCCTTGTTTTTATTTTGACTTTTTGACTTTGTGATAGGGCTTTCCTTGATGATAACAGGGCTCGCATCCCTGGCAAATCGCACCCATGAAGCTGGGTATGTGTTTTCATAGATGTGACAACTTTCCTTGAATCTAATTTTATTTAGGGTGCGTATTGGTCTTGTGCTCTCAGTTGCAAGCATACCGCTGTTGTTTTCGGATCTCATACAGCAGAACATGCTCACAAATCACCACAAATGGGTCGTGCCCTCAGCCGTGTCGGGTGTAAGTCCCTGATCAAGTTAAAGTAGTCCCCTATCGTGTTCACTTAACTCTGACTTTTAGTGTCTCATGCTCGGTGTTACTGGGATTTCCTACCTCTCTCGAAATTATTTTGCCAGAAACCAACGCATCATATACCGGCGCAAGATCAAAGGGGTTCAAATCATATAGATTCGCTCGTGGCGTTTTGTACAATAATGCTAATTCTATTTGTCTATTTCGTCTGGCAATATAATGCAACATTCGGCGTTATTTTAGGTAGGTTGCGTGAGCCAAGGTTGGTTCAGCCTGCTGTTTGCTTAAGAGCTATCACAAAAACTTTCAAGGGGATTGTTGTCATCAAGATGTTTTAGGGTGACTGGTCGAATATCGTTCGTGTTGAAGCACGGCAAGCTGTGTTGCCTGGGGGGCTGTCTGCAAAACGGGGTCCATTTGAACGCCGCCGTCCAGGACTCCGACACGTAACATGGAAAGGAGCTAAAATGAAAGATGAGCTCCGTGTAGGACATTTGTTGGTTGAAAGCCTACATTATGAGCCGCGTTCGAATGTTTATATACACCCCCAAAGAAAGCTGAGGTCATGTCTTTCCCATAATTCCGTACGATGTGATGTTGGCCTCCTGGATGGTTGTCGATCAGTGAAGAAACATCATGAATAAAACCTGCAATGAGAATCAAGGGCCTTGTCTGGGCTTGCTGTTGGTCTAGACGATCGGTGGTTAAATGGTATGGCAGCGATGTATCATATAAATTTAGGCGCACATGTTTCCCAGCTTACGACAGATAGTTCGTCCGTTTTGACGGGCCACTGTAGATGGTCTTGAACGGCTTTTAATTCTTTCAACTGCATCGACAACCGGCCTTTCGCAATTTCATTGCTGGGGAAAACCTTCAGGTGGCTGGCAAGGCCAAATTTGCCACAGAGACCAATAAACCACTTAGTAGGATCATACTGATACCAAAGGTATGCATTCCTATAATCCATCGGAAACTGATGGTGGAAATTGTGGTACCCTTCCCCCATGGTGAGGAGAGCAGACAACAAATGGTCCCGAGGCGTGAGTACGTCGTCATATGGCGCCGAGCCTAACCAGTGGGCAACGGAGTTGATGCAGAACGTGCTCTGGAGTTAATCAGAAGTTAAAGAGCTGAACTCTCACCCTCGAAAATTAAGCGAGAGTATCATAGGAAAGGACGTACGTGATGAGCGATCGTGAGGCGTAGTGCTCCAGATATACAGAAGCCACCAAGCCAGTCGTTGAATAATAGAGTGGGGACAAGTGTCGGGACGATGTAGCCAAAGACAAAAACGAGCCACAAATAATTGTGATGTTGCCATTGAATGAGCGGATCCTTTTTTAGGTCGGAGACATCCGAAGGTCCAGAATGGAACTCAGATTTGAAAATCATCCATCCTATATGGGTCCACAGAAGCCCTCGGTTCGCATTATAGGGATCAAGGTCAGTATCCGTGTGTCGATGGTGCGAACGGTGGGCACGAGCCCACCAGTAGCAGGATCCCTGCACAGCACTCGTCCCCCCAGCCAGGAGGAAGAGCTGGAGTGGATAGGACGCGTTATATGAACGGTGCGACCACAGACGATGATAACCTGGGGAAGTGCGGGTTTAGCGGAGTGTGTACAGCATTGATTAATTGCTTGATTATCTTACCTGCGGTAATGCCTGCCACAATAATGACCGTTCAACTATCACTTCATTTCAACGTAGCACACCGAGGCGCTCACCTAACATTGAGAAGACATAATAGAAACATGCAAAGTAAACTGTACCGCGGTGTGCCCTGCCTTGCCAGAGGCCGTAGCAGGCGATGAGTGGTGTCAGGGTTAAGACTGCAAGATTGAAACCCCTTATGCCTTTGGTGGAGGGAAATGTCCGTGTGAGAGAAGCAATCATCCCGACCGAATCTGGAAGCTACGTCGAAATAGATGTTGACGAAGCTGCTATGAAAACGTCTGGAAGAGCCAGATAACTTGGTATGGTAGCCTGAAGAGATGTGCAAGGCGGAGTCGAGAAATACTCCCAATGTTAAATGGGCCGAAATTTTTGCATGTGTCCCACGGGAAAAGCCTCTTTCCTCGACACATGCTGGGGTGTAGATTGGAGATTAATATGCTTGATTCTCTCCAGGATCGCTGAGTTCCTGGATAACTGCTATTCTAGATATGGAAGAGGCGATACCGCGCTTTCTGCAGGGGGATGGTCTCAAAGAAGCCTCAGCCAGTACCATGTCCGAGTTGTCGAGGCCAACAACCGGGTTTCGGATATAAATCACTTGTCAAAGCGAATGTCTAAGAGTCTTTTCAGGAAACGTGTACCTCCCGTCTGCGTGGTAGATCTTCCGAAAGCGTCAAAACGGAATCAAATTCATGGATGCTTGAAAAGGCCTGTGAAGGAAGACAAGCGATAAGTTACACAGGATTAAACGCAACAAGGGCCCGTACAAGCTAAAATGAACACGCACCGTCTGAGGTACGGAAGCGCCCCGCCTATTTCCCCTTGTTCATCTCGAATTTCACGCGCTTCTAGGAACGGTCTACCAGAAGAAAGACGCGCTCAATGCTTCGACTTCTTGGGACAGACTCCTGTTGGCCCAAATGACAGATGATGGTGACGGTTGATGAGCACCGAAACGGGTGAAATTTGACGAGTAGTAGATCTTGTGGTGCCCACTTGCCACTTGGTATCTGCTTGAGAATATTCGTCTAATGCGATATGCCCTTGCGGACAACAAATATATAATTTTTTCGCATATTTTAACACAGGAAGCAAGCCGTGAGGCAACACTTGGGAGACAGAGAATGCGTCAAGGTCGTGGGACGGAGATGAAGGACAGCTTGGCAGAGAGTTACCGTCGGTTCAGCTTCAATTGAACTTGATTAAGCACTTCACAGGCGTCACCTGCCTCTACACCTTTCCGTAGCATTAGAACTCCCAAATGAAGCACCGTTAACGCAATGCGCAGTCTCGGCGTGAAATCAGCCTACAATCTTTGCCTATCCACCGAAATAACTCAACAAATATATGTGTTTGTGGTACGCGCCATAAATTCGGTTTCCTCCAACAGGGAAAGCGAACAAAACTATTATTATTGATAATAACCCCTGGGGCCCTGACCAAAACGAACAGTCTCATCGGGTTTCAAAGGGTCTTCCTGACATCTATTTCAAGACTAGTGACCTCAATTCGAAGCTTTCATTATTCCGTTTTGCCCACGTAACTGTATTTTTCGAAGTTGTTTGGGATTTTAGCACATGGCGAATGTTACCCAAAGAATTTCCGACTACTACGTATATGAAGACCGACGCGAAATAGCATATTCAGACGTCCAGCTTTCAACACACCTCTTTTCGTTAACATGTGGTCCCAACGGTTCTGGTTCTCTGTTGTTCTCCTATCTCGCGTCTGGTTGGCGAGAGGAGATGACGACGACGCCAATGACAACGATGATAGCCCGGCTGCTCCCAAAGTAGTGCCCCCGCAATCTGTGGTATGTTTCTATCAGCAGATCCACTCATCTGTCAGTCAGGATTGACGATCTTAAAGTTCATCTCCCCAGAATCAATTGCAGTCCTTGGTCCGAATGGTGCCTTCAGGAATAATTCCTTTGCTGTTTTTAACCCCACCAAGACTACCCCGCCATTTTTCCAAATATTTAATCAAGAATTCCTTGAGATTCTTGGTGAAAACCCATCCTTCCACAGAGTCGCGCAGAACACAACTTTCGCTTTTGCTCATGAAGCTCCGATTTACTTCCCCGAAACCGACGAGATGTTTTTTGGCAGTAATGATGGAGGTGCCCTCGGCCAAAGTGACCTGAATCGCAACAATAAAGTGGGAAAGATCAGCATGGCAGCTGTGGAGACTGCCCTCAAGAACCTGAACGGGCAGCTTGGTCCAGTCAATGTTCCTGTAACTGAGGTTCGTGTTGTTGCGGATACTCGTGGATACATAGTCCACAACATACGCATTCGTCTTGTTTCACCAGTGAACGAGTAAACTCTAGGATTTTCTAGACCTCGACGTTCAACTTGTCACCGCCGATGGCGTGAAAAATTTTCTGGATTTTTGTGCCTCCTCAAAACCGTCTTGTCGCCCCTTTTTCTCATGTCACTCTTTTTTCCTCCAGCTTGCCCTACCCGATACTATCCAAATGACAAATGGTGGTACAGGACCGCTTAATTCCAACCTCGTTCTCATTACATCAGGACGTGGGACCCGACCACCTTCCGTGGCCTTGGTTAACCCGCACCCTCCGTTCAACGCGACTGTTTTGCTTGACAACTTCTTTGGGAGGCAATATAACTCCCTCAATGATGCGAAGATACACCCCAAAAGTGGCGCTATCTTTTTCACGGACAGCGTGTAGGTGTCTTTTTTTGTTCACTAATTGCTTCCAAGCGAGCTGACGATGGAAATAGCTATGGATTTGTGAATCGATTTAGAGGGCCCCTTTTCATCCCCCCACAAGTTTATCGCTTGGACCCCGCAACGCGCGCCGTGCGCGTTGTAGCGACTGATTTCAACAAATGCAATGGTATTGCTTTCGATCCTGAGGGGAAGATTGCCTATGTGTAATTATGTCCCAACGACCTATCTTTTTCTTCGTTGGTGAGTACTTACCCCTGTTAATAATAGGACCGACACCGGTGCAGCTGGTATGACGACTGACCAGACTCTACCCGCCACAATGTCGGTTGATTTGCTTGCATTTAATGCTTCGGTGGCTAATCCGTTTAACAGCTACGCTTATGACGTTGACGAAGAAACACAAACCTTCTTAAATAGAAGAGTGTTTGCATACACTGATACGGGTATTCCTGATGGTGTACAAGTGGACGCCGATGGGAATGTGTACTCTGGATGTGGAGATGGAGTTCAGGTGAGCGCAAGCTTCTCGTTCTGCGTGAAGCTTCGACACTCAATCTATATCAGGTTTGGTCAAAGAAAGGCGTTCTACTCGGTAAATTCTTCATCGGAACCGTCTCCGCCAACATGGCTTTTGCTGGAGATGGACGCCTCGTTATACTGGGTGAAACGGCCATCTACGTGGCCAAGATTGCCGCGAAGCAAGGCAAGGTTATATTCCCTTGAATGTGCTGTTGGGATATTTTCTAGAAATATTTTCGAGAACTTTCAATGCAAGCTTTGGTTTACTTATCTGAGCAAAGTGAGGCGGTCAAAGCCCCTATTTTCTATCGCAGATTCAATCTCAGATTCCAACTCAGAACACCGTCAGGCGCTGGGCGGCCGTGCGGTATTTGTGGCGTGAAGCACACCTTCGTCCATCATTTGAACTCCGAGCAACCTAGGTCCTAGTCAACATATCAATTTCACCACAGCATAAACGCACCTTGGAGCTACTGGGACCTAGATTCTATGCCATCAAATGCATTCAGGAACCTGGCTTTAGGCCGCGAGGTTTTCCCCCTCGAAGTCTTTAGCCTTATCATTCACGAGCTTGCAGATGGAGAACACGCAGAATTTTTACCAGCAATGAAGGCATGCAGTCTTGTCTGTCGAGCATTTGTTATCTTCTGCCAACCTCACATTTTTTCCACCGTCACATATGGACCATACGGAAAAGCGAACAAATTACGCTGCCAGCTCTATCACTCCCTTGTCGATCGACCCTTGCTGGCCACGTATGTTCGAAACGTAATTTACGAAATCTGCGCTTCTGGCGGGGACGACGTTGATGAGGAAGAGGATGCTGAGCTCGACGCTAGTCCTACTGGTACCCTTGTTGAAATCCTTCCCAAAGTAACATCACTCAACATCATCCATCCCGTTTGCCATGAAAATCAGCCTTATGAAAGCCCTTGCGCCGCCTCAGACTGCATGGAATTATGCGAAGGGATTATCGACGGATTTTGCCTGCGGACAGAAGGGCTCGTCAACTTGTCTATCAGCAATGTAGCTGGCATCGAAATGTGGGTCATCCTGACAACAGCCACCTTGCTATCCCTCGAGCTCAACAATTGCGAAACCATGTGGCACGACGGCGCTCCAGAAGGAGCTATTGAAATGCAAGCGCGCAGCTCCCAATCGTCATCACTCCGAAAACTTGTCGTTCGGAACTCAAGGAATTTTGCATGTTCAATGATCAAATACTGCCATCAATTGGAGATGGTCGAGATGGTCGACATCATATCATATATCGACGAGGAAGATGCACTGGATATTCTCAAAGGATCCCCCCGATTTGTGGTTTTTCAATACCTTCACACATTGGTACTGGATGACGATGAAGTTGATTTTTGGATGGAATACTGCATTTTGTCAGAAAAAAAGATCCCTGTCTTCCCTGTTCTGCGGGACTTAACCCTGCGACTTGACTACAAGGAGCATCGCCTCGAGGTCTTAGACATACTCAACGACAACTCCGAGCATATACGAAATCTGGAGAGGTTTGCACTTATACTCAATGGTACGTGCTCATGGATGTTTCAGCACTCCGCAGGATTCGTTGACTCTATTTTAAGATGTAGATGAGACCATGGAAGATGATGCGAATGAGGATGATCTTGCATCGGACCTGGCGCTCAAGTTGACTCTGTTCCTCCAGAAGCACAGATTCCAACTTAAGCACTTCAAACTTAGGTTTGGAGCCAAAAACCCCAGATATGTGAATGCCTACGAAAGGGGGCTTCCAATCATCACAGCGCTTTCAAACTCCCTGGCCAGCATTCAAGGTAACAACACCATCGAATTCTTGGAAATACAACTCGACAATATCGATGATGACTTAGAGATGTCAGTCCCGGAGCTGCTTCCTCCTTCATTCACCGAATGGGAAAAACTGGACGAGGTGATACTTGGAAAAGGGACTGCAGACTTCCCCATGCTCAAGAGGGTGCTTATCAACGTCGAATTTGCTTCTGATGTAAAACAAGAAGATGCACTGGCAGACGTCAACGACGATCATTTTTTCGACTCGGGAGACGACCTAAAAAACTGTTGGATTTTTACACCATTTTTGCGCGAGCCGCTCGCAAGACTCTACGCAACGTCGGATCTTGAATTTCGATGCCACATAAACAACGAAACGGACGATTGGTTAATAAAGGTTGATTACCAGTCTGATCAGAGCATTTCCAGTACAGGCAGTGAAAGTGAAGACGATGAAGATCATTTTTGGGCCGAGGAATTAAGCGATGAGGACAAATTAGAGTTTCTTAGGCGGCTTCAGACCCACATGAATATCCCGACTGGTACGGACTAGTTGGTGCGTACAAGCAAGCGATTGTACAGGACCACAATCAGATCACTATCCTTCGAAATAATATTATACAATATATGAGGCAACACCCAGCCTCCATTCCATCAAACTTAAACTCGACTGAATTCTTCAGTTAACTGGCAAGCGGGGCTTGAACACGGTCTGTAGGAGACGTCTTGCACTACAGCCATGTGGCGGTCCTTGAGACAGAGGCAGTCCTTGAGACAAACTTAAATTTTGGGGCTTCCTCTGAACGGATTGGCCCAAAATTTCGAATATAATCTCTTACAAGTGCCGTGTACAGCATATCCAGTCTTTGTACAGATACAGCAATATATATTCATATGATATAACCCATTCTGTGGGTGGGAATGATGAAAAAAGGATGGCTTGGGCTGTTGTCATCGGAGAAGCTAGAAATTGCCTCATTTTTTAACTATTACCATTGATATATATATTCTTAAGATTTTCTACAATATTTAAAGCAGGGATAACCAATACTTTCTCCTGAATCGAGTTGCCGGAGGAGGGATATGTCGAGGGCATTGCGCCACCGATGGCACAGTGATGTCCCATCAAAGGCATGAAATCACGATAACCCTGATTCGTTGTGTGGCTGGTTCCGCCATCAGCCGCACGTGCCGAACTCTCGGCTTGGTAGTAGCGACTTGTCTCAAGGACTGCATTTTGTTCCACATCCTTCGTTTCAATCAAATCTCATATTTCTCTGTTATTTTGTGCAAATGCATA
The DNA here is from genome assembly GCA_015501605.1 of Panaeolus papilionaceus. Taxonomy (NCBI): domain Eukaryota; kingdom Fungi; phylum Basidiomycota; class Agaricomycetes; order Agaricales; genus Panaeolus; species Panaeolus papilionaceus. Next base: position 308,651 of record JADNRZ010000012.1, on the reverse strand, counting down.
ATTTTTTTTTTATACTTGGATTATGTATACATATACTCGTATATATGTCAAACTTGATGGCAAGAGCTTCACCCAATGTACCACAAATTGACGAACAAATTTGGCTGTCTCAAGGACCGCCACATGACTGTATATTGCACAATGCAGACGCGTCTAAAAACGCGACGTGACATTGTCACGTGAGCAATTTACTGTCACGAATCACTCCTGGTGGTAGCCCTGAGAAACCCCTGACAATCCCTGACACCAACGACCATGTCTTCCAGGATGCATAGCACCATAATGTCGTGAACTATCTAACTGGCCACCCAAGTTGGACAGGGAACTACCCAAGTCCATATTTTTCAGTTCATTCTATTGCTTTAGACGAGCTACCGGCGGTAGCTCCTTGAACGCGTGGTCAAAGGCCATCTCATGTGCCTTGCATGCAAGGACCACGTTTCTGAAGGTTGATTGCTGTTGGAGTCAAAGACCAGTCATTGACGATATCTAGGAATCGGAGATACGAGGGTCTGTCTTTCCGGTATTCACCTTCTCCATACCACTGCGATCTTGTTCCACGGACATATCCGCTTCATGGTGCGTTTGTAGATCGGATTATCAGCGTTGTAATTGGGGCACTGATATGTGACATCAAACTGGGCAATAGATTTGACTGTTCTTTTTAGCACATCTCATACAATACCAAAGTCGTCGAATATAATGTTCTTTACACCGTCTGATTGGGTAGCTGACGCCCGTTCATAAACGGTTCACTGTAATGAGCGTGCGTATTAATTCCCTCGTTGTGAAGGTTCCAGATTCTCGGAGTTGCCTGCCTCATTCAAATAACGTTGGCATCATGACATGCAATGAGGTTGCATACCTCGTGGTTGAGCCAACCATAATAAAGCTTTATTCAAGGCCAAGTCCCTTGAAACTTTGCCTACACCTCCAACTCCCAACGACCTTGATTGTTGCTCCAGTGACCCCGTATTACTTGCCAGCTAAACGATCTCATGGTTGCATCACGGTATTTTGCTTTACCCTCTTTTTCGAGTCTGTTATGCTGATATTGTACGCCAGAATAACTTCGGCGTAAGTTCTCCTTGAGCTCACTCGCTTTAACACCTGATTGGTTCACAACAATTTAGCGGAAGAGCGCAGGTGGGCTCCACTTTGTTTTCTAAATGACAAACTCACTCATGCGGTTTCTCCGCAGCCGCCGCCCAGCTACGACGAAATCGAAGAAGTACCTAGGCAAACACACAAATACCGTTTAGCAGGATTCTCACCCGTTGCCACAAGAATATCTGTACAGGAAATTACAGCGGAGGATGTTATCATTGTGTACGTTTATTCCATTCTTTGAGGAGAATGCGTTATACTGAGCTTCGACATAGACTTCTTGGACCTTCGGGTTCTGGAAAGAGCACGGTTTGGGCCCCTTTCACGTCATAGTATAGAGCCGGTCTCAAGCTGTGTTCTTCAATAGTTCATTGACGTAGTCACTGGATCAACTCTTGACATTGAGGTCGGAAACGGCCTGCAGCCTACCACCAAGAAGATCGAAATCTTTCGACTCTCTTTTCCCGACGTCAGCGACTCCGATTTTATTTTCATCGATACACCGGGCTTTGATGACATCCACCTTTCCGATAATCAAACAGTCCACATGCTATCAGAGCTTCTACGCCCCAGGTAAACACCAGTATTTTCAAAGTGCATATACTTCAATGCTGACAGCTTTCCAGTGCTAAAAGCAAGAGGCGAAGAGAAACTCTCTACCTCAGCGGTGTTCTATCGTTCTATGACATCTCAAACAAGAACTCCAGTTGGACGATTCTCAAACACTTGCAAAAGTTTAAGGAACTCTTTGGTAACACCAAGGACTACTTCAACAACATCAGCGTCGTAACCACTATGTGGGACCTGGAAGACGATGACGCCTCGACCAGGAGCGAAGAGGTGGAAAAAAATCTGAAGGCAAGGCACGCCCACACGCAAAATCCAGACGGACAGTCCAACGTCGTCCGTTTTCTGGGAACACGAGAGTCTGCCTTGGAAGCATTGCGTCCCTTTATCCAGACCTCTAATAAGAGGTACTCAATTTTGCTTGAGATGGAGATGGCTGCTGTGCATGCGCAATTTTGTATGACTGGGCGCCAGAAAGCCATGTCCCTAAACTTCACAGCTCTGGCGGAAATGCGGCGCGGTGCCCTTCAGGCCATTCGGGCCGAGCTACACCCTCCTCCTGGTACATTACCGGACACAGCTACAGGGAAGCAGGAGTGGAGCAACAAGATGCTATCGCGTCATGTCATGTACTACAACCAGATTGGGGACAAGCTTCAATTGGCTTTGGAAGGCATGCGTCGAACGATCCAATCTTTTACTCCTGGCCCGAGACTGTCCAAACTGATGGAGATAGACACCAGTTCCAGATTCTTTCTCGAATTCCCGAGCCCAACTAGTACACCAACGTCCGAAGTTGCCATCGCCATTCCAACTGTTCCTGCCCCGCTCGCCGGCTCGGCACTTCGACAAGCATCCTGGGGAGATGAGCGACCGGCCTATGAAGCTGCAGACTACAAGCTTCTCCTGGTTTTTGCGCCAATTCTCAAGGGAGCCTTTGAGGTCGCTAGCGCAATACCTATTCCTTTTCTCCGTCCTGCTATTGCTATGCTTATCAGGATCGTCCAAGGAATTAACGTCCGTTTTACTTTCATCGTTTTACGTTTCAATTCGATCAACTAACCCCCTTCCGCCACAGGATTTACAAGCGGTGGAGTCCTCGGTCTTTGAAGTTGCCCACCGTGCAAGCTATCTGGTAGCGAAAGTAGCTGAGCTGGCCATCAAGGAGAAGGAAATCGATCCAATCGCTTCCACTGTTATCAAAGATTTCAAAGAGTGCGTTCACCCACCTTACTCATAATCAACGCTCATAAAACACCTCTTAGGACACTGGAAGATGTGTACGAAATCGTCAAGTTCCTGTTCGCCGAGAGCAAAATGAAACGGTTTGGGCTCAGAGAGCCTCATGTCAGCACCATCAATTACGCCATCACCAAAATTATTCGTGCCTGCGAGGTGTTGAACGTACGTTTTGCTCCTCTTCCTTTGTTCTTGATACATGCATGGCTGATCGACATACAGATCGAATGTACCGCTCTCGACCATCAGTCCATTTACCAGGTGATGTTGATGGTGACTGATATTCAAAGCACGGTGGAGGTGCGTTCTGCTCTTTGTTGCTTGCGAAGCGTTTGTAATTTATGTATATTCATTTCATCAATTTCAGAAACAAGTCTCGCAACTTCACCAACAGCTTTATACGTCGTCTGTGAGTATCAGCACCCCTTCATCAATTTCGGGATAGCTAAATAAATAAATTGTTTGGCAGTTACACCTTTCTCGTTTCGAAGAAAGCAAGCTCAAGCACCATGATTCTCGGGAACTATTTGCCCTGGAACATGACTCTTGCAGGTACGCCATTACGGCCAATTCTCCCTTGAACCGATGTAATGTATCTACCCAGGTCTGAAAGCTAGCAGGTTCACAATCTGCTTTTCATCGCCTGTTTTCGTCTCTATACCCTCGAGCTGGCTCTAACACTTTCCCTATGGCACTGAGTATCGACCAAAATGATTATCAATTGTATATTAGCATGTCTTTTACTTCATCTTTCTATGTACAAAGCATATGTCTTTGATTTCGTCAACAAGCTGAAGCGCGTAATCTGCCTTGCGTCCTTTCCGTTCCAGCAATAACTCGAGCTTGTGTCCTGATTTATTCACGGATTTCAGTGTCTCGTCAATACGTTGGGTAAAAATGTTGTGTTCGCTGCATGGATTCAGGCCAAGTCGAAGCAGCTCCTGAGATGCCTGGAGATGAATGAGGTCACCCTCGAGATCGTCCCAAATATTGACCCTGGAGCTGTGCAGCAACCTTCTGGCTTCAAATATAAAAGCCTCCGATTCTTTGTCCGATTCCCTTTTCAAAACGTGATCCTTGGCCGTGTCAACATACCCCAAGATCCGGTTCTGTTCTTCGTGCAACATTTCAGAGAGCGATGTCGATGCCTGCTCTCGGAAGGTGGAAACCTATATATAGGATTATCATCAGTCGAGTCAAAAAAAGGGAGTGGAGCAGCCCTACGGTGTCGATATGATTTTCACTCTGCAGCTTTAGCCGGATTGCTTCCCGGAGTGCAGCTTCTAACTCCAGGTGTTTCGCTTGATTTATTGCACGTTGATTTTCCAGTTTGTCATGATTTTCAATCGGTGTTTCGGAGATGGGCCTGAACTTGTATTTTTGTTCTGCACGAATTTCAACTATTCGCAAAGCGTGATTGCTGAGAAAGACTGTTTCAGTGAAGTTGAAATCAGAACAAATACATACAGCCTTACATGACTTTGTCAAAACTTTGTTCTAGCATGAATTTCTCATGACACTTCTGAACCAGGTTCCTTAATCGTAGCTCAAGCGCAGCAAGTTCTGGAGCTGGTAATGACAATGCTTTTTGGATTCTAGAGTGGTAAGCTGCCAAGTTCTGTTATATTATAGAACCCATCAATACCTGCTTAGATCTCAAGAAAGGTTTAAGAACCTACGGTTAACATGTCTACCATATGCCTACATCTTGGAAGAGAAGTGGCATAGTTTTTGGCGCCGGTCACTGTGCAATCCTTGTCTAATGAAGGCACTAAGGCTTTCAGCGCCGATACGGACAGGCCCGTGTCCGTCCTAAAAAAAACACGGTTTAGTCAGAGTTTGAGTGTTGTGATACTGTAAAGAGTTCAACAAACCGGATATTATTCAACAAATTTCCGATGCCTCGTAGATCTTCACCATTGCTGAAATTCCCCAAGCGATTTATCCGAATATTCTCTCTTTTTTCAAGGACCGAAAGTCCCAGTAGTTTTTCCTGTTTGTGTTTCAACTGCGATTGCAATTCTCGGACGCTTTTATCTGTTGCGACGAGCTGGGATGTTGAGAGATGATTCGTGGTCATAAGTTAACGGAACTGTTAACATACCTAAGCTGTTATGGTGTTCAACTTCCCTTTGCCACTCCATCTTCGTGGCAGCGAGAACACGTTCTGCACTTTCCTGTTTGGTTTTCGCAGTTTCCTTCGGGTCCTCCAGCGAAATGCTTATTTGTGTTTCTTTAAGTCTGGCTGTAGGCACTCGGACTTTGGATGGTGGCCTTTGCGGGGTTCGATTGAAGTCATCTCGTAGCCTTGAGAGCAAAGAGGCAGAAGCAAGACCATTATTATACCATCATGGTTCGTCCAGAATTATGTTGCGCTTACTGTTGTATTCTCCGACGAGCGACATCCGTATCCTGACGCCCTAAAAGTCTTTCTTTCACACCTTCTATGACGAGACCAAAGCTTCCGCCGTTCAGTTGGTACATGCGAAGAAAGTCATCTAACGAGATACTGCGAGGCATTCCAAGTTCGCGAAAGTGGTTGAATGTCTGCTCTGGGACCATGGTGAGTAATAGTCATTTAGTGAGGCTTTCGTGTTTGTATCAGCAAGTAAACATTCAGCGTGAATAGGATTGAATCTGGTGGCCACAGTGATGATGGCTCAACTGGTTCAACACTGTTTAGGGGTCTATCATCTTATCTGAGCAGCTTCTCACGCCTGATACCCCATCTGCACGTTGAATCCTCCCGCAAATCTGTGACCCGAACCGCCATGCCCTCTGCTCTATCTCTCCGGCCTTTTACGCTAGCCCTTATCCAATTGGGTAATATAGGTGCAGTGAAGGCAGAAAATCTCAAGCATGCCAGGGACATGGTACTGAAGGCTGCGAGAGGAGGAACAGACTCAAAGAAACCCGACATCATTGTGTTGCCTGTGAGTATACCAATATAAACACTTTAATTGAGATGATTAGAGCTTTGCCAATTCATATTGCAGGAATGCTTCAATTCTCCGTATGGCCATGTTCATTTCCCTACATACGCAGAACCTATCGGGTTCACTCCAGGGAAGCCCTACAATGTCGCTGAGACAACAAGTGAGAGTGTGAAGATGCTTTCTGCTGTGGCAAAAGAAACCAAGACATGGTTGGTTGGAGGTAACCTTAATTAGCGTTTGCTCGAGATCTGCAGCACGCTGAATGTTTGTATCTCGCAGGATCCATCCCGGAACGTGATGTTACAGACAACAATATCTACAACACTTGTACCGTTTACAATCCTCAAGGTTTTATGTTCTGAGTTATTTATACCAGGCCTCTCGTTGCTTATGCGAGTTGTAGGAGAACTTGTGGCCATGCATCGCAAGGTTCATCTGTTTGATATTGACATTCCTGGAAAGATCAAATTCAAGGTCTATTTTCTGTCTTGCTCATCTGACATCTTTCTGACGAGCGTTATAGGAAAGCGAAACCTTGACCGGAGGCAGGACCATGAATCACTTTGATACCGGTATGATGACACAGACATTCACTACATCTACTCACTCACATGATATGTAGAGTTTGCTAGAGTCGGTCTGGGGATTTGTTACGACGTACGATTCCCTGAACTTGGGATGATTGCCGCTCGAAAAGGTAGTCGAAATATTTCATCGTTCTTGCTCTGTGTATTGAATATCTATTCAGGATGTCATATTCTAATCTACCCCGGTGCATTCAACACTACAACTGGACCTTTACACTGGGAACTTCTTCAACGCTCCAGGTGAGTTTTCGTGTTCACCTACAGATATGTTTCTATGCTAATATACATCCGCTTCTAGGGCTGTTGACAACCAAGTTTTTGTTTCTATGTGTAGTCCAGCTCGAGACCTAAGTGCTGGTTATCATGCTGTACGTGTCATCATTTAGCATTTTCCGTCTACTAACACTCATACACTGTCGCTAGTGGGGTCATTCGATGGTTGTGGATCCGATGTAAGTTGATTACATGCACCTGATTCGTATTACCAGTCTCACAACCTCAACAGGGGAAGGGTATTGAATGAAGCTGGTGAAGGAGAAGAAATCATCTATGCCACCATCGGTAAGCTTTGTGGCTTCTTCAGGTATGGGTGTACGTTAATAGGTAACCCTCAATTAGATCCCGAAGTCATGAAAGAGACAAGGGCAGGAATACCTGTTACCACTCAAAGACGCTTCGACGTTTACGAAGACGTCAGCAAGAATGCTACAGCATAAGCACGTTTGCACGAACTATGTACAAAGGTCATATACATTTTTTCAAAAGAACAACTTTCAAGGGTCAAAATCGATCCTCGTTATGCTTTGGTTGGTAGGTAGTCAAGCTCGGGCAAGATTTACAATAAACTCTTCCCTTGTCTTCGCCCGTGCTCTTCAATGAAGGATGGGCTGAATGGGTAGTCGGTATATCCTTTTGGGTCTTCTTCTTTGCCAGTATAGTAGCGACTTCTATCCCCTTTGATCGTCGGTAAGCCTTTCTTCAAACGATAGGGCAGGTCAGGCTAATATCGAGTTAGAACAGTAGCCATCAGCGTCGTCAACTAAGCAGACTTTTGACCTAAATTGGAAATAAACAACCTCCCAAAGGCCACAACGTCCCCTTTCTCCTGTGCAACCTTGGCGGCCAACTGTTCTGTGTACCCTCCAGCTGTAATGAGGCGCTTCCCCTTATCACTCCAGATTTTCCGGATAAAGTCGTTGTCATCTCCACCCGGCGCAAAACGGTCATTCTCCACCGTAATGCCTCCTCCTACTCGCCTTTCCACAGCGTGCAAATAGGCAAGGTCTGGATAGCGGACTCGCAGTTCATTGACAAGATGAGTGAATGTGGGGATAGGGTCCTTCATACCCATGTCCTGGTAGGGCGCGGTAGGGCTAATTCGCAAGGCCGTCCGCTTTTGCCCAATGGATTTTACGACACCATCAACGACTTCCAACGCAAATCTTGTGCGATTCTCTATGGGTCCTCCATACTCGTCCGTGCGCTTGTTGCACACATCTTGGAGGAACTGGTCGATTAGGTAGCCATTCCCGCCGTGGATCTCTACTCCATCAAACCCAGCCTGGATAGCGTTTTCTGCTGCTTGGCGATACCATTGCACGTATTGCTTTATTTCTTCGATGGTTAATTCCCGGGGAGCAGGATCGGTTGAAGGCCGGTCGGATAGTGAGATGGCGGATGCTGAGACGTAGGGAAAGCCGCCTTCCTTCGCAAGGTGTTCGGGATAAGCAGCTCGTCCCAGTGCCCAAAGTTGGAGGAAGATGTACGACTTCTTCGAGTGCACTGCGTCGACAACCTACGCGTGTCGTGAGTTACATGTCTGGAGCTATACTCCACTCCAACACTGGCATTCTCACCGGAAATTTCGGGAAGGTGAAGGCTTGGTAGCCTCTCGGTGGATACTTACTCACCTTCTTCCATGCTGCGATGTGGTTCTTGCCCCAAATGCCAGGCTCTGGAATTTTATATCCTCCAGCCTGGGGTGCAATGACAGAGGCTTCTGTAATGATTAGGGTCCCAGGAACACTTGCGCGTTGGCGGTAATACTCGACGACCTGGGGAAGGATGACATGATTATCGTCTGTTCTGAACCTGCTGATGGGAGCCATGACCACTCGATGGTTGAGTGTGATGTTGCCCACTTGGATTGGTTGAAAAAGTGGTGCGGCTTCCATATGTGTCGATGAGTTCATGGTATGCAAAAGGCCGGGACGAAATTGGGGATTGAACCCTCTGAGGCAAGAAACTTATAAACAAGGGAGTATTTTTGTGGAGAACCTGTGGTGGGAGGTTTACTAAGATGCGGGTCAGGTGGAGGGTACCATGGTCTTCAGGAAGTCGACCTTGTTACCTGTACCCCCCTCGTGGTGCTAGAAATAGGAGCTTATAAAATTTGCATGGAGGATAGCTGAAAGTTTGTCTGTCAATATTTAACGTCAAAACTCCTATCCCTACAAAACGGTCACCCACGGACACCACTTGATCTACGTTTGGTTTCAAAGTTCCCGTGCTCGTATTTGTACAATATTATACGAGTAATAATATAATACTAATTTAAATGTACCCTCGAGAAGCGATGGAAGCATCTATACCATCAGTCTAAGAATCACAGACGGCTCTTTTCTCTGTTTTCTAGGGTAAACTCTGCTGAGAAGGGATAATCCGTGTATCCTCTGGGGTCAGTCCCCTTGGTGTAGTATCGGCTTCTGTCACCCTTTGATACTGGCAAACCCTTCTTCAGCTTATAAGGGAGATCGGGCTGGTATCGTAAAAATATGAGTATGTGATGTTTGCCCCATTGCATGAGAACGTACATTGGATATGAATAATCTTCCAAAGGCAACAATGTCTCCCTTCTCGCTCGCGGCTTTTGCGGCAGACTCCCTGGTGTAACCTCCAGCAGTTATCAATCTCTTCCCCCTCGCCGTCCATAGCTTGCGGATGAAATCATTCTCCTGTCCATTCTGAACAAAGAAATCATCTGCTATCGTATCTCCCCCAATCCGTTTCTCTACGGTGTGGAGGTAAGCCAGATCCGGGAAGCGGTCTCGAAGCTCGTTGACGAGGTATTTAAAGGTTGGGATGGGGTCTTTCATCCCCATGCCTTGGTATGTCGCCCATGGGCTGATACGAATAGCTGCCCTCTTTTGTCCGACCCGCCTCACGACGGCGTCTACGACCTCTAGCGCGAACCTAGTGCGGTTCTCGATTGAGCCGCCGTATTCGTCTGTGCGTTTATTGCACACGTCCTGCGTGAACTGGTCGACGAGATAGCCATTGGCGCCGTGGATCTCCACTCCATCGAATCCAGCTAGAATCGCGTTTTCTGCTGCTTGTCCATACCATTCTACATACTGCTTAATTTCCTCGATGGTCAGTGCTCGAGGAGCGGGATGCGTTGATGGTCTGTCGGATAGTGGGATCGGCGATGATGAGACGTATGGCAGGTCACCTTCTCTCTTCAGCTGACTTGGATATGCCGCACGTCCGAGTGCCCAGAGTTGGAGATAGATGTAGGACTTCTTTGCGTGTACCGAGTCGGTGATCTACGGATACAGAGAAGAGAGAACATTAGAACCATCCTCAATACATAAAGAGCGCCAGAAAGAAGTCTGAGCTATTTTTAGCTCGCCACCAGCCAACATAGCACACCGGATGTGACCGTTCTATGTAGGGATCAGGCTATGCTTACCTTTCTCCAAGCCTCGATCTGTTCTTTGCTCCAAATCCCTGGTACGTTTCCATATCCTCCGGCTTGAGGAGCAATAAAGGTGGCTTCTGTGATGATGAGGGTTCCAGGAACGCTTGCACGCTGGGTATAGTAGTCGATGACATGAGGGTGGGGAACATGGCCAGCGTCTGATCGAAAACGGGTGAGGGGTGCCATTGCGACTCTATGGCCTAGCGTCATGTTACCAACTTGTATGGGTTGGAACAAAACATCGGTATTGATGTGCGTTGAGGAGTCCATCGGGGTGTAGGGGAAGTGCTAGAGATTACGGAAGAAACTGGACAAAGTGAGTGGGTTATGAGGGAAAGGATTCGTAAATGGTAAGCTTAGACCGGCTCGGACTCAACCCTCAAAAACTTCAACTTTTCCGATTTTATTGGGAAGAAAACTGTGCTGCTTACTACCGGCCCCGCAATGCTGCCGTACGCAGGTCAGTCAGCAACGCGGTTAGCTTGATAAAATGATGACATTTCGCTTATTCGAACACCCGCCGCCGGTTTGGTGGGAATAGGATATAACGAGAGATAATACCGTACAGCTGATAAGATTCGTGTTCCTAGCATCGTACTTTAATTCATAATATCACTTTATGTATTTCCGGCTAATGCAGCTCCATGTTGCTGTGATCTATGGTGCGTTTGAACTTGCTGACTGAGCAAGAGACGGATATGCCTTCCACAGATTCCACAACCTCCAATCAACCAAGGCCAGGCCAGAAGATGTGTTTGCTTTCGAAAGACTAGCCTGTTCCGACACAAATTTCCTTGCGGGTCCCTCGCCTGTGCATTCTGCAATATTCGTAAGTTCGACGATATTTACGATAGTAGTGCAGTTTTTTCAGAAATAAACCTACCGAAAACCAAGAACCATCGCGGACCCACAACTCCCGTAATAGCGGGACCCATACTCGTGCATCCCCAATCAAACACATCGATCGCTCTAATGCGCTCCACTCCCGTGTCTACCAGGTTAGATCTCGAAAATGCCTCCAGCCAAATCCTCAGATCATCGTCGCTCAGAGACACATCACGCGATTGCGTCTCCAACGAAGCCGTCACAATCCACTGACACGGATTGCCCACCCTCAGCCCCGTACCCTTCTCACTACCCGCCCCCCTCGATCTCAGCAGCATCTCACTCACGCCGAGATCCGCCTCCGAATCCCACGCAACCCTCCCCACCCTCCTCTCCACCACCTCTATCCTCCTCATCACATCCGTCTCCCTCGCACTCCTCATCTTCCTCAAATCCGTATACACAGGCTTCTCAAACGTCTCCGTATCGTCAATCTCATACATCGCCAGCCAGTCGGGTTTCTCCACTGGGAGTTTACTGATATTACTCGTTTCGAGAGAGCTGGGGCCGGTGTGAGGGATATCATGATCGGCTGCGCAATATCGTGCCCCAGAGAGAAACTCTTCCAGTTTGTCCATTCGAAGCGGGATATGCTCTTCTTCGTACCATGCGTGGAAGTCTTCAAGCGTGAGTTGGGAGGACGGGTGGGTGAGGACTGCAAGGAACCCGAGAGGCATTGTAATAGATTACGATTAAGAAACGAAGATGGTGCTGGGAAGTTTCTTTCAATGGTGGTGGTTTATGTTGAAGAAGCTTTGTATGGAGCTTTTATAGATTGCATTTAGTTGGTCCGCCCGAAATGTTTGCACTCTCGCGGATGGGCAATCATATTGGTCGATGTCGTCCATTCCCGCCATGTGCGACGGTCTGCCCTCACAGCGAGCACAGGTACTCAGCGCTAGATATCCAAAGCAAGGCGTTCACATCGACAAGTATCTATGTACTTCACAACAATGTTCATCGCATTCCAAAAATAAAGAAAATTACAAACACAACGATTCGATCAAAAAGTACACTACCTCGGAGGGCCAAAAAATACACAACATGGACGACTAGTCACAAACGACGCAAATACGCCATTTGCACAGCACGTTCAATGGATTCATCACATTGCAAAACCTATCACCAAACAGTTGAAAGGTATCAAAAAAGCAGACTCCCATTTTCACAAGAGAAAAAGAAGGAAGAAAAAAAGAAAAGCAAATCAGAACCAGTCAAGTCCCTGCTTCCTCGTAAAGTCGACACCGTTCTTCAGCTGTTCCAGCGTCAAGAAGATGAGGATAGTCGTAGGCTGGAGACGCATCCAAGCGGGCACCCATCCCTTGAACATGAACATAGCTCCCTCGTTGCGCATGGATTGACGGATAACACCCATTGTTGACTGTGTAGGGGATTGTCAGCAAGCATGAACGAATAAAGACAGGAAAGCTACGATGAGCACGTACACTCGATCCAGGTCCGCTAGCGTTCATGATACGGCTCTTCAACACATCAGCGGGTGAGCAGACAGTGGTGGCGACGGTTCCGGCAGCGAATGAGGCGGTGAAATGGCAGAGGATGTTGTCGTCGAAGTACTTGGTCTTGAGCAGTTCAGCCTTGAAGAAGTCGTATCTAGAGAAGAGGTCAGACATGAATGCGGCGCGATATATTTCAGTCGTTTCGTTTACTCACGAAGCGAGCTGGGAAGCGTTCATGAGGATGGCACGGAAGACGTTCGGACCAACACCACGACTCAGAGAGGAGACACCTTCTTCACGGACCATCTGTAAAGCATGATAAGCCAAAATATAAACTGCTCGGAAACTAATCACATACCCTGAAAAGAGCATCGAAACAGTGCTTGTAGTTGAATCGCTTTTCGGGTGCCTTGGCAAAGTCTCCTTGAAGACGGACCATGACGATTTCTATTGCACCTGTAAGCATTTGCAGTCATGCATGCCATACGAATACTTACCACCGGGATTTCCGATGAGTCCAGCAATACCACCAGCTACACGATTGGTGTGAGTTATCGAAAAAAATAAGTTGACTGTTCGACATACCCATGCTACCAGCAACGGCCAATTTCCAAGCTGGGGCGTTCTTCTCGTTTGCGCCAATAATCTTTTTGCTTTCATCGTATGCCCAGAAACGACACATAGAGTACGACATTTGGCGCAACCATGTTCCGGAGATACCATCGAAGAGACCTCGAACACCTAAATCGAATGTTGTCAGGATTCACTGTCCTAATTGCGAGAATAACAGGCTAATTACCTGCTGTTCGAACTGTCTTTTTTATGCTGTCCACCATGCGCTTATCACCGGAAGCTTGCAGGCGAACCTTGGTCAAATCTAGCGGGCTGAAAGAAATACAAGTTAGCCCCTATCTCAAAACGTTGCGCTGTTCAATTATATCACGTGGGTGACATGATGACGTCATAACATTGATCGCAAACCCATCTGAACAACATTTCGACCGCCAGCAACCACAACGTGTTATAATTAGATATATGCGCAAGGAAACGACATCGCCACGAATGAAAGATGAAAGGAATAAAGCTCACTGAGTGATGGATGCAGCAATGGTAGCAGCGACACCTCCCAACCAGAATGGGTACGGTTTCTTCTTCGGTGCCGCAACGGCGGGGGGAAGTGTGGCTGGGGGGAGGGCAGCAGCCGCGTTGGATGGGATATCCTTGCTTGACATTGTTGATGATGATCTAGGTTACGGATGGGTGTGTTCTTGACAGAAGGCTTCTAGTCGAACGGGGATGGGGATCTAGGAATAGGGAACCTAACAGGCTTAGATTAAGGGCAGGTCTCTAAGAAACCTAGAGTTAGAGAGTCAGTTTTGTCTTATTTTGGGGATTACAATAAGAAGGGTATGACGAAGGGAAATGAAAATGAGGAGTAAATCAAGCTCCCCAGGTGTTGAGGAGCACCCAAGGATCATGGCAAGGACATCGATTTCCGCTGCCACTGGTAGGAAATCACAACTCCGAACAAAAGAGGTCGAGTGAAACGTAGAATGAAGTCCAGCGATATTAAGAAATGGCTCAGATACGCACTCTGAGATCTAGCTGGCTTTGAATGGCCAGATGGTATATCTCTTCAATGCTCTGTCGATGAAACAGAGTGTGCTCGACGCAGCCGTCGGTAACAATAACGTTCTTGGCGAATGCGGGGTAGACAGGCACAAAGGCGCTTATCGATTATGTATCAGTCGAGTTGTGTGGCCGACGATGATTGCAACGTCAAACAGAGCACACAGCAAGGGCTAGCGGGATGTGAGTAAGCGATAAGAGAGCAAATGTGGGGGAGGGATACAGACAACTGTGGGTAGTGGTGCGGCGTTAGGAACTTAAAGGGCTGGTAAGCGGAGGGTGCACACTGTTGAACGGGTAAAAGACCTGTTCTTGGTGTTAAGCGACGACGTGTGGAAGGGAGGAGAGTAAGCGTGTTGTGCCGAGATGGAATAGTTGGTTTATGAACAAAGCTACAATTATTAATATAAAAGGGGTTTATTAGGAATTTCAAGGTAACATACGGTATTGAACCAAATGATCCTTGAATACTCCTTCAAGTATATAATAGCGGACCTAACGGAAAATACTCTCTCTCTCTTCCTTCTTGATTTCGAACTCGGTATTGATCCTGCTACCACCTGGCAAACCGGTATTTCAGATGGATTGAACCGTATGAGAGAATCTGACATGGATGGCCATAGAAGCACACCAAATCCAAAGAAAGCATTGCAGTTTTGGGAAAAGAATGGAGAGTCAACTGACCCAACTCATGACAACCCACTGTGTTACTCTCCCACACTGACTTTGTCTCATCCCACTGATCCTTTATGCTACGACTTTCGAACGGTTTTCAACCTTTTACATTCACAATACAGTGTATTATTATCCTTATAACGCTTAACACTACATCAACCTATTCAATTAACATCACGAATTACTGAAACCAATGCACTTCCATGTCACTTGGCGTTGGCGATTCTTCTTTGGGAAGTGTCAAGTCAACTGCACAAGAAGAATTCGAATTTACTCCAATTTCGACGAGGGTCGATGACTCGGTTCGAGAACTTGAATGGAGCACAAGACCACCCCTGAGTGGCTGTCATCTATCCTCCAAGCTCATGATAACATGATTTCTAGTGATAGCGTCATGATCACCACTGGTCGTCCGACCTACTAGAGCCACTGTCAACGACAGATCCAGATGCCTGGTTTCAATTGTATTCCGGGTGCGATCCTCGCACGTTATTGATAGAAGTCTCAAATTAGAAGGGCTATAACTGTCCCACTGGGTCATTTTAATACCATTGCTACAACATACACCTGATTCTTGTAACCAAAACGCTCTAAACATATCCCAAATCGCCCGCCTAAGAAAAGATAAGGCCACAATTACGCAGCATGCGCGCGAGATCTGTCACATTATCTTCTGAATCGACCCGACTCCTTCCGTATGAGCACACCAAATGGTACATATCATCCCATCGATGTGTCCTTCGGCAATAGTGGTCTGTGTATAATCTACAGGGCCGGCTTAATTAATACCCTAGACACCTGATGCTCACCTCGAACAGAGATCTATTTCTGCGAAATGCATGGCTGGACCGGTATCCGCATTGCATACGTGTTATATGTACTCGGGAGAATACTCATCGAAGCAGGTATTGCAAAAGTGAAATGCGCGCACGAGCCGACGACCGGATTCCCGACCCGGCGCGCTCGCGATATGGCATCAGGGGGAAGCGCGCGATCAATTGATACCCGCCAAGTTAACCTCAAGCGCCTGCGCTTGTCTGCGCAATAAGCTTTATAGGTACTTGGTACACCTTCAATACCTCCTAGTTTTAATCTAAAAGTCCTTCGCATAAATTGTGTACCTATATACTACACCGTCGCGTCATATCTTACTTTCCCCCATCCTATCGCTACAATACAAGAAAAAGATTGTCGCACTTGTGTGTGTGTGGTGAAATGAACCAATACGTAAAAAGGTATCAAAGAAGAGTCTTTCACAGACCCGATATATCGTTATGGATTCATGCATCATAAGCGTCTTTGTGCGTCCCAGTCGTCACAGCCTGTGCATTCAGCAATGTCTCATAGCCCGAAAACCTCCGCCAGGGCCAATCCCATCCCAAAGATCATACCCGAAGCTGCCTTTGCGTGTTTCACATGATGATGCCCCGACCTCGCAGCACCATTCGGTTGACTCCCTAAGAGCGTCGCTTGCGGCATACCAGTGCGCGTTGGGATGAGAGACCCAGAGCGAGGTAAATCCGAGATGGCTGTAACGAAAGATTGTGAACACAAATTGTAAGTCATGCATGAATAGTCGAATGGGTGAGTAAAGGGAGTTCCAACCTACCAGGGAAATTATGGTCCGCCTTTCTCGCAGCCTCGACTGCGTCCTTCATCTTTTGATCTGCGTCAGCCGGAACCGTAGACAGGAACCCCATCTTCGGAGGGTCTTTCGATGGGTATGACAAGTTTCCAAAGTAATATGACGATGTCACACTGAAAAAGAGAGAGTTAATCAGCCTTCAGCCCGAAACTCTGACATCAAGAACACATAATCATTCGAACCTCTTCAAAAACGGCACTCCCAAACTCCAACTGAACAAATAGCCACCAGGTCTCGGTGTATCCGTATCCACAAGATTCGGATAACACTCTTCGACGTTGTTGTTATACGCTTGTGATGCAAAGTCGCGAGGGTCCACAGGGAATATTTTCCCCCCTATCTCGAATGCGAGAGTATGCGGGGTCGAACAAGGGAAATGGCCATTTCCGTGAGGACTTGATTGTGACAAAAGCGTGCGGATGTGTTTTACGACATCTGCGGGACCTCGAATGAGGGAGTTTCCCTTCGAATAATGGAAATTGAAATCATTGAAGAGGTAAACAGGAAGGGATGTTCTTACGGTATCAACGAGGGCAGATATGCCGATGGTACTTGACGTAAGGTTCGTTTGAGGCAGCTTCTCTCCATCGAGGTATACATTGTCGATCGTAACCTCCCATGTCACTGGGTATACCTACAATCGACAAGAACATGTCAGAGATTCAGTCAAACTGGTACCTTGATATATACACTGTACCTCATTAGGGGAATCAGGAGGTGCAGGGAGTCCATTCTGATCAGCCGAGTACACTCTGAGAGGGACCCAGGTCATGTTATCGCTCGAAATGCCATCGGGAAGCTCGCCAATACTAAGCACCCCAAGGCTTCCTCCAACGTCGATCGTGTTGCGCTGCAGCGCAACGCTGAACATGGGCTGGTTGAGCACGGATTGGGAAATAAGGCGAGGAAAGAAAGGGCTAAGGGTTGCATAGGAAGAAAAGACACTGTACAGAAGCGACGACGTTTTGACAGTCTGGCGCTTTTCGGCTTTTACAGTAGGTTGCAAAGTACTGATGAGGGAGGGGATATCCGGGAAGCTGAGCCTCCGCAGGGCATTTGAATATGGGAAATTGGCGCCAAATTTGGCGTTGGGGTTTGGAGGTGACGCTCGACGAGAATTCGAGTCCTCGCCAGCACGAGCTTTGATACTCGATACATCGCGTAAGTGGTATACTTTGACAAAGATATCGTTCCAGATAACGCTAAAGTCTCCGTCAGATCACACTCAAATCGAAGACCAAAAACCACACCAACCTATTCATCGGAAATCCAAGGCCCAGAATACCCGACGCTCCAAGCTCCATCAAATTGGTGTTCGTCACATTGATGGCAGCGAAATACTGATCCTGGAGGGCCAGCCCCGCCATCTCGAAGGTATCCTGCCCTATCGTGCCTTTCGCGGAAGTGCCTGTCTGCGAATCTCCGTAAAGCATCTCGACGTCAAGCCCAGATGGCCGATAATTAGCTTGTGGGTATAGGGGCACTGGATTGTCGCCTGATACCATGCAGTCTTGTAAACAAGCATCTGACATAACCCAGGTATCCGAAGAACCAGAATCTGCGAATGTCAGGGTCAGACGATGCGCTCCAATGTGTGGAGTCATGTTTTTTTGTGCTTACCCAGGATAAGTGGGACCGATATTCCCCCAATCGTTGCAAGAACCGTGTACGCCCTGATGTATGATGTTCAAGACACTGCCAAGCCAATTGACAACGTTGTCGGAAAGAACTTACACATCGACGGAATCCCCTAGTCCTATCTCAGCTGCTAGACCTCGTCTCTTCATCTCTGCTTCTGAAAGGCGTTTCTGTGTCCGAACGATGGGGAGGTGAATGCCTCCCTCTGTGCGTCTGGTGTATCGCCTGGCGATATCATCCCATGACCCGAGTGGCATTTCGGATGTTAATGTTGGGGACGAGGATGCGCACAGCGCCCCTAGTAGGATTGATGCAATGCCCGCATTATAGATACTGTAATGTAGGTGCATTGTGCGTGGTTCAGAGGGAAGATGGAGCAAGGTCGAAGCTGGAGTCTGGGGGTATCACGGTTCTGGGTACAGCGTCGACGTTCTGCGAAATCAAACACGCCCGTTGTTCATGAACAATCTTGGCCTACGGAACGAGTTAAGCAGCGATGTGGCGTGGTGTGCTGTTGACTTCCACCGCTGAGACGCCTTGGGGTGATGGATGTGAAGGAGGCAGGGATCGCTGGAGAGAAGACGAACAGAACAGACCAGTGTATTTAGTTCAACAGCTGAATGGGTCGAGCTGAGGCTGATTTTAAATCCCTCCAAGAGAAATGGGGAGCGCAATGCACATAAAACGAAAATTGAGCAGAAAGGGGGAATCTCTGGGTATTGCTTGTCACAATGCTCTTCGGGAGCGGCGGACACTAAACAGGGGGCAAAAAGGTGAGGCGTGATCGACGCGTCGGCACTGCCACAGGTCTTGGAAAGCCTCCCCTTTTTTGCTCTTACTCGACAGTTCCAAATCTTGAAAAATGAAGCCGAGGCAACAAGAAGGACTGAATCTTTGAGCTTGAATAACAACCTAAAAAACGACGCCCCAAACAGATAATTATTGCAGGAGTTCAGAAGATGTCCAACTCTTGAACTTTGACTGGATCTTGTTTTCCTCCATAGAATCCTGCATGGTTAATAATGATAACAAAACACCGCCGTTTCAGACACGACAAGGTCTCTGATAAAACATGTGGGGTTATAGCTCAGTTGGGAGAGCAGCAGACTGAAGTTGGAAGGAAAGCGCGCTTACCTCTAGCGTTCTGAAGGTCCTGTGTTCAATCCACAGTAACCCCATATAATTTTGCACGTTTTGCATTTGAACCCGCAACAAGATGTCGTGCCGTTGATGCTAGTGGTATCTATGACCTATTCGCCTCCTAGCGGCTCGAGAAGACGCTTTTTTTTTGGAGGGCGGGTAGGACGCGCAAAGCATTGAGGCAAGTGCGGAACAGCAGATGGTGATATATGTACGACTGCCTATGTGATAATGTGGGTGGCGCGTCTAGTGCCCAATCGACTTGGAGTTACCGTCAACAGGTCCTATTAAGCATTTAAGCACTAGGTGGTAGTGGGTGCCAATCAAGGGCGCCTTGCTTCCTGTATAAATCTCTATCTTGACAAGGAGGCGCTTAATAACTCTGATGAAAAGCAGAGAAGGCGGTGAATTGAGTCAGATTTCGCACATCTGATTCCTGCTGCGCATATCGATATCGTGACATCTTACCTCCTACCTTCACCATGAGTTTGGCCACAAAATTTCTCTTTTCAATGATAATCGCTTCATAATTTTCAAAAGAAATAAAGTCCAATTGAAACTGTATGGGATTCGTCGTGACACCAGTCAAATGTCGTACGACGCCCTCTGACTGGAAGGCATTCAGTCATTTGTTAGCCCTTCTCACGGCAATTCAATGCTTTGCTCAAACTCTCTCAGAAACCTCCTCATCTTCCCGACTCTCTGGCAAGGTCGTCAACCACCTGGCCACGTTTTTGAAAGAGGAGTAAAACTATTGACATGTTTGTGGCAACCTTGGAGGATAGGCTAGTCGTAGTCGTGACAGGAGCCAACGGGTGAGTTTGCACGACTGTTCTCAAACGAAGCAAACATGGCAGCTTAATCTCAACTCCTTGATCTTCTAGTGGCGTAGGCTATGGTATCTGCCAGAGGCTACTGAGCCAACTTGTCCAGCCTGATGCTCTAGACGGCCGACCTCAAGCCTTCGCAAAGACAAAGTCCGAGATTACACCTCATCCAGGCTACCAAGGGCTCACGCTCGTCATGGCATGCCGAAACGTCGAAAAGGCCAACGCCGCGTGTCATGAGCTACTACGCTGGTTTGATGACTATGTGCAGGAGCTGAGCCAGGAAGAAGGCTTTGACGAGGCACACGCGCGGAATTTTATGGAGAATTGCGAAGTACGCGTCGAAGAGGTGGATTTGGCGTCTTTCAAGAGTGTAGTTCAGTTTGCTGCGAGGTTAAGGACAAAGTATGTTTATTTTCTCTGCTTTCAGTTGTGCAGTAGTGCCTACATGGTTCCTATAGACTTCCCTATATAACCCATTTGGTCTTGAATGCTGGCACGGCTCCTTTCAAGGGTCTGATATACTGGAAGGCAGCTCTTCAATTCCTCACCGAACCTCTCGCCTTCATGACATATCCCAAATTCTACTCGCAATATTCTGGGCAGATCAGCAAGGATAACTTGGGATGGATATGGCAATCCAATTTATTCAGTCATTTTGTAATGGTACGTTTCACAATATGCTTATAAAATCCTGGCTTGACACTATGTTGTCTAGGTTCGTGAACTACAAAATATGCTCGAAAAGTCGCCTTTGGAGGAAGGAGCTAGAGTTATCTGGTCTTCTTCTCTTGAAGCTTTCCCCGATTATTACGATCCCAGAGACTGGCAACTGCTCAAGACAGACCACTCCTACGAGTGTGTCAAATATCAAATTGATCTTGTTGGTACCTACCTGGATCGCAAAGCTTTGTCGACCTCCTCTACACCACGCGTTCGACACTTGGTGTCCGAACCTGGAGTGTGCCACACGAGCATCAGTGCTGCTCTCATTGCCTACCCAATAATGGACACAATCAAAGTCTGGGTCTTCTACCTCGTAAGTGCAAATTTTTCACCTTCTTCATGGCATGCCAGCTAAATGTCATCGTTCATCAGGGTCGTCTCCTCCTCAATTCCCCGCACCATCCGATTGTACCCTTTAAATCCGCAATTGTAGCCATACACTTGATGCTCGCACCTCTCATCTTCCTACCCACAATTTTCAACAATGATCCGGATCAACCCATCCGTTTCGGTGCACAGACAAACAGGTGGGGTGCGGAACGCGTTGGTCGAACACCTGTGAGAAGATGGACCGACTTCCAGGATTCAGCCCAAGAGTTGGTCGAGCATTGCGACGAATTGTACCTATCGATGAAGAAGGACCTTGAAACACCCTCTGAAACATGATGATTCGGGTGCCCTTTGGATGCCTAGTTTTTCTGATAGATGTGTGGATGTTGGGTATATTTAGATTTCATCATTTCCCCCTATTTCTCTATCTATCCGGTGTTCTCTGTATACATCGGGCAGGGCTAATCGTGTAGCTGTACTTTATGCATATAATTTAATAGTTTCGGGTCTTGGAAAGCCCAATGGTGTGATTCTGAGTGTACAGGATACAACAAGAAGTATATAGTTATAAATAGGGAATGATACTACAGTTCAATACAGCAGGGTAATCAACATTGTGCTTCCGGATTCATGGAAAAGCACCTTGTTTTGGATGTTGGGGAAGTGGGACTCAAGGGTATGGAGATAGAATCCTGTTCAAAAGTAATCGGTTGTGATGGAGGAACCGAATGCATGTATTCATCTTCGAACGGCCGATAATACTGATCTCTGAGGTTGAGAACCAGGCGGCAACCTAATGTTCTTGCTGTAAAAGCTGTCATGGTGACAGCAACACGAGCGAACCACACCTGTAGAATTCGCGATTTAGTCCAAAAAATAATAATAAAATAAAGCGAGTGACGTACTGGAAGAATAAGCCACCCCAAAAAGTTGACAACACAGATAAAAAGGGCACTAAATCACAGGGAATCGTCAGTTACTTAGGGAAAGCAAAAGCACTTGGAATCTTACGCTATAGGAAACATGATGCTATCCCTCATCATAACTTGCATCAGTGAAGGCTTGCTGCCGTTCAGGAGTTTGATGATTTCCGGATTACGTATAGGACACATTTGCATTGCCCTTCTCATGACCGCAACCAACATGACACATTCAAACGCAAGGATCGGAAGCCACATCAGGAAGTACCAATCTGAAGGGTAGTTGGGTGCGCAGGTGGCGCGATACACCCGGAGCTTGCTGGGATCTACCGTCGTCTTGACATTAGCTCGGGTGAACAACGTTTTACGGAACGACGTACTTGTATCCACTCTGCCAGCGTACCCTTGAATAAGCGCCAAAGATATTACTTCGAGAGCAAGGGAGGTACAGAGAGTGTTGACAACCAAACGCTTATATCGCCAGATGACTGAAACTCTGAGAATCATAACTCCTTCAGACCCAAGAAATTCGTTAGGGTACCGTTAAATATCGCCGTATAAATACTCACCTTGCATAGCCCACAATACCAAGCAGGTCAACCACGCTTGTATCCTCATGTGCCGTATGCCTGAGCCGATAGAATGAATTAAAGTGGAGCTGTAACGTTATCTGAATGCTTACAGCTGTAGATCGAATATGAGAAGGTGTGTCAAGAAGGACTGTGAGAGTACACACCTCTGACAATTCAATGCAGCGTGCAGGGGCAATGGTGCAAAACATTTAGACGAGGAGAAGCATGGTCGAAGGATTAGACATACCTGAGTAGATTGATCCTTGAATGTCACTGCGACTGATAGTTTAAGTTAGTTGGTGCAATGATCCCTGGATGAGAAATAACATACCGATAGCGGCGTGGCTGATACAAGGGGGTAGCGATGAGAAGAGTTCGCTCAAAAAGCATATGCATGTAGGTATAATAGCCGTACATAATTGTTGCATCTCCAAGATACCGTGTCTGTCACCCAACGGATCAGTACATGAAAGCGAGGAAAAAATGAAATAACGCACTGCAAAAAATAAGGATTGAACCAAGTTAAACTTCGGCCGCCGCTGCGATTGATTCCGATGAGCTTTGCGCTATCCTTCCAACAAGATACGATTAGTTACCCATATGAAGTCAATCTCTTGGTCCAAGGTCGTTACTACGAATGATTAGCTGCAAATTTTTCGAAGGTAGTGTGGCGTTACACACTATGTTCATAAATTGTTGCGCAAGCCAGAGCCACTGTGTTGACTGATTAAAGCTTTGCTTCCAATAGAAGAATGGGTGATACATACAAGCAAAGCTGGGATAAGGGCCATTGGGACCAGACATGGCTCGATGACGGGTACGCGTCGAGGGCAGCGGGTGAAGCGGATGTAAGAATGGAACGAAGAAGAAATCCGGAGCTTCTTGAGTCTTCGCATTCTGAGATGCTCGACATTTGTACTGTGTGGAAAGACAGATAGTGTGAAATACTTTGGATTGATAGCTGCAGCCAAGGAGATCATATTGATCATAGATTTGGCTGAAGCACCCGGGTGTGGGCCAATTGCAGATCGAACGGCTTGAACCCATCCGAAGAAGACAGAAACATGAGAGTGTTGGTGGCGCTGCATGATCTTCTAAAGATGTTTACAGGCAACACTGCCCTGGACAAGCTATCGCTGATATATCTCCAAGACTTTATATCAACTCTACCAAAATTTCCTGACAATTGTCTTGGTTATCTTCAAGGAATCACCCTGCATTATCCCAATTTTATTTCGTGAGAGAGCCTCATATGACATGGAAATTCGAGTTGTAGGATGTCTACCCCTCCCAAGTCCTTTGGGGCGTCGATGGGAGCAAACCTAATTAGATCGAGTGAGTAGTCTCCACACCATATCGCAGGTTTAGATCGAGTTAAAGATAGAACGATTCGACGAAGCTAGCAGCAGCAACAGTTTCGGTGTATCTTAGCATTGTGGTTGGTTGATGGAAGAACTATCTTTGTCACACAGTGACAAAGCACACAAAGATCAGTTGTGACATCTGTGACATATCTAGTTCACATGGGCGTCTCAATGGGCCGATTTGCCGACGTTCCTTGGAAATTGGACTTGCTGTCCTCGGTGGGTGTTCGGTTGCATCGGTTAGGAAATGGTCATCACTTCAAAAGCTGATTTGTAATTTAAATCTACTCGACTATGCGAAATTAACGTAATTTGGTTCGTTGTAACTTTGAATTGTGAATAACGAGAACTCTGCGGAGGTTTACAGAGACTTATGGTCCTGCGGATATGGGTGTGGAGTCGTTACCGGAGACATTCGTTTCGATGTCAGTGTTATTGACAAACGCGATGGGCACTGTTGCACCTGGTGTGCACTCCTCTTCGAAGGGGTGGTAGTAGACTTCTCTTAGATTGAGGACGAGACGACAGCCGAGGAAACGTGCCGCAAAGGCGCTAATTGACACTCCGATTTGCGAATATCCGAGCTAAGACGCGAAGGCCGCGAATCAGTGCGTGATTCCGGTAAATAAAACGTTGAATTGTCCCTTGACATACCGGAAGGAGTAACCATCCCACGAAGTTGGCGACGCAGACAATAACCGCGCTGTATACATACATACACATCTTTATGAGCAAAACGGATGGCTCGATGAGGAAGGGATGGTTGAACTTACGCAAGGGGAAAGAGTATACTATCCCGAAATAATATGCGCGACAAAGATGTACTCCGCCGAGGAGTACAAGTCCGTTTGAGTGTTTCGCAATAATGAAGGTGCTCGAGCCCTTTCCATGAAACACACAAGAGCAGCAGTATTTGGCTGGTGATAATCGGAACCCAGATTAGGAAATACCAATCCGCTGGGTAGTCGACAGCGCAGAAACGCATTCGAGTGGAGATTGTCCCGATACCTTCGACGGGAAGGTTCGAAGTGAGCTCTTGTCGCATCGTGAGCATCCGAAAACATGACACTTCACTCACTTGTATCAGTCCGCAGACCGTAGACCTGGATAAAAACAAGGGACGCGACTTCCAATATAAAGGCGCCGATCAGGAGTGCTATCACCTTCCTTGAGTGTTTATACATGACGGATATCCGAAATATCATGATCCCTTGATTTGTCGGAAGTTGGAATGACGTTCCTCTGGCACCAAATACTAGAGGCCCACCTTCCATTGCCCAAACCACAGCGAGATTACTCCATGTCTGAATCTTCATGTGTTTCATACCTGCGCAGCATTTGTTCAGGAGGCTGATAGACTATGTGTTAAAGAAGGAGGCATACAGCTAATCATAGATTGTTTTACAACAAAACATCAGTCAAAGCAATATCTTAATCAGTTATTGATAGGTACCTCTGTTGATCATATCATCGCGGCGGCGGCTTCGTATCAGATTCAAACTCACACTGTTGAGCGGATCAAGGTATTGACATACCTGAGTGAAATCCGGTTGATTTGATCTGAGAGAAAGAGCAACTGTGCCTGTCCTCAGTGACAGGTCGAATAAACAATGGTGGGGCTCACGAGTGGCAGCATGGCTATGGGTAGAACCCGGATAGATTCTAAGCGGGACGGCACCCGATCCTTGGAGAGTTCTAAAGCACTCACATCGGTACAAAGTCCCCCACATATCGTGCCTAGGGGTAGTAGATTAGATGATGAAATGCAAATATGCATAGAACCTAGAACGCACCACAAAGAACAGACATTGTACCATGCTGAAACGTGACCTTCGCTGAACCAATGAATATATACTTTGTTTCGAGCACTCGTATGCGATAACAAGGATACCTACCCAAACTAGTTCGATTTCTTGATCAAGCGTCGTTACTGCGAAACCAATGAAGAGCTATTCTCGGCGAGATGAGCGTCGGCGTACTATGATCATAAATCACTGCAGTCGCTAAAGCCACTAGGAGGAGTGAAGAGGGTCAACGAATAGGCAGGTTCGAGAAGCACAGGCGCATTTATATGTGCTTCACAATATATCTTACCTACCAGACATTCTCGTGAGTGTAGGATCAGCCATGTAAAAATGCGCTCGAGCAGAAGAGCAACGATTCAGAGGTTGTGAATGGGGAAGAGGACAGCTCTGAACCTTCTAACTTCCCAAACTGATCATGTTCAGAGTATAAGTAACATCTATCTATTCCCGAAAGGACAAGCACCGTTCGATATTGCGCGCGGAACGGAATGATGACAAACACAACGAATGTCGTCGTTGAGCAGGACCTGCAGGGTAACTATTCTGAAACTATTAAGTAGAAACGCAGCCATTGCCTGGGCCTATCGAATTCTTTCGTGACATCGAAGTAATTGCTCGTGCGCAGTTCTTGCCATTTAACCTCCTCGTAGTTCAGGCAGGGGAGCGCGAAGTTTTAGGTGGCTTCATTTAAAGCCGACGAGAGCGCGACGAGTGCAAACAGATACACAAGGCAACCACGACAGCTCCGCCATGATCAATTGATGTAGATATTTGTAAGGTTGGGTTTCTAAAGACGTGTAAAGGCAGACACAGCCTCTCGCAGCCTCTGCTCCATAACGATCTAAATTTTTCGAAAACACTTCGTCAAAGATCAAACCCTAACAATGTTGCAGGCTTTTCAGGAGATTCCGTAAGGACACACTTCGGCAAAAGGCTGAATGTCAAGGCTTCAGTAGCCTCACCAAGTGACAGGTTTTGATCTGTCCTTCATCCTCATAGCCACTGACTAAGCCAATATCAGAGGGTCGACAGAGGTTCGAATAGATAAATTGGGAGGCCTTCTCGCACGAATGTGACAATGAGGATGCGGAAGAAAAAGAAATCTTGAGGGAGGATGAATGCGAGGAATTTTAATCTGAGCTCGAATTATTGAGGTCCGCTCATCATTGATTGATTTGAACTTCGAATCTAATCAGTTTGGGGTGGAAGGCTTGCAAGGGTTTGGGAGTACTGAAATGTCCAGCCCATTGTATCCCCTGAAAGCCTCGAGCGGTCGGGGGTACGTGTGTTTTGTAGAATCATGATTAGTGGAAGGCAATACTCTCTCTGTTCGTATCAAGCCTCGACCAAGAATTTGAAGACTCGGATTTGCAACCCGGACACAAGAGCGTAACCTTATGTGACATCCTTTCAAGAGACGAACTATACCCACCACAGTATCTTCAACTGAGGGAAAATCTGCAAACGTAGCCAGGATACAGATTAATGAATACATAAACCCTTTCGATATTACCTATCAACACAGAACCACCTCAATTATGCCTCCATACTCGAAAGAGATAAACGTAAAAAGAGAGAAACCAATCACCAACAAAAGGACCAAGGAAAACCCATATTCCGACCCACAACCCTCTTACCACCTGGACGTCTAGCTAGAAGTGAAAGATTGTAGAGTATTACAAGTATTAACTGGTAGTAGAGGGAAAGGTCGGCGTTCCAGGGGAGAGGTTTTATCCAAGGTCTAATGTTTTGAAATAGTATGGGAGAAATTTTCGGAAGGAGGTGGGTCGAGGTGGGTGTTGATTTCGCGTCATTGCTCTACTTTTCACGTGAAAGTTTAGTCGGCGGCAAGCTCGAGCTTGATCTTGGCAATGGCAGCGGCGGGGTTGAGACCCTTGGGGCAGGTGCGCGAGCCTAAAAATAGTGAAGAAGGGCGAGGTGAAAGGCATGTTATACAATATTATGGGGTGAGGAACATGAGATAAGAAGAGGGTTGGTGGGAGATCAAATCAGCACGCGTCCTCAGATAGGCGTGGCGAGTATAACACGAAATACGCACAGTTAAAAATGGTGTGGCAACGGTATAAGCTCATCTCATTCTGGAGCTTTTCCTTCCTCTGAGCACCATAGCTGTCCTGTGCGTTAGTGTTATGATTAGCGGCCGCATTAACTCCAACGTGAATTGAAACATACTCGTGAATCGGCGATCCACCTGTAGGCCTGCATGAGGGTAGCAGGACCGAGGTATTCATCCTGATTCCACCAGTAGGATGGACAGGAAGTAGAGCAGCAGGCGCAGAGAATACACTCGTACATGCCGTCAAGCTTCTTGCGGTCTTCGGGTGATTGGAGGAACTCGCCTACACACAATGAATATTGTGTTAACAAAAGCGGATTTAAAGAATAGGTGGAGAAAAGCACTGACCCTTCTCGGGGGGGTTGTCGTTCTGCAACCAAGGCTGAATCGACTTGTATTGCTTGTAGAACTGGGTCATGTCAGGGACGAGGTCCTTGACAATGTACACTATAGTGAAATGACAATTAATACGCGTTTTTAACTTTGAGAAGGATGTCGTACTGTGAGGGAGGGGGTAGATCTTGGCGTCCTTGCTACCGTTACGGTCGATTCTGCAAAGGCAGGCAAGGGTGTTCTGACCGTCAATGTTCATGGCGCAAGATCCGCAGATACCCTCACGGCAAGAACGACGGAAAGTGAGGGTGGGGTCGATCTCATTCTTAATTTTGATGAGAGCATCGAGAATCTACAGACCCATATTACTGTTAGCTACCCATAAATAGCTCGGAAACAGTGAGAGGTCTTGCCATAGGTCCAGTCTGGTTAAGATCAATCTGGTAAGACTGAAGTTTGGGCTTCTGGTCGGGTTCTTCAGGGTTCTATATAAATCCACATCGAGTATTAGAAGGCTTTGGTTTTCAATGTGGATTTCCTTCCGACTCTTAACATACCCAGCGGTATATCTTGAACTCCTTCATCAAGACTGGTTTCTGTTGTGGGACGGCCTGCCATCTCCTCACGGAGGTCGAGAAAGCACGCTTTGAAAGAGCGAGCTGAGAAGAACGAGTTGCTGCCAACACGGACTGCATGGTGAATGAAGGAGAGAAACGTTTGAGGTCAACGGGAAAGGCCGCAATTCAAAGTGGTGAGCCGCTTCCGCTACAGTCGCGTGATACCGGGACTTCCCCCATAGCCGGCAACACTGTCCAATCTAGGGACTAACATGGTTAGGGTTTAACCGGATAATTGACACTAATTATCCGTATCCGTAACCTAAATCGCATTACCGTGGGTTGATGGGCAATATCCGTGGTTTTGATGGATATCCGGGTAATCCGTGCCTCTTGAGGCAAATGACTATGTGCTACCTGCAGAGTGTATAAAATACTCTCAAGAGGTAATTTCGAAACCTATCAATATTTTTTTTAATGCATTTGGGGTATGCAGAGGGAGTACAGCCGTTTTTTGTGAAACCCCCCATTTCTGGAGACAGTCAGGGGAATGGGTGACGTTGTCACAATGCATGACTCATCTTCATAATTGAGCAATTGATGAATGCATTAGAAATTTTTGTAATATAATAATTTGTTCCATTAATATTATTATTAATATACAAGAAAGCGGACAGATTGCCCGGATTGAACCGGATATTGGGCGAACCGTACCCATACCGTACCGTAAATGGTCATGATCCGTGGTTATGTAACCGGATAGTACCCGGATAGACCCATGTTAGTCCCTAGTCCAATCACATTCCACATGAAAGTCATCACAAAACACCTACAACGTCGTCTTTTAGACGCGCACAACAGAACTTTTATTCCTATTGATGACTCGGAATACACAACATATTAACAGGGTTGAAATATTGGTTCATAATTGTCAATAACCTCAGGGTTCTTATCTTGGGCGAACCTTCTTTATTGGGGTATGTATGTTTCAAGGGCAATTCTTTACTTGAGGCTCTGTTTCATAGCTTTAGTTACTGACCAAAAAACCTATGATTAACTGACTACATATCTGCACTTGATGTAGGCAATTCGGCAGCCACTGTCATCGTTGCGGTTTCCAGGTTCACAGGTATCACGAAAGGATTACCTTGCGTCAACTTATAGCTGTCGAGGCTGGTCAGGTATTCTATTGCTAGCTTCACCGGGGACCTTCCACGACATCAACAAGCACAATTATCAGTCCGCCCTAATGGTCCTTTGCGTTTGAACATAACCTTAGTGTTCCCAGCAATGCGCTGATATTACCATCTCTCTTCAGTTTATCCGACAAATAAGGTCGTAAATTTAAATAAAGAAAGGGGGCAACTTTATGGTACCAGAGTCACACTCAAGGACAACAACCACTCCACAAGGACAATGAGGTCCCGAACAGAAAATACATGGGACGTCTGTTCACTTGCTCGGAAAGCTTGTGTAGAGGAAACCAAACCCAGAACAGACCATTGCGCCCTTGTTTTCCGCCGCCACAAATGCGACCTCAAATTTCAAATTTCAACCTGGAGGTACAGCTACCGATTGATGTCAGGGCGAGACTTTCCTAGCCGTGCTTGAAGGCCAAGGCTAAATCACCATTCCTCATTTAACATGCTATGTACTCATGGCTTCCTTGACCCCTTAATACTGCTTTACTGTGGTTTTTACCCGTCTTTTTCCACAATTTATTTTCTCTGCACCTTCTCAACGATATTCCAAGGCGTTGGCTGAACATCTGCAACACTGGATTTCGTTTTTCAGGCGATTGTTGACCTTATCACCTCCTTAACCTCATTCAGATCAAACTGTGCCCCGGAAGCACTTAGCCCCGCATCATCAAACATCGCATCAAATCCTCTCACTACCAATGTACCATCCCATAGGATTTGAGCACCGGCCTGTGGATCCCTTTGTCCTTCCCCACCACCATTCTGCCCCGTAAATATCAGGAAGGACCCGAAAATCGTATCTTTCACTCATCAATCCTGGCCAAAGCTGTCGAGAACCGAGGGAGCCGATCTCTAAGGAAGGAGGGCTCACCCAGTTGGATGACGACGCGTTCTTCGATTTGATTTGGTGAGCATGGTGTGTGCGTCTTTGGTTGGTGCTATTTTTGACCTGTGTCATTGTTACTCAGAAAACGCCCTAGGATTTAAACAGAGGTCTGACAGACGAATTTATACGAGACTAGAGTGAGGTATTCCTCAGATGGACGGGTACCCTCGCCCTCCACCATTGGGTTCTACCCCTAAGGGTCCACGTCCACATCCATTGGGGGAATTGTCTCAAGATGCTATTGATCATTTTTTCTTTATGAACCAAAGCGTCGCTTACATAGCCGGTAAGTGCATGATCGAAGTGTAAGATGTGATGCGCGCTAACTATCTTAATTTGTGCCTTCTAGTGGCGTCTGCGGCCTGTGTTCTGTTCGACCACAGTGAGTCCCTTTTGGTCATCAATTAGGTCATGAAACCAATATCGTTTTTCTAGTCACCACTTTCGATATGGAGGTGAGACGCTTCAAGGGAGTCTCCATACCCCATATTTCTGACACAGGCTTCCTCTCATTTCGATCTGCTGCGTCTGTTAGATTGAGCTGATATGGGTCAGCAGTCTGCTGTTGATACTCACGAGACCATATCCTAATCAACCCGTTTGTAGAGTCGACCAAAATGGACCTTCGTCCGCATCTTATTTTTAATTGTAAGGTGTTTCTGTCAGTTAGTATCTTCTATACTCACTCGCACAACGAAAGAATCGTTACTGTGGCGATATACTTCATATGTAAGTGCATATAGGTCTGTGGATTGAGTTATAACTAACCGAACGCCCTTTAAATATTAGAATGGCGAGCTATTGTACGAGCTTCATCACAAACACCAAGTTCCACCACTAAAATTGTTGCAGCCTTTGTGGATCATTCCTCCCGATACCCTAGTCCGGTAAGTCCCTCGATTGCGATCATATGACATTGTATGTTGACAGTGATCTTTATAAGACGTACGTTCAGCTTCTCAAGTATTCTCTGCATCCCTCTTAATCTCTTTTCTGATCTGGTCCCGCGTTATCAGATGTAAGTAGTCATTAGACACCAGTTTGATCATTCCTGACACCACTACAGGTCCAATTTTTGGCTATTCGCATGGAATATTAATTGTTCTGGTTATATGCTCTATGCAAGGTAAGTCCATTCGACCGCCTCGGGTGCTTATGAAACACATACCTATTTTTTCAGGTATCATGGTATACAGGATATCTAGCATGTACAACCATTCCAAGAAGATCATCATGCTTCTAGCAGGCGCATTCTTCCTTGAAGTGTTGTCCATTTTCTCGATTCAGGTCAGCGCTTTCAAAGTTCATTATCGTGAGTGTACAATCCTTGTGTTAATCATGCCCGTAACTATTGACTGACTCATCTGCACAATTTTACAGCTGTCCCAGGACCCGCGCCAGGACTCCAATTTTGCACTTATGCCAGCATCCCTCCGTGGTATTGGGCGATCTGGATACCAATCACATCGTTTGAACTTTTGATGCTGGGTCTCACTGTTCGCGTTGCGTATTTTTATTATAAAACAGTTTCTATGCAAGAAAGCATAGGGGTGCTGGAACCAAGACAGAAATCACTAGCATATGTCTTGTTCAGAGACAGCATACTTTATCCGTTCCTGTAAGGCCCGGTCCTCCATCTCATCTTGTCCAGTATTCTGATATATTTCAGGAGCATGCTCGTCTGCATCGCGAACTTCATTTCGTGGCTGAGGTTTTCTGTTCGTCATTATCTTTCATTCCACAAGTAACACACTTTAACCACACATCTCTATTCAGCATTCTGCCATCCAAATCACCGTAGACATTGCAGCGTGGCTTCCCTGTATTCTGGGATGCCGGCTGATTCTCAACCTCCGCGAAGCCTATTATCTGCCTTTTGATAAGGAGATTCAAGACTCGGAAGAGGACGAAAATGCTACGGAGGACGTGCCACTTCAAGTCATTGGTGGCTTTGCTCCAGAGGAAGGCGCTTGCTCCCCCCGTGGCTCGTCGACCTCAGTTCTCCAACCTCGCTCACCATCAATATCTTCACGGATAGTTCCCGACCAGGGATCCAAACCAATTCCCTTAACGCCCTAGTCATGAAGTTCCCCGATCTTCTTATAGAGACACCCAATATTTGGGTCCATGCTTACCACATTACATTACACTTTCTGGCTCGCAAGTCGCTTTCGCAATGCTTTGACACATTTTTATGCTTTATCCTACTCGCACACGCTGTATATTCCTTTCTTTTCTCGTCGCATGTAGTGAGATAATGTAGGTTAGTTACCTTCAACCTCTTTTCGTTTTGGCACTTGTGCCGTTAATGCAACCTTATCATGTCGCTGATCCCTACAGCACCTGGACCGACCATGAGTGGGCTGCGATGGTTACACAATCAACCCAAGCGACTTAAAAAGCAACCAAGGAGCGATGAGTCTCCAATTAACATCACGGGCATATATCGGGAACTGATATGTGAGTGCATTCCATTGTTTTTGGACCTCTGTAATTATAAATTCCTATGTTCTCTGTGCACTGTCGGTCTGCTCGGCCATAGGTGTGAGCTCGCCATACTCCGACGTTCTCAGGAGTCTCCGAGTCTGCATTCTGGACTGTCTCTGCTCTGCTCTTGGTTTACTTACATCTTTATCGTGGGTAATGGTAGAGTTTGTTCGACTACGCGCAAGCGCCCGACAGGCAGAAGGCGAACATATTCTCCCAACATCCGCAATTACTTGTGATCAGTCTTCCAGCAATTTTTTCATCTGACGCTCGTCGATGACCGGGAAAAAGTTAGGCGTTCATCCACACGACAGAACTTCGACAATCAAGAAATATCCGAGTCTAGAGGGCCGTTGGACTGACTTTACGGTTCGCGCTAGTTGTCGGTAGATTGCGGTACCTGGTAGTCCGCATGTATGTGCCTTCTGGCTCAGTAGCCTCTCAGAGTTCGCTCAAGTTTCAGGATCTTTGGCTGTCTGCACCGAAAGAAAAGTATTTGCTGATGATTTGTCTCTTCACACACCTTGATCACGCCCTTTTCCGAGACAGTATTCCCTTTCCAATTCTGTGAGTCCGTCGTTGCTAGCGCGCTCCCATTACGACTGATCTTGTATTCGAAGGGTCGTCCTCAGCCGCATTATTAACCTTATCACTTGGACCAGCCTACCTGTCTGTCATAGTTCATCTGCGCATCTGTTTCTCTCTCGGACTCGCCCCCTTGACCTTTCCCAGCATTCCGTTATCCAAATGAGTGTTAGCCTCGCCGCGTTTGTTCCATGTATACTGGGTTGTCGCTTGATCCTCAACCTACGAGAAGCATATTACCTCCCATTCGAGGAAGAGGCTATGTCCACGAATGAGAAGCGTGCACGCTCTTCACGACGCCAAAGGTCGCATTCAGGCGTGGAGCTGGATTCCTATATCTGGACCAGCAATACTCCAAATCCTTGATCTGGAAATAGTTGCTGCTTTGGAACCATGTATATTCATAATTCAATCGTATATATACTAAGAGTCGCTTGTAATCATACTTTGGACTTCTGAGTTAAAAGTAGTGCAATGGGCCACTCAACAGCCACCAGGTCCTCTGCTCCTACAGGAGCGCCAGGACTTGCCTCCAAAGCTGCTTCTCGTAGATCTTTCCAAAAGCGAATGGCGATATCGCCACCTCGAATATCATCTATTAGTTTAAGGAAGATTAGTCGACAGGCGAAAACGTGAAGATGAAGAAGGCTAACCCTGAGGTTCGGTACATGTCGCCAGGTCTTCTTGCAGAAATCGAACATCTTCTTCCCGCTTCAAGTCCTCTGGGTAACGCTCGTGGTATGTGTGCAACGAACTCCATGTCCTAAAGTACGCTAATAAGTCGCGCCAACGCATTTCTTTCTGCATTATAACAGGGTGCTTTAATGCATTGTTTGGCAAGAAATGAGGCTGCTCATCACCTGTGACAGATTCATAAGCGATGTGCATATGCTGACAAAACGAGATAAATATAGCTGACCACAGAAATATACCCTCCGAAGAGGTAGGAGGCCTTCGTGACTCAACACTGTCGATGGTTCAGGAACATCGATAAGGTGTCGCTCGAGGATTGTGCGACCTGGCCTTTGGAAATGTGGACCAAGACTCGTCAGGACATCCGTTCCTTGGGCGAAATCTGTAATCTTGGGGCTTAAGCTTGGATATTGGGGTAGTCGAATCTCGGCATAAATCTACGAAAAAAATGTCATAAGTCTCACTGAGCAGGGCGAGCATAGGTCACGAAGGATACGAACCCAGAAAGCAACAGATCCACCAGGTTTCAGTACGCGGTGAGCCTCCTTCCAAACCTTTTGCCAATCAAACCAATGCGCCGCTTGAGCTTTACCAGTGCACTTGTGAGGAACAAATTTCTATTAAGAATCGAGAGTCAAGATATACCTGCAATCATAAGGTCAACGCTATTGTCCTCAGGGATAGTTGTCGAGAAATCCTCCGCGGACCCTTGCTTGAAGGTGAATTTACCCGCATCAACAGATTGGTTCCGGTCGATAGAAATGCGCGCTTTTTCAGCCATCCCTGCAGACGGATCGATTCCGATTATTTCATCAAACTGATGCAGCTGTAAAGTGGCCTGCCCTGTTGGTCGGATTAATTGGCATTTGAATTTCATGAAGCCTCGTTTCATTCCTACCAGTTCCACAGCCGAGATCAACCGCTCTCTTCCATTGACCAGAATGCTCACGGTGAAATGCGAATATGTATTCAAATAGCTTTGCAGGATATGTGGGTCTAGACGCAGAGTATATGGATGCGTTGAATGAAGATTTGGCGAAGGTTGACATGGTGGAGGTGGTCTAACAGGAATCTCGGAATGCCACCCCCTGTTCGAACTTCGAATATTTGCGTGAGAGTCATCAACCTGCATTGATGACCACCAGGTTCTTATCTTATCGTCCCCTTAGTTCGAGTTATTAAAGTGTTGACAATCCACAGGCTCTAGACCCTCCCAAAATCGAAAGGATACCCTTCGAAATGCTTGAAATATGTAACTTCCCCAAAGCTTGTGATTGACCTGCATTGCGAGAAGTTCGTCTCAGGGCATCTCCCACAATACTTAGGCAATAAAATCCGAGAAGATAATATGCGCGCGAATGAACCCCTTCAACCAGTGGATGACCCTTTTCTCCCATACTTGCATCTAAACACAGTTGTAACAATATTCCGTACTAGTATATGTGCTCGATACCCCCCTGATCAGGGGAATTTTGAACAGGACATGAGGGATAGAATATACTCTAATTGACTTATTTAACGGGTGATAGAAACAGTATCTTTGCAATTACACCAAATTTTGGTCAAACGATAAAATAAGATGAAGAATATCTTCTATATTCATGCCGCTATAAGCACCCAACGGGAAGCCCTCGCTTGTGTAAATATGTAATTCGATGTCGCCATCGAATACTTCTTCGGAAGAAGAAGGTCAGCTTAAAGAGACAATGCAGATGATATACGAGCGGCCATTCTCAAAATAATGCTCTGTGGCGTATTAAGGTACAACCTAAAGGCGCGACATATTCCGAGTCAGCCTAGAACGCGGCAATTAGAAAAATCGGGCGCTTCCCGTATTCAAGGACCGCGGCACTATTTTAACATTACTTCCACCAATCATATCTAAACCATCCTATCGTTTATGGTTGTAACCTTGGCGCCACTGA
Source organism: Panaeolus papilionaceus (assembly GCA_015501605.1). Classification (NCBI taxonomy): domain Eukaryota; kingdom Fungi; phylum Basidiomycota; class Agaricomycetes; order Agaricales; genus Panaeolus; species Panaeolus papilionaceus. The sequence continues at coordinate 272,157 of JADNRZ010000012.1, read as the reverse complement.
GATAGGCTCTTGTAAATTTTATCCCACCATCCCGCTGGACACAATGTCTCCTAGTATAAAGGTGTTTATACAGCACATTTACCACCAAGCAACCCTGACGTATCGCTCACTACCATTCAAATCACAACCATGCACTGCAACATCATGCAAGCCTCATTCGCACTCACCCTAGCTTTACCCGCCATCGCTGGAGTACCGTCCTCATGCAATACCGGCCCCGTGCAGTGCTGCAAGCAGCTCTACAAGGCCAACTCCGCTGATGGACAAAACCTGCTGGGAACCATCGGCGTTCCCGTTCAAGGGGTCACAGGTCTGGTCGGTAACCAGTGTTCTCCTGTCACAGCCATCGGTGTCGGTTCGGGCGCTAACTGGTAATTGATCGTTGATTTTACCGCAAGTTCAGCGCTAATATATCGAAACAGTTCCAACTCCCCGGTCTGCTGCACCAATAACAATTTCCGTGAGTATCTTCAAATACTTTAGCTGCCTTTTTGAAGTTGACACACATTCTAGATGGCGGAGTTGTATCCTTCGGATGCAGTCCTGTCACCATCAATGCGTGAATAGGTACATCGCTCTGAAGTTGGGGGGGGGGATTAGGCCTATATCCATTACAACGGTTTACTTCTCACTTTGAAAATAGATTGATGAGTAGTTACTTTCATGATATATCAAGCAATAGAAATGGAGGCGAAGTTTCTGCTCGTCTATATCCATCAGAACTGGTGAACTATTAAGCGATGTCCCAAAAAGATATGACAAGGTTTATCAGAGGGACAGAGGCAATATATCAATTAAAACACTGTAGCAACTGTTTGGGTCGAATGGGAGCTGTCCTCCGGGGCTGCTTGGGGTGGCGGCCGAGACATTGAAGACTACATTATTTTGCGGATACGTGTTGGGGAAGGTGCACAACGACCACAGAGTAGAAACTCCATGGGCTGCCAGCAAAGGATACTGGTATGAAGGATTCTTTATTGCTGAATATATTTGCGGTGCGGGTGAAGTATAAATAGTTGATGAGGTCCAACCAAGCGTGCCTCCGCTTCTAACCTCGGTTGCATTTGTAATCCACTGTCCTGCCCGTGTGAAGGCGTGTAATTCACCGTCAACTAAGGCAAGCTCAGGATAGTCATTATAAGGATAGGATGCGTAGGTCTAAACATATTCATAAAGACACAAGGGGTAAAATCGATCAGGTCGTCGTTTTCCAATTTAACAAAGATCGAGGACTTACCGAAGTCACGTAGAAATACAAGCCTCTTGTGGACCCTGACAGAGATCAATTATGTGTCGGTATCGTTATAATAAGGTAGTCATCGGCTTCGAGAACCTACCAGCTTGTCCGAGCACTAATGGGGCCCCTGTCGAATTCGATTTTGGCAATGTGTCATTGAATGCGGCTAGAGTGAAGGGGTATTTGAGATTGGCGAGCGCCTCGGCTTCGAATGGCATTCCATAAGACACCGATATGTACCCCAAAATGCAGACAGAAAGTATCTCCATGATAAACTTTCGAAACATTATGCCGTACATCGTTCCCGCACAAATTAATGTGTACTGAGCTTGGCAAGGTCACAACAGCAGGACAAGGATCCAATGAAGCCTTTATATAAGATGCTAGACTACAAGTCTTCTTCGGACCATGAATCGAATAAGTGGCTAGACTGATCCTAAGACAGTCACATAGTTAGACTCAAGTAGGCTGTGCCGACGAAGCTCTAGGCGGAGGACGGCAATAATAGGGATATAGAATGGGTCCTGCTGGTCCCGAATAGCCAACAGTCTGAAGCATGCGCAAGTTCGTCGGAAGTCTTATCATCTCCCAGTATAATCACTAGTACTGGTGGGCTGGTTGTATCGATGTCGATGCCGAATTCTAGATTGTGTGCATATTATTACATGTTATGCACCTGCAGACCAGGACCCTTTCATTTATTTGGTACATAGCACGTCGGAAATGAGATGGTGCTCGTGCCACGACGGTGAGGATAAACTTGAAAGGATGTGAAATGAAATGCGTGCGTCGTGCCAATGCCGTTCCATGAACGTATTACTCGCCGTCATCCGGCTGTCAAGGAATTCTGACCTCATAGAAGGGGATGGAAGCTGCTGAAATGGCTCGACAAGCACCAGGACGTGCACATTTAGGTATACTGGGATGTAAGGCCGTAAAGTCCCGTCAAGATGAGTCAGATGCTCCGTAAGCCTGTATGACGGAACTGAAGCCAAGCCTTGCTACTTTCTGCCTTCCTTCAGCCATCCGACGCATTAGACGGTGGCTTGAAGGTGAATGGTGCGGATGGGAGGATGTTCTCGCAACGCTGTGATAAAATTGAATAGATCCAATGCAGAGATGACATGAACAAACACTTCGCTTAGATGTTGTCGCGCTACACATTTGTTTTGCGTACACAATTGATGTCTCGTCGGAGTCAGCATGAATGGCCTGTCCATTCTTCCCATTCGGCTTGGATGTGGGCCAACCTCGGACTTGCTTATTTCAATCCGTCTAAAACGTTTTATAATCCGTCTCCCATGATAAGTTGTATAAATATCGGTTTACCGTTACCGCGCACTGGAAACCTCCGAAGGCCCCAGGTGGTTGATGGTATAACAACAGCAACTTCAACAATAAAAGCAATAAACACTTTCCTCTTTGGATCCGTCCCATCATCATTCACCTTCATCCACTTTAACCTTCCACGCGATGGACTCCCTCTTCGAAGGCTTGAAGGGGTTCATGCATGCGGGCTTCATCTCATTCGTAATAGTACTTGCGACTGTTCGAGCTTATTTCGACAAATGGCAAACGGCACTGGAAGAAGCAGGCATTCCAAAAGTCCTCCTCTGGGGATTAGTCATGGTCATTGGCATTTACTTCATCCGCATGATGAGACAATGTATCAATTGGGTTAGGGAGGATTCAGAGGACGAGACTGAGATGATGGAGGTGGGGATGTTGCCTACGAGGGCAGGAGTCATCGTGCTTGAGCTGCAGCGATGTCGAAAAACGAAAGACCACAAACGGTGTATGCGGACACAACGACAGTGCATAAAATTCGGAACCAACCTATGCAGTAAGTGCCACGTCTGCTGCATCGATGTCATGTGTTCATGTTCTTGTGTCTTCTTCTTTTCTTCTTCCCTTCTCGTAGATCACGAGCACTACCCAGTATCCAAAACTGCACTGTAAGGTCTGGCAGTCGGGACTTTTAGCGGGTCACTCACAGTCAGTCTAATCTTTTATGAATGGCATTATCCCATTGCAGGTTACTGATCCTTGACGTCCAGTTTGAAAAACGATCGCAATTCGCATGTATTATAATCCCTGTTCACCCTGTATAACACCTGTCGCCATTGTACAACGCGTGTAAAATTGATAGATATCTGTAGGACTAGGCAATATATCCACCCAAAAGAAATGGAAACGCCCAATTGGAGAAATGTTTCAAGGTTATTTTTCTGCTTCAGGTTGTGGGGGCAGTTTGCGTGCTCTTGACGAATTCGAGTGCCAGTTTAGGGCTAGCGGAAGCAAATGGAATGTGAGCAGCAATATCAATCAGCGAATAAGTTTACTCTAACCTGTCAGCAGGTGAAACAGGAAGCTTCTTGCCCACAAGCTTGCCTCCTTTCTCGAAAATGAAATGGCTTCGTTTTGTTTTTCCGCCCTCACCAGCACCAAGTGCAGTGATGAGAATACGTTTAGGGTCGGATATAAGAGGGTAAGGCAATTCTTTCTATGAAAGTAAGAAATGAAGCGATGAGAGATATAGCTTGTTGTGAATAAAGAACAAGCTGAGTACCTTGGTTTGCCATTTGGATTGAGCTGTGGGTGAATCTGCGCTCAGGCAGTAAACCGTGTAGTTCACAGATGTAAAATCTGGGTAACTATCACGGAAGCCACACGCTTGGTTTGTGCATCCAGCTTTAATGAAAGAAAGAAAAGGAAAATAATTATTACCAGTTATGTTGAAAGTGAATGGCTGGTAACCTACGGGTATCTGCTTTGGGAACCAAGAACAGAATAACACCCTTCTCAGCAGCGAGTTCGGCGACCTGAATGTCCTCGCCCTTTTCATTCTTAAGTGTCAAGGTAGGTAGGCTATCACCAAGGTTAATCGAATCCAACTGGGGGACGCTCTCCTCCGAGGCATCAGCGTCTGGTTTGGCCTAGAGAAGCGCAAAGCATGGTTTATAGGTTATGAAGTCAATTCACAAAAAAGAAGGGAAAAAAGAGCAAAAAGGCAAACGAATGTAAAACAAACCTTTTTGGCTGCTGCAGATGACTCGCCTTCTTTTCCTTCCTCATTCACATCCTCAGCAGATCTCTTTTTAGTTGCTCTTGGTTTGGCAGCGGCCGGTATGGGTTCTGGTGCAGGTTGGGCGGCCAGTCGCCCTGATCGTCTAGGAGGCTCAGCGGAGGAGCTATCAGCACCAGATGCTTTGCGGGGCGCCATATTCGATGTTGAAATACAGGAATAAGTGAGAGATGTGGACGGCGAAAAATATGAAGGGAAGAAAGGGGTTCGAAATCGCGGGTTGCTCTGTTTACGATATCCCACGGATACCTAGCTGCTGCTGTCTTTGATTCAGTCAAGTGCTCACCTCTGCTCAGGCACAAAATAAAATGATACCAGGCTTTCAACTGCTTATTCTATTTGTTTGGAATACCGTAGACCAAACTTATAATTTTCAGAGCTTCTCATGCGCCACCGCGTCCGACCATTACGAGAAATTTATATTCCAAAGCACAACTGAAATATTATATGCGTCCACTATAGAGTCGGCAAAGTTGTAGAACGAAAACATTATTCGCCCCATGGCAAATCAGAAGGGCGAGCTAGAATGTACTGTTTCTGTCCATACAAAAATGTAATATAAGCAATGAGTAAAGTGGTAACAATCCTAGGGGAGATGAGGGGTGGTGGGGGGAGGAAACAACAAGCTGGATTCTCCGCATGAGAACCACAAAGAACGTGTTCTGATTATGTATCAGAATTGAATCGTTCCTGCGAACCGGAAACGAAGGTAGACAAGAGGGTAATGCGGGGATATAAATGTAACACAAGCTTACAGATCCGCTGCCTCATGTTTCCAAACCAGAGGAAGAATGAGAACGAGAAACAGGTGACCTAGAACCTGACAATGGAACAGGGCTAAGCAGCGCCCGTTGTAGCGCAGCCTGATTGGCGTCTGCGTCTCCCCCTAAAGATGGGCTGCCTGGGGTGATGGCACTCAACAAAGAGCCCGAGGAAGAGCGCCGAGAGACGTAGGGACGAGGAGCAGGTTTGGGCGCGTCGGCGATGGTCGGTGAAGGTGCAGGAGGTATATTGGGGGAGCGGTTCGGTGATTTATCAGGAATAGGATCCGCTAGAGGGCCCATTACGTCAAATTCGTAGTCATCGGTCAAAGGTCGTGGTGGTGGTCGTTCAACCATCGCCTCGAGAAGCTACAACGTGCAGTCAGTAAGGTGAACCGCCAAGCATTATGGATTCAATGAATGAAACACCCTGCTTACCTCCTTACGCAACTCCTCTCCAGCATACTCGCCCTCCATTTCCTCAGGGCCTAGAAGGACGGTTCCCTTCCTAAACACCTCTCCTTCCTCGGTTACCCAGCTACGTGACCTGCTTTTGGGAATAAGAAAATTGTTCTCCAGGACACAGGTTCTGCAAAAATACCAACCTATCAGTAGGTGATGTGATACCTCCTTCACGGTACCGTGCCGCAAGTTCTTCATCGTCAGGGCCCTCTGCCATCCTGAAAGTTTTAGGACTTAAAATCATCTCTGGTTCCTCAGGCTCCGCCTTCCTTTTGCCCTTGTCCACCTTGGGTGTCGTTGGGGTGAGAAGCTCCTCTTCATCCTCAGCCTCGGACTCAATACTCGCAGTAGTATTGGGCGAGAGTCCGTTGAGGTGAGGTAACCCGTCAAGTTTTCCATCACCATCATCTTGTGGGCTAGCCGAGGCGTCAAAGGTAAGACCAAGTCCCTGGATCGTGAGGTTCGGTCTCGTCCCACGAGGGATTTTCTTCAGCAGCGCCAATAGCTGGTCATTGATATCTAAAAGCTCTTCAAGACGGTGTGGGTCCTCGCTCTCTTGAATACGGGTGGTAAGCTCAACGGTGATAGACCTTGCCTTGGGAAGGACGTCGCCCAACTGAGGAGAGTCTGCAAGCTTGGGGGTTGGTGGTGATCCCGACCCATCCCTGTTAAGGGCCGCATTCAACTGTCTTATGCATGTGCGTGCACGGACAACAATGTCACTCTCGTTCTGTAAAAGAAAATGCAAATCGTCAAAAAACTAGGTTAAACAAGCGTGATGTGTATGGAAAATACCTTCTTCTCTTCGTCAAGCTTAATCGATTTGGCCAGCTCGCTCTCCTCGATCATATTCCAAACCCCTTTGCCCAAGCCCCTGCCACTTGTCGTTTTCTCAGACGCCTTGGAGGACAGCCTTTCGGCTTCTTGAGTATTCCTCACACAGGAATTCAGAATCTCCCTGCACATTCTAATTGAAAAGGGTAATATGTGTGAGCCACCATCACAGCGCGCATAAGACACGAAAAATTGCCTACCTCGCAAATTCCTCGTCGCCTGGGGGGATGTTCAGATCGAGACATCTCATAACATGATTTGCTTTGAGCCCCGAGCTAAGGGCCATCACTCCAGCAATGTCGATGTCATTCAATGTTAGATCCAAGTGAAGAAGTGAAGTAGATTCAGGAAGGAACTCTGCTAAAGCAATCGCACCAGCGGAAGTCATGCCAGTAGATGACAGGAAGAGCCGTTTCAGCGCAGTGTTGAGAGTAAACGCCGTGCGGAGTGATTGAATCTGTAGATAAAAGCTCAGCAACAACAAGTTGCTGTGTTGAGAAGCACATACTCCTTCTAGTCCAGGACCAGCACAAGGATTTTTATTGAGATCCAGAGTTTCCAAGCATGAGTTGTATTTCTACAGAGAGAGGAAAGAGTGAGTGAAATCGACAGAAGATGGTATTGGGCGATAATACATACGAGAGCCTCTGCAATCAAAACTAAGCACTGCACATCAAGTTTGTTCTCGCTCAAGTTCAGCACCTTCAACGTCCGATTGCGTTTGAGAACCTGTGCAAGATAGCTTACACCGTTCTGAAAAAAGATCACGACGTCATAATCAACTTTCGACCTAAAACAAAAATAACGTACACGCAGGTCATTTCCCTTGAGATCAAGAGTTCTCAAAGCTCCGAGCCTAGGCAGCGAGTCTAGCGCTCTGACTTTATCCAAGAGTGCCGCACTGGGGCCAGCATTGTGACGAGGTCCATCTCCATTGACATGTTGTCCTGGCGTCGGATGTCTCGCTGTAACACCTCCCTGAACCGAAGAAGTAATGATCGGAATATGCTGCCCAGTTGGAGAAAGGGGATTAGTGGCTGTTGTTGGCGCTGCTCTGCCTCTACGAGATTTGGGGATATACGGTGTATATGTTGTCTGCATCGCGGTAGCGGAGCCTGGATGGCGGGGGGGTGGAAGGATGGTTCCAGGGCGGGCTGAAAGCGGGCTTGGCAGAGCGATTGTCGGGGTAGCGGGTGGAGATGACAGCGATAAATTAGAAACTGACATGGTTGGTGACGAGGTAGCTGAAGAAGTGGGTGTCGCAGATGTACTGGAGGGTGCGGGGGACAAAGGAGCTGTCACGACATCGGGGTAGTCCCTAATCATAAGCGCTAAGGCAACTGCACCGCTGGCAGATATCTTATTATGCCGCAGAGAAATGTTTTTCAGAGAAGAGGTCCTGACAGCACGACCTAGACTAAATCAGTTACCAGTACGAGTCAAAATAAAGGTCAGCTTACAGAGGGATTCCAAAGCAGGTGGACGAAGTTGACAATCATCCAAACGCAACGAAACTAGACCTGGCTCTGGTGCCGTTTCCAAAGCTGCCACAATGTATTCGATCGACTTCTTATCAAGCGAATTCTGAGAGAGGTCCAGGAATTGCAATAACTTTGCCTGGATGAAGAGAAGAAAATTGAGAGACGAGTAATCTGCTATGTTGGGAATTTTCATACCTTTTTGACATAGGCGCCAATCAGACGGAATGCCGGGGCTTTCAGACGACGGTTAGAGGCAACTGATATGAAGGTGAGAGTGGCTGGTATCAAGAGGGCATGTAAAATAGGTTTTAAAATCTGTCAAATGCAAAACCTTTGAGCAGAAGACTTAATGGACGGAAAAGTTCGTAACATACATGATCATCTAGATCACATTCACGGAACACCAGCTTCCGCAGACCCCATTCAATGGAGAATACGTCAGACAAAATTGAGGCCGAAGTAAAGGTGAGTTGAACGCCCGAGAAATCAACGGTGCGAGGACTTGTGCTTGATGCAGTCTACGACATATCTTAGGTATGATCAGATAGAAGGATGGTTGGAACGCACTTTAAAGGCTACTGTGATGGCTGGATCAGGCTCTTCCTCACAACCTGCGCAACACTCGCGATAGAAGGTCTCTACTCTATCCATCGGCCACCAGTCATCAGACTCATTTCCTCCAGGACTGTTAGGTGAACCTCTAACAACTCGCTTTCTCCGCTCAGCTTCCCTATCCTCTATGGCACGCTTTTCCTCTTTTAATGTCGGTGTAGACGGAGGGTTTACAGACGAGATGGGGTATATGATAGCAATCTGTGGTAAGATAAAATGTGCTCTCTTCAGCGGTTTAACATCTTCTTCGGGTGTAGGCTGCTGGGTCTGAGCTTGGTTTGGCAAGAAGCGAGTGAAACGGGTGAATAGTGAAGGTTGTGGGGGTGGTGGTTTCTTCAAGATGGACTTTCCAGGCACTGGTATTGTCACCGCAGATGACGAAGGGGGACATGAAGAGCCCGACGACGATGCCGACGATGAAGAAGCAGCCATTGATAGTGATGATGGTGTTGAAAATAACTGAGTCTTGCCAGTGACCTGTTCAAACCATTTGATGTCGTTAAAGTCAGGGTCCAAGTTACACTCAATCAAAATTCTGTTGGATTTGTCACATGTTGCCCCTGTTTCTCTCTTCCACACTACCATTTGACTAACATCGACAACCTTTTGACATCCTTCACGACCGTTCACTTATCACTGTCATTTTCAACGTCAAGCTTTTGGTTTTTAAGCCGTTTAGTCCTCGATACAATCAACAGGAGGTGTCTCTGAATCTGGCTGGTATCTAAATCTCATGTCTGGACTACAGAAGCCCGGACCATATGCTTCTTCCAACCTGGCTGTGCGAAATCTATTGGGACTCGGGTACTCAACTTTCAAGTCTTTCTTCTAGTTACTGTCGGAGAGTCAGGCGACTCAGTCCCCTCCATTGTGATGCGAAGCCGTCAAATTTATTCTCGCCCGCAGTTTTTTTCGCTTCTCTTATATAAAAAAACACTGACCTAGAGGAACACAACTACAGGTCCTGACGGACTTGGAATATGTGAAAACGCCTTTCTTACAGTTCTGGAATGCTCAGGTTGCGATCCTCATGTTGTCACTGCAGTTTTCTTGACCATTTAAAGGCATTGTTACAATGCCAATAATAGAGCGTCATGGAATCCCGTCCAGATATAGGTCCATATGGCATCGCTCTGTTTCTAAAAACCCATGGGTACTCACAATAGGACTGCAAGTCAATTTCTGCCTTGGTGGCCACGTCGTGGCATAACTCCCAGTCCTTGGATCTTGGATGATAGATATCCTATACAAAGCTGCGAGGCAAATTTGGGGCCGAGCTTGTATTCACTTCATCTATATTCCTCTTCGAACCGATTGTGCAACAGGGTAGTATTTCTTGAACCAATCTATAAAGCATGCTGAACCGCAAGCGTTACAGATGGCAATGCTCGCTGCTTTATGATAACCGATTCCTACCATATAAGACTGATAAATATACGACGGGAGTCTCTGGCCCGAACCAGATTCGTAATCAATGCATATGTAGTACTGGGACCGCTCTCGAGGTTAAGGTCATTCTCGTCGAACCGGAACCAGCACTGTCGTTGCTAGATCTAAGAGCCTGATGTCTGACGTCCAGAATTTGAACTCTACTCGACCATCCTACAAGTGTTCCTGACAGCTGAATCGCAACCTCAGTACATATCGGACCTCCATAGTCCCAGAATTTATCTGTTCTCCGCCGGTATGGAGAGTATATGGACACATATGCGGACGGAGTTATGCTCTCAAACAAGGGACTACGTGAGCAATACATAGTGATTCTGCATGACCAATGTATGACCCCCAGATTTGATCCGTTCGACCATCCATTCCGCTGGTCAGAGACTCGACAACAGGGTAGGTGGATAAATTCGAGTTTCATGATTGTTCCTTGCACTCCGAAGCGGACGAAACACCATCGTATGCATGCACTGCACCACCGGTGAGCAGGGCTAATGAAAACCGGTCGGAATGCAGTGCACCTTGACGTCCCCTCACCATGCTCATGGCAGTGACATGCACTTGCAACCAACCCCCCAATGGCAGTAACAAATTCAGCAACCTGAGATGCCCGAGATGGCCTATAGAAAGGCTGAGTGATAATAAGATTATAAGGCGACTGAAACACCTCCCGGAGCGCCCGTAGGACGGCAGAGAGTACGAATGAATTTACCTAAGTAATAGCTGCGTGTCAATTAGTATGTGATAGGAGCGGTGCTCGGTTCGGACCAGTACAACTCGTGGACCTGAGTTGGTACGGATCGAAGCAATCTATAATTAGTTCATCCCCCAGGTTCGGACGTCGGTTTATTTACTTTAAACTTGGGTAATTATTTTTCATCGAGTGGAACATGGAGTTCCTCTAACTATAGAATACAGTACATTGCAAGCGGAGAATCATAATGGAACTGGCAATACCAGCACCGAAAAGACAGAAAATGAATCACAATAAATACAGACATAGTCCGTATCTACCAATGCGAAAAATGCGAAAAAGAGAAGGTAGAAATACACTGGGATGGATGGTTATAGAAATACAGCAGTGCGACGACGGTTTATTCGAAGACTCGGGGCACGTCCGAGAGAAGATAAAATCGTTCGTCTATAATTGTTATATCGTGTCCATGATGCGAAGGGCCAATTAGGTCATAGAAGTAGAGTAGAACGAAAAGTGGAAGGATAAGCAGCCAAAACACGCAGAACGTGATTAGCATACATCCATGAAGTCTCTGCACCGTTCGTAGAGTCGATACCACCGGCCATTATTCCAGTGCCGCACCCTAGCCCAACCATCGTGGGCAGCCATACGCTCGATCCAGATGAGCACCGAGCAGAGAGCAAAGTCAGCATAACTGACATCACGCCCCATAGCCACAACACCATCGCCCTCTCCATCGCCTCGGTTCTTGTCGAGAATCATTGCGAGAAAATCAAATTGTTCCTTCACGGCATGCCAGGCCTGTTCGCGTTGCGGTCCGGACAGCATGTGGTGGGGAGGGTGTCCTCCGCGAAAGTAATCCTGTGTAACATCAGGAAGGGCGTTGTGGCTCAGCGGAACCAAGATAGGGAGGAGAGGCTTAGAGAGATATTCCTGCACGAAGTGGACAAACAGGTTTTGCAGGGCACGCGACCCTTCGGGGAAGACGGGGCGCGCCGGATATGTTGTCTCCAGATACTCGGCAATGGTATTCGCGTTTGAAATAATTCGGGGATGATATGGGTCGCGTGTGGGGTCAACCACAACAGGAAGAGTATAGATCGCTCGTCCATCGCTTCTTGTAGACGAAGGTGGTGCTCCGATTTCGCGTAATGTACGTTCGACGTTCTGAAACTCAACCCATTTTGTGCGGTATGGTAAACGTTTGTAGTTGAGAATGAAACTGTCGAGAAATCATTAGTATCCAGCAAATGTGGTAATTATGAATGAGTACACACCGAATGCGCCAAATGTTAGGAGCCCATGGTTCAGTCGAATGACCTGGGACATCGTAGAGCGTGATAAGAGGAACCGCATGACTGCGTGAGCTGCTTCCGTGCCGAGACATGAATGAAGGAACGACAAGGTCAAATACGAAGAGGAGAGGGTATCTGGGTATCAAGCACCATATGACTCGACCAAATGGACAGTCTTTTAAATACCTCCTCAATGACTGCACGAAGGAGAAATCCAAGATGTAAATAGTCCTGATCTCGTCCTCGGGAACTCGATATACGCCCTGATTCGTTGCCAGTCAGATCAAATCACATAGTCGAAACGACAAATTGTGAGGACGAGCAGCATATTGGTCGGCTCAGATCCAGCCTTTGTTCGTGAGCGATCATGAGCGTTCCCCAGAAACAGGAGATCAAGATAGGTTCACGTATTGCCGGACGGAACAGCGCTGAGATCATTCACCGATTCACCTGTCAGGGCAACGATTTGGGCTACTTTGCCAGGGTTCGGAGGCTAACAAGCATTATTGAACTCCACGATCCACGTTTTCCAATTATAAGCCATATATGAACATATTGTGCTAAGGTTGCCAGATATGTACCGCGTAAGCTTTGTGTGGATGATAATCTTAATTGTTCAGAACTGCGTGCTGTGTCCCAGAATACTTTCCACAAGGCAGTGTGAAGCAAACAGTGAAGACACTGGCTGACTTTCGATAAAACCCCAATGACATAGCATTTCCCTCAATGTCACGTGCTGGACTGGTGGGAGAGCTCGACCCTGAGTGTAGTCTCTGCCTCGATCCCCTTTTCCCTCGTCGTAGGGGTTAACCAATAATTGTCAAACAAATATCCTTGCTAACTCATTACGCCTCATTCTTGCTCATTAATTCCTCCTAAAATCCATCAATTTCGAATTTTTTACCTACTACAGCATACGACTCAGAAGACCGGTGGCCACTCCATCGACACCAAAGGGAATCGATTTGGTTCATTCATCGATCCTCCGTCTCACCAAGAGCATGGAAACAGCCTGAAACAAAATTCTATCTATCCCGAAGAGTACAATGTCCAAGTACGACTATGCGGTCTGATGAGGTCACTCTCTGTCGGTACATCATATCGGAGGTCGCCACGTTCCTACTAAATTAGGCAAGCGTAGTTGGGTTGGACTCAACTCGCATGCGAGCTTTGAATATGAACAACAAAAAAAAGGAAATAACTTGAACCACACATAACCCATTGCGGCTTTTTGTCTTGTGAAATTTCTAACGCTAAGAGGAGGAGACAAAAAAATTTTCAGTGCATTGAGAATTAGATGTTGCAGCAACCAAAGCTTTCACGGTCTCACTTCCCTTGAGCTCTCTTAGTATTCCATCTACTTGAAGAGAGTTGTTGGCAGCTGAAGATTAATTCGAGCGTCTATGTTACATCCAGTTAATCATTCACAGTAGACAGCTCCTGTCTGAACGGAGGATAGCCTACGATATCCTGCTTTTGGTTGTTTTATGTTGTAATTTTGAGGGGTTACATATCCCGTTAATGGTGCTCGGGGTTGTGTCGCGTGAAATGAAATCAACCAGCTTGCGGTAAGGTTTGGGTGTATACATCAAAAACCCTATTTGTTATCTTCCAATTGCCACCTAGTACCACGCGAGCCGGAGACATTTCCGTCTATCAGCGAACCTTGGATGTATGAGTTGTTTGCATGGTTGTTGCCCCTAAGTATATCTAAGTATATCATGACAAACTGTGAACTGTGATGAATCTATTTGATGGGTTTGCCCGGCAATCTTTGCGCCACACATCGAGATCAGGTCCACCATCTTCTTAAAGTTCTTTGACAGTCCAACTATATAGGAAGAGCGCTCAGGAAAGAATTACGTTCGCATTGGAGTCAGACAAATTACCTGCAAATCTCGCTCCAATGACTCGAATACTTATTAGTATCATTGCAAAATATCCACAGCTTTTCTCGATATGCAGACATGTTGGTTCAACTGAACTGTATTGTTGTATTAATTGCGGTGGAAGGGAGACTGTAGCGTTGAAATGGTCTATCCCGAGCTCAGTCGAGCTGAGAACGCCCTCTTCCGTTCCGGTCTGGCTACAATGGAACGACATTGTATGAGTCAAGAGAGGATGACTTAATTTGCAAGTAGCTCCCGCGCAAACCCAAATTTATTCCTCTAGGTCGTTTGAGCTGCTAGTTGACTCTGAACTCGAACGGATGTTGCAACGCCTTTTGACCTCCATGGATACGCTAACCCTGGGTGGAACATGCAAGATTTCATTGAATCACCAACAGAACACAACAACCATCTCAGGAAATATCAAGCCTGTTATTTGGGTTACGAGTCACCCAACGTCAAAGGACTGTGCATGCAGATTAAAAGAGACGTGAAGTTCGATATAATGATAGCACGGCGGAACCGACTAACGCACTTCAACAGCGCTCAAAGGTCTTCAGTGATTAGAGGCAAGGATAGGTCGTCGAAATCTTTTAGTCTGCCGTGGAAAGCGCAGCTCATTAGAGCCCCAGCGCATTCAACCTCGGAGCGGCCAACTGCGACTATTATTCCGGTAAATCAAATCAAATCGGACACAAGAGCTGCTCCGGCCCCGACAACCGACGAAGGGGGGATTCAAAGTCCGATGCGCCAATCAGGGGCGCTATTTTTAGCCCTGGTGGCTAGGGGCTCTCTCAAACGGACCCTAATTGGCAATGGCGACTCATACCATGTAAGTGTGTCGATACATCCACAGCAGATGTTTGCTGGCCCTGTATATTCTCGATCAACTGACGATGTTGAGGTATTACTACCATTATCACAGCCACAACAGACGATTAATGACTCCAATGTTGATCAAGACAAGGAATTATGAGAGGACACTTGTTTCATTGAAAATCTTCTTTTCATAGGAGATAAATCAAAAACCTTATTTTTCTGTATTGGTACTACATACTCTTACATACAAACAGAGAATAAACACGAAGTAGAATTAAACGAATATGCGAAAATATTTTTCGATAGATCACCTGAGCCCTTTATCCACATAGGCCAGTGAATAGACCATTTAGGCAGAGATCTTCTTCCTAAGGAGAGCCTTGAGGGTCTCTCCATCCTCAGCGAACTTCTTGATACCCTCGTGAAGCTTGTCGAAGGCCATTTGATCCTGGAGAAGGGTCCAACGGAACTCGGCCTCGTTGTCAATGAAGCTAACCTTGGGGATGGGCTCAGCTTGGGCGGCTAATAATAGACGTCAACAACACAACAAAAATATCAGGGTTAAAATGCTGACCAAGGGAGGCGTCAAGTTTCTTGGGGACGGGTGCGGTGGATCCCTTGAGTTCCTCAAGAAGAGTAGGAGCGATAGTCAAGAAGTCAACACCAGCAAGGGCCTTGATCTCTCCGGTCTATGAGACAGCAGGTTAGACAAAGTTCAACAGTCAACCCAAAGTGACGTACGTTACGGAAAGAAGCACCCATGACGATGGTCTTGTAGCCGTGCTGCTTGTAGTAGTTGAAGATCTTCTTGACGGACTGGACACCAGGGTCCTCATCGCCCTCGTAGTTCTTTCCGGTGGACTTCTTGTACCAATCAAGGATCTGCAACGACATTTAGAACCCCTGTGTCGGGATAGACGACGGATCAAATGCAACACGTACACGTCCGACGAAGGGTGAGATCAAAGTAACACCTGCTTCAGCGCAAGCAACGGCTTGTCCAAAGCCGAAGAGGAGAGTAAGGTTGCAGTGAATTCCATCGTCTCGCTCAAGCTCACGAGCAGCTTGGATACCTTCCCATGTCGACGCGATCTTGATGAGAATCCGGTCCTTTTTAATGCCGACAGACTCGTACAGAGCGATGAGCTCTTTGGCCTAGTGCGCCGGGTAATAAGTTTGGGCTAATCATCAAATTCTCATGACCCCTTACCTTAGCCTTAGTGGCCTCCTTGTCGAATGAAAGGCGGGCATCGACTTCGGTCGAAACGCGGCCAGGAATAATGGCGAGGATTTCTTTACCAAACTCAACGAGCTAGTGGTGGGATTAATATCAAGTATGACAACATTGCATTGGACTTGAAAGAAGTACTCACAAGGCGATCTACGGCGGCGTTGGTTTGTTGCTCGACGCTACCTCCCTTTGACTTTCCGTAGGCAACAGCAGCATCGATGATGCGTGCGTATCCGGGCTTGTTGGCGGCGGCCAAGATCAGGGAAGGGTTGGTGGTAGCGTCCTAAAGATCGCCACGTAAGAACTTGACCACGAATCAGAGAGGTGCTCGACATACCTGGGGCTTGTAGACATCGATGGCTAAAAAAGTAGCACGATGAACATTAGTGGTTGACCAGGTTAGGAGTGTGGGGGCTTACATTCGAAATCGCCAGAGTCAGAGACAACAACGGTGCCGGTTTGCTTGAGCTGGTCGAGAGAAGTGGTCATGGTTGTAGATGAAGAAGGGTTGTTACTGAGAATTTTCGCTTGGGGTTTATAAAGTAGATGAGAGACGGGTGATTCCTTGATTTGCTCTCGTTGGTCCAATCGTGTCGCTTATGTCATCTGTTATTTCCATCGATGACGGAATGGTCCATTCTTATGGTCTTGACGTTTTCTTTCATCTTAAGATCGTTGCAAATGAACAGGCGTTTAGCTACGAGGCACATATTATTGAGTGCGTGCAATGACCTTAAATCGACCTGCCTTACGCACCTTTGTCACGTTTAGGCTTAGAGAAGAGCCTCCATGACGGGGTACTTGGGTAATGGAATTACTTCATTTGTTATTCATGACTTGTATTTCGATTAGTAAACCAATTGAATTGTCACGGGATGCAGCAGGCAATGACTGAGCAACTCGTTAAATTTTGAGCGTCAAGACGTCTGTGAGAGTCGTCGTAAACTGTGCCTACCGGCCCTAATTCTAAATCCACCTCCCCGGTCACATCTTGACGGATAAACTTGCTGTAGTTTCGCCGAAATGAGGGTCGATAAACCGGGACGACCCAAATGGCACCGATATCTGACAACTACCGTTGAACATGATTTCGGAACTGGTTGGTTCCTAAACCTAGGACTACCAGTGTTCTCGAGTCGCACGTTGGTAGACGTTGATTGGCAACCACCGAACGTTCACCAAGTTATCGAGACAGTAAGGTGGTATCATGTGAGAACGGATTGGATACTGTGAAGAGAGATGGTAATTATAACTTGGGCATTTATAGAAACGAATTTACCTTCAAGCTTCACCTGATTGAGATTGAGAAGAGTCCCCTGGATCAACTTCGTCAAGGACACCCTGGAAGCACCCTTCGTAATCCGTCCAAGTTTCCTCCTGCAGAAGACGCGATACCCTCCGCTGGTGCACAAAAGGAATTTTCGGTCGCCACTCTTTGTCGGTTGATTTGGTCCATACCACAATGCTTGCAATCTTTACCTGGCGCACAGAGGGAAATGCTGAAGGTAGAACTGATTTTATCCATCGAACCTGGGACGGCAAATCAAAGGTCCCAGACCAAAATGGTCCATCTGGTTTACATCGTAATCCTAGTTCTTCAACAGTCAGAGGATGGGTGGACCAAGCTTTGACTATACTGGCTACTTGCTAGAGTGAGGCATGTTATTAACGAACTGTAAACAATATTCCAGTCACGTACCTCTTCGAGAGTTAGTGGGCGACGTGATGAATCCGGGAAACAATGTATCGTAAGCATTCTCAAGTTGGGGACATGTGGCGCGAGATGTACCGTCCTGTAGCAAGCATATGGGATTTGCAACTTTGAGAGGAGAGGATAGGGCTGGAGGAGGAAGGCCGTATCCATGGGTTCACCCTGGTTTCGACTCCATGAAGTGATCGTTAAACTAGATATAGTCCTTATTGCCGTAACAAGGGCCCTGCAAACAGAGTACGGAGCCACCAATTCCTGGAGAATGGGGTATGCGTCCGGCGACACGGAAAATGGTAGTAGGTATTCAGGTTGTTGTACACCAGCACACAGGTGAACCAGTGACGGCATTTGATCCTTCGATATAAGTGAGAACGATAATGGAGACGCTTGCTGTAGGTGAAGGGTAGAGAGTTTTGGCAGTTTCCATCCACTTTTCGCAAGGAGAGGAAGAAAGTCGGGGTGGTCGATCGTTATCCAAGTAACCTCTGAACGGTCTAAATGTTTGAGGAAATTGGGAATCATGGATCCATCACTGTGCTGGTCCGCTCCGTCAAGAGCCAGGGTCAGATACTTTAATCTTAAACCCTTCAGACCCTCCCAATGGCTGTCTTCTAGCTTTGGAACACACCGAGAACGCGTGATCAAGAGTCCAGAAAGGTTTTGTAAGCTGGCCATGGATTTTAGACATCTTTTAGTGATGAGGCCGTGGTTGAAGTAGAGGGTGTGAATGTTTCGCATATGAGACAGAGCACGGTAATAGAGAGTCAAGAAAGCGGTTGAGTAGTCGTCCGTCCCGTCGTTCTCGTCGTCGCACCACCCGACAAACAGGCATTGTTTGACATGCATTGCTAGGGTCACCGCTTCTTCGTTTCCTGCTAAGACTTCGCGGCAAAATGTTGTGGGATTTTGATTCCCGACGTCCTTGAATTTTGGGTTGGTGACTTCCAGTCTGCCGACGAAGCAGAGACTTTCAAAAATTAATGGAAGCGCGACAGACGCGAAAAAACGACACGTCTGGGCCACACTAGAGAGTGTCTTCCTCGTCATCTCTGGCATTAATGCAGTGCGTCGAGGCTCCCATATATAATTCAGTATTTCTCTGTATATTTCAAGGGGAATCTGGTCTATTGGACCACCGTGTTTGGTGGCACGAGTTGGGGCTAATACGAGATTTGATGTTATTGAAAATGTGATAAAAATAACAAATTTATGAAATAGAGTACATACTCGACCATTCAATTATAGACATGGCCCACGAAATCGCCTTCCAGAGAGTGAAACACGAGGGGAAAGGACGATGACTGTCGAGTTTGAGCTGCAGTCGGAGTCCGGATTCATGACCGGAGCGGCCATAACGCGAAAAGCTTAGTCACGAGGACCCTGTCACATCGCGTTACATATCACGCAACACCTTAATTAGCCCCTATCTAACGAGAGCTGGGCGTTAGGAAGGTGTACCTGCTTAAACAAAAACGATATACGTGCTTTATATGGGTGAATATAAAAATTTGTACTGCTACTCAAGATTACTACGCTCCCATTATCCTGCTCGGCTGAATTTGTACCCCCTAACAACCTTTCTGGTTCATTAGAGAGAGCACGTTAACTTCATGAATTTCTGGGTATGCCTTTCAGCCGCTCTCTTCGCGTCTAACCCTATTGCTGTGTGAAGAATTAATGTAAAAAATTGTTAATGCACCTCCAGAATCGGAAATGCGTTCACGTTGGTTATCACGACGAATCAAAGCCTTATCTGATCACCATTGAGGCATTGTTTCGCACAATGCACTCTGGCCAGCTTATTCCCGCTCAATCAAGAACCGACATGTGGCATGTCATGTTGTGTCTACTAGAGTCACACCTGAGTCATATGTACGCTGACACACGCCTGATTCGTCGCGATCAGGTGTTGAGCCACAAGCGACTCTTTCCAAACTCTTTCAACTTGTCTTTCAGACACATTATCGTACACATCTTACTTGAATATCCATCCATATGAGCGCCGCAGAATCCAGTTCTGAGCGTCTCGACGAGTCGCATTCTACGTGCGTACAGCGACTCCAATACTGCTACGCGATCATTTTATACTTACACCCTCGACGCACCCTCTAGCGTCTCGGAGGATATAGTTCAGGAGAATATTACATCCAGTGACCCTCAGCCTGTGTAAGTGTAAACGCGTCGAATCTCCGCAATCCGCGAGGCTTAATATCCCACAATTGCTCACCTGTGAATTTGTGATATCCAGAGATGCCTCTGCGGAAGATGAGTTCCCCACTGATTCCGTTGCACAAACCAAGTGAGTAGTCGGATGGGTCTGGGAAACATCGTTTGTTATGACGATCTGCAGTGACACGGATGACTTCTGGGACAAAGAGTCAGTTCACATACTCATCTGCCATTCACATGTCGTCTGATATTTTTTTCCCTTTATTTTCTTCCAGTGATTTCCGAATCAAGAGAGGCAAGAACGACAAGCCAACAATCGGTATCAAGAAGCCTGGCGTTCGACAGAAATAGGGTTATGGTTGAAATAAATTGAAATTTGAGCTCCTTAATACATATGTCCTATACTTCATACGAAATATGATTATTTACCGCTCCTGATGCTATTTGATAATCACTTTATCCGCCAGTATCAATTACAATTTCGCACCGCGATTACTCCTCGAAACTTCCTTAAATTCTTTGTTTGGAAGTAAGATAAAAAAGAAGCATCGTCAATCGTGCGTGCCAGTCTCAGTTCAGTAAGCGCTCTGTCCATAAGACATTGATCGATGTGATTAAGCGCCACTGTCCCAAGTTCAACGAAGGTATTAACCACGAAAGCCAAACTTTGCTGCAACTTGCCTGCCCATATCCCTGCATATGTTCACTTGCATATGGACATCGTGTCACTAGAATTTTCAGTTCGAAAAGAACTGCTATTACATTTTTCGTACTGTCCTGCACTGCACAGTGGTCGCCGACGAGATCGCCGTCGAATGGATCCACTCATCCTAGAATGGAGTCCCCCCATCACATTCAGAGCCTTCAAACCAGAAATAGACTCAAAGCAAGAGATGAGATACGATCATCAAGCACACGTTCGTGAAAGCGATGCTGCGAATCAAGACGATACTTATACTAGCATATGCTTTTTCAGGGGTTGCTCCTATCTAGTCAAAGGAACCAGTAACCATTTATCATGGCCCAGGTACTGTGATACTTACATCTGACAGTATAACTGGGTCCATTATGTGCTATCCATTATTGTGTGAACTTACTGTGGGTGCTTAATCAATTGTAAAACTGTGAAAGCCATCGGTTCTCCAGTGGGTTTAGTTCTCGCCAGTCCTGGCTCGAGCTTCGAAGCCTTGCGTACCGAAATCATCTCGATTACTCCAAGTAGGTAGATACTATCGAAAAAAAGACATCCGTCTTGTTAGGATTGGCATGACAGGCTTGCTCAAGCCCTGTTCATTAGCAATATCAGGGGAGCTATTAGTAAAGTTATCACGGGTCCACGAGCATGCGAATTTAGCAGCACGAGAGCACAAGGTGCGGGGACAAACTTTGTAGATGAAACACTTGGAGTTTTTAAGTTTACTCCAGATGGCTTGTTGGGGTCGGATTTCAGGTCCACTGAGACCAAGCGCGTCGTGATATCATACATACCCCTTCGAGGTGTGTCCTAATTTCATGCGTCCCATCGCGTGCGATGAAGCTACGCGATAGAATGATGTCGACCTATGTACGTAGTGTGTATGCCGGAGTGGTTGTCACCCACAAGTCGTCATCAATTGATTGACCTGTGGGTAGACTGGAGCATCTTTTCCGCCTTTTTAAAACAAATCCATTAGTTTACATATTGAATTGTTTTACCACAAGTTGGTAAACGACGACACGGTGTTTCACGCTCACGGACCGCAACCTATTAAATGCCGGAAATCAAAGAGACTTGATCATCTTTTCTGAACATATGTACGTCCAAAGACCATATGGCCAATGTGAAATTATGGTTGCACAAGTTGTAGTTCAAAACAGGCATTCTATGCCACATAAAAATGATCCGGAAACCCTCCTTACCCTGGTGGCATGAGACCTGCATTGTTTAGACAGGCCGATGGCGATGGCCCCACACAACTCACGGCAGCTCGACGGCGCGCCGAGTCATCCCAGGACTGAACAGCTGAAACGCGAGCTGCGAGGGGAATGATTGCCAAGGACAGAAATGAACATTCAGGACTGCCGAAGGTGGACAAAAGCGTGCACTCGGAGTTGATCATCTGAGCAATAGGAGATTTGAGTTTGGCCTACAGTTTGTATGTAGAAAGGGTTAACTTTGAGATTGCCGAAGGCAAACTGATGATTGTATGAACTGGGTTTAACTGGTCAAGGGTTGGCATTTTAGGCCATAGGGACAGCCTGATCCACGAAAGTAGGAGTTAGAATTTTGAAATTGGTATTGTTACATTGCTTGTCATGATTACTGTACATTGAGGGTAATGTTGCAATAGGTAAAACGTCATGGAAAGATGGGATCCCGCTCGAAAAGGGAGGGAAAGTAAGAGCAAAACAAACAACCTGGAGTTGATGACCGATTGTCGCTATTGTTGGAGGAGACCTGAACTTGATACCGTGATGCTATATGGAGGATTTGCACAGAGTGCATGAGATTTTAGGAGGACGGGGAGTCATCCAGGTATATTCTGAAACGTGATGGTGCAATCGGAGCAAACGTGTGGGCAGCGATAATCTATATAGGGAGGCAGAGATGAGGGAAACACAAATGAAGGCCGGCACATAGATGGCGACAGAAAGAAAATATCATGGAAATTCCGTGAGCCAGCAGTGGTGGAAGTTACAGTACCTGTTATTTTGGAAAGGTAAGCAAGAGCTGAGAACAACAACACAGAATACAAGTGAGGAAGAAGTGATGAATAGATATTCCGACATGTCGGAAAATGAAGAAATGGACGAGTCATCATGTAGTCATGATACAGTGACGGCGAAGACGGGTAATGAAGGAGATGCATCAATTAAGCTGGACATACTGATAGCCATTCTCTGCCCAACCTTGGGTCTGAGGTAGGTGGTCGATCGGGTGATGTTGAAACGAAGACTTTGAGTGAGCCAGAGGGATCCCCGCTTTGCTGGCAGTGATAGAATAATGTATTATCGTTGAGAGCATTACCAAGGGCATAGGAGCCAACTTCCGAGGGGTAAATAAAGAACAACTTTTGCAGCTGTGCTGGTATTGACAACTATTCCAAAATGTGCATGAGTCTTAGCACCACATGTAAAGATTTGTCTAAATACCTTGTGAAATATACGTTGCCGAATCCATGTTCCATCTTTCGCTCCTGTTAGATCAACCACCCTGTATTGTTGGCCATCTATGCTGGCAACAATACGAATAGTAGAAAGAGGTGATTGGGTAGTCCTAAACAGAGGATGTCCGAATGTTAGTTTCATTAGAGTAGTAAGAAGACAGCAGGCTTCACATTGTAGGTGGAACGAGGGGGGAAAGGGAGAGGGGGGATGACCAGAAAGGTTTTGATTCCGGGAATCATCTCGAGGGCCCTTTAAGTACCTCATCGCTGTCTTCCCTGGTAAGGCCCGATTGGCAATTTTGTGATGCATTCGTGTTTCGCTTTACCTTCCCATCAAAAAGTAGTCCGAACACGGTACACACGAGCACACACCACAAATGTATGTATGCTCCTGACGGCAGGCTTATGAATTGTTTGATGGCGGATCGACCTTCGCTGGTTTCCCGCAGACCAATGGTCGAAATGATGCATCCATAAATGAACCTGAGCATGATTACGCGTTGGATTAGATCTATGAATTTATATATGTATATAAATATAAATATCGTGGAATGAGATGCGTACCTGCGTTTTATTTCGAACTGTGGGTTCGATGCTGTTTCGAGTTTGTTAGACGGCCTCCCTTGTCACTAAATATACTTATTATTGAGTTCA
The DNA here is from genome assembly GCA_015501605.1 of Panaeolus papilionaceus. NCBI lineage: Eukaryota > Fungi > Basidiomycota > Agaricomycetes > Agaricales > Panaeolus > Panaeolus papilionaceus. The sequence goes on along the minus strand of JADNRZ010000012.1, from coordinate 248,631 downwards.
AGACATATTTCAAGTAGAGTTGAGAAAATAAACGGTTTAGATGGTTCTAAGTGAGATTTGTGAGGATGATTCTATAATGATTACACGAGTAATGACTGTCAATTGAATCCATGAGCTCGGTCATGGTTCTGTCCAAGACGGAAAACGAAGCAAGCGTGACAAAGAATCACAGCACATCATGACATGTCGTCACGCAAATCATCCTCCGACTCGGTCTTTCTTGTCGGTTGACCGCTACGCTGCTTTTAGAAAAAATCTACAACGAGCTCGCATCATACCCAGACTGCCTGTGCTTATTCTCACTCAGATTTAAGAAAAATCTCATGAAAATATTGTCCGGAAAAGGCTTACTTTTAGGCTTACTCAGGACAATTGTAGCATCTGGCAATATGACTCTAATATTCTGATTTAGTTCGACTTTATTATTGGGGCTTTAAACACAATTTGACACGAACAGTGGGTATATAATCTGGTGCGAACATATTATTTTAATTTATAAAGCATATCTTACTGACCAATTGCATCTTTACTTAGTTTCCAGCATCAATCAAACCTACACATTGTTCACACTCCAAACAACCTCCCGGCATTTCATAAATGATAAAATTTCTCAAACCCTTGTGCTTTGCGAAGTTTTTTGGGAGTTCGCGATTGGTAGACTCTACAGTAAGAGTCTACACGATCAGACGATCCGGCTAAAATACGACCTTGGACTGCACAGCCTTGCCTACGTCCCACCAACAAACCGACGGGATTCCCTTCTGAAATGCATCATGAGAATGAAAAAAAGCATCTATATCCGTATTGTCCTTTGCCATCGCAGCCACTGCGAAATTTTGGATGTCGTCTCCTTTGGCCTCGAGGCGTGCTGCTTATATGACAATTCCGCAGTCCGACTTCTTCGTTGAGGATGCAATTGCGTCTCATTGGGTCCCTCTTTCGTTTTCAGGACTTGTCTCAACACGTCGATCCTCGAAAGTGACTTCGGGCCCGATTGGGAAAGCGACAGCTAACCTGTGAGACCGATACTCTAGGTTCAACCGCCAAAGATACTGCTATAACCGTAGCAGCCTTCAAAAATGAGATTGGCTTAGGCTACGATGTTCGCACTTGGGTGGGACAGGCGACACACAGCAATAATTATCCGTCGTTCGGTAAGCAAATCATCAGAAGCTATTTTTAATATAGTTCAAAGATCGCCTGGATGCTTAGATAAGTGCTCGTCAGCACACCGAAGCGACAGTCAGGGAGGATGCAGAATGCGTACAGTTACCCAAACTCCACGTCTCCGAGGCCCAGGCTTCGTGCCAAACACACGCAATTCAAATGGAGCAGGGGGTTCCCAAAGATTTTCATACTCCATTATAAGCTCTCGTCTCGTTCCTTGAGATACAGGTTGATGCTGGCTAAGTTGAGGCAGCCTTGATCACACGATACTCGCAATTGAATAATCTTCCCGATTGTATCAGCAAGGGTGGGGTGTCTTGACAGTGAAGGGGGACGAGCGATAAGCCCATACTCCGAGCAGCTCTGCTAGTCGTCGGTCTTTGACGGCAACTGACCAGGGTGTGGTCGGTAATCACTTTCGTCCAGAGTAATAAATATGCATACGTGTGGGAGCGAGTGCATCATATCACGTTATCGCGTGTATATCAGGTCTCAAAAACCGGGTTCTCACTTCTCAGTCAGCGTCTCATCCTCATTGATATTTAACATCGACTTCCCCTATCGCAATCAGCTAGAACCCGCCTTTAACAAATTCCAGAGCAACCTCGAAAGAAATGACTACCATCAACGTCGGTGACACTATTCCGGAGGGATCCTTTAAATATGTCCCCTATACCCCTGAGTTGGAGAGCGGAGTGAGTCTTCTTTGAATCCTTCCAATCTTATCTGATGATGATATACTGATTAAATGCATCCTAGTTGGCTTGTGGTGTCCGTAAGTCCTAACCCCTTGGCTTGTCATGCCCGGTTTCAGCTGCCAAAGATATCCCATGAATTCACCTTCTCTGACATCTTGGCCCATACAGCCACTTCTCTCTCCACCAATGAATGGAAGGGCAAAAAAGTCGTTCTCTTCTCCGTCCCAGGAGCCTTCACCGTATGTGCCCTAGGGCCCAGAATTCCTTCAACAAGCATCTAAACATGCGTATCATCTTCTAGCCTACTTGCCATATCAACCACCTGCCACCTTACATCCAGAAGTACGACGAATTCAAGGCCAAGGGTGTCGACGTGATTGCCGTGGTTGCGGCTAATGACCCATTCGTCATGAGCGGTTGGGCCCGTGTTGAAGGCCTCAAAGATAAGGTTGGTCATCTACCATTGTTAACGCGTGAAAGCTATCATACTAAATTAACATTGGAACTTAATCAAGATCCTGGCTCTTTCCGATACTGATGCTAAATGGTCGAAGGGGCTTGGCCTCGATAAGGACTTGAGCAGCTTTGGTCTCGGTACCCGTACTTGGCGTTATGCCCTTGTTCTCAACGACAATGTCGTCGAGTACCTCGGAGTAAGTCTTTTCGATTCGGAAACTGGGTTTGGATCTAATCTTATCTGTCGCCAAACAGGTCGAGCCCGGCCCTGGTGTCTCAGTTTCGGGCGCTGATGCTGTCCTTGCAAAGCTCTAGAGGCTAGATGGAATTATGGCGTTGTAGTGGAAGATTATAACTTAAAAATAATATGTAAACTTGATCAACTTGATGTATTTTAAAACATATGAATGTCCGTGCGTCTCATGAATGGCTTTGGGGTAAATCACGAGTGTGATGAGGAGTTGGGCAATATGTATACTATTTCTCTCCTGAACCTCTCTCTGACCTATTTATATATATTTCTGTGGATGTCCTGGTTGTTTATTTGCCGGAAACCATACGGAAATAGTACAATGAACTATAACGAGAAATCTCTGCGACGCACTGCGCAGTTCGATTTGGGGTAACGATGTTGATTGCTAAAATACTGAGCGGTGACAATTACAAAGTTAAACAATGTACATGCAGGTGTATAATAAATCAGCCGAGTCCCATGTATTTAGGTTGAACCTGAAGACACGTCAGTGTGACAGCAGAGCTAGTAAACAAAACACAAGTTGATGAGATAGATGCAGATGAAACATTGGACGTTGAAAGAAGTGGTCATATGGTAGGCTAAGGGGTCAGTAGTAAAATAACATGCAGAACGGAGTAGGACTATTGTCAAGCCCAAGGATTGTCCGAGTCAGGGACATTGTACTGATACGTCTGGACACGGGCATGCAAGGGAGGTGTACCACTGGTCGCGATTACACCTTCAACTTCCTGCTGCCGCCACGGATCGTGGGCTCCAGCAGAAGGCTGTCGCCTCTGATGAACAGCCAGGTCTTCATCAACACCAGAAGAAGCACTGTTATCTTCTCCGTCCCCAATAATATGTGCAATTCTCTCGCCAGCTTCGACCCGCCTGCTTGGGTCCCTCGTTTCTTCCTGGCGTGGCTCCTGCACTTCTACTTCCCCTCTTTCCTCTATCTCATCTTTGCCGTCTTCGAGGTGCGCCACAAATCCGCGCCGATAAACCTTGCGGAGCCCACTACCGCGTGTAGAGGGCTCGCCTTTCTTCCTCTCCCACGTCTGGTCTTCCTCTTCCGCTTGAGGGTCCTCTACGACCAAGTCCACCGCATCAGGAGGAAGGACAGGCGAAGACTTTCGTGAGTTATGCCGAGATATTGAAGGAGGCGAGAGGAACCGCGTGTTGGGACTATGACTCGCACTCCCACTTGCAGAAGTCTGGCCAGAGGATGAAACACGTCTGGATGACGTGTCGATCCGCTTCGTATGCCGCGATTTGGCGACCTGGGTGGGTACAGGGCTCTTCACGCTGATGTTGACATTGCTCCCTGATGAATGAGGGGATTGTGCTGGTGACGGGCGTTGGCTTGGGGTTTTTGTCCAGCTCATGATGACACCTTGGGATTGATCAGCTCGCGCAGCACGATCAGCCTCATGGTCAATAAGGTTGGCTCTGGGATCGTGGTGGTATTCGATCTCATCTTCTTCGTCCTTGTAGAAGCGTTTGGACGGTCCTGCGACTGGCTTGTTGGTCGTGTTGCTGACTGCCCCATAACCCTCCCAAGCAGGCCCTGTCCTCTTCTTTAACGCTTCCTGCCCTCTAGCACCACGAATAGGGGAAAACCAGGCTCCTCTTTCGTCTCGCAGAACGCGCTCTTCTTCCTCCCAAATGAAGAACCTGGCTGATTCTGAGCTACAATCAATCACTGGGTAGTTGTAATCTCCAAAAAGGTATTTCTTGCTGTGGTCAAACAACTCCTCGTCGTCATCGTCCAAATCACCAAAAGGAAGTTCGAATCCACCATCAACATCTGTGCCATCGCCGTTGCCCCATATTGTCTGTTCTTCATCGGAGTCCTGAAGATCTGGCGCTAGATGCACGACGTTATCCGCGTCTTGTTGCAGGAGTGGCGCATGAATGCTCTCTGCTTGATCCTCTCCTGCGATGCGTTTGACGGCATTGTTGGCCATCCTGGCGGCTCGGCCCGGAGGCTGGCTATCATCTGTTGTTTTGGGAAGCCAATACTTCTTCTGCCCGCCTTTGCTGTATCGCAGTCCTGCCCTGATTCTGTTCTCCCGTCCTACACCCTGGTGCATAAATCCTTCAGCGGGTTCAAACTCGCGATAATCCATCCCCTCGCCCCGAAGAGTAGTTTTAGTGTCCTCCGCGAGGTCCTTCAACCCGAACGAGTCTCTGAATGCATGATACATCGGCATTCGGGCTACAAACGTGTGGTGGATGTCAATGTAATCCTTATACGAGAATGCGTACATGTGCGCAAACGCGAAGATTGGCATTTCCAAGCAAATGAAGATGTCGTTGAGCCCGACTGAGACGTTTTCTGGGTCGGTGTAGGGACCGAGGCGTGTAATGATGCCAGCTGCGACCAAGACTGAAATTGCAATGGATTGCCAGAATGAGAAGAAAAGGATTCCCTTGACGCATAGGAATTTAGGCATGGGTCTAGGAAGATATTAGAATGATCATCTTTAATGTTAGGGAAACCACTGACCGGAATGGTTTGAGGTCATCGTTAACGCAGACCCAAAACATGGCCAGACAGTATAAACTGAGGCAGATGCTGACGTTGTAAACTATGCTGACGTAGAGATATCCTGAATTGGCAGTAAAATCTCCTTCATTGTATTTCCCGGTTGCTTTCAGAATAAGTGTAGCCGCTGCAAGAATCGGTTTGACTTGGACGTATTCTTTGAGAAGCAAATTTGTAAAATGCTATTAATGAGGGAATGGAGATAGTACGTACGAAGAATCCCTCTCTTGAGAAAAAGAAACGTGTAGGGGTCGCTGACATCGATTTCGCGTTTAAATAGGTTGATTGGGAACACAGGTTCCTTGGGGGGTCGACCATGCAGCAAAATAAGGAGAGATCGCTCTCCTCCCAAGTAGGAAAGCAAAAGACTGAAAAAGCAATAAATTACGAAGGCCTGTAGAGATCGATCAGCATGATGTACACAAATCGGCGGAATAAAGAGATGTAAAGGGCCACTAAATAGGGAGTGTGTTGCTCTAGACAGGATACTCAAACTGGTTTCCCCTACGTCCTAGACTAGCAGACAAAACATGGCCGAGTTAGAGAGGACCCACTACGACGCAGTGATGCATAATCAGCGAAAAACAAGGATTCTAATTTTGCGTCGAAATGAACTTTGTTATCTTGTAGCGACTGCAGCATGAAGACTTGGGCCATGGCTGGCGCGACCAACCTCCCGCCGCACAACAAGGGGATAGCAAGTGTGGTAGGCCCAGAGCGCATTCCTGTTCTAACACCAATACAATTCCGTTGGTTGATGAGACCCGTTTTTGAGAAAAGGAAGAAATATACGCTGGGGATGGCCAGTATGCGCCAACAGCCAACGAAGTTGAAGCGTATGACGTCGCGATTTGCTACCGCGTACCTCAAGCCCTCAACCAACCGCTTCCGGCGACCAGCTATAGTTGCAGTGGCGGAGATCATAGTTTGAAAACATCCTCACCTCATAAATATCACGAATTGCATCGATAAAGAAAGCCGCTTCCACCGAAAATATTGAGATGAGCGATGCAATTGCATACAATGGAACCATGACCATAATGCGTACAACCATTCTGTTTGAAGATATTACTTCCGTTTAAGCTGACCCACAGTTGAAGAATGACTGACCTTTGTAGAGCTGGTTTTCTGTAATTTCTCAACTGCAGTAAGATCGACCATAGCGATACCGCTACTGCAATGAAGGTTGAAAGCCCCGCAATGACGAGAACTGGGACAGGTAGCCGGGACCGCGCACCAGAGCCGGACATGATAAAGTAGAAACAGGAGTTTTGCTCCTACTGAATGGCCAAGATGCCGTTTTGTAAGAAGAAAGTCGATTCTGTGAGTAGTCTTAGCTGCGGATCGAGTGAAGGGAGCTAACTGAGTCAAGTTGTCGTGTCCACCGTCACCGATGATGATGGTGTTGGGCAAGTTCCATATTGGGACCAAACACCTCTTGCACCTTGACTTGAACGTTCATATTCTTTATTCTCCTAACACAATCACCATTTTGTAGCAAATAAACATGAATGAACGATAATAGAATAAATCTGACAAGAAGACTATACAGACTACCAACACGACCGGACCGCTTTCACTGACAACCTTCAGGCTCCAGAATCACTGACGCAGACTTGGTGACTGTTGACGTCGTTGCTTCGATCATTGCCTGCAATCTCTCTTGGGGTGAGGGGGCAGGCGTCTCGTAAGCCTTTCGTGAGGCGAGTTTATCCCGTATAACCTACAGGCTCTTCGAACCTGCAACAGGAATCTGAACCCGGGAACACTCGTCGACAACTTAGACCATCGCAAAACCCTTGACTGAATATGGATCGAAATCACTCTACAAGACGCCCAAAGACTGCTAAACGAAGCAAGTTTGATGGTACAGACTATCCTGCTTGGTTGGGATTTGATCCTTACAAGAGTCCCGAGGAACCCTTTGTGTTTCCGATGCCGACCACAGATGGGGACCCATGGGAGCATACAGCAGATTTGGTCCAGAAACATGACGACAATATGTGCGATGCGTGGGTGGATGAGATACAATATATTCTCATATTTGTGCGCCTTTTACCTCCCTTATCATGCTCATCCTTATACCTCGACAGGCTGGCCTGTTCTCCGCTATAGTAACAGCTTTTGCAATCGAGACACAAAAGCTGCTGCAAACTGATCCTGCAGTAACGTCTATCCTCCTTCTTGCGCAGCTCACCAACCATCTGGGTGTAAATTCAACACCGCCAGCTACATTATCCGCATTCAAGGACACATCCACCTCTTCCCAACCTCTGCGGATCAACGTCCTCATCTTTACCAGCCTTATTCTCAGTCTTGGTACTGCGCTGGTTGGGATCCTAGTTCTACAATGGATTCGCTCATACAGAAAAACCGATCCATTATCTCATCAAGATCAACTGTGTGTACGTCAAAGTCGATACGATGGCCTTGTCAAGTGGAAGGTTCCATCACTCATTTCCTTCTTGCCCATATTTCTTCAACTTTCACTTGTCGTATTTTTTGTCGGACTTATTGACTTTCTACACACATTGAACGAAAGTCTCGCCGTCGTTATAGGTATTTGTATTGCAACAGTTCTGCTCGGCGTCACTTTCACGACGATTCTTCCTGGTCTTTACATCTTATTTTTTTACCAACGAGGCAAACCCTCTCCACTACCTCCCTATCAATCTCCCCAAGCCTGGTTGTTTTATCGTTCGCTCTCTTTTTTTGTGACGTCGGTGCTCAAAAGAAAACACTACCAGTGGCATTCATGGCATACTCACCCGTCTTGGACAACGCTAATCCAGGCTTATGACAATTCCTTGCATCATTGGTTAAACCCTGCACTCCTCTGGATTTTCCGACATCTTAAGGACGAAGACTCGTTTTCCCTGGCTTATCAATGCTTTAAATCTCTCCCCGACAAAGAAATGGCTCAAAGCCTCATCTTGGACCATATGACACCAAGCCATCTCAAAAGGTTGTACGGTCGATTAAAAACCAGTTGCCCACTTGCGGCTGAATATATTCCATCCATCCTGCTTCTTCGCTGGGATAAATATCGCAGGCCTTTGCATCAAAAAGTCCATCTACACGTCATGGAGCTGACGCTCCGATGCATCGGCTTAGATAGGCCAAACAAGGATCTGTCGACGACACCTGCCGATCCCAATAGGTTTTTGGATCTCATGTATCCTCTGCTCGTACCTAGAGCCGGAAATGGTGTGTAATTTCTTGGGTCAATGTGTGGTTTCCGAGGGCTAATGCCTTTTTACAGGTCCTCAGGTCATAGCGGAAGCTAAATCCTGTGTTTTTCTGACGTTGACCCTCATGAACCGGGAGCAGCTATCTGATGGTCTACTTTCACCCAACTCAAGATCTTACCGTTGGTATATTTTCTGGACATGCATTATCAGATTACAAGGCTACGGTCGTTTGGATGTTGTCGATGACGCCTTGCGGGTCTTGGTCGAAAGGATTACTTCTGCGCCCCAAGCCGACGAAAGGTATCGCGACATCCTTGGTAAATCATGTGAAGGGCTGTTTGGGTCCCTCACGGAGAAGCAAGAAGAAAAACCGGTTCTGGAAGAGCTATTCCATCGACATTCATTCCTCGATTTCTTGGACACTTTCTGCAATCATTTAGATTTTCGGCATGCCATATGGAAGGACGCTCTGCGGTATACCGATGAACAGAGACGTAAACGATGGGACCGTCTGCTTTTTGAACTCCATATGGACCGCAAATACTGGGTGCTCGCACACAACCCTACATCCTTCCAACAGCTAGACTCAGAGGGCACAGAACGGTCATCCCACTCTCGCTCGCCTCTGTCGGATGCATCACGGTTCTTACTGCCTTTGATGGGCATCCAACGTCTGCTTCAGCCAACGTTGTCTCCAAGTACTGCCATGTTTATTGACGATCACCCTTCAAGCACCCAAATCCGAGGACAGAGGGACGATTCATCACCAACCACCAAGTCCCGGGATACATCCTTACATGAAGATGCACAAGGAGCGGATATACCTGAAAACCCGGACACGATTACCATCGTTGTGCCACAGCGACAGCCCACAGAGGCAGAAGCCAGTCTCGCGCATCCGCTGCTGCTGCGACATCATGCTTCATCAGCCCATTCTAATTCCACAACTTCCCTCCAAAGCTCTTTATCCTCATCTCATCCAACAGAACTTCCACGCGCACCTAATATTGGTGGTATTCATTAGGAACACCATCAACCCCTTTGGATGTACCCTTGAACCTATTACATTACAGGACATTTAAGTGAAATTATTCCGGATTGCCAAACCTTCTATCTTATTTGCGATACCCCATATCCTTTGTCTGCTTCGCATGCTCATGCTCACGCTGCACTCTCGCACATATGCAAACCACGAAATCTCAACCTCATTTCGCACAGAGTGGATGCCCGCCTTCTTCCATCCCGCCGTCCATGCGTCAATTTCTTCCCAACCAAATCTAGGATCAGCGAATTTTACAGGTCCTACAGGGAGTAGCCATGGTTGGTGGTTTTGGGCGTGAACACGACTGAGATGATTCAGGTGCGGGAGGAGGGTTAGCCGCAGTGTTGTAGATGGCAAGTAAGGGGGTGTTTTGCTATTTCGAGTAATATCTCGAGCGGGCAGTACACGACCTTTCCCCTGGGGCCTGTGCATCTGAGTCGCATTTGTTGGGTGTAGAGAGTAGGGGTGCGGTCGCTACTTGTGCTATAGGGAAGCTGGATTGTTTACGATGGACATTTAGTCAGCATCATTTTCTGGTTGATACAACGAGGCTAAAGACAGACTTGTTGGGCCTTACTGTCGTCATAATGCACCATTGCCATACCAGGCATCGTGCACTTTTTCTGTGATACTTTTATCTCTGAATAAAATGCTGGGCCACATTAGGGTTTCAGTCGGGACATCTTCGTCTTTGCGGTGATGTTCGCCTAGGAATGGGCACATAGCGAACTGACAGATAGTGTGCCACGTTGGGCCATAGTCAACACCAGAAAATGTACCCCAGTGGTCCTCGTATGCCAGTTTTTGGTATCGAAGTAGTTCAAAGAGGGCATGTGGAAGAACGATGGGACATGCATGGCGTAGGATAAGATAAGCCCAGTAATTCACTGGCAAGCCTGAACGAAACAATGGTGCAAGAGACTCAGAGGGTTTTCGTTTATATCTTTTAGATCTAAACTTTTGAATTCGTCCACGGCACCTGTTTCATTCTCAGCGCGCAAGTTGAAGATCTCGGTCGTATTCGTTGCGTCGATGTGTTCTGGAAATGCACGAAATTATGAGAAAGAGGTGATTATTGACAAGACTATGAATAGTTTGTGATTGCCAACGAAGGTCCTGACAAACTAAAGATGCAGCAAAAAGATTTTGCTTATTGGGATATAGGAAACTGGGTATTTGCAAGAGAAGATCAGGGCTTTGGAGAGGGGTCAATGACATTTCGTTTCAAGACGACTCACGAGCTCATCAGACCCTGACCTCGGAATAAGGTATGACCACGTGATGTTATGTAGCGGACTTCAAAAAATTCCCTTCCGTTCTCCTCATCCCGACTAGTAGTAAGCTCACTCACTGTTCAAGCGCTAGAGGACGCGCTGTTCTTTGACAATTTGGAGAACAGTTCCTAGTCTTATATTCTTTAAAATCTCCCAAAACTTGTACTATATCCAGGGTTTTCTCGTCAAAAATGAGGAACCGCAATGTTCTCAACATGCGCAAAGCCTTGCCCTGCATGGTTTGTCTATAGGTTTTTCTAGTTCCAGGATGAAATTCTAAACATTCTATATAGAGCTGGTCACCGAAGAATCTTTATAACCTTTGGAAACGCACAGCAGGACCCAGAGCTTCTGAGCTCACGTTCAAACACACTACTCAGGCGACACTCTTTCAACAGCGCTGGAAGTCCAAGGCCGCTGTGCGCGCATACCATGGAGATTATATACCTGAAAAATCTTTCAAACGCTGGTACCTCCCGGACAACATTCCCGATGTGCGTCCCAAACGTCGTGTCCTCAATGACGACAAACTCGACTTGGAGGAATTTGCAAAACGCAAAGTGAAGGAGAGAATTAGGGAGGAAAAGCTCGAGGAGGAAATTGAAAAGAAGGGCATGGCGCCTGTCGGAAGTTTGATGTTTTCAGAGGTGGAGAGGAGGATTGACACTGTCGTATTCAGGTCATGCTTTACTCATAGCATTTATGAGGCGAGGAGACTAGTTATTCATGGCTATGTCAAACTCAACGGAAAGAAGGTACGTGTTTTAAGTGTTTCTTCTCAACGATTGTTTGTTATATAAATTGACGACGCGCTTTTTAGCACATGAACGCCAACACTAGACTAGCACCCGGTGACATGATTTCTGTTGACCCACGGGCCATCCGTTTCCTCCGAGAGCCACCTCCACCTCCATCCCCACCGAAAGCCTCAGAGGATTCCGAGTCGTTAGAATCTGAAGACGCTCCAGTCGCTACAGAAGCGAAAGAAGTCGAGTCTAAACCTCCTACCAGCTCCAAATCCAAACTCACGCCATGCCACCTTCCCGATTACGCCTCTCCTTGGCTCTTCATCCCCGCCTACCTTGAAGTCTCCTACGCAACCTGCTCAGCTGTTTACGTTCGTCATCCCACCGCCCGTCCGGGCTACTCTGAAATTCCGACACCTTATGACGCCGATGGTGCTCTCATCCGTTACGCATGGGAGTGGTACGTGCAGAGACGTCCCAGAGCGCGTTCACAGTCCAAGATAAATAAGGCGCCGGAAGATAGGGTCTTGAGCCTGATGAAAGATATGCATCCGGACAAGAGGATGAAGTTCTTGGGGCCTGAGCTGAGGTTGAGGGAACCCCCTGTTCTCAAGATTGTGGAGGAGAACATCCAGGCGTCATAAAACGGGGAATTCTTTGGGCTGGTATGGTTTTTTGACGCGTCTGTAATTTCGACATAATTTTCGAGTACGAGATGGTTTTGGTAAAAGTATACCTTGTCTTCTCTGCACCCTCGGATAATGCTATTTATTAATTTGACATAGATGACTTGCCCCAGGTCACTATCTCAGAATCTTTAGATTTTGTTATTGGCACAAACAACCGCTGAAGAGACGATCTGGGTTTGACCTTTGAAAAGAGTTCAAGGAAAGTAATACAGATGTTACAATGCTAGTTCTTATAATTCTGTTCTGCACATTCACGTCGACTTATCATCATACCATCCGCTTTCACCGACACACTTCCGACGCAGTTAATAGGTAGCGAACACGCAGTCAGCAACTATCCCCCCATTCTTCAGCATTTCAAGCAAGATGACATCAGTTGGGGCACATCCTCGGAGAGGTAGAACACTCACGGCTTCGTCTCTTCCACAACACAATGGTCCATTGATATAAGGAGAGGGACAGACGGTATTCGTTGCCCCGAAGTAGGTTATCGGAAGGCAAGACCCTCCCACGTATGTACCTGGGACGAGGGGATAATTTAATAGAGCAAGGATGCTGATCCCGTATTGAGATGTGGCCTAATGGATGGTAATAAGGTGCAAAAAGCCAGGAGGAAGATGAAATGATTTTGAACTCGTACCTCAACCATGTTATAACAGCATAGAGGCGTTGTTGGGCATTGATTTGCCGGGATAGGTGACTGCCTTTTCTCAAGCTGAACACTTTCATCGGCTGGAAAGGGGGTGGCGGTCGCAAGAATGGTACAGAATAATACGAGGGAGGTGTAGATTAGCATCGTCGATGCTGAGAGTGGTGGACTCGACGTTCGATAAGACATCCCTGTTGGTCCCTTCTTACTGGGCGGAGTCGGCGATGAAGGTGGGGACAAATGTGAGGTCAGGCTCAATGCTTTATATGCAGAAAGGTGAATTTAGTAGCCACTCGATTTTCCGACTGTGTCGTGACATAACAGCAGGAGTACTGGTAAGGAATACTGTAATTGTCAAGTTCAGATAAATTGTCGAGGTCTTACTTAATGACGGCTGGTTAAGACGACGATTAGCACATAATTTCATATATCGTTTTTATCAAGGCAGTGCGCTGTTAGCTACGAATCAGCTGTATTGACGAAATTCGAACACCTCAATCCATGCCGCGATTGTCAAGCCTCCGAGTTCTAAGCGCTAAGCGTGCGCGCCGGATAGAAACAATCACGCGCACTACGTTGGAAGCGGACCAAATGGAAGCGGCAGAGCCGCCTCGAGGGGGCAACCCCAATGGTTGAGGACAAGATGCGATGATGATTGGGGTGCGTGATGCCGCTATACAGTAGCCTCAGCCACCGACGCGGTCACATGAGCGTATCTAATGTAATCTAAGAGGTCATGATGTACGGATCCAACGTATATGCGGGCTGGGATGGAGGCTGACAATGATAACACCTAATAGATAAAGGGTACTTCGCCGCCTTGTTTAAACTCCGACCAAGCAATGACTATAAGGTAGGCCCCCGACAATGTGTCCCAGCTTGATCCCATTGTCTTCGAAGGCCATTTCTCACAGCATCGTTGGTACAAAGACAAGACCCACCTTGAAGGTGGTCGCAAAGTTTTCCTTCTTACCACTACAATCATCTTTTACAAATTTCGAAAATATGGGACGCGACACTTTCTGTCCAGTGAGTCTACTTCCTCCTACCAATGTTCAAATTCTGACATCATGGACTTCCCTCCATCGCTGTAGATCACTGGGATGCATCATCTCGGCAGTCGCAATACTGTGAGTGGCGCCCTTCGTCGTCCATTGCGATTTTAAGAAGCTTACCTATTAATTCAGGTTTTGGGAGGTATATGGCCAAACAGGACTCGATTGCTCCGAGCTGTAGCCGGAGGAACCGACTCCGAACCTGCTAGTAAGGAGGTCCTCGCTGCGCTTCAGCAGGGACTCGGCCTTTCGTCGAGGGATGTTAAATCTTCGAGCTTGATGGTGATGATTGGTGTCACTGGGGAGCCAAAGAGCACGGAGAATTTGCATCCCAACCCCGCCCCTCGTAACAATTTGTTCTGTCCTGGAGACTGTACCTGCGCAAAGAGTGAGTACAACATTCTCATTGTGATACTGTATCCAGTCACTAACAGTGAATAGCCCCGACTCATATCAATGAGACCAATATTAGAGAGGTCACAAACGTCCGCGTGTGGAACGACCTGAGTTATGATCAGTACTTCGACGCTGATGAAGCCAGTCAATTTGGAAGCGATGCTCGGATGCTCGAGTATCACCCAGAACACGGCTCGGGAGTGGCTGTTAACTACGCCGCATACCTCATTTTGCGACATGCGTGCCCTAGACTTCTTCCGCACATGATTTATATCATGTTTCAACAATGCAGACCGCTCGGTGGGATGTGGCATACACTCCCGCCTGAGATCAATTATGGACCTGTCCAGCACGTTATCGGACAATGGGCAAGATGGGAGAATCTTGGTCAGATCGGGGAAGACAAAGATGGCGAAGGAGAAAAGCCATGGGATTGGATTTTGTATCAGAAGAAGTCAGTAGACGAGATTTTGGAGGACGCCTGGGGTGGTGAAGGCGCGATGTGGGTCACTGTCCGACCAAATAAGTGAGCACAATTTTCCAGAGCTCGTAGGAAAAATGTACTCATACTGTAACTCCAATCTCTATAGGTTCCCGATTCAAGAGGCAGCAGAAACGGGTCGACTTGGTACTTTCCGCGTTAACATTCCCGAGGATACGAAGGCGCCGAGCTCACTGGAGGCTTTACCTGCAGACCTTCTGCTCGAAATATGTGGCTATCTCACCCCACGAGAGATCTCTCCTCTCCTGTCGGTCTCTAAGACCCTCCGTGGACGCATTCAGCCTCATCTTGATCCTGTCATTTACCGTTACATTAAGGCAGATATGCCATGGCTCCTTCCAGCCGGGCCTATCAGGTTCGATGACAATAGGTTTGGAAGGGAGGAAGTGGATCGTTGGATTGCTGAATGGTGCAAGGTTGGGATTGAGGAGGATGATATCGAGCATAAAGCTCCTTGGATGGCTTATGTGAGGGAGTGTGGGTTCAGCCTCAGTATGAAGAACCGGAAGAGGATTTGGGGAATCGCGAGGCAGTTGGAGCAACTCGCTATCCAACGAGGATTGTTACGTATCTAGTCGCCGTATATTCCCGCTCTACAGCTCTGAGGAGCAGTGATAAGTATCGGTGTTCGGTTTCTGGGTAGCAGTCAGTAGCTGGGTTGCACGTGGGTCTTGAGCAACTCCAACGACCCTATGATGATCTCGTATAAAATTTCCATTTTGGATGTCCATATGTGGACTTGAATTCATATGACTTGTTGGCTTATGAACCAACCTCTTGGACTGTGTATATTTCGAAATCTTCGGTAATAATCATGCGAAAGTAAGTCTACCTAAGACGGCATAAATCAATCGAATATAAGTAAAATTCGGCTTTGTCGAGGACGCATGTCTAAAATATTTAGCCATCCTAATCAGCCTTAAGCAGAAGCGACAAAGTCCCAGGACTATTGTGTTCCAAAAATATGTGAGCAGATAAACTTAAATGCTAATGTGAGGTGCATACGTACCTCGTTGGACTGTGCTGAAGAGCAGTCATCAAGCTTGACGGTAGTGTCTGTATCATCCTGGAAGTTGGCACATTGGCCTTCAGCCGAGGCTTGAAGCTGGCATCCAGTAGCACCGTTTGAGGCGCAGGCCTGGCAAGTGACAATCCACTGCGATTGCGTGTCAAAGTGTAAGCGAATGTTCGTGAAATGGTCGACCTTCAATTCGACGTACTTCAGCGGTTGCTGCGACCTGCTTGGAACCAACATTTGGGCAGGCGGAGGAATCGAGAGGACCACCGTCGCCATTGGCACACACGCTGGCCGCACTGACTCCGGCGGAGACGAAGGAAAAAGTGTCGCCAGTGATAGGCACAACGGACCATAGCTGGTCGCTCGAACCGCTAGTCTTTGCCTGAAGAGTGGTACTGATCAGAGAAACCGGCAGCTTTTTGAAATGTGATTTCTGCAGTACCTGAAGATCGACGAATATGAAGTCGTCGTTAGATACATCTTCGACTTGCCAGACCTTGGCTGCCAACTTTTAGTTAGTTCATCTACACAGGGGTTACAGAACATGTAATGTACAGTCTGCTGAAGATTGGATGAAGTAATTGACAGAAGTGTCAATTGCAGATGGACTGCAGAGGCTGCGCGATACTGCAGGAGACGCGGAGGAAGTGCCTATGAGAAGGGCAGCGATGAAGGCGGCTGAGAGTCTGAGCATCTTCGGTTGGTTGTCTGAGGAAGAATGAGAATAAAGCCTGAAGAGCAGAGTAGCTGTGTTGGTGTTTTTGTTTCGAGGCCTTTGGCTTTTATACCTTTGAATCATGGCAGGGATTCATGAATTATAATTAGCGTCCGAGTCGTGATATATTTTGGACATTCGGGGTTTTTGCTAAGCCGTCGAGGTTTCGAACGACGAGTAATCTGTATGAGAGTTCCATGATTAATTATAAGTCCGACTCGGGGAGAGTGAAACTTCGTCATGGTTTTTTCTGCCTTGCCGCAGTCCAGAAAACAGAAACAATTGAACACTACCGCCTGAGAGCTCCACGAAGGGAAACAACGTAGCTAAAAAAATAATGCAACGCTCGGACGTAACTTGGTTTTAGGGGCAAGTGTAATTTGTTACCAGGCCTCGGCACTCCATCCGTAGCGCTTCTCATCCAAAAGGTAGCCAAGATGTTACTTTACCTCCCGTCAAAGCAGCCGATACACCAGCGCTGTGCGAGCAAACGCCCAAGATGGCCTTGGATGAATATGCTATTTTTAGGTGCTGGGTCAAAACTGCGAAGTTCGCAACACTCCATCAGCTTCTATCCAGTTGTTGTGCGCCGCACACTACTCGTTTTGTCAAGGATGAGAAAAACTCCTGGGTTCGGAAGACTTGCCGACGGGAGGATGAGTCGCAATGTATCAGAATGCATGAATTGTGGCTTATGTATATAAATATTTGTTGAGAGCGCCGACTTTTTTTCTGTTCGAGGTTTCGCAACCTCTCACCTCGCAAGCGTGAATTCCCAGCTGAAATTGTTATGGGTCAGAAATACAGCTTAGATCAAGCCTGTCCCTTCGTGAGCAGGGATGCTCTGCCTCGACATTATATTAGGTCAAAGCATACATGGCTTCATACGATCAGGCTGCGGAGACGTGAGGCTGAGCACAGATATAAATTGCCCGCATGTCTTAGTTAAATCTTGTTTAATCATTCTACTAGTGGGCCTTATCCGGCGCCTATTTTCGTCTGAGGTGTCAGATGGTGTCATCAATGTCATCGTGGAAACGGAAGTTGAACTATGTATTCAGGGGTCACTATAAACGCCTACTGACCACGTCTACCCTTCTTGTTACATGACACGAAGTAAATATTTATAACATTACAAAACCGCTATTGTCCAAGAAATCCCGAGTTAGAAACCTCATCGAAGCCCCTCATGGGATTTATGCTATCTCTTTTTCTTTAAGCAGCAGGGACAATGTTCCAGAACTGAGGGAGAGGAATGTATCGGTTAGATAGGGGCTATTTCGTAATACCAAACATATACATACCTCGTTGGGCTGGAGGGGAGAGCAATCGTCGAGCTTCACAGTGGTGGAGGTATTGTCGAGGAAGTTGGCGCATTGTCCTTCGCCAGCAGACTGGATTTGGCATCCGGTTGCTCCACGACCATCTGATGCGCAGGTCTTGCAGGTAATGAACCACTTCATTGGGCAAAAACCAATATCAGATGGGAAGCGGAGATGGTAGGTTCTATTTACGTACTTGAGCAAATTGAGGAGCCTGTCGAGAAGCAACATCTGGGCATGCAGCAGTATCGAGAGGGCCACCGTCGCCGTTGGCGCAGATGTTGGCGGAATTAACACTGCTTGACACGAAGGAGAAGCTGTCGCCATGGTTGATGGGGAAGATAGACCAAAGCTGGGCATTGGATCCAGTGGCCTTAGTCTAGAAATTGGGATGAGAAGCGAAAAGCTTGGATGGGCGTTGTCACCTACCTGAAGATCAACGAAGCTGAAGCTACTGGCACTGACGCCCTCAGCTTGCCAGACCTTGGCTATGTGTTTCTCAGACATTGCAGATTGAATAGCACTGATTAGAACTTACAGTCCGCAGCAGATTGGATGAAGTACTTGACAGTGCTGTCAATTCCAGAAGGACGACAGATGTTGTCTTGATCGGGAGGTCCCTGGCGCTTTCCGACAGCAGGAGATGCGATGGTAGCACCAGCAAGGAGAGAGGTGATGAAGACAGCAGAGAGCTTGAACATATTAGCTGATGAAGGTGGTTGTGGAGTAGGAAGAGGCTGGTGAGCTGACTCTTTGTCTAATGGAACCTTTGCTTTTATAATGTTCGGACCATCGCGACGGGCGCGACGGAGTGCATTATTTTGGAGTAGGAATGGCCAGTAATGCCCGTTATGCGACTCGAATACAATTATATCTCCGAATCTGAGAGTTAATGCTTGTACCATAGTCTCATTCTTTCGAAGCTTCGGGTGTATCAAAATAATAGCCATGACCCCACTGGAAAGAGAGTGTTGCGGACCACTGTAACCCCGTCTCGGAGAGGTTATAATTAGTTTTCGGTTGTCAGTTTTGTCCCTCCACCCCGTTGTTGCTCTCCTGACGACGAATGAGGCATAGTATGGTCACAACAATGGACCCATGTGGGACGCGCGTTGAGAGTTTCACGCAACCGTCTGACGTATCGAGATCGAACGTGAAAGACCTTTACAAATAAACGTTGAGTTGGCTAAGTAGATGCATTTCGAATCCCCACATCCTGGGCTTCTTTCCAGATGATGGTTTCGTAGATGTGTCATGCTGTGCCATCCGAACGGGTCGAACAGGCTGTGAGCTATTTTTAGCAACGCAGCTGTCCTTGAAACGCCCAATCGGCTTCCATTCGGAGTGTCGCATATGCCGCATACCTCTGGATATGGACTTGCGATTCTGTTTGTGTGAGAGGCGCCATATGTGAGGGTATTTATTCTCAGAGGAGGGTGGGTTACTGCAATCAAGTGTTGTCGGTCCGAAGTATGATATCATGGATAACTTTGTAGTTGAACTAGACTGTGGGACTTTGACAGTTCTATTTTAAAAATCGGATGTGTATCTTCCGTCTTTCAAGACTTGAAAGAATTAGTTTAAGTCTTGTGGTAAAGATAAATCTCGTGTTCAGCGGTTCGAATTCAAAGGTATTGTCGGATTTTGCAGAAATTGTATCTGAATCGTTGAGAGACAACGGGGACAAAAACCATGTATACTCTCAAACGTGGTCATTACATGCTTTTGGTCTAAAACAATTACATGTGGATTACCAGGTATGAAATATAACTGTGACATAAAACGACTCGTCATTCGAGCCTCCTTTATCTACATCCTACACACCAAATGGATTTTTTAGAGGCCTCACCTAGCCAGCTCAGACATAAATATCTGATTTCCTTAAAAACGGGATCTCCTGGCCGCTTGAGCCTCTAGGTCGATCGACTATTCAGTTTCAAGCGCCATCAGTGGCTCACTGCGGTATCAGGTAACGGCGCTTATGTCTTTGGCGCTCGCGTCATACAGGCTATCACATTGCTAATACTGCCTAATACGATACAAACATTTACCAACAATAAATCAAGTACTAAAGTCCAAAATAGTAGGGACGATGAAAGTCCGAAAGTCCGTGGTAGTAGTGTCCGTGTTATAAATCTACCAGTACACATGTCCATTGATTAAGCCACAGGGATGATGTCCCAGAACTGGATAAATGCATTAGGTGATTTGTGTAAAAAGGTTGTATTGATGTATATACCTGCTTGCGCTGCTTGGAAGAGCAGTCATCGAGCTTTACGGTGGTAGAGACCTGGTCAAGGTAGCTGGCACACTGGCCCTCACCAGCAGACTGGATCTGGCAGCCTGTACCGCCACGGCCATTTGCACCACATGTTTTGCAGAAGATGAAGAACTAAAAACAGAGAGATGTAACCTTGTAAGTGGCAGCGTCGAAGATATCATAGCTTGTGGATGACCCACCTGGCTGAATTGCGGCGCTTGCCTGGTAGCGACGTCGGGGCATGCTTCGGACCATACGGGACCGCCGTCTCCCTTGACGCAGACACCGCCTGAGGTTACCCCCGCGGGAACAAAAGAGAAGCTGTCACCGTGGTTGATAGGGAATATGGACCATTGTTGGTCGTTGGAGGTAGCCACCTTGGTCTAAGATCTGGTTTAGTTCCGCACATACACAGCCGAGTGTCCTCAACGTACTTGGAGGTCGACAGAGCCGAATGTGGTGGGCGTTACGGATTGTGCTTGCCAGACTTTGGCTACTCAGACGACGCGTTAATGCTAGTATGATGGATGTGGTTACGACGAGAATACGTACAGCCAACTGTTGATTGGATGAAATACTTGAGGGAACTGTCTATCCCCGAAGGGCGGCATATGTTGACCTGGTCGGGTGGTCCTGCGCGTGTCTCAAGGGCAGGAGACGCGTATGTGAGGCTGGCAAAGACGGTGGCGACGACGACAGCTGAGAGCTTGAACATTGTAACAGGGCGAGTGTCAAGTTGAAGACGGTACTGGACTGATTCTTTGTAGAACAAAATAACAGCTTTTATAATGATTTTCAAAGATTGAACGGGTCACTCGGGAATTGAAATTAGGGGGTAGGTGACGGGGATGGGAGTTCATGGGACCGAACACTTCGAGATTCGTAGATTACAGGTGGGGCTGCGGATTCTTGTTCATTATGGCAAGCCGGCTGCTTTCTCAATTGTTAAACTTGTCGAGATGAAACGGAACAGGGCGGTGAACTCACTCAAACACGCAAATCAGCAGAAGCTGTGTCTCGACCTTCATGACTGGAAGCTATTAATAAGATCATTCGAGCGTTGGGGTGTATATGTACACATGACAGTCCCAAACTTTCTGGTATATGCTCTACATATCTCAAATCTAGCACATTGGGATTTGAACGTTTGAAACTGAGCCATACGTCGTCCAGAAATAGCACCCACGGGTATGCTGCGGAGAAGATAGTAATTCAGAAGCGATGATCTCTGTCAGTTCATGAATTGTTAAGAATCTCGAAAACATAAGGTGGACCGCATTATGATTTGACATATTAACGGAATGTTGGGGTACGTATAACACATTTGACATTATCCATCGCTTGCTCTCGATTCGAGCTGCAACAGGCGAGCGATGTCTCAAGGCTCTAGTGATGCTGAGCTGTTCACAGAGGAATTCCCTCGAAGGTACTTCCATCTATTGGCTCAATCAGAAATATTGAGACTGGTTATGCAACCTTTGGATGTACTGGAGGAGTTGTTGACTTGGACCTTCCCAGTGAACTGGGGTATTCTGCACCAGGAATTAATCATGCACGATTATTTGCCACGACGTCACTTCGAAACACCCGCTTGCATCGCGTACGTTTATCTGAGCTGTCCGTTTGAACTCATTTGAGATCCGTACCATGTATTCAGTTGGGAGGCATGGCTCTTCGGATATGAAACACCAGCGTACGAAGCGAGAGAAGTAGGGGGATCAGCGAGGGATCATGACTGCACTTTGACCCTTATGGAGGTCGTGGGAACAACATCCAAGATAGGTAGTCCTAGAGTCACCACCAAAGGTGGATTACACTTTGACCTTTAGCCTCACTAGAACATGTCTAGTCCACCTCTAGTTGCACAAAATGGAGACAAAAATGGCGCTCTTCCAATTGCAAACTTGCCAGTGCCACAGCTAGAATCTTTAAAGTTTAAAGCTAATCAAATTATCGAGTCCATCAATGCTTTACAACACACACTAAACGCATATCCTGGTTGGATGTATGCCTGGCCAGACATTCTGTCGAAATACAACGTTTTGCTGTCACAAACACACAACTTCTCCACTGCACTTCTTCAACCATTTCCTACGAGTACTGCTACCACTACATCTACTTTGAGGGCACCGGCACCGCCAGCCGGAAATATCTATGAACGGATTGCCCTACATCCTCGGAGTGGGATGACTGACACGCAACTGGACACAGAAGTCACACCCCTTCTACGAAATCAACAAACGACAGATGTCCTACGGCAGGAAAACGATACTGTTCGGCGACTAGCTGAACATATGAACACTCGAGGCTCACTTGGTGTGCTTGGATTATCAAACCCACCTGCGCCTATGGGAGGATTTGGAGTACCCAAAAAGCCAGAATACGAGGATGTGCTAGCAGAGTGCAATGAAATCCGAGATGCTCATGATCGGAGGGTTGATCGAGCTGTCAGAGCTGTGGCGATGTTACGAGAAAAGTTTGATTGGAAGCAGAGGGTTGAGGTGGAAGTTGAGGAGCCTGAAGAGCTTGAGTGGGATCCTAGGTTGGGAAGAAGATCAGAGGGTGCTCTTAATCCTGTGGCTATGGACGATGCTGTTATGGATGATGAAAGTAGTGGTGATGAAGACGATGAAGAGGAAGGTGGAGGAGAAGGAAATGGAGGAGACAACAGTGATGAAGAAGACGCTGATGACATTGAAGGTGCCTTAGTGAACCCTGAAGCAACTTCTCCATCAGCAGGAGACGTGACTGAAGGGTTTGGATCGATAACAACTTCAACAGCAACATTGAACGCCGTTGAACCAATCGATGTTGATTCAGTTGACATGTCTTGATTTGGAAACAAAATAGACTTTTATGTCTTTTGCTCATTCAACTTCGCCGAACAGTCAAAACACGACCATACGCGTCTTTATTGCTTTATAAACCATTTCTAAATCTTTTACTTTTCCTCGTCCTTTTCCCTCTTTTTATTCCTGCTTTTATATCAACTCGGGTCTAATCGTCGTCGTTGTCGTCGTTGTCGGCGACGTCCTGATCTCTTTGCACGATGCATATCGCATTGATCTTCACGTTCTTTCTCTCGCTCTCTTCATCTCTTGTCACCGCTATACACAACTCTCACTTTGCCCGTCGCGATCTCAAGCCTCGTTCAGATGTTCTAACTTCTCGTCAACATCGTATTCGTCGTGATCTTCTTGATATATGCATCAACGTAAATATCAATCTCCTCGCTGATGCCTCCAAGCTGCTCGGTCTTGGTTCCCTACTTGGTCCTCTTGGTCTCAGTTCTGATATACAGCTTTGCTTGTGTCTCAAGGTAAACTCGTGGCTCTTTTTGTTGAATTTTGGGTCAATGTATGCGGTCGGATTACTTACCTATCTTGTTGCCTATTAGGATCTCGATATTTACCTCGATACAAACGTACAAATTCAATATCTTATTGGACTACTGGGAAGAAACAATGTTGCTGCCCTCGTAACTGCCCTCGTAAGAATTTTTACGCTCGTTTGAGAACTTCCTGGATACGATCACTAATTTTCCGCAGATCAACACTTCGCCCGAGTCCCAGCAGTGCACTTTCCCTCCGCATTCTCATCATGTCTGCAGTAACTCCGGCCCTTGCCACTATGAATGTGACAGTCCCTACGTCCTTCAAGGTGGCTTATGTGTCTGTGATGCTCCTTACATGTCTTGTAACGGAGTTTGTGGCGATTTCCCTAACGTATGCAATTTTTTTCCGCGCATATATCCGTCCTTTTTTCTTACCCTTGCTAATTGATTCTTTAGGGATGTGGCTCCGCTGCACCTCGTCTTCCGGGCGCACGCATTAAACCTGCTATCAATCTCGTCCAGGCCCATCGAACCTGTAAGCCCCACGAATCCGTTTGTGGGGTTCCTGGTCGAGAGGATACATTGCAATTCGAGTGCCTGGACACAAAATCTACCGCCGCAAGCTGTATGATTTTGTCTATTACCCTTTCTTATTCGTCGCTGACGTTGTATTTAGGTGGAGGTTGTGTTACCCCTCATCCCTTTTTCGACAACGAGGCTTCTACCCAGGGACGCGGAGTGGACTGCACTGCGATATCTCATGTTCAACATGTAGGATGTGTGGATCGCCGTTGCGTCGTTCACTCTTGCCAACCAGGCTGGATTCCCAACTCGTCGGGCAAAGGCTGCACACTTGATTCTGGTTCCTCTATGAAGCGAGAAATAATTGGTCAAGAAAATCATCTGCACGTTGATAGGCGCAGCCTACCCGCATGTGAAGCCTCCCCTATTGACCCCAGACTTCAGTCGCAATTGGCGCTTCTGGTGGACTTGGTTATCGATCTTCAAGGACTCGGAAACCTTTTAGGGGGGTTCACCGGCTCGCCTACTAATTCTACTCCTACCTCTGGTTCATCTTTGTCTCTCATGTCTGTCCTGGGACCCGATTTGCTTCCTGCCATCGTCCAGACGACTGGAAACATTTTGTCATCGCCCACCGTTTCCTCTTTGTTAGGCTCTGTCAGCGACCTTCTAGGGCTCAGTCAAACCGCTAAAGGTCTCCTGCTGCAATGCGGATGCTTATCCAATGTACTCAGCCTGGTTGAACAGATTCTACAGTCGATCATGTCCATACAAGACTTTTGTGGCTCCAACCCTGTCCCCTCGCCTGCTGGAACTCCAAACAGTCATCCATCGACGCCGTTAAGCTCCCCTCTTTCAACCACCTTGTCTTACGCTCCTTCGAATCTGCCATTGTCATTTATGCCTTCACACGGTGATGTAGGCACTCCGTCATCTCACCCAACCCCCGCCCCCTCTCCTTCTCCCTCTGCCAATGAACCGTCCCCCCCTTTGGCCCCAGGAGGTTCAGAAGATGTCCCTACTGTCGTCGGTCTTACTGACTTATTGAACGATCTGGGTCTAGCGTCAGGCCATTCTTCAGTGACAGTGGATGGGCTTGGAAACGGGGTGGATGTTCCCGTCAACAACCTATTGAATGGTCTGGGGATTGGCCCCTTGAATGCTCGTCAAGGCGATTCTTCCGCAGCTGTTTCTGCTGCTATCGGCGCCAATATCAACTTGGATCTTTCTTCTTTGTTGCAGGGTGTCGTCCGACTCGTCAATAACTTGCTTTCTTCCCTTGGCGGAGGCGTGGTTTCTGCAACAGCCCTCAATCCAAGCCTGGTTTCTAGTGTTGTTTCATCCGTAGGGGGTATCCTCTCGTCCCCAACTGTGTCCTCCTTGGTCAACAACGTTGACAGCTTGGTCACTTCGACTAGGGCACTTGTACACGACGTCGATGCTTGTGGTTGTGGACCCGGGCTTGGATCGACAGTGGACTATATCATCGCCCTCGCAGAGTCCGCTCTTGAGCTCCAGAATTGGTGCTCATCTCATCCTATAACTTCAATCCCTTCGATTTCCGCTTCCTTGATTCCTAGCGTGACGTCTGTTGCACATCGCTCTCCCGTCACTTCTGCGGTGCCTCAGACCCCCAGTATCAGTTCAGCCACTCACCACAACCCCACTGCTACCGTGCCCCACTCTTCGACTACACATGCCGGTGCTCCTTGTGTTGTCTCAGGTTTCGACGGAACATCCAACGATTATCCTATTGTCGTCGGGCTGGACCATTTACTCGCTGGTCTTGGACTGACAGGGTCCACTGGAATCGTTACTGTGGATGGACTGAGACCCATTAGCAACGGTGTCAATAATCTCCTTGATGGTCTGGATGCCGGACCTCATGGCGTTCGTCGGAGCTCGAGTAGGTTGGATTCCAACGCCACCGTTGCTGTAGCTTCAGAAGTGCTCATAGAGGTGAACGCTCTGATTGATCTGGTTCTCAACCTCAATTCAGTGGTCGCGGTTCTCCCGTCTGTACCTACCCCTCCCCCTGAATCTTCAACCACCCTGCCTATACCTGCAATTGATTCCGGTGATATTGTGAATGGGGTTGTGTCTAGTGCCGTGCAGTTGGCTTCATCTGCGACTATTGCAGACCTGTCCAACGCGGCCGACGCGTTAGGGGTCACCTGCCTTGGATATCTCCACCTGCTGGACACCTGTCAATGCATTCAGCAAATGAATCTCGAGTCGGTGTATGATTATCTCGTTCAGATCGTCGAAACATCTTTGACGCTTCTAAACCTTTGCCATGCGTACACAGAAAGTGCAGGAGGTGCACCCACAGTCGGCCCAGCAGTGTCTCCCGCACCTTCCACAATGTCTATCCAAAATCCAGGCATCGTCGCAGGTCTCACCAAGCTCTTGAATGGTCTGGGTCTCCCGGTAAGCGCAGTTGCCGAAGTTGATGGACTTCTTGACGGTGGTTTGGACAACTTTGTCAACAACTTGCTGGATGGCATTGGGGTTGGTCCACATGGAGTTCGCAGGAGTTCAGCGTAATAACGAATTCAGTTATATATTTTTAACCTGTACTGTCTCCCTCCTGACTTCTCCTGTCTTTTGTTGACTTTTTGGCTCTCTTTTTACTTTCCTTGATGCAACTGTGTTGTTCGTGTTCCCCCCTTTCTTCGTGTACCCGTCGCCTGCCTCCTTCCCCACCCTTGTTACATTTAGTTGCACCGAATAATCTGGACCTTTAACGTTGGAAGCGCTATTGTAGCTTGTGTGTAAAATTAATGTTGAATTGACATTTTGTATGTATCCGAAAAAAAATTGAAGGTATCGCAATGTGATGAAAGTGCAAGAATGTTAGGGATCTGGGAAGGTGGGTGAATATGCTACAGAAAATAATGATACATAGTGTTTAACTACTTAATTCTTGAAATAAATGCATGGGCGATATCTAAGAAATGAGTTCATGATGTGCAAAACAAAAGCGAAAGGACGAGCATGCGGACAGGAGAGAAAGGGAGACTAGAAAAAGGCGTCCGTAAAGCGTTGAAAATTAAGGGAGCAAAGACTCCAAGCGTGCATAAGAAGTTATAAGTTGAGATAGTAACAAAGCAAAGCAAATGGCGAGACGCGAAGGAGGATTGGAAAGAGGTGTGAAGAAAACGAATGCCGATCGATGTTAAATGGCGAAGTCGAATTTTTGGTTTTCGCAGTTTGTAAAAGGTGAGGGATATACGAAGAAAATATGCAAGATAAAAATTATAGATGGTGAGGGGGAGGAGTGATTGTCGTCAATGCGCATAAATGAATGATGAAAATGGAGTTGAAAATGCCAGTCGAAAATTGTGTGTTTTAGTCAGATGTTAGAAGAGTGGGTGGAATGAAAGAGAATCAAGAGCGTGTGGAAGCGGAAAGCAAGATAAAAAGATCAGGCGTCTTGTGTCGGAACTGCTCCGACTCCCGACCCGGTTCCAGATATAGGTCTCGAAGGAGCTTCAACATAGATATCCGTTGAGAGAGTCGTTGAGTCCGAAACGTTACGACTGGTGCTCGGTCTGCTCCCAGACGACCTGGGCCGACTCGCCGATAAGCGAACATCAGCCCAATCCGCTCCAGAGCCTTCAAAGAGCGCCGATGAAGGTGGGAGTTGAGACCGCGCTGACTCAAAATCGACAATGTCCATGTCTGTGTCGTCTTCGTCTGTTTCTTCGTTGCGAGGTTCTGGGGTAATGATCGTGGGGTTGCCGTATTGGATTGGCCGTTGGGTTTCGGATGAGGAGGTTGCTTCGAGTGGGATGAGTGTTGGGCCAGGGGATCGGGATCCTCGTGAATGAGAAGAGGGAGGTCGTAATCGGTCGCCCTGGAGGTAACCCGAGCGAGGTCTCCCTTGGTCAAGCGACTCCTGGTTGTCCTCGCTGATGGCGAAACCCATAGTCGCTAGGTCCTGCGGCTCGGACACGATCAAACCTAATGGGTCCTGTGGTGGGCTTTCTACCCCCAAGGTAAGCCCAAGGCCATTCGACTCGTTGCTGTTTTCAGCTTCGCTGATATGGTCAGACAAGACATCGTGGTTGTGATGTCGATCCTGCTCGTCATCCACCACAAACTCAGGGAGTCCCAACCGATTTATGAAGCTGTTTCTGTTTCCCGGGGTGCCCATGTCTGCTGTCTTGAATGACTTGACTGAACGCAGGTTCGGGGTTGAGCTACCTGCGATCATTGTTGCACCACCGAAAGCCGATGTCGAACCACCATCCGAGAAATTGCGCAAATGATATCGACTTGGATGTAGGCGACATACAACAAAGGTTTCATGCGAAGCGTATCGGTCCTCATTCCCTCGGCAAGTGCATTGATTGTGGCCAAAAGTGTGGTGTGGACCTCGGGGTGGCGTCGGCCCATCCCCATCCACATGTCCAAGCTTGATCGTAGGTGTTGTTGGAGTCGCAAGTGGTGTGTCGTAAATATCATCCTCTCCAGAACTCCTCGAATGTCTCCCATGGACCAGCCCGCGATATGCAGACTCTACAGATAGGTGCGAATTCCTGTTATTCGAGACCGGCTGAAGCATCAGAGACCGTCTATTGATCCCGCGTGAAACGCGTTGGCTTCCGTCGCCAACTTCAAGGTCAATTTCGTGGTCGACGATCTCCGACGTTTTAAGGCCGGTGCGAAGACTGCGGAATGTCTGGGCAGTACGGTCGAACGTTTCCATTTCATTGTGTCCTGGGACATCTCTGTCATCGTCAAATCGAGAGGGATTCATGTTGACACCTTCGCTCGTTTCGAAATCATGAACAGCACGGCCAACGCCAACTTGAACGATGATGAGGGTTGGCATAATTCCCTGAAAGTGAAGACAGCATCAATATGATGGAAAACCGAAGATTATTTTTGGTAGGACGTACGACAATTTGGACAAAACCTGCATCTAGAATCACGTTCGCGACCTTATTTTGGTTGAACCCAATATTCAAGAGAATATAGGCGGAATAAATCACACCAGATTCAATTCTGGATGTTCATCACGGATTAGTTTCGATATTGTGAGGAAACGAAAGAAACGCACAAGATGGCAATAGTGGCATTATATCTCCTTATCAATCCGGGTCGAAGAATGGCATGGGCTTTGTGAGCCAAGTACCAGATCCGTCCAGCTAAAATCGTTGACGTTAACCACCATGTACAAGGCGACAATTATGGAAACGCACCCGTCAGTCCAGTCAACAAGACGTTCAAGATGACTATCAAAGTTAGATAGATCCATGTTTTCCCGAAGAGACTGGTGCTGGAGCCTTCGAAGGTATACCCAACAGCTAGTTTGACATCGTCAATACAGCCACAAGATTTATATAAAAGAGCGAAACGTACCCGTAGCGCCGATAAGCAAAATGCCAGGCCCAACAATGATACTTTTTCTCCATGTCCAGACAACATAACATCGATAGAGCAGCAAGGAATCAGCAATCATGCTAATAATCTGTCAGTATTTTACGCTCGACATTCCAAAGACCGCGCACTCACTTATTCGTGACAAATAACCAATACTTTATTCTAATGTCTTCAAACGTTAACGTCTGTCCGGGTCCTAGCAACCTTCTAAAGAGTAAAACCAGGGTATAGATCATGTCCGCGCTCGCGATGAGGTACATCAATAGACCAGAGGCAAGGAGAACCCAAATCCATGGAAGGTGTTGCGGCACCTTCTTTGGAGTTGTTCGTGGCGGGGTATAATTGTTAGCATTGCGACTCTGGTTTGATGGCGGTATGAATTGGGTTTGTGATTGGGAATAGTTAGCTGACAGCGGCGAGAAGTTGTGGGTAGAATAGCTGGGGCTTGGGGCTAGACCTTGATTGTTGGGTGATGAACTGTGAAGATCTCGTCTTGATGATGACTGAGTCTGAGCATTTGCTCGTTCAGCGGCGTCCCTCTGTGAGAGTCGGTGATGTCGCCGTATAAGAACATACGCGCAAATGAAGAATAGAGTGGTGTATAAACCGTACAGAAATCCCTCAAACTGTAACAATGTTAGCCAGGAAGAAAAGGCTAGGACGACGCAACTCACTATTACAGCGCCGACGTAAGGGTTTAGGCTATCTGGAAAAGGAGAGAATGCGGCGTGTGTTGGGAACACCATTTCACCCGGCGGCGTGAAGTTAGGACGCTGCCACGGTGAAAGACGCGACGGAGGTGGTCCAGATTGTGGTAGTGGGACGTAGGATGGTGATGGTGGTATTGAGGAAAGGGACAATGAAGTTGCAGCATCGACATTTCCCGTCGTATGTTGTTCCGCTACACGGTCACCGACGATCTCTCGAGGTGAAATTTCAATTTGATGTCCGGCTGACGAAGCATGCGCTGACAAATATATGAGTTGGTCGTTTCCTGACAATGACTGGGCGTGAAAGCGCAGACCGATCCCCGAATGCGTTTTCAGCCATTGGAAACTGGCTGAAGAGGTTAGATCGATGGAGGGTGTGAGAGATTTCTCTCGAATAGTGGTCGGTGCTGAGGAACACGGAGATGGAGAAGATAGTGACGTCATAAAATGACAAAAAAAGCACGGAAGCACAGCGGGAAAAATCTTTACAGGCCGTTGTTGGCCGGGAAATTAATAAGGGCTGAAAATGACTAGCTGAAGGTATTGAAATGTCGTTGGGAAGGCGTGTGGTATATATATAAGCGGGGTGGGGTGGGGTGGAGGTCGTACAGGGCCGTATTTGCGTTAGCGTCACCTTTCGTGCCGATTAGTGAAATGGTATGCGTGAAGTTGGTGCAAAACGGAATGAAGCAGAAACGCTAGAAGGCGAAGAAGCTCGTGGTTGAGGTTATTTAATAAGGAACAGAACTAGTATACCCACAAAAATAGACGCTCGCGATCCTGGAACAGGATATCTTGTTTTGATGCCACGACGGATTAGGCAAGTCGGCGAATCGACAGACCGAAGATAGACAGAAATATTCGTGAGGCTGAAGAGCGCGGAGTCAAAGAAATGGCAGGAGGTCGTTGACGCTGATGTGAACTGTTTGAGGTACGTTTCTATACGGAAGGCGTTAGATCTGTCAAGTAAAAATTAGACCCATACACAAAAGCCGGATCCCGCTGCAGATGTGAGCTAGAATGAACAGAGAAACGCAAATAATGGATGGTAAAGAGCGGATGAAGTTACAGTAAAAACTCGAAAATGTCTTTAACGTGGAGCAACAAAAGAAACGTGAAGAATTGTCAAGCGAGCATACGACCAAAAAGCTGGTAGATGAATACAAGGTTGAATGAAACAAACGAAGGTCCGATGGTCTTAACCAGCACGGATTAAAAGAAGGTGAATGTGGGTGGTGAAAAAAGGTTAGAAAATTGCACAGTCGATGGATGGTTGAAGTTAAGGTGGTCAAGGGAAGTGATGTGATGCGTCGGCAAGAGAGCCGAGAGCGACAACGCAACGCCTCCCAATCGACAGTCGGGCACTAGCTTGATAGGGGTAGAGTTGACTGCTTAAACGACCATTCAAAACTCCACCAGTGTTCGACAAGACGGCGACGAGAAATATATCAGACACGTCGTATGTAATCCTCGATTTGTGCAAAGGAACAACGTCAAGTAGTGTTGATATCACTGAGAAAGTGAAGGGTAAAGAGAGTGGGGGAATGTGGGCAATGGAACCAATGACAGTCGTTAGGGTGGAAATGTCCACTACTGCTTACTCAGAGGGAAAATAATCACAAAAAGAGGGAACAAAATGAACGGAGAACGGAAAGCGGGGAAGAGAGAAAAGTGAAAGGTAAAACTGACCAGGTTCGTACGTGTTTAAATATAGCCGCCAGCACTTGTCGTCGCGATAATGAATAATCGTCGCGCGTAGTCGTTACTTTGTCTTTCCGGCAGTTTTGAGGCGTGAACCCGGAACTGTAATATAAGAGTGAGATGAGCTGAGTGTGGGGAGCACATAATTAAAAAGGAAGCACCGGAACCAATGACTTAGATGTTCAGGATGGGTGCACTGCACAAAGCAGGCAGTATAGGCAACGTGTTAAGTGAAAGGTGCTTTTGAGTGGGAGGTTAAGTGCGGATTAGGGATTGGTATCGAAGGGATCAGGTGGTATGGTTGAAATTTGGGAATGTCGGGTCAAGTTCGTTAAGTTCGTTGGGTCGTCGTTGTCGTGACAGTCGTCAAAGAGATTCCTTTCGCTTGTGGAATGGTTCGCGTAATCCGCTGAGCTTCAGGTTCAATCAGGGCGTCCAAGGGTCCTAATTTACTGGTCAGCCTTGAAAAAACCTTTGTGTTGAGGCTATTTTTGAAATATCGCAGCGAGTGGATAATCGTCAAGTGGTAAAAATAGCGGATCAGCGAAGCACGTCGGACAGGTCTTCTTCAGCTTCTCCGTCCAGCTCTACAAATCCGAAGCAACACCGCTGGCTGTCAGTTCTCAAGAACAACACTGGGCGGATCGGATGTTGCTCACAGGATTCGGCGTCCTTTAAATGAACAAAGCGGATTGAGCTCCGAGAGTGGGAACGAGCTGAAACGTCGTTTGGCGCCGTTCAGAAGGCCTTTCAAGTTGTGAGAATAAAAGGGACGCGGTTGTATGAGAACCGATTAGAACGCAATTGCGAGTGTCGGAAAGCAATATAATCTGGTCGCGATGGTGAGCGACTGTGGGATAGGTACAAGGGGGTTGAAATTTGCAAATGGTGGATTTGGGACAACCGATATGTGTTACTGATGGAGGGCGAGGGTCGAAGATCAGCGTATGCGGCCCTCGGTGCAGTAAAGTGCAGTTTTCAGGTTGGGGAAGGCGAAAAGTCTGTGAGTGCACAGTTGACAATGCACAAAGGAAAGGGAAATCGATGTGTCACTGCATGTCCTTTACTTATAAGTATGCTCAGTCTGGATGTGAAAAGAGGTGTCGACAGCGGATACAAGGCAGGTATATCCGTTCAGCCAGCGACATAAGTGCCCTGCCATTTGCGTCAATTGCATTAATCCAAAAGGTGTTTTGCGATGTCACCCTGAGATATTGAATGTTCATAACCGGTTAAATTTTTAGATGATGTATGCTTGACATATGCCATCTTTCAGACTCCAGAGTTCAAGTTCTCGCTGTTTGAAAAAATGTCCAACAGACTTCGGATGTCCAGTGGGATGACAATCGCAATGCACTGGCTAAACAGAGGACACCGTGGTCCTGTACTATCGGCATATTCAGTCAAAAGTCATTGCCGCTTCGAGAAAAAAAAATGCAAATCCCCCTGGGATGATTATCACCATATCCATCATGAATGACGTCCTCGAATGCATGTCTAGATCATAAAAAAATTTGCATGCACGTACGATAACGAATCGCCGACCACAGCCCGCAGTTAGAGAACTCTTAGACTGAGCAGGACTAGCCACTTCGTATATGGTTCTCGTCAAACAAGAAAACGCGGCGTGGTGGCGGCCTCGCGACTCTTATACAAGTCCGCATGTCCACCGGATCCAATTCCACTAACGGTGACATAGCTATGCACCGTCCTCACCATTTGGGATAATACCTCGCAATTGTGGTCCGATGGTGGGGCAGTTTTGCCTCAAGTCCACCCCTCTCGGAAGCCATTCGGGAGTCTTCTTTAAACTGCGAAGACACGAGTCAAGACTGTCAAGGCAGTGTCGCATTTTTTGCTATTTAGAATCAGAGCTGGCTGGAACGAGGCAACCCATACCGCCTTATCGATCCTGCATCGTGGAGGCAAAAATCAGAGGACCTGCGGGCGTCGGGAGAGAATGCGATTGGTTGGAGGCTGGAACCCCAACGAAAGGCAAGTCACCAACATCGACACAACGCGGATTGCTTTAGGGTTAGCTTCAGAATTCAAATGACAGATATGATGGTTTGGGAGAAACGCACGACAAAAACTGACTTCACCGCCACGATACCTCAAAAAATGGTTTTGTCATTTTCACCGTCTGCAGGACTGACTGTGCACTCATCTTGAAATTTAACCAACTGTAACGTACAGGCATGAAAGATCAATATCAAGCGAGAATTCCAAGTTCCTTCGAATCATTGTTAACGTTTAAGACGACTGCAGAAATGCTTAAACACTGCCAAGAGGAATGGTCAATATAGCAGTTATGCTTTTTTTCAATAAACTTTTATAGATAACATTTTTGTTCGCGTCAGTTCATTACATGCGTCGTCGCGCGCTTTCGGTTTCGTACCTTGGGTTGATGGATATCTTCCCTTGATTTCCATGATTTTCCATAGTTATAGACTGTAGCTGTACATAGTTTATAAGCAATGCGAAGATATTTTCTGCCCATATTTCAAGTTTGTGCCTCGTCGTTCGTCCGCGATTGTTCGTAATTAATTCCGTCTCCTTTGTCAGTGTCTTTGCTTCTGTTCGCCTTAAACATCTCCCTATTCCCTCCTCTCTATCTCTATCGACTCCACGGACTCGTATCGCGCGTCATCATCACCTTCCCTTTTCGTCTCATTGCCCTCACTTTAATGACACTTAACTTTCAGGAGGATCTCCCCGCGCGTGCGTCAACGATTTGGGCTTTGAAGACACCAAAATGTAGTATTAACACATTCGTCGTAAAAAAAATGGGAAAAAATCTAGTAGCCCACCGCGAGGATCGAACTCGCAGCCTTCAGATTTACGGATAACAGCTTGAGCCTTGCCAGCACCAGATAAGAGTCTGACGCTCTATCCAATTGAGCTAGGCGGGCGCTTGCATGATGTTCTTCGGATCACGTTCCGACCCGCAGTCGGTGGCTTTCCGAGCTGTGCCTAAGTCTTGCGTGAGGTAACACCAAGGCCAATGTTGGGTGTGTTGAAATATGCTGAATGTTATCACTGCTACTTAACTTAGATGCCTGTAGTTGAAGGTGGACTCACCAGTGATCGTCTCGACGTCCCGGGTTGAGGAACCGCTCGAAAGAGTACGCAGCGACCACCATTGGAAACGCCGCACTGGAGCACACCGGACGGATACATTCCTCTTGAATAGACCTGGAGAATCGAGGTTCATCTTATAAATGGATGTACTTGTAGTAGAAGGAGATCGTGCACGAAGGTGGATTGTGCTGGCTGGCAAGCTATTACTATGGCCACTGTTTTCATAAAATCGTCGAGTCAATCTTCTTAATCGGTTGAGGCAATGGCATACGAGGCTTCCTTCCCAGCATCACGTTCGATGTAATGAAAATACGCCTCAGACGTGCCTATTACCTACTCGAAGCCCCCCCGCAAACCCAAGATCGTCGTTTCTTCGAAAATAGAGGTTCGGAGTTTACTTACCGGCATCATGGGAAGCTTCCAATTCCTGGCCTACAGATGATAAGAATAATTACACCGATTGAAATGATCCCGTCTTCCGACTTCGATATAAGTATGACCTCATAGCTGTATCCTCGACATCACTTCTGCCCGTGGGGGTACTTAAAAGGGTTTGTACTCTTCGGAAATTAGAATGGAACACGATATTCATCAAGCATGTTAGTGAAGAACAAACCTGGGACCAACAGGATTAACACTAACTTATGAACACATGGACTTCTTTCCGGTTACCTTCTACCGACGGCTTCTCTCGTGATTGCTGCGAAGAGGAGGTAGGCATGCAACTCCGTAGCTAAACCACTGAAAGTAAAGTGATACTGGTACTGCATGAACAAGCATGCCTGGTATTAATTGAGAGAGCTCAGCTAGCACGCTGCATTCGTTGAATCTATTGATAGAACTCGGCCGATGAGTTATTGACATTAGTTATTTGGGTCTCAGTAGAAAGTGGATAAGAATAGTGCCGAAGAAAACAGACTTCAAAAGTCTTGAACGTCTTTCACTCTCTGTCGTGTGTCTTGCTGTATTTAGGTGGTTAAAAGACGGGTTGTGTACATCTCAAGGTCGGTTGTTTGTTGCGCAGTTAACGAGTTATTGAAGCGACGTTGGGTCTCAAGTGGGGGAAAACCAGGATAAATGTAAGATAAAAAGTCATGGTTATGCGGCAAAAGAGCGGGGAAGAATGATATCGCGCTCGGTGAATGAGGCGGGGCAATCATGAGTAAATGCGTTGACTGTGATTGGTTGTAGAGAGTGCCGAAACTGAAATTCACGTGTTTAGTTTGCATAAATTTGTTGATTCCGAGTTCCTCCTTGTTTCTAATAACTCTCTTCTCCTCCTCCTACCTCCATCTTTATCATTGTCGCCGTTGTTGCAGCCGTTTTATAAACGCAGCTGCTAGTCATAGCCACGATGCTCAAATCAAACGGTTCAGGAAATGCTGTCCGCAATCTTCAGCGTCTCGCCGCTGGGATGGCCACAGCTGCTGCTCGCATTGGTGATACAAAAGTAGCAATGTCTCTCCTTGAGAAGGGTGCCTATATCAACTACCAACGTATCGAGGACAACCTTGAGATCGTTCGTCAGAGGTGTGTCCACAAGTGGGAGATTCGAAACACGTTGCTTATTTGTTATCAGACTCCAGCGCCCTCTCACCCTTTCGGAGAAGATTCTATACGGCCATCTTGACGACCCTGTTAACCAGGATATCGTCCGCGGAACTAGCTACCTCAAGCTCCGACCTGATGTATGTGTTGTCTGGTTCATTGGTCCTGCTTGAAGCTCAAACACCAATCCTTTCATAGCGAGTTGCTTGCCAGGATGCTACCGCTCAAGTGAGTATTAATCTACGTCATTCTTCTCCACTGTTATCTAATGTAACTTGTTCCCCAGATGGCCCTCCTCCAATTCATGTCCGCTGGTATGGACACCGCTGCCGTCCCCACCACTGTCCACTGCGACCATCTCATCGAGGCTCAAGTCGGCGGTGTTAAGGATTTGGCCCGTGCCATTGACATCAACAGGGAAGTCTACGACTTTTTGGCCACCGCAACCGCCAAGTACGGTCTTGGTTTCTGGAAACCCGGTTCTGGTATCATCCATCAAATTATCCTCGAAAACTACGCTTTCCCCGGTGGTCTGATGATCGGTACCGACTCTCATACTCCCAACGCTGGTGGTCTCGGAATGATTGCTTGCGGTGTTGGTGGTGCTGATGCTGTCGACGTCATGGCTGGAATTCCTTGGGAACTCAAGTGCCCCAAGGTTATTGGTGTTAACCTCACTGGCAAGATTGGAGGCTGGACCACCCCTAAGGATGTTATCCTCAAGGTTGCTGGTATTCTCACTGTCAAGGGTGGAACTGGTGCCATCGTCGAGTATACTGGTTCTGGTGTCGAGTCCCTCAGCTGCACTGGTATGGCTACTATTTGCAATATGGGTGCTGAAATCGGCGCAACCACTTCTCTCTTCCCCTACAACGAGCGTATGGGTGACTACCTCCGCGCTACCAAGCGCTCCCAGATTGCCGACTACGCCAAGTCCTTCTCCCACAACCTCAAGGCTGACGAGAAGGCAGAATACGACCAGGTCATTGAAATTGTAAATCAATTCCACAGGCTTTGTATCCCCACATTACTGACCACCTTTTTAAGAACCTTTCCGAACTCGAGCCCCACATCAATGGACCTTTCACCCCCGATCTCGCCACCCCCATCTCCAAGCTTGCTGCTGAAGCCAAGAAGAACGGATGGCCCGAGGAAGTCAAGGTTGGCCTCATCGGTTCTTGCACCAACTCGTCGTATGAGGACATGACCCGCTCCGCCAATCTTTTCAAGCAAGCTAAGGATGCTGGTCTTGAACTCAAGTCTAAGTTCACTGTGACTCCCGGAAGCGAACAGGTTAGGGCTACAATTGAGCGTGACGGACAAATTGAGGCTTTCGAGGCTGCTGGCGGTTTGGTCCTTGCCAACGCTTGCGGACCTTGTATCGGTCAGTGGGATCGTCAGGACGTCAAGAAGGGCGAACCTAACACTAGTATGTTGCTTGGATTCTTTCTCTCGTAGACCTTTATTGATTATTCGTAGTCGTCACCTCTTACAACCGTAACTTCACTGGACGCAACGATGCTAACCCCGCCACTCACGCCTTCGTCACCTCGCCCGATATCGTCACTGCTCTTGCCTTTGCTGGTACCCTTGCCTTCAACCCTCTGACCGACTCTATCCCCACCCCTTCTGGCAAGCCCTTCAAGTTCTCTCCTCCCTCTGGCTTTGAGCTCCCTCCCCGTGGCTACGATCCTGGAGAGAACACCTTCCAGGCTCCTCCCGCAGACCGCGCTTCCGTTCAAGTCAAGGTTGATCCCAAGTCCGACCGTCTTCAGCTCCTGAAGCCCTTCGAGAAGTGGGATGGCAAGCAACCCACCGATGTCCCCGTTCTCATCAAGGTCAAGGGCAAATGCACAACTGATCACATCTCCGCTGGTGGTCCCTGGTTGAAGTACCGTGGACATCTCCAGAACATTTCCCGTAAGTCTGAACATACTATTGAGTCATTTTGTACGCTCACTCTATCTTTCAGAGAATTGCCTCATCGGTGCTATCAACGCTGAGAACGGCGAGGCCAACAAAATCCAGAGCCAAGTTGATGGATCCTGGGGTGGTGTTCCTCAAGTCGCTGCTAAATACCGCGACGCCGGCATCAAGTGGGTCGTCATCGGTGACCACAACTACGGTGAAGGTTCTTCCCGTGAGCATGCTGCTCTTGAGCCCCGTTTCCTCGGTGGTCTTGCCATCATCGTCCGCTCCTTCGCCCGTATTCACGAGACCAACTTGAAGAAGCAGGGTATGCTTGCGCTCACCTTCGTCAACCCTGCCGACTACGACCGTATCAAGGGTACCGACAAGGTTGACATCAAGGGTCTGGAGAGCTTTGCTCCTGGCAAAAACCTCACCCTCGTCGTTAAGCACCAGGACGGCACCTCTGAGGAGGTCGAGCTTGCTCACTCCTTCAACGAAGGCCAAATCGAGTGGTTCAAGGCTGGCTCCGCCCTCAACTTGGTACATTTTCTTTTAGCTGTTCAACTCTGTTCATCTGACTGATTCGCTCCATAGATGGCTGCCAAGGCCAAGTCTGCTTAAATCTCGTATTGAGTGCCCAAAAAAACCTTGCTTGTTTTAGTGGGAGTGAAATGATGCAAGCAAACAGGCGGATGATGATGGATTTTTATTTGAATTGATGCCTTGCTTGTTCAGGCCGTTCTATTATGCGAAGACGGTCTGCCTATGTCGAGGATGACTGAGGTACTGCGTGTGCGGTTTCACGAGCCCTTTCATCGTAGGAGGACTGTATGACTTTTAATTTCAAGCGCACTAGAGCGATCTGTATAATCTTTGCGGTACGACGTACTCTGTTTTGAATACTATTTTCTTTCTTTCATGACATTTTTTTCATGTCTCGTCATCGTTTACTTGTTGCTCCTTGTCTCGCTCCGTTCGTTGCGGTAACATTCCTTTTTCCATCTAATTATGACTTGCTGTGTACATTAATATTCATTCATCATGCATTTTTCATTATCACTGGGTTGGCTTTGCTGTGCTCTGAAGTAAACTTTTGAGTCTTTCCATGTTAACATTGCGGTCAATAGGGGCTTCAGCTCTTCCAGGAACCAATCCGAGTCGGATGATGACATCATCAGTTGCATTTGCTTGTCATCAGCCCCCAAATTGAGGATTCTGGCTGTCAAGTCCAATTGTGCCTCTTCCGCTCCCTGAATTCGGGGTAATCGTCGAATCTCGTCGTATGACCTCGGTTTGTGTGGACTTTGACAACGAAGGATGGCTTCCAATCAGGTAATAAAGCTCGACCTGAGTCGACAAAAGCTTTTAATGTATGTCCTGACATTATTCAGGCCCAACTTTTGCTAGATAATTAACAATCTATTTAGCAAGCCAGGTGACCCCATGCCGGAGTGTGTAGGACCTCAATATGTCCTACAGCTCGGTAAATATCTGAATATCTTTTATTAGATTTATTCCGAAGCCTAAGGCGATCATGGTCACCCCAATATACGATGATCACGATCTAGGTGCCCAGATACCCTCTGCATACGCTCGCTCGTCTTCGAGACCTATATCGGGGTATTACAGTGACTCTGATTCTGGTTCGCATCGTGGCAGACCTTATAGCAGAGCTGTATACACTGATTCCGAGTATCAGGATGATCGTACCGAACGAGGATCTCACTATTACTCTTCACCACCGCGCAGTCGGACTCCCAGTGAGGGGTCTAGTAGAGGCCGCAGACCATATACCCCCGCAAGCTACCCCGAAACCATTGACGACGATGACAGATATAATAGACATTCATACCACTATTCACGACATGAGCCATACCGAGATTCATCAGGACCTAGGTATTCAACAGACCTAGAATCCCACAGATATTCAGTATACCCATCCCGTCCCTCGTCTTATGCACCGCAAGCCTCTCAACCATCTCCGGGTGCATATTATGGGAGGTCAAGCCAACATTACCCACCTTTTTTACCCCCTTCGCATGCAGGAGGCTCTCATGCTGGTTCCTCACGCCCTCAAGGAGGGATTCCTTATGTACCCTCACACGCTTCCAGACCGCCAGCATCTACTAGCAGCTGGGAACATGTTTACCCGTCTTCGGCATCATCAACAGGTGGACGTAGTGTTGCTGGTGATAAAGGCCTCGACGAAGTATTTGAGGAAATCCTGCGCCTCATTCCTGTACATCCCAAGTTTTGTTTCTCAAATTGTACTGGACGAAAAAAGGCTGTTTGTGTATGTCTCATGAATTCAGTCTGCTGTTGCGTATTACTCATGTAACGTTCTTTAGGTTGGAGTCAACTATACAGGGCAAAAAGATGCTCTGAAAGGGTGCGGAAACGACGCGAGGGCTATGAGGAAATACTTGATGGGTGAGTTTTCCTCTTGTCTGAGATTTAGTGTCGGATCCGAATTCAAATGCTGTAGAGCACCACAACTTCAAATCTGAGAACATTATTCTTCTAACTGACGACGAGCTCGGCGGTGCATCCGCCAAACCTACCCGTCGGGAAATGTTCAATGCCATGAGCTGGCTCGTTGATGGTGCAAGGATGCATGACTCCTTGTTTTTCCACTGTAAGTGATTGTACTGACTGCTAAGGAGCGACATTTTTCTGAGCTCATTCTATGCTAGATTCCGGACATGGTGGTCAAGTAGACGATGAAAGTGGTCAAGAGCTAGACGGGAAGGACGAAGTCATTTTCCCAATGGATTTCAAAGAAGCAGGAGACATTATCGATGATGTGAGTCTGCTAACAGCTAGTGAAGTTACCCTTTTCCTAATGTTGCTCTACAATAGGATCTGTTCAAAACTCTTGTTGAACCTCTTCCTCCTGGAGCTCGACTTACGGTTTGTTGCTCAGATATACTGCACTTATTGATTGAGACGACTAACTACGACTTGCTTAGGCTGTTTTTGACGTAGGTCATATAAACTTGTGCATATATCCCTCTCTCATTTCTAGCTCCTTAGGCTTGTCACTCAGGCACTGTTCTTGGTAAATATTGGCCGGATATCGTTTTGATACGTCCATTCATGTCTGATCTCCCCCCCCCCCCCCCCCCCCTCTCCAGATCTCCCTTATCTGGTACATCTAAACCTTGAAACTCCTGCCCTGTTCCAGGCTTAACATATATCTTGTTTATTAGCACTCTGCGCATGGTCGCTTGCGTAGTGTTCAGCACATCAGTCGACGCATGCGCAGCCGTGGGCAAGCCCCTAGTGCCGATGTGGTGCGTTGCAAATGCCAGAAAAAACGACTTCAGTACTTCACATTGACATTCCGTGATTTTAGATCTCATTTTCGGCATGTAAAGACGACGAAACTAGTGCTGACACTTTCCATGGTGGTGTGGCTGTTGGTGCAATGAGTTATGTAAGTTAAATGTTTAGCATCCATGGCCGAGCACTCTTCTCATATATTTTATCCTGCATTAGGCCTTGATCACGACGCTCAGTACGCCTTCTATCCCGTTCCTCTTTCTAGCGATGTCTCAAGTAAAATTACCTGTTACAGAGGATAACCCTCACCAAACCTACGAGCAACTGCTACGACATCTTCGGTGCTTGATTACCTCCGCTTTCTTGGTCGTGCTCTTATTGAACGATGTTACCCCCATTCACACAGGGACATTCTCATCCCCAAGTATGATCAAAAGGCGCAAATATCTGGGACGCACCCCGTGGTGAGTTGTGCCCTATATTTTTTACCCTGAATTGACGTTGACGCAATGTTGCTGCTTAGGACCTAGACCGACAGTTTATTTTGTAAGAAAGAAAGACTTGATATCTGATGAACAATATCCTGTAAGACTTGCGTTATCTTTAACTTTATTTACAACTTTTTTACTGGTGTTTTCGTTGTCGTTTGCGAGGTTTATGATCTAAATTGTATTTTTGTATCCCTTGTAACTAGACTTTGGGCTGTGTAGAACGAGTAATTGACTTCTCTGGTCGTCACTTATTCTGCGGACTCGGGAGGAGCTTGGTCTGTAAAGTCCCCGTTCTGTGAATGATTCACGGCTCCAGAGGCTCTACTACAATGGGCGAAGGCTTAAAACGTTATTTTTTATTATTTTTTATTGGAAATACGACAAGGGGGCAATAAGTATTATGTAACTGGTTGAATCATATAGAGAAATGCGGACGGGGATTGGTGTTGCATTCATTACTGTTGTGCATTTATCCTTTGTGTCGACGCCTCTGTATTAGTAGCCGAATCTCTTCTCCAGAATTCGAATTGAACTATCTGGACATACACACAAACTCCCAAAATACTCTAAAACCGGTATGCAGAATCTGCTCTGCGTACGCACCACTGTGTGCGGAAGGGTTCTGTATCAGCTAGACCCACTCATCCAAATCCTTCGATATTTGACAAACTCAACTGATTTGGCCAATGTATCTCTGTTTCGTAGTGCCTTCCATGTTCCCTCGCAAGACCCCCTTTGGAGAGGACTTCATTCCATTTTGCCTATTTTTAAAACATTATCAAATTTCGATTTAACGAGAATGCTGGTAGTACTAGTTGGGTGCATCGACCTCTCGAAATCATTTATCTGGCACAGTCAACT
The DNA here is from genome assembly GCA_015501605.1 of Panaeolus papilionaceus. Classification (NCBI taxonomy): domain Eukaryota; kingdom Fungi; phylum Basidiomycota; class Agaricomycetes; order Agaricales; genus Panaeolus; species Panaeolus papilionaceus. The sequence continues at coordinate 205,836 of JADNRZ010000012.1, read as the reverse complement.
AACACACAGTGAAAGTAGCAAATGGACGGGGTTATTGGAGAAGACGACCTGAAAGGGTTATCAAAATTTGGAAGAATAGTTCGTAAAGTACATGTTGCCCCGAAGAGGAATCAGTCGCGCATAGACAGTTCCGCTTCAGCCATGGTAGCATATGCTTTGAAAGGAAAGCCGCTACTTTCCAACCGGATACAGAGAGCGAGCTAGACATTGATCTTGCCATACCCCCATTATTGCTTGCTCCTCGCCTCAAGTCGGTGTCGTTCATGGGTCGTCCTTTGCAGCACATGCACACATCTTCCTATAATACCTTTCTTCGACGCCAGAGTCATTGAGGTATCTCACAGCTGTGGAGCCAGTAGAAGTTTTTTATCTTCGAACGCTGCGAATCATCCCAAGACTGCAGGCGCTGACCAGCCTGGATCTTAAGCTTGACAAGAGTCTGTCCGTTCCCTTCGAATCCTTCGTCTCGCTATCCCAGTTGGAGAACCTTCGATGCTTGAATCTGGCAACTTTGAACATCGTTAATTGTCCCACACGAATAAGAGTCAACTTCGACACGAAACTTTGTTTCGAAGAGCTATCGACGCTATGGTTGATATGCCCTTTCGAGGTGGCTCTCACGGTTCTACCGCACCTCGATTGCCCATCACTCCGTTCGATTGCACATTGGTTTGTTCTCACCAGTCCAAGTCAGCAAACCCCTCAGGATATGCTTCGATATGACTGGGCAGCCTTTTTTGGTTCAATCGCAGACTGCTCGAACTCTGGAGTCGTTGAGCTTTCACTCAGGCCCAATACGAGCGGCTATTTTCGTCAGGGCACTGTCCGAATCGCGCTTCAATTTCGAATGGACCACCAGGTGTCCCATTCAGGGTCATCGCAAATTCGATTCTCAGACTACGACTCTCGAGTTAAGAATCCAGGTTCCTCTTTTAGAAACCCTGAACGAAGAAGACCTGAGGAGGATGCGACAGAGGTGGAGACAAATTGAAGAAATGAGGCTCATGAAGGGGGTGAAGGAGGCGTGCAAACCGTTGGACCTGAAAAATTTCTGGGAGGGATTTTCTTTTTTCCGTTCTCTTAGCATCACTCTAAGGATTGAGCCTCGAGCATATCCCAGATTGCCGATATGCCTTTGTTCGTCTCACCCTCTGAAGACGCTGAATATCGGGTTGGAGACGAGGGCTGATTTGCATTGGCGGATGGCGCCTCTGGCACTTTGGGTCGATTACTCGTTTCCAAATTTAGTTGTCTCTAGGGAGGACAAGTGACATAGGGGACAAACTGGTGGGCGCACTGTCTGAAATTCAATGCGCCAGACGGCGTGAATTTGATGTAGGAAAAGAACAAAGCGGCCCAGTCAGGTCAACGATCGTGCACTGTACCTCTACTAGGACTAATTAGATCTGGTTATAGGCTGTGCAGTCAGAGTGAAAAAGTGTCCGCGATATCTCGATTCTCGTCAAAACCCGTCGCCAATTGTGACTTCACAACCGCTCAAAATTGACTCGTGAGACAGGAGCATTACGTCATTGAAATCTGCATGTGTGGAACTATTTCTTGCTGATGATGTTCGAACCTTCCAAGACGTAAGTCTGCATTATCATCAAGGATAGGTCATTGTTGGCAGCACGGGTCGCAGAGGGTGAAACCGACGTATTACACGATAACACTAATGTACAGACTACATAGCTAAGTAGTTATATACCTAGATAACAAGTGAGTAATATAATTAATAATATAAATTCTTATCTTACTGAGCTAATATGGAGATTATAAACTATGAATGCCGGATTAGCCGGCTCCATAATTCCAACAGTCATCTAACCTCATTGTTGACACCCTGACACGTCCCTCGCTATAGACCTAATTGATGATCTGAATACACATTTCTAGATGGTTGAAGTCTCCAACGATGCAGTTCTGTCACCCAACCAATGGATAGACTCATTGGGCCTACAGTCAGAACAATACACAGAGCATCTTCGTCGCCTCCTCAACAACGCAAGGAAATCTGCTTTCGAGCTAGATGACTGGACCCTGGCTCAGAAGGGATTACGACACGACCTCCATCCTCACCCGCCTCTTCGTCTTGAGGATCGGCACATATCCAGTCAACTGGCGTTGCAACATGTCGTACTTTCTTCTTCACTCCTCGCGGACCTCCAGAAAGCTTTCTGTCCTCAATTTAAGGATTTTATCTCCGCAAATGGTCTACCTGAGCTGACCTATAATTTTCCACGTGCGATAGTCAAGCCAGGGGCCGTTTCTAATGCACAGGAACTGATGTCTCAGTACTATAATAACATCGGATTTGCAGCCAGCCGATACGCGTCCAGGCTTCACATTGATCCCAAGGCTGAATCTTGGCCGTCATTCGTCAACTACGTTCCACGCAGTCCAGCCGCGGAGTACTTCCTTTTTGAGTGCGCTCTGCCCGTTAGGGTACCACAAGCACTCCCAGTTCACAGTATAAAGCCCGACGTTAACAGCTCAATAGGCTTGAACATTGGCAAGTATTCTGACACAAAAGACTTTCAAAGGAGTACGCCTTGCACATTCATGCTTTTCCCTCCAACACAGGAGGGAGAGGACATTGTTGACAAAAGTCTTCTTCATTCATTCAAAACGACCTTTGCCACCACATATTTGCTCGAGCCGCTAGGTCCCAGGCAAAAGGAATACAGAACCCATGACTGGGAAGGCGCATTTTGGTCCAAATATTTCTCCTGTGCAGAACTCTATAAAACACCTCCAAAACCTTCACAATCACCACCTCAGAAAGCCTGCATTTGGGTTTCAGGCAGGTCGGGCCAGCGCTCATCGGAAGACAGGCCCCGTGTGGCTCATTTCGTTCAACGCGTAAGTTCAATTATCGGAAATACATCACTTCAAAACAACTAATGTTCGCTGTAGGCGTGGAACACTGCGGTTGAAAATGATGCTACCTTTATAGTTCTCAGTAACGGCAATACACAACGGATTGGCGTCCGTCACCGAGCGACCAATACACTGTTCCTTTCGGATATCCTCGAGCTTCAAAACGAGTCATACAGCCTGATACAAATTGCTCTTTTCTCTGCTGTCGTACAGGACGGTCTGAACAGAGACTCGACTCAGATATTTTTATCAAGTCGAAAAAAGGAACGACTAGACCCAGGTCAGGCGCGACAGCCCTCGCCAAAAAAGCAGAAGGTTATCCACACTCGGGTCTTGCCAGAAAACTTTGACGAGGTAGCTTTCATCTGGTACCATGAATTTTTGTCATTTCTTAGCACCATTTCTTTCCAGGAAATCGCGCGACGACCGGTGATACTGCTGACTTTCAACCTTGGTGTGTTTCACTCCCACAAGGCGTCAGCGTTTCTGCGGACAAAAACCTCATGTGCTATAAAACCTACGAGTTCGTCACTTACTTCTGAACCAGAAGGTGGCAGATTCTACCCCGTATCGGACTGCATCAACATAGAGGTTGGCGAGATCGCTGGGAGCGGAAGGCAATGCCGAATCTATCGAGGAACCGCAAAAATACTGTCGGATTCCGATTCTAGCACGATCGTTGAAGGTCCAGTTATCCTGAAAGCGTCTTACGCATCCTACCTAAACGCAGCATTGCTCAAGGAATACCAAGTGTATTCAACTTTGCAAGGCGCTGGTGTGAGAGAGGGGATTCCAAAGGTTCATGGGCTCTTCGAAGACCCAGAAACGGGTGTTGCCATGCTTTTGATGGCAGACCTTGGCAGGCAAACTCTTCAGGATCGCAAACATAAGGAGGGGGATCGCTTTCCCAGAATAACGGAGGATGAATTGTATGTATTCAATCATTTTGATTGCTCGAAACTTCAACTAAATATTATTCTCTAGTAAAACACTACGATCTGTTATTCAATCGATCAATGGGGCGGGTATACTGCACAACGACATCAAGCCTAACAACATCGTATTTGACGAAGACGGAAAACCATATATAATAGACTTCGGTATATCTGTATCCACAACTGACTTGGAGCTTTATCCCAAATCAGAGGATGATGACCCACCATGGAGCAAAATTGATCCCTACGCGCTTTCGATTGTCGAAGCGGACTCGTCTGGTGTGCGCTCATTCGACGTTGAAATGATTGAGGATTTATTTATTGGCCGATTTGAGCAAGACCGTCGGTATCCGTATTTTTAGTCCAGACCATTCGGACATAGATACTTTACACAGGGTTATAGATAGCTCACGAGGGGTGGCTCTGGGTCAAATAAATATCATGCGCTGCGTTCGAGAAATTTCAATATGTTTGAGGCCCCAGATTAATTGAGTCAAGGCGGATCGTTGCCGGCCACGGTCGAAGAATGGTAGAGCATCACGTAAAAGCTTTCTTCCCTTCCACCATCACGACCACCCCCCGGTCCCATCTATTGCTCATCGGTCCCGGTAACGTTTCAGCGATTGAACTAATATGCACCCCGTCCTTGTAAGCACTTACCTCCTGAAGGAGATTTTTGAGCATTTGGAGGCGGACGACAACAATGCATGCTACAATGCTGTCCTGGTTTGTCGATCCTTCTAAAACCCTGCTCAAGATGTTCTTTGGCGAAAGCTAGAAAGCATTCGACCCCTTCTAGATCTCCTTCATAATTTCCAGTTTTAAGATGCGTCGGAGACATGGGTTTGTCTTTGTATGCCCCTCCAACTGTGGCCTCACTGATTCCCTGCGATATTTTTTGGATAGTTGGCAGCCATATTTCTGTATTAGAGATGGAGGTCCTCCAGAAGTTTGGTCGTCGTGTCCGATACCTCTCGTTTTGTCTAGGGGACTATGGTGAAGGAGCGATAGTCTTACGCCCTTCGGTGCCTATAATTCTGGCCAATTCCCTCGCTGGTGAACCATTGCTTCCAAATTTACAGCATTTGAGCTTCTCAATAAATTATATGTGGGGGAACTACCCTTCGTCTGGATTGCTACCCATCCTTCACTCCACCAACCTTCGTACCGTCCACTTATGGCATGAAATCGAAGACGTGGACGCCGTTGTTGGGTTTTGTGGTTTTTCCTCCTTTATATCTCGCCTCAGTCAAGCGCCCTTGCTTCACGAGCTTAATCCCAGGGATTTCTTACCGAGCGAAGCTGCGCAACAGGCGTTCAAGTCGTTCCGGAGCCTTTCAATACTGAATATATTCTTACCGCCCTCTCACAGCTTTCCTTTCACCCTGTTCTCTTCTTTCGCTGAGTTGCAATACCTTCAATCGCTTTCCATTCACGAGCTGAATTTTGAAGAATTCGTCCTCGATCAAACGCACAAAAACGTTGAACTAACTGCATTACGAAGCTTCTCGGTTTCGTGCACATTCCAAACGGCGTCCAAACTTGTGCGAATTGTGAAGGCCCCCGCCTTTCGTGAATTCGATTTTGAATTGGAATTCGACGACCAGGAGAGTGACCTTCAATATCCTTGACCAGAGCTTTTCAAAGCGATGTTGGTTTCATTTGGGCCTCAATTCAACACACTCAACATCCATAGTCTGGGACTAGATCGGAACATCGTCAATTCCTACATAGGTGTGCCATTTAACCACATCAGCCACCACCTTCTTCAAATGCGCCTTAAAGAGCTTAGGCTACTCTTCCCCTTTGTCGAGTCAGTTTCTATGGCCGATCTTGACCAAATGTTCAGGGCATGGCCAACTTTAACAACTCTCAGCCTGTGGACATCTTCTCGGGTTACTGCGCCCGATACCTCCATTCTTTCATTGGTCGCGCAAGGTTTACCTCAGCTCATCCATCTTCAGCTTCCAATTGACGCAACCGTCATAACGAACCCACCTAGAATAGCATCGCTTCACAGACTCAAGACAATTGCGCTGCACCCCATAAAGTGGGAGGAAAATCCACAACGTACAAGAAAATTTGCATTACCGCTTGATTCTATCTTTCCCGTTATCTGATCGGTCTCTATCGTTGATAGATATGGGACTCGTCGTCCCTTGGACGAGCTTCATCAACAAATCATCGCTTTACAGGTGACGAGATAAATGGAACGACTTCGGATCCTCCCACTACCTTCTCAAACCCTCGAAAATGTTGCTGGAGATGCCAGTCAGATGGAGATGTAACGAGGAACGAAACCTCGCTGATGGTAGCCATAATCATGCAATACTTGATTCGATTTTGAATAATGGCCTTCTACATTGATCTACCCGTGTTCCCTTTTAACAATGCTCCGTCAGACGACTTACTACATAGTACGACCAACGGGCGGCTAACATCGGAAGGTCTCGAGAATCATAAGAGGTTGGAAACAATCCCCTTTACTCAGGCAAATAGACAGGCTCTTCGAAGTGGCATTGAGGCTCATATATGCTCACTACAAGCTGCGGGGAGTGGGGAAGTGTACCGTCTGAGATCTGATGTTTAAGCCCGCATTTAATGTTTTTCAGTCTGTTATCAATCAGCAGCACAAGGTATAGAACACGGGTAATGATGGTATAGTGTAATGCTTGTAAGAGGACGTCGGAGTAATTCACGCCATAAAAATTCTGGCTGTCATGTTGTTCTAATGGATGGTTGCCTATTGGAGCCCCGAAGTCTTATCGAACCGTGCCTCATTCTTCCAATGCCATTTATTCGGACCATCACGTAATTCTTCTTCATTAAATAGAACCATCATCGTCGTGTACGTTGGAACCACAAGCTCCGTTTTTCGAACTACCACAGTACCACGATATCTCTATACGCAGGCAAGCTTTCCTCCTCCCAATATGCATCCCGTCCTCGAAAATACCTATCTCCTGAAGGAGATTTTTGAACATTTGGGGGAGGAGTACAACAAGGAATGTTACGATGCTGCTCTAGTATGCCGCGCCTTTCAAAACCCCGCACAAGACGTACTTTGGCACGAGCTAATTTGCATCCGACCCCTTCTTAGCCTGCTGCCAACCTTTAAACTTGAAAAAAGGTCAAACACATGGGTATGTTTGTGTGTCTTCTTCAGGTTGTTCGTCGCGTTGGATTAAATTTCCATTGCCCCTTTATGTAGGTAATTGACGGTGATATATCTAAATCAGACCTGGAAACACTTCAACGCTTTGGTCGTCGTGTCCGGATACTTACATGTTCCGTAGGGAGTGATGTCAAAGGAGCAATTACCTTACACCCTTCCGTTCCTACAATTCTGGCCAATGCACTAACTGGGCAGCCGCTGCTTCCAAACCTACAAGATCTGCATTTCTCACAGCGGGCAGGAGACTCATTCTGCTGCACCAGTTTGTTGCATGTGCTTCATTCGACAAACCTTCGCGTTGTCCAGTTACGTAGTGGCATTGACAGCGAGGACGATGAGGTAGCTCTAAGTTACCAAGACTTCTCCTCCTTTATTTCTCGTCTCAGCAGGGCATCTTTCCTTCGAAAACTTCAAGTTCAAGGGTTTCTACCCAGTGATATTGCCCAAGAAGCGGTGAAATCGTTCCAAGATCTGTCAGCATTGAAGATCACCCATTATAGCGGGAAATTTCCTTGGAGTTTCTTCAGCTCTTTCTCTGGGTTGCAGCATCTTTGCTCCCTTTATATCCAAGAATTGAAGTTTGACGACGCTCCTATGCGGTCCCAACGTAAAATCGAATTCATTGGGTTACGAAGCTTGACTCTGGCATGCTCGTTTGAAACAATAGCTAAACTGCTGCGAACCATCCAACTTCCTGCCCTGACGACATTCACCTTCATATTGCAATTCCACGGCCAGTCGAATCTCCCTCATTTTCCCTGGTCAGACCTTTTCCAATATATGTCTTCCTCATTCGGTCCCAAGTTCAGCGAGCTCGAAATTCGATACGCGGTCACGACATACAGGGACCGAGAACTTCTCGGTCTTTACACAGGAGCGCCCTTTGACTACATAAGTCGACATCTTCTCTCGATGCGCCTTCGCAAAATCAAACTATGCTTGCCTATTATCGAGTCTGTATCAATCGAGCAGCTGGAACAAATCTTCAAGGCATGGCCAACATTGATTTCACTGCACCTCTGGACGTCATCCCAGACTACTGCACCAGATTTTTTGGTTTTTCCATTAATCGCGCAACATTTACCTCAACTGAACGATCTGCTTCTCCGAATCGATGCAACGAATATAACGGAACCGCTTTCCACTCCATCGTTCCACCCACTCGAATACATTTCACTTCAACCAATCAACTGGCCGGCGACCACCATGGCAGAAAGAAGGCTGGCGTCATTTCTTGATTCTGTGTTTCCTAGTATCCGATCGGCCCAGTTGTGTGGAGGAACCGGGCTTCTTATGCTCAGCGAACTCGGAGATCAGATTCGCTCCTTACAAGCTGCAAGAGCTAGAGAGCATCGTCGGATGCTGCATATCTATGGCAGCACTCTAAAAAACAATAGTGGTGGTGATGGTGACGATGCCAACAAGATGGAGGAGGACTGAAAGAAGCGCACTAAACAATCTGAGGTGGGTTTAGTAGCTGGGAAGTGGCTGATCAGCCCTTGGTTGATACTATAGTTTGATTTACAGCAGCTGCCCAAAATGACTCTCGAATACCTCAACAACGCTGGCAGCAGTATACATTTGACCAAACTTGAACTACTCGATCCTCACAATAAATAGCATATAACTCCTATCTTTGTACTGAGGCATCAGCAAATCGGCATTTTACTTGTCGGCTTTTAGCCGCTTTTAGACTTTCGGCAAGCCCAAAAGCGGAAAAGCGTCTGATTTAAGAGCGAATCTAAGCCAAATTTGGCTTAGGTCTGGGAGAACTTATGTAACTTTTTGGAAAATCGGACGCGGCTTTTCTACTTAGCTTGCCACTTTGTCGCTTTTTTTCGCTTTTTTTCGCTTGCGCAAGCGAAAAAAAGTAAAAAGCCAAATTCCTGATGGCCTATAAATGCTGTTCGGATATATAATACGTTAGTATTTCTATACTCCACGTTTGATCTAATACGGCAAAGTAATTATTGTGCAATTGGGATTTGATAGTGGTCATGGGTCTGACTGAGCACGCGTTTCGATTCCATGTTCACCCTCTAAGTACTACTGAGTAGGGATTTCGATATGCTGCACCTACGTCGCATTCACCCAACCGAAGAGATGTTATTAACGCTCCGATGAAGGTGATATTCAGACTTCTGCACCATATTCTAGACAACGAGCATGCATTGAGCTTGCAACGACAATAAAGGTTCGAATAGACCCAAAAAAGCGAGTACTAGGTAGAGATGTATAATACAAGTAATGCAGAGACCCAAGTTCTGAATCCAGACGCAGACACTAGAGGGTAATGACAGGGTGTGGTACGGAATAATACATAGATAGATAGACTCGGCTATGAGGAGGGGCGTACGCTAAAGGGTGCATGCACTTTGCAAAAATGTACAATCGATATAACGTACAAAGTGATGATGATGACGACAATGATGAAGGTGATGATAGGGTAGATAGGTAGGTATGTATGACACAGAGGGTAAAAATGGAATAGCAGAGGGGAGTATAAATAGGTTCAACCTATAAGTAAAAACGAGAGGAAATTACAAAAGAAAGCAACCAACTCGACAAAGAGAATGGAATAAAAATAGAGACGTCGAGCCCCTATCCGTATACATCCGAACGCGCCAGCGGTTCCGCCCTCCGAAGTTCATTCACATGGGCGAGCGGGGAAGAATGACCGGATCGCGATATTTTCTGATCACGGAGGCACATGCGCGCATGATTGATTGGCGCGTGAACAGAGAATGATCGGGGTGCGTTGGATGACCGTAAATGGGACAATGTGGAAGTATGGGGTGAGGACAAAGATAGCACGTAACGACCGTATGCATTGGCAATGCGTGATGTGCGAGAAGGCGAGAAGGAAGATAGAGGGGGGAAGGGAATTACAGAAGCGTTGCGGGAAAAATGAAAATGACGATGGCGATGATAGCGATGATTGTTTGTACCATGTATGGATGGATGGATTGCGGGTCGTGGCTGGTCGTGAATGGAAAGCCAGCTTCTACGTTTTGGGTCGAATATCTTTACGGGGGTGTTACATATGGGTGTAGTTTTTCTTTCTTGGTATTACGAAAATGCAGTATGTGTACAATGAATGAACTTGGTTCGGTTTGATTCGAGAAGAGGGTGTCCAGGAAAAATAGGGGGTGACCACGCGTTGTGTTTCGTTCAATGATAGTCTACCATCCAAAGACCCTAGAGAAACGCGTCAAGATTAATGAAATCCTCACATCCATAGAGTCAAAACAGACTTACTCCTCATGTATCTCGACACCGCCAACCTGGTCTCGCCGCAGAGGTTCAATTGTACCAACAGCAGTAACAACCTCATCCGCAAGGCTGAGAGGGCCGCACACACCTACGATCATGCCTCTCATACCAGCATCATCTTTCCCTTTCTCGGCACCAGGTCTCCCAAGTGCACTAGGTGATAGGGCAACCGCACGGGAAATCGCACCCTCCAAAATCTTTTCCACCTTGGGACGACCAGGGGCACAACTAAGGCCATCAGGGAACTTCTTCTCGACCTCCTCGCCGACACGAACACGCCCAGTCTGCGCACGGGTATAGAAGACTGAAATCCGAAGGGTCATTCCGCCTCCCATATACTGCACGCTTTCGAGCATGCGTTTGAATTGAGGTAGCAGCGGCAAAAGTGCGCTTGCATCGGGGGTAGACCAGACGAGTTCAACATGTCTCAGTGCCGACTCGCAAGCGAGTTCCTTAGCGACAATATCACCGAGAATAGCAAGGCCAAACGTAACGCCTGAGCCACCAACGACAATAACACAGGTCGAGAAGGATGTGAAGATAGTATGGCCAGGACCGCCATAGGGACCTTCAAGGATGACCTTGACCGCTTTTCCTGGGGACTGAGAAATAGCGGATTCGACCTCGGCAGGCGAGCGACGCTTGCTGATACTAAGTCCACGGCCGTTAAACGGTGTCGCCGAGTTGGGGATAGCAGAGACGGGCGTTGTCGGTGCTGGTGGGTAAATCGGCGAAGGGGGCTGGGGGCGGCGCCGTTGAGAGTTTTGAGATGTGACAGTAAGGCTACGGACGGGGTTAGGGGGTGCATTGTACCCACCAATCTTGGCGAGGTCGTACAACCTCCTTGTCCAGCCACCCGCGCGTTTGACGATCAAGATCATGCCGTCACCTTCGGTCTCAGAGGTTTGAGAAACGCTGGCGATAGTGAAGGGGTGAGACTCGAGAGTCTTGAGCCATCCCATTCCATGGGCACCCGAGGCGGGAGCGAGAACGCGAAGACGAACATGTTGACCTGCGCGCCATCCTGCATTGACATTGGGGACGATGATCCTGGTTGCGTCAAGTTCTGGAATAGGCTTGATAAAGGCGGTCGTAATTCTGGTCTTGACAAGGCGGAACAAATGGTCGAGAAGGTAAAGACCGACGGCAGCAAGAATGTATGGGAGAGTTGACGGCTTGTGGTAGTAAGTCTATAATAAGGTTGATTAAGTCAGAGTGTCTAGATGGAAGAGCCTTGAAATTTGCTTACCGCAGGCCAGACAATGATGAATCCCAAGATATGAGTGGAAAGGAAGAAATTATAAGATTTGTTCCTGACAAATTCGACGGAAAAGAAGTAAATCATGTCCAGACAGATAAGAGCGATAATACCCCAACGGACGGGGGTACGACGCAAGTTGGCAGCCCAAGTTCCAGCCAGTCCCCAAGTGTAGACTGTACATCAAAGTTGACAAGAAAATGTTAAGCGACAGACAAAAAATGAACCTGAAATGGACACTTACAAAAGTGGAAGGAATGGACGTTGGCGGCGAGAACGATGCACCTTCCGACAAACCGGTGAAGGAAGTTTAACTGAAGGGAGATAGTGGGGTGATGAATACCAACTGCTGTCAAGCAACAAATTGTGAGACTGACCCGTTCATAACCATATCCAAGAATAGAACCCAAAATATTGTTCTTTTGGGCGAAAGCAAAGACAAGTGGGAGCTGCGCTACGGCAATCCAGCCCGTTCGTGATTCATCGGTAATGATATTCGACTTGTAGAAGGTGGCATAAACCAAAGCGTAAAAATAGACGGCGAGCATTAGCATCTGGCAGACAGAGAAGCCAGGAGCAATTCTAGCACGGAGGGGCGTAAGAAGGGGTCTGAGGGGTTTCATGGTCGCTGGGACATGTGTAGGATAACGAGATGGGACCTCCTGGCCGTTTTCGTCAATACGTTGAACATAAGCAAGACGAGGGCCGTGGTCGATGTAGGTGCGTGAATCGGAAGAATCTGCCTCCTTAATTGGGCCAGGAGGTGGGTACGCAGCATGAACGGCTTGAACAACCTTCTGACGACGTTGAGAAGATGGTCTGTAAGGAATGTGACGCAAAATATGACCGCTAGACCATTCCGAGGTACCAAAGAGAGCGATGGCCCTTGGAAGTTTGCAAATGACGAAGAGAGCCATGATGGCCATCAACATCAGGGTAACATGGTAGACCAATGTTGCATCCGTTGGATTCGCAGCTGCTAGGGTCTGTGCGAGAGATGGCATTTCTTCTTGTGACGGATGGTCGTTGAAAGGAGAGAACGAGAAGGAAAATCTTGCTGGCTAACTAGAAGGTTGATGCTTGTGAGTAGTCTGATTCGATAGTTGACTGGTGTTGTGTTGTAATAAGGAGTCTTCCTATACTGCGTGGCCTTGTATGAAACTTGAGGCAAGGCAAGGCAAGACGCCGGGAAAGGCCAAAGAAAGAAAAGGAGAAGAGAAAGGAAAAGAAAGAGAATTAAAAGGGAAACCAGAGAAACTCGAGGACAAGCAGGTCTTCGTAGCTGGCAGCAAGCAACCAAACCAATTCCAACCAACTTGTTTCCAATTTTACGCTAAACCTCGAGGCCTGATAACAATTTTCTCACATTATCTTTTTTATCACTAATTAACCTTTTATATTCAACTTTTAGTCCCAAACTCTCTCCATTTCACACACAATTCCGACTCGCCGAAATACAACACCACTGCCAAGCACATCGGTCAATCATCACCTTATTCAGCGCTCGTTTCATCCCATTTCATAAACTTATCAATCCTGTGCAGACATGTGTATGGTCACTTCGCTTTCGAACCTCCTCCAGCACGGTTCGAATGTGAACACGTTCACAAACGACGTTCCGACTGGACTAATGTCGCGATTGCTATTTTTGGTCATAACTCATCTGAAGTCTCAATCGAGCAAAACCGCCCCAGAGAATGAAGAAATTTTAAAAGATGATCATGCATCGCAATCCACCCGTATTGAAATAAGATGCCGAGGTGTCCATTGTATACTCATCAAGACTCACCCACATGCACATCATCATATGGGCTGATCAGGTTCTCGAACAATTGACGGTCTAAAGTTAGATTTATGCACTGAAGGTGTAGGTGGCCTCAACACGACACGATGGCTAATTATAGACATTTGGACCTTATTTTATACCTTGTCGATCCTTCTCAACCGTCATCCAGCCTCCACTGGCTGGAATATTTTTGTCCATCTGTCCCCGACGATTACCGTTGACGTCGACTTTTCTGGACAGTTTCTCCGACCGTTCAAGCTAACTCGTATGCGTACCCTCCTTCCAATAATACAGGTGACCAGAGATATGTATGATCCAAATGAAACCCGTGAAAAGGGCTCATATGAATCCATAACTTTAGCACTGACGTACACGTATCGCTAAAACGCTGCACGCACAAAAACACGTTGTCCTTTTTCACAGCCATGCCATGCGCAGCTTGGAATTCTAAGGGCTTCAACAAACTCTCACTCAGCCTCTTAGTCTTTCTGCATCCCTTCTCTAAACCTGTCTGACCCGAACGGTTCATCAGTTTGCTGGGCCCATAACTTCCGAGGTCATAATATGTATGTATGAGCTTGCCCTTATCGTGCAACTATACATAGCACCGCCCCATACTACACGTTTTCATTCCCACCTGATTCAAAGGTTCCAGGTCAAGTCAAGTTTCAAAGGCCACGATGCTCGGATGCCTCATGTCGACGACGGCTTGGGCATAGGGATAACAAACCCTACATGATACTTACCAGACAGAAACATATCCAAAGATATCCAAGTCGGGTGGATGAAGCCACTGAACGGTGAAGGGCTGACATCGCCGTGGCACACAAACTCACATTTGACCCACATTCATTTCTATTCGTTTCTGGCAGGGCAGCGAGGCCGAGAACCTGGTCTTGTCAATGTCAATGTCTTGAAATGCTTGTAACTCTTCTTATTTACTCACCACAACCCTATCTGGGCTTGCAGGGCAAGCGAATGTTTCTATGAAAGTGAGCATTCCAGAATACACACTCTGGCATACCCGTTTCCCGAGCCATTCTTGTTATTGAAGGGTGAAGTGCACCTTTTCCTACGCTCATTGAATTAGCACAGAATCACGACTGAGATGGTTGATAAACACAGCAGTCCTGGATATATTTTTCAAAGATCTGCCACGATGCTATCTCTTACATGAATTGAGCTGATGCACACTGGCATAGATCATTCGGGAAAAGGATACCCCACATAAGCTCCTAGTCTCACTTATTCAGACTCATTCCCTCGTAGCTCGTGTTTCATTGAGCCTCGATTTGTAGCAAACTGGACGCAATTTGCTCAGCCGTGATGGTAACCGCCGACAACGATCCCCGCGGCCAACTAGCTTCATCATCATCATATCACAAGTTACAGTCCAACACAGGTGAAAAGCCGAACCACATCGGAGCGGACAATTGTGCGCTAGTTCAGTGATCCATCATCCCGAACCCCAAATAATCATGACGATGATGATCAGGGTTCGTCCCAGCTCCAGTCGTGCCGCACTTCGTGATGTGTGATGACCCAAAAGGTTCCATGGAGACGATGGATGGACTTTGTGAAGACTTGGGGAGCGGTGTAGGCCATATCTGAATCATGATCGTGCTGAATAGAAATGGTCACCAGTCACCATTCAAAGTGTCAATTGACAAAAGGAATATGAGAAGGTTCCGTTTTCCGTGATACAAAGTAATGCATCGAAAGGTCCCTAGAATCGAGGTCGGAACGGGAAACCTCCTTAATAATGTACCTTTGTAGAATCATAGAGTGGTCCAAAATGCAGTGCGTCATGAACGTGCTATGAATTTAAATTATCATTGACGGTATCCCGAACACACATCTATGAATAAACCATACAAAATCAAGCTCACATATACATAAACCTCTGAATGCGCATCTACCGACAACCTCCATCAAAGCATCGACTCCGCCTCCGCCATCCAACCACAGAATTAAACTTCGCGGTCGCTGAGTTACAGCTTTGCAGGATCAGACGAAAGCGAAATGACCTCCAACGAGTCAATAATAGAAGATCGGCGTAGGAATGACTGCGCTCTTGGTCAAGGGTTCAACGAAATGAACTTAACGCTTCAAACTTGGAACGGCGGAGCTGACCTGGTCCGGATCGCTTTAAGCTCCAGGATGCACAGACACGTTGGAGAATCAGGCACCCAGTGTGCCATTGGCGTTTAATTAGCGTGAGAAATGATTAATGAGCTGTGTCCAACTAGATCGAAAAAGGGGTCGATGAGCTGAGATGCAAGCACACCAGCAAAAAAAAAAGATGATTGATGACTACAACTCCAGATTCATGTATTCAAATATACATGAATGCATGCCTTTCATCTCTCTGTTCTAAGGAAGAACACCGACATGCTATGATATAAAGCTATCATCCAACCTTCAGTGCAGTTTTCAAATCTTCCGAGACGCATGTCTGTTCTGAGGATGATAGAGCTTCGCACTTGCACAAAATATCTTCAAATTGCTGATACGAGAGAAGTCAAGGTGATGCCTACGGGTTCCAACATGTCAAGCTCCGCACCAACCTGTGTCCATCCATGCTTGAGTGAAGCCGATAGACCTCAGCACCACGAAAATGGATCTGATGCTCTCGTCTATTCATTGTAAAGCATCAGCAATTAAATTACAACCCAAAATCCAAAAGCCTACATTTGAATTTAAGAGCATGGTTTTGCTGCTCAAAATTCTACCACTCTTCCCAATCATTATTTGCTTCCCTCTCCTCTTCCCCGACATCCTCATCGTCCGTAAACTCCGCCACCAAAGGGCCAAATGGACCCTCGATACCAAACCGCCGACGCTCATAAAGTCCCGCGGTCTGCAATGTCTTCACCTGCTCAGATAGGGTCATGTCGCATTCCTCGAATCCTATCACCGTCTCCACCGTCCTGAGATATGGAAACAACGAATTCAACAAAAACGCCATTGCGTTGAGCTTTCGATGACAACTTCCGGTTCCGAAGACTCGCAGCGTCAAATGCAACAACCCGTGTGTTATGAGCGTTTGAAGGGGTTCTAGACCAACAGTGTTCAGTTGGTTGAGATTAACGTCAATGGTGAGATTCTCCAGCATGGGCAGAAAGGCAGCAATTGTTATCAGCGCGCCGAGATCCACCGTAGTTTCAGTAGCGCAACGAAGGCGCAAAAGGCGCAAGGAGGGCCACGCTCCTATTATGAACTGTAAATCGTCATTTGACAACGATGAAAGGAGAGGAAAGTCCAACGATAGAGCCGTAAGTTGAAATCGAAGAAGAGACGTCGAGATACTGTCGAATGGCACCCCCGGGTAGTAGAATGTAAATTTGTTATGAGTCGTGTGTGAGGAGGATAGCGGAATGCCCCAGCGTGCAGGTCGAAGGGTAAGCTCCTGAAGGACAGAGGGCGGCGTTGCTCCAGCGATGGCGTTGAATAGGTCTGCCCATGCGAATGTGTACCTGTGAGGAGAGAGAGGGAGTCCAAAATGATAAGAAACTTGGTAAAGGACGGGTAGATCTACAGCGCCGAAAAACTCAGGACCTTGCTCGAATGGGCAGCTTAGAACAAGGGTTTTAAGTTTTTCAAAGCGTAATCGGCGGGGTGGGTCCTCAGGTGTCATATTGAGGTCATGGGTTTTGAGACAGAGATATGACAAATTTTCCATCTTTGCAAGGGCGACCAGCAAGTCTATATCAACGACTGCCTCGTAGTCTGTTTGAAACTGGAGCCATGTGAGGTTCTGAAAGGATGGGATGAGATCGAGAATAGTGTCGTTTGCGAGAGCGATACTGAGACGTGTTAGGAGATGGGGTGAGGAGCGTGATCGCTGTTGGAGGAACAACGATAAATCCTGCACGGAGATGGTGAACGCGCAGATGTGAAAATGAGACTGAGCGAAGCAACGGGGAATGCAGGAGGTGCAGGATCGATATACTCGCTACAGCGGTGTCCAATGGAAACCTAAAACGCCGAAGATTTGGAAACAGTTGTTTGCCACCTAAGCAAGATGCAACAAGCACAGGTAGAGATGGGTGTATGGCGGCTTGTTCGTTCGGAGGAATGACAGACTTGATAAGATGAACGCGACTGCCAAAGAGCAATAGCCTCCTTGCGTCTTCGGGACCAATTGGTCCGTTTAATGCCTATTTGTAATAGTCAAAGTTTGTATTGCTGACTCCTTTTACGGTGACCTACCCAGCAAGGACCATGAAGCCCTGTGTCCTGCTTAAAGGTTGGTAGAAGATAAAGTAGAGGAAAGACAGAGTCAAGGTGGCGCCATAAAAGAGTCTGAGCAGGACCGCGGAATGAACGGCAGACAAGAGCAGCGTTATAGTAGCTTAAACGCAGGGTCGAGGTCTCCGTTGAATTAAATGTCCACTGCAGCCATTCAAAGATTTCATGGAGAAGATATGGGTTTTGAAGAACTGTGTTCATTCCAGGTGTAGAAGTTTAAGGATGGTCTCTTCCAACACGTATTACGACAGTTACAGCTGCTTTGGTTATACTTGGCGTTTGCAACCTGCCCTAAACGAACCAATGGACGACTTACACTCATTAAAGCCAAAGGCAAGAACCATAATTTGTAATTTTTCTAAACATATTAGGCGTCAGATTCCTCCCTACTACTGTACTCTCGTTGTGGCGATTGAAATCGTCACCATCAGTCTCTGCTTCCAGATGTTTCCTTTCCCGTCTCCGAGCTTATTGAAGCATGGTTATATAGTCTTGAATCTTCGTGTAAGACGTTTAATAATGTTTCGACAGGCAACTCGCCCGGAGTTCGTCAATCACAATGGCCGCCCTTTCTGGCGTTTCGCGGTGTCCTGCTAGTTGACTAGATGAAGATACAAGTTGTTAAGCCTGTGAGTTGTCCGAAATCTTTGTGGATGTGGAAGCTTTGTTGCATCAAGGTCAAGGCATAGTTCGATTAAATGAGGGAGTCAATCTGCCAAAATCTTCAGCACTGAAACGGGTAATGTTTGCGATGTCGCGACGTAGACGACAAGAATCTCCAATAGAGGCCAGGCCTTTGTCAGCATATGCCAAGTGCTCCGAGTCTGGGGAAAACCAGTCCAGCTATTTCGGAGTCTGTAGTATTCCAAATAACTTGCGAACAGAGATGAAACTCTAGGGTCTGAAGGTGCTGAAGAGTGAAGAGTTGATTGATCAAATAGAACGGAACGCGGTTGTGCGTCGCTCTCTGAATCGTGCCATCCACAGAGCAAGTCATATGGAAGACCCACAGTTTTGGGAAGCACCCCGCCGCAAACTTTATTCCCAAGAGAACGAGTGAATGCTCCGAGTAAAGTTCGAGGAGTCCTAAATCCTTGAAAGAGTGCACCGTTCGAAAGATAGCAGGGCTGGCCGAACCGTTGATATTGAGTCTCGTTATCTACCATGACTGAGCTAATCTCTCAACGAAAGCAGTGGGGTTTGCCGAATCGAATGAAGAGAATGTTAAGGTGACCTTGAGCAAACGAGGGCTGTAGAGGAGATGCAAAACCGATAAATCCCCATATATAGGTGTTATCTGAAATTTTAATGTTTGCAGGTTCGAAAGAAGAACTTTATCAGAGAACAGGCAACCAATAAACAAGCACCTGGTGTCATGATGGAACGCTGAGCGACTTGAATAATTGCATGGACAAAGCCGGCGAAATGCTTGAGTCTCCCCAAATCAGTCTTAACTATAGCTCCGTCGCTACACCATTTTGCGCATCGAGTTGGGCATGATTCCAATGAAGCAGTTACTTACTCCGACGTCCCGTTCTTCTTCATCCTTTTCCAGTTTAAAATTGGATAGTAGCTTGAACAAAGGCAAAAGTGAAGAGATCTGCCGCCAAAGGTTCGACAAGTGATAGCAGCATTGTAGTGGTCTTTACGATATTCGAGCTGCTGAAAGATTTAAGACAGAAGGTACGGGTTATTGAGTACCGATTGTACTGTCTGGGTAGGACTGGAGCGCATTTGAGTTGTTTTTATCAGAGGGTTTGGATTACGAGGCAATGACAGTTGTGACAAGGTCAAGGAATAAGTACCTGTTGTGGGTGTCACTTGAACGTGCATCGTACAACACGGGTAAGCGCATTCAAGGTACATTCCTGTCTCCCAGGTCGAGTCTATTTACATATTGGATCTCAGACATGCAATACTTTGGAGTAAGTGTTTAACCATGCCAGTATGTGCTAGTCCAAAGGATCGTCTTCTGAGTCCGAGTCCGTGTTATCAGCGTCGTTGTACCTCCGTTCGCGTCGACGGGCTTGGCGAATTATGTCGATGAGACCTTGCAGATGGACCTGGGACGTCCCGCCCCGGCCGTTTGCCATCGAACATGTCACCTCGTATGGATGAGGAAATATCGAGTCGATGAATGAGATGAGTTTCATCTGGCGTTCGATTGAATCCTGCCAATGCACCAGGTGGATGTCCAACGATGAAAGCCTATGGGCAGAGCGAATCCTTCTTGGTGGTGGTATATCTCGGCCATCCAGATCCAGGCAAAGCTCTCTGAGAAAGGGTGAGCTCTCCGAGAGATATTTCAGTACAACGAAGTCGGGAGTGTCGTCTGCCTGTGATATACAATGAATCGCAAGGGACTCCATCTCTGGCAACGCTTCTGCCAATCTCCGAATGCATGCCGAGTCTAAGGATCGAAACAAGGGGAGATCTAATATTAACCGCGTGATGTCGAGTTGGAGAAGAGATGCTTCGATATCCGTGAATGAAATGCCTGGATATAACTCCTTGAATTCGACATTGCGGATGCGGGACTCAAAAAAGGTGTCGTCGAGTCTGAGGGTTAGTCCTTCGAGTTCACCAGTTGTGCATCGTTTGATAGCGTCAAAAAGATGCGCCCATGGATAGGTTCGTAATTGAGGTGATTCAGGAAGGACAAGTCTGAACGTGAAGCCCCAGAGAACCGGAAACGTTGTGAACGATAGAAGGATGAGAAGGTCGTCGATGGGACAGGCAATGTTGAGAACTCCCAGATTTTCAAAAGGAAGTATTTTGTTCGAACGTCCTGTCCAGTCGAAAGATTGTACATCAAGGCTGATATTGTGTATATGTTCCAGCGTCGACAGGCGCTCAATGACATTAACGGGAACGGCCGTGGATGACTTCGTGGATAAAGAAATTTGAATAAGATTGCTAAAGGATGGGATGGTCTGGACCGCTTGAGGGTTGATTGGGAAGCCTACAACCAATGTTGTCAAATGGATAGAGTTGGCGTATTTTTGAATAAACATCGACACATCGTCGAATTTGGAAAACTTGGGTTCGGCAAAGAACTCGACTCTATTTAAGCGAGGAGAGGAAATGAGATGTAAAATAGAGGAATCTTCCCCCTTAGGTCCCAATTTTGAGTTAAACCGTTGCAGGTTTGGTAGTAGTGACTGCCCAGACAGCGCGCAGGCGATTATGAGGCACACCCTATCGTCGAGGCGGTATTCGTCTTTGGCCAACCTGTGGAAGCATCCTAGCGAACGAATGCAAGATCCAAAATGTACCAGTTTTTGTATATCACTGGGAATTATTGGTCCATCCAAGTACTAAAACGCTTGCTCATTAGCCGCGCGTATTAATTAAAAAAATTGACAAACCCAAGTTTTAGGTTGACCGTCAGCCCCACTGCCGCGAGAGTTAAAATTGGATAGCAATTTGAATAGTGGCAGGATAGTGCTGAGGTGCTCCCATAAAATCCGCAGAGCAGGCTTCAGGAAGTTCTGACAGGTCAGAGCGACTTGAAGGAGTCTTTTCCGATGAGTCGATGTATGCGGTGATAGTGGCAAATACAAAAAGATTTCGTGGAGAAGATACGCATTGTTGAAGACTGCATGCATGGCATGCTGTTTCCCAGGAAATAATTGGCGCTCATTACACAAAGAGGTCCTGTGGCAGATTTTGGCGTCGTGGCTCTCAGTCATGTTCTGGTTGAGTGTAAAGCTCACTATGCCAAGAAAGCCGAGTTTTGTTCACTCTCGAACCGGGATGATGAGTTACGTACTTCAGTTACGGCAAGCGGTCCTATCTAAGTAATACTTATAAAACGCTCAATGCAGCATTTCCAGTGCAGAAAATGTCATCGAGTGCCAATAAGGCACCAAGATAACTAAAAGTGTATACGACAACTGGGAGCAACGCGACTATGAGGCCTTCTTTGCCTCAGCTTCCTTCTGCTGTGCCAAGAATCGTCTGCAATTAATGGAGTCAGCAGGTAGACATTCCTAAATGTTGGGGTGACGTACTGTCTCGCAGCCAAAATCATCTGTGCCTTCCTCTCCTTCAAGCTAGCCTCACGCTTATCTGAGCTATCTTCCCAGACAGCCTTGCCTCCAACTTTGTCCTCTTCAACCGTCTCTCCGCGCTGAATCCGGTCTTCAAGCTTGTAACGAGCGATGAGGCTTTCTTGATGCTTCTTTGTTGCCGATGAAGATGCACCCACGTTTGCGTTGCCTGTGACGGCGACAGGGGGTCTAGGTGCTGTTGTCGTTTGCTGACGGGGGTATAAATTGAAATAAGGCGTTGGCGGCTGCAGATATGACGGTATGAATTAGAAATTATGTCTGAATAAAAGACTCCATGTACGCACTGCATCTAGGAAGCCACGTTCAAGAATTTTGTTGGTTGTTAACTCCACACTTCCTGTTCGTAACAGGTCATATCTAATGTTGTCGCTGTTTGGGGTGGAATATCGAAAGCGAGGAGGATGAACAATAGCTGTCAATATCTGTTATCGCTGAGTGTGGCGCATATTCACGTACACAGGTACATCAGGGAACATGTTGGATATCGTGGTGACCTGTAGCGTAATGGTCAGTTCAACGATCACAGTCTCCTGCACAGGAGATCAGAACATGACATACCATCTCTTGTGTGATGTTCTTTGGTCTAAATCCTAGGATATCGCTTGGAGAGCGCTCTCCAGATGATTCATTTCCTGATTATAACCATAGCGCATGCAAAGTCGAAATTAGGGGAGACACCGACGCGTTCCGACCAAGGATAATTTCGAATGTCAAATGAGTTGGTCAGAACGAATTCCAATATGCAAGGAATTCGTTCATTAGGCAGCAGCAATCATTTCAAGCGAGTTCAAAAGGTTATTAAAATAATGTGAAGTGAGCATTAAGATCAGCAAAACCACATCTAAGTAATGATACTTGTTGCTCACCCGACGTCACCCATCGAAAGATAAAGACTATGACCGCAAATGCGACCAGAACATTAACAACTTCGCTCATGGTCGATAGCGACGAGAAATGCGATTATATGACAAGAATGTTAGATGGTACAAGGACGAAGTTGTTTGTGGCGACTGGTTGGGGCTAGTAGTAACTCCCAAGCACGAATTAAACTGCGGAGTGAGGTACCATAAGGACAAATTCATAAGAGGTTCAAACAAAACTCACGTAAGGAAGATTCAAGTCCAGAAGATAACAGGATATAAGACTTCGTATCTCAACCACTGAGTTGGTGTTGGCGTTCAAGCAAGAAACTCGGAGTCCACTTAGGTCAGCTTGTGCCAGGGTTAAAGACTTTCATTCTAAGCAAAGCCAAACAAACCTGGAATGATTGCAGATCGATTGCACTGACTGCTTTTGACGCTGATGGTCTATGTAGTCGCCATTTCTGGTTTGACTTTTATCACATTGTCTTATTTTTTGAATACCTGGAATGTCAAACAACACCCAGCACGTGGTTTTCGAGTATGCAAGCACACTGACAGCAGCTGGCAACTGTACAGGTCAGTGCAGAACGGAGAAATCATCTTTCCATTTGTTCACTTACGAAAAATATACGTTATTGGGATAATTTTATAGGACCCAAACCTTGCTTTGGTACCAATTGCACTTGCTACTCTTTCTGATGTCTTTCTAATTTGTTCTGTTGCGGCAGGATCTTCCCTCGCCAAAGGTGAACTCTGTTTTGGCAAGGTTCATAACCTTCCTGGTGCTCAGTGTCTGTACGTGCACCACGAGTATTGTCGCTATAAACAGACTTTGTTGATAAACCACCACGTTAGACAATGGCGCCATTGGCGCTGCATGACGATGAAGCTGTTGCGAGACCTGCGACAGCAGGTTCCTGACCCATCCAACATAGAAGGCTTTCGAACCCTCACGATTGAAGACCAGGGACGCATTGAAAAGGCCTGGAAACTGGGGCGTATTGCCCTGGAGGATGTATCTGAGAAACTAAGGGAGTCTCTCCAAAAAAAGGACCACCGCAATACCACCGTGGAAGAGAAGGAGCTACCCGCCACTCGCATCGTCCTCGACAGCCATATACTGCTTCACGAGATCTTCGAATTTGTCGAAGGACACGATAAATCTCTTTTGGCACTTGCTCTTACTTGCAAGGCATTCCAACAGCCAGCTCTGGCCATACTATGGCGACATCTTTTTTCTATCTTCCCCGTCCTGCGTCTGGTGTCCAACTTTGAAAGTGCTGATGGTGGCAAAACTTGGGTAAGAAGCGAAAATAATTTATTTTAGACAACGTACTGATTGCATACTCGCAGTTGATGGCCCAATCAGAACACCAGATCTGGAGAGGTTGAAGAACTATGGCACTCGCGTTCGCTCGTTATTATCCCTTCAGGGCAATGCTGGAACCAAAGTCATTGACCTCTCTGTCTTTTCGATCATCACCTGGGCACTTGAAGGCAGTCCCTTGTTCCCAAATTTACACACACTCCAGTTTCACTTACTCGACGGTGATGAAAATATGGCTGCCCTAAGTTTGATGTTCTCATCTAGCCGACTTCGTTATTTGTCTCTCACAGATACAGGTTCTGAAGGCAACCGAGCGTTTCGACGTTCGCTCTTCTTTTCTACTTTCCTTCAACAGCTTGTGTACAATGGAGTGCCAGAACTTACGTCATTAAAACTAGCATGCTCTCCAACAGAGGGTACGCTGAATTCCCTGACAGCAATTGAAGCACCCACGGACCTTGATCTGGACTTCGTGGATGGAGAAGGAATCATAGAATGGGACGTTTTTGAAAGCTTGGCCCATTATGACCTTTTGACAAGTCTCTCAATCAGCTCAGAATCCCGTTTCTTTAGCGATAGCCTAATCGCTATGTCCCCGATGACATTGCAAAAACTACAAAACTTGAAACTTTTCTGTGACTTTGACGATGCCATTGAATTCCTTGCTTGTTTCTCCACCCCCTCTCTCACAAGCTTCTCCCTTGGATTTATCCTCCCAGAATCTCCTCATACAAACACATTCCCCTGGAATCGACTTTTCCACCTACTCAAAAAATGTTCCTCGGATAATATTCGACAAATATCCATAACTCCAAGGGTATCTCGTCTTTCAGAGTTCGAGTGGGAAGATTCACTCGAGGAGTTCAATAATTCATACCCTGGGGTTCCATTCCAGGAGTTCGCGGACGCGCTTCTCCAGTTCGACTTGAACAAACTATCTCTTCCATTTGCACTCCTTCGATCTCTCGATATGGACATTCTGAAGGACATTGTCGACGCATGGCCACAGCTGCGCACGCTAGAACTATACACCGCCTCCCAGCAGACATTAGGCACTTCTGCTTTAGATGTCATTGCCCATCGACTTCCACATCTCCGCCACCTTGCGCTCGATATCAATACCAGTTCTATTGACACATCAGCGTAACCAGACGGCACTCCCCATCAATTGCGCACCCTGACAGCACGATTGGTAAACTGGCCTGCAACAGAGAAATCACGGGATTCCCTTGCATTGGTGATTGACACATTATTTCCCTATGTTTCAACAGTCTATATGGACAGCGATCCCGAAACCCTTCCAATGATGGGCGTTCTGAATTCGGTGCGGCAATTACAACAAGCTAGGAGACATGAACGGCAGCGATATGGGATTCGGGACGAGTTGGCTGAAAGAGTTGTCATGGATGGCCGTTACAGTTTTGAGGAAGAAGATGGGGATCGAGGATGGCGGTAGGAAAAACTTGAAGCTTGGAACTTGGAACTGAGAAGCCTATTTCTTAGAATTCATAATCTATTTGATCCTCTTCTCTGAGCGGTTTTGTATAGTCGTTTAAGCAGCTCGGCGAGGGAACCTGGAGTTTCGTGGTCGTTTTTCACCAAAACCGTGCGACTCCAGCTATTGATCACAACGTTTCAGGGCGCTTGCAGCCCCCTTGTCAGCCTGTAATTCTGATTCTTTGTTGCGGGACTCTGCGCCTACCCAATGGGCGCTCTTTGCTATTTGAACCATGCCTCGATTTACTGTACGACAGAGTGCTATGTGGCCTCCAACGCGCATACTCACATATTCAATTTACAGTTTTGTAGCGGTACCCAGAATATAGAACGACGAGGACAAGGACGATGTGGAAAATTATAAGAAGACCACTCAAGATGATCTGAATCGTTTACATCTTCAATTTCATGGAGGCATGGAAGTGCTAGAACACAAATATTTTTCAGTCCTTCCATAGCGATCTATGGCAATGGCATAAACCGTTTCGATAGCGATCAGCCAAACGAGACTTGCATAAAAGCTGGGGTAAGAAAAAGAGAAGAAAAGTACGAATTAAAAAAAAGTTCAACGATATACAACACAATAAGTCAGCCTTCACCTGACCATGGCGGATGAGTGCAGGTGTGGTTCATGATGGGGGTTGGTGACAAGGAACGATCGGCAATTACCGAGCGAGCTCAAAATTCTCCTTGAACAATCTCTTCAAGGACGTCGAGCTCACGAATTCATCAAAAATGTCGCAACAACGACTCGCATTATGGAACACAGAAGAGGATCTTGAGGAGGATGTTGATCTCTCCATAGCTATTGGAAACTATGGTCAAGCTGTGTACGACGATGGTACGTCGTAATTTCTATCATCATGGTTCAAGTTAATTGAAATCGTATCGTATTATCTAGCCCATATTCCTCAACCCCAGATCGATGAGTCTACTCTTATTGCGATGCAGCAGCACATGGCACAGCAGGCTGCCTTTTCTCAGATTCCTGATGTCGTGAAAAGCGTGTGTTCTATCAGGGATTCTTGGATGAACGATTTATTCATGGCCAAATTATCTAGTTCATCGTTCACTTCCATCAAGCCGTCTTGGACAACAATCTTGCAGAAATTACTGTTGCGTATGAGAGCGGGTGGAACAAGTACACCGAAAAGTTCTACGCGAGGACAGAATGGCCGGAAGCTGAACTGATCGCACCCCTTGTGAACGATGGTGAGCATTATGCTGTCGTATTCTATAATTCACACTGAAAAATCTTAACAGATCCCATTTTCCTCATTCTCTACCGCGAGCTCTACTACCGCCATGTATACTCACGTCTCCAGCCCAACATTGATGATCGATTCCACTCTTACGAAAACAGTTGCGAACTTTTTAACTACCTCCTTAGTATGTCCTCTGTGTATGTGCCACCTGGAATTTAATCCAACCTTAAACAGACTCCGATGGGCCTGTACAACTTGAACTCCCCGAGCAATGGCTTTGGGATATCATCGACGAGTTCATCTACCAATATCAAGTCTTCTGCACGTGGAGATCAAAATCAAACTCCAAAAACCAGGAAGAGCTGATGATGTTGGCAGAGGGTGGTCCCGTGAGTTCCTTGCTATCACAGCACCGAGCGTCCTGAAACTAAAGTTGTTTTCAAGGTCTGGAGTTCTTACAGTGTCCTGAACGTGCTGTACTCTCTGATGCAAAAGTCAAAGATCAACGAGTACATCACTGCTCAGAGAGAGGGTAAATCACCAGAGGAAATCGCGTACGTTTCCACCTTCTCCCAGTCCCTGTGACCTACTCAACCATGTCTCAACAGTGAGATTGTTGGTGAATACGGCCAGCGACCCCTCTATCGCATGCTCGGATATTTCAGCATCATCGGACTTTTGCGAGTACACGTTCACCTCGGAGACTTCACTCTCGCACTGAAAATCATGGATAACGTTGAACTTACCCAAAAATCACCCTTCACGCGTGTTACCGCCTGCCATGTCGCCACTTACTACTACGTTGGATTCTGCTACATCATGCTCCGACGCTACCCAGATGCCATTCGGACATTTGTCACTATCCTCAATTTCATCATGCGCATGAGGCAGTACCACACAAGGAGTTACCAATACGACCAGGTGAGGCATTTAACTCGTTGAAGCTATATATTTTTCTCTAAAACCATATTCGAAGATCAACAAAACTGCTGACAGAATGTATGCTCTATTTGCTGTCTGCCACGCCCTTTCACCAAGTAGACTGGACGATAACATCGCCAATATCGCCAAAGAGAGATACGGTGAACAGTACACCAAGATGAGCCGTGGAGGGTACGTTTTCTTGTTCAATGAATGAACCTTGTCTCTAATACGCAACAGCCCCGAAGCACTCGCAGCCTTCGAAGAGCTCTTCCTATATGCCTGCCCCAAATTCATCACCGCCAACCCCCCTCCCTATGACGACCCCGAATTTACCAACAGCCTCCTAGCCAACGCTGATGACGAATCTAACCCTCCCGCCTCTCAGCCTGACCCCAGTCAACGTCACCTTGAGCTCTTCCTTGCGGACGTCGCTGCCCAGCTCCCAGTCCCCACTCTTCGCAGCTTCTTGAAGCTCTACACCAGCCTTGGTGCTCCCAAGATTGCCAACTTCCTCGATCAGGATGAGGAGGAGCTCGTTCAAGAGATGATGGTCCTCAAGCAATCCAGCCGCAGCATCAGTCGTTTGCCTGGAACTGAGGGTAACAGCCTTTTGGATGGGCAGACCATTACCACAAGCGATCTCAACTTTGTCATCGATGATGTGAGTTTTATTCCATCACCATGCCAGCTCTGATTGAACATTCACTGATAACTGTTATCTAGAACATGGTCCACATCGCTGAATCAACCGTTGGAAGACGATATGCTGGTTGGTTTATCAAGAACACTGAGAGGGCGCAGAAGATTCTCGACGACATCAAGAGCATGCCCCTCCCAGTTGTCCCTAAGAATTCTGCCGATGCTGTCCCCGTTGCGGAGGCTCCTGCTCCTTCTCGCAAACCGGGAAGGGGTGGTCAAAAGGTTGCATGGGGTGGCGTGAAGACAGCTTGAACGTTATAGTTGTAGATTATATGCCCGCCATATTCATCATGTTTTAATGAAAACGATTTCTTGAGCTCATGGCTAACACCCGACGGAGACCTCAGCGATTGGTCGTTTCGTTGGTCGTTTCAAGTTGCGAGATTGTTATTTGACAGAGCCAGTACTTTTATACAATTGAACTTTGAAGAAAAAAAGCAGTAGGAGAAAGCAGTCCGTGTCATGTTCCGTCTGGGACTGTTAGAGAGGAAGGCAAAAATGAATGCATTAAGAGGGAATCGAACCCCCGGCGGGTCGAGCTTTTCAACTCGAATGGCAACGACCCAGGTTACCACTACCCCATTAATGCTTGTAAAGGAATCACTTTCTCACGTGTTATGACAGGTGGATCGGCTTTCTTGCAGCACTGACGCCGACACCCTTTTATTGAATGCCCTTAAACACAAACCACCAGAACGATATGGCCACCCCAAGCAGCAGCATCGTTACACTAGACGATCTGGCACCACTGCTTGAAAAGACAACCTCTATTAATGCTGGAGATAATGTTGACGATCACATTCACTTCCCTACTCCAGATGAACCAGAGGTTCAACCTGAAAGCAATCAACATACCGAGCAGCCACCTCGCCAGCTTTTGAAGGACAGATTGTATATTGGCAATCTCCACCCAACTGTCGATGAGTAAGTGATATATCAGCTATTATGCATCGGAATCTTTCTAAAGGACGTTAGATACACATTGCTTCAT
Organism: Panaeolus papilionaceus; assembly: GCA_015501605.1. Taxonomy (NCBI): domain Eukaryota; kingdom Fungi; phylum Basidiomycota; class Agaricomycetes; order Agaricales; genus Panaeolus; species Panaeolus papilionaceus. The sequence continues at coordinate 176,699 of JADNRZ010000012.1, read as the reverse complement.
GTCTTTTCAAAGTTTGGCAAAGTCACAAAACTCGACTTCCTCTTCCACAAGACTGGGGTGATGAAGGGTAAACCCAGAGGCTATTCTTTTATCGAGTACGGAAATAAAGACGTGAGTTCGAATCTTTCTCAATATTTTTGCTGCTTTTCCTTCATATGATGTTCTAAATGTCCACGTCTTTGGCTTTTCATCTGGTTGAGAACGCATCGCTTACTCTGTTCATCTTTTGCTTGCAATGCTTGACGCCGCTCTGGCCATGACTACCCGGGAATTGGGAAATACGATCAACATAGTGGGCAGGCCGTCATGCCCTTGCACACTCGCATCTCACCGCCACTTCCACTATTTAATCGGAAAACCCGGTCTCCCCCCAGTCTGACCTCTGGACGTATTGTTCTCAGCCATCTCATCGAGATTGTTATACAAGCTTATACGACATGCCTGCACGCAAGTGCTAACCATTTTTATCTCAGGATGCACTCAGGGCTCTTACTATTGCGCACGATAAACCGCTACGAGGTCGAAAGCTGGTTGTAACATTTGCCCACCAGGCACCCTTGGACCAATATACTGCCCCGGCTACGTTTAGGTCGCGCAAAACCGTCATGGAAACTGGCCGACCTACGACCCTAAGCATGATTAAAACTGGGTTAGCTACTCGTCATGAAAGGTATGTCAACACATTCGTCTCGCGCCATCAATCAACATTCTCAGATATTCACAGCAAAACCTCTGATAAGATAGCCATGATGGAGGCTAAACTACGTCAGATGGAAGCTAGCAAACCTCGTCCAACAAACAGTACGGACGTAGAAATGTCGGGACCCTCTTCAACTTCGTCGTCGCTTCCTTACCATCCGTCATTGCCATTGAAGCCACCCGCTCCATTGCCCGCACATCTCAATCCCAATCCATCCTCTGCTCAGCAATCTAGACCACAACCTCCCCGAAGGAACCCACCTTCATCGTCGTCAATGTCACCTTTGGTGAAATCTCCCAGTGATCTTCTACCCAAGCCAGTTGTTACATCAAACCCAGCACCCTCCGTTCATCGACACGCAAAATCCGCTAAATCACTTGGGATTAAAATCAAAGCAAAACCAGCAGCGACAAAGGTTCCAGACTCAGAAAATGCTGACACCTAGGATATATACCTTCCTAATCCCTCTTACTGTAGATTCAATGTCATATGTTCTTGACATATTCATATCATGGCATTGAACATGTGTGGTAGAGAAAACAAAGAAAACGATATCCCACTCAAACGACAGTTCCAGCGTTGGAAGCAATACGGGGCCACAAATCGGCCTATAGGACGACATCAGATGTTTGAAGAAGCAAGCAAGTACAACATAACTTACACATTCTTTTGCGACGGGGCCAGTGATGGCTGAACCCTTCATTTCTCCCTTGGGATTGACGATAACGCCGGCATTGTCCTGTGAGAGGGAATAAGTTATTGAAAGGCATAAATGAAGATCATTGCATACCTCGAAGTAGAGGAAGACACCATCCCTCCGGCGCCAGGCCTTGCGTTGACGGATAACAACAGCGGGCATAGCTAAAGGGGAGAAATTAATCGGAGGGAAAAATACGATTTCTTCTACTGGAACGCACTCTTTTTCCTGAGCTCAGGCTTTCCCTTCTTCACGGAGGCGACAACCATGTCACCAACACCAGCATCTGGCAGTCTGTTAAGGTGGGCACCGAAGCCAAAAGGCTCGATGAGGAAGAGGGACTTGGCACCACTGTTGTCAGCGCAGTTAAGAACTGCACCGACGGGAAGACCAAGAGTCATACGGAATTTCGTGCCAGAGGCTCCTCCACCTATCAACATTCCAATGCAACCCAACAATTTAATCGCGTAAAAAAGTCATCGTTTTCCATAGAGATCAAGTTGCAAGTTGTGTTCCAAGTTTTTGTGGGAGAGGGCGGAAAAGCAGGGGTATTCATAAATTCAGCAAAGAACAAGATAAATTTTCAGTCAGCATCGTTGGAAAACGTATACCAGATAACAAAGCATTGCATACCGCGTTGTGCTGCCATTTTTCAGAGATTAGTCTTGAGGTTGTCGTTGCGGGAGGTGGACACAGACACAGACGATCAAGGTTCTGTGCCGTGATCGGCATTACACCGTTATACAGTTTTACGGAAATTGCCGAACTATCGTCACTTCAGTGCTGAGTGAATAATAAAGCCAACGTTGTCGGTCCTCAAGTTAACCGTTACAATTGTCCCATTGAACACTGTGCGGTGAACTTTTCTAGACCGAGCTCTAGAAAATAGTATTTGCACCTTTGAGAATTTTCAACTCAGCTTCAGATTTCGTCTTACCAAACCTTGTATTGTCCCGTTTCTCTCGGTACCAGCGCATGACATTTCGTAAATGGTTCACTGACTGGTGATTTGCCAGAACACCTCAGTGGTGCCTACAAGGTCGGAGGGTTGTTCATTCAAGCTGTCGTAATGGATATAAAATTACCAAACAGAGACTATCAGGGTGTTCGAACTCTGGATTGACGGTGGCACTCCGCTTCATATTTCTCATAGGAAAAGTACTTCGAACAACCCTGTGTCATACGACACTCGAGTTTCGCCGCTGAGCATTTGGTTTGTCTATCGGGATTTCTAGCAACATCGACGAACCTGTAATTTAGAAACACTGGAAGGCTACATAAACCTGCTCGCACCTGGGAACATGTGTACTTCCTCGTCGCTCGTTCAAGGCTCCCTACTCAGCATCATGGCTCAATTCAAATCTCTTCTAAACTTAACTTTTCTTGCTGTTATCTTCCAATTCTCTGCCGCTGTGACCATCACTTGCACCAGCACATCCACCACACTGGAGAACTTGATCAACTGCCTCAATGGTTACACAGTTCCAGCCGATTCATATAGTTGTACAGCGTTTGCAACTGCGCAACCCCAAACCTCACCCAATGAAGTGACTGGGTGGGATGCCGCTGTTACACAGCTTCTCAATGCAGGCGGCACATGTTCACTGCCCTCTGGCTCGACAATCAGTGGATCGTACCAAGTCACCGACTTCCTCGATACTACCAGGGGACGCAATTATTGCGTTCTCTCAGAAATCAATGCTGTCACGGTCAGCGGCAAGACCTACTTCACCCGCGGCTGGGGCACTTTCGTGACCCCACGAGATGTCACCAACACCACTTTGACGCTACATCATTCTGCCCCACATCCCATCGCTGATACCAACACCCCTCAGCAAGCCGCTGCTATCTTCAGAAGGTCCAACTCGAGGAGCTTGCTCGTTGCTGGGCGCCACCGGGATGCGCTCAGCGCTACTTCTGCACCTCCACCGTGCGCTATCAATTCCTGCGTGAACGCTGCCTATACTCACACGGACCCTGCCCATGATGTAGTATGTAATTTCGACATTCCAATGTATTAACCCACGATTGACCCGCTCTTTTCTTGCTCCCTAGAACGAACCTTTCCATATTTCAATGGCAAGTATTAGAACATGGCAAAATGGTCATGGCGGGTGTCCTAGCGCTTCCTGCGCTTACCTGCAGTGGCACGGAAAGAACAGCACTACTTGCGCCTCAGACAACGTCTTCTTGACCAGTGGTTTTGGCAAGTAGCTTCATGCCCTTGTGTTGAAATATCCACCTAACAATCTATGAGTAGATAGCACGGGAAGCTGCTACGGCACGTCGACTTTGCCCATCAATCGTATCAAGGCAGAGCTCAACTCTGTCTTCCCATCGGGCACACATGCAACTCCTGCTGACGACCCAGCTTGTACATTGACCGCTACTCGTAACGTTTTCGGACGTTTGGTCAACGGAGTAGCCGCGGCCATCCTGTGCACCACTGCCGCAACGCCTTGTGGCGGAGCCGACTTCGGGCAATTCGTTCACCTCGAACAAGAGTCCGCGTATCGCAGCTCGACTAACTACAACAATTGGGTGACTGCCATAACGAACGCGTTCTGAATTTAAATCTCCTTCAAATTCGGTAACACCGGTTCCAAACAAATAGTAACTACCTGAAGTTTTCTGTCGCCTTTGTACTTGTAAAAATAAATGAATATTTTTGTAAAAGATCGATGTCCGTGATTATGACCCAGTTTGAGTATTGAATTATTATGGCACTCTTCTGACGAGCCACGTAAAACATTTGTACACAATTCTGATTGGATTTGGGCGCTTATCGGAAATAATCATCGCAATTGATACTTATCCCTTGGTGGCTTAGGTTTTGTTTTGGAATCCACAATTGCTTGGAATCACTGGCGGTGAATTTTGCATCTGTATCACCCTGATATAGTTTACACTCAGGCATTGCGCTGGTATTTCATCGAGTTCCAAATCCGCTGAGGATTTCGAGTTCAGTCGGAGCCAACGCGACCCATGTTCAGCAAACTGCTGGGAAGCGCGCCACCCTTACGAGATGAAAGTATTCAATACAATTCAAATCGTAACCTTGGCATTTACAATGTCCGATCTGTAGGGGAGGTACTTTTCGTGAGCTCAATTCGATTCCAAGTGTCTTCGTTTCTCTTGGCGTGCAACTCCCGACGAAGACGGCGCTCAGTCTCCCTTCCTACTGCCGCTTTGTATGGTTGACGATCCTGTTCAGCGTCCTATTAATATACCGGAGACGGTATTTTCCGACTTTTTGCAGGATGCATATCACTTTGTGTATTCTATGGAAACCCCTGTAGCATTCTTTGACTGGCCGCATTGTGATTGCAAGGGGGTATGCTATCTTTTGGAACTCAACATTTAGAAATAGTGAGCAAACAATGCGGAGTTCCCCCAGTAATCTCGCGGAGTCTTTCTCAAGGTGTGGGGACCCTCAGAGAATTCAATGAAACACCTAAAGATGTACTAGGAGCCAAGAGCTAGCTATACTGTAATTGGGAGGAGTATATAAGCACACCGATAACTGCTCGAATTCCAGTATCGAAGCCCCCAGCAGAGAAATCGAAACTATCAGAATGACCCAACTCAAGTCTCTCTTCGCATTCACCCTCATCGCAGTTGCAGTTCCTCTTTGCAATGGAATTGCCATAACTTGTACCACTACCACAACCACTCTCGAAACCCTCATCGACTGTTTGAATGGCTATACCGTTCCCGAGGACGCCTACAGCTGCGCAGGATATGCCTCCGCGCAACCCCAGACCTCTCCCAACAATGAGGTCACTGGTTGGACAGCAGCTGTCACCCAGCTCCTCAACTCAGCTGGTAGTTGCTCCCTTCCAGCTGGGTCCACCATCAGTGGATCATACCTGGTCACTGATTTCCTCGATACGGCCAGTGGACGTCGCTACTGTGTCTTGTCCGAGAAGGACTACGTCACTGTTGGGTCCTCCAATAGATTCACTCGTGGTTGGGGCACATTTGTTGCCCCTCGAGATGTCACTGGCTCGACTCTTACCGTCCATCACTCGGCCCCCCATCCTCTCGCGGACACGAATACGCCACAACAAGCTGCGGCTGTATTTAGGAGGACCAACTCCAGAAGCTTGCTCATTACTGGAAGGCACCGTAATGCACTGAGTGCTACTTCTGCCCCTTCTCCTTGTGCTATTGACTCTTGCGTCTCGTCTGACTACACCAAGACAGACCCTGCTCATGAATCCGTAAGTAAAAGTCATCAATTATGTATGAGAATCATTCTGAACGTGGGCCATCCTGTTTTCCTCAGAGTGAGCCCTTCCACCTTGGAATGTCCGCTGTTCGCACCTGGCAAAACAGCCAGGTTGGTGGCTGCCCCAGCGCGACCTGCGGGTATATCCAGTGGCACGGAAAGGGCTCTTCTACCTGTGCTGCAGACAATGTTTTCCTCTCCAGTGGCCTGGGTAAGTGAAACACTGTGATCGAAATCCCTCCCCAGACGCTCATATCTTCGCACTACAGCGACTGGAAGCTGCTACTCCTCCTCTTCTCTCCCTGTGAATCGCATTAAGGGCCAACTTAATACTGTCTTCCTCACCGGCACACATGCTACCCCGGCTGATGACCCTGCATGCACGCTTACTGCGACTCGCAACCTCTTTGGACGCCTGGTCAATAACGTTGCAGCTGGGAGCGTCTGCACCACCGCTGCCTCTTCCTTTGGATGCGGCGGAGCCAACTTCGGTCAGTTCGTTCACATCGAGCAAGAATTAGCATACCGCAACTCGGTTAACTACAATAACTGGGCCAACGTTATTACCAACGCTTTCTAGAATGGGCGAGTTCCTCACTCAACCACAGAAAGAGACCTCACCCTATTTTTCCCCAATCTCATTTATAGCCTCGACTGACTTCGTAGAGACATATGAATGTAAATATCTATCTGTAAGAACTCACTATGTCAAGCTTAAGTAAATTCTATCCTTCTGTTTTTTTGCTCCATTCAGCATTAAGGATTTTCTTTCCTTCTTGCAATTGAATCTCGGTCGAAGTCCAGAAATGGAAGTGCACTTTCTAAATATACGAATCATGTGTTGTCCTCAAATGCTTCAATGTAACAGTGAAAATATTTTAAGCAGCAGATTGTATTTGATTTTACACGAGTTCTTAGCTTTCGTTTATATTTATACATTGTATTCAATATAGCTTTGTTAATCCTTTCAAGCACCAATAATTTGGGAGGTACGAGCTTTATCGCCGTCGCCTTTCGTTTGTTGGACGGTCGAGTTGGTGTCTATGAAGAGCTAGTTTTAGTAACACCTCGAAGAGTAATCCTTGGCTGATACACACTGTTTGCGTGAGTGTGGTGAACAATTGGAGTGGCGGATGGGGTCTTGACATCAGCAGTAGGTGTAGCAAATCGGCCAGAGCAAGCGCCGTTATCGACCCAGACACCAGCAAGTCCTGGTGTTAACGTTCTTAGTGCGTCCAGGTCATAAGTAATGGAGAAATTTACCTCCAGGAACGTCTGTAGAAAAACGGTGACTGGTGAGGGGTCTGCATGGAATATTGTGTGTCATAAAACTCACCAGCTTGCGACCACCAGGACGCAGTCCACAAATGTCCACTACAAACCACGTTAAGAAGGCGGGTCAAAGGTATGTGCAGGGAACCTACTTGTATACCACTTGGTTTCCGCCTACGTACTGCAAATAAATGTCGTGAGGGAGTGGGGTTGAAAAGTGTAGTGCATGGACTTACTGCGACATTGCTGACCCATTGTGGGACACCTGAGCAGCTTCCACCGCTTGGAGGGCGTGTGGTGCTCGCGGGTGGAGTATTGGTTGGCTGAGCAGTGCTAGAGGGTGGAGGAGAAGACGAGCCACCGGCAATGGCGCTCTTGATGGCAGCGTCGAACCTGTTGTTGCCTAATAGTCATGAGCATGTTATCGACGAGAGAGGATTTCCAATAAATTTACCGTATGCCTGCGACACATCCCAGAGCATAACACCACCGAAGGAGGAGTATTGAGATTTTGTTTGCCTGGCTATGTTGCCCAAGGTCGAGGCATCGACGTATCCAGAGCCTGCAGCAGTGGGGGAAGCAGGGGCACCGATGTAAATCTTGACGTTCTTGTTTGGTGACACAGTCTTCGCCCAGTTATCCCTGTGAGATGACGATTAGTTTGGCTTCGCATATTACAGAAACGCATGCATAAACGAACCAGGTTCCGAAGTTCCACGCCTGTTTTCACAGTGAATAGATCAGCAATACGTCGTGTAGTACTGAACGTAAATTTCAAGACAATGTGCTTACGTTAGGGTTTCCGAAGTTGTTCAAACTAGTTCGATGCATTAGTTGGACAATAATCCACATTTATGAAACGTGTAACTAACCCGCAATAGTTGTTGTAGACTTGAGAAAAGGCAAGGTCAATATACCGAAGCGGGTGGTCATTGTATTATCTTACACTGTGGAGGGGTGATTGAGTGTTGAATCCTAGGACGGATACAGCATCACTTACTTGTACATAGACAGCATCGAAGCCAACTGCGTTGAGAACAGAGCCAACGTAAGCATCGGGGTAAGGGCATTGGGGAGCGGCGGTGACATAGTATCTGAGGGATGCAATGAGCACAAGCGTTTAAGTTGACAACTATAACTCACTTCTTGCTCGCTCCGTTAGCATGAGAGCGAATCCTGTTGACGAAGGATGGGAAGTAGGCGCCATTGCCACCCTCGAGATCCAAATCAACACTGAAGGAGTAGGATTTTAGTGGGCAGTCTGTGTCGGTCGACATAACTTACCCATCAAGAACGGCATCACCGAAAGGCCTGGTCGAGCTGCTTCCACCAAGGAACAAGTTCCAGATCGTGTCTGCGAACGCTTCGGCTTGGGAGTCCGAGGAGAAGCCTCCTGCGGCAGTCGCTCCACCCAAAGACAGGGTGATAATCTTTCCGCGCGATTGGCAGGCCTTGATGTCGGAAGCCATAAACTGGCAGTTGGCCAGATTAGTACCTCCGAAAACGCCAGAGTTGCTGCTGCAAGTCTGGGGATAATGTTCAGTACCAAGAAGATAGTTGAAAGAGGCCAGGACTACTGCTTACGCTAGAGAAGTTGATTTCTGGCAGACCTCCCGTAGAGAAGAAGACGTGGAGGAATGCGAGAGGGATTGCATTGATGTTGTCGTCCTTCAAACGGTTTAGTAAGCAATAGTTACTAGAAGTAAAATACGGGGAAATGTACCTGACAATAAGCAGACAGGGCCTGTTGCCAGGCGCTTTGGTCAGAGTGAGTAGCTCCATAGGAGTTTTGACCCCAGTAACTAAAAGAATAAACCAGGTCAGCATGAGAAGGACTCCCTTGTAGTACATTGTACGCACGCAACCACCTAAAGCAATGTGAAATAAATTAGCTCAATAAACAAAAAGGCCCAGCCAACAACAAAACGTACGTTGTCCGACCTGGAATTGTCGTAGCCCAGCGACTTGGAGGCCTGAAGAACAACGGCAACAGTGACAGCGCACAAGAGACGAGAGAAGCGACCGAAAGCCATTTTAAAGCGTTGGGATGTTGAGCTTGATGAGCTTGACTGCGAATGTAAGAACCTGATTGTGGTCTTGATGTGTTCAGGTCCATCCCTCAGTGCTTTTATACTCAGAAAACCAATGCATAAATCCAAGATATTCGGCAAGTATGTGTCGTAGAAACAAGTGAAAAAAGCGAGAATGAGACACAACATGTGGTACATTGCACTGATGTGCTATTCCTGATGCCGTTCCACACATAGAACAACAAGAAAGTGTATTCGAGCGGACTAACACGGTTTACTTGGACGAATGGTAAAGCAGATAATTCTGCACTGGCGCGCGCCACGCTGGAATTTTATTGATCGACGCATGGAAGGTCAATGATGCCGTTGTAAACTCCTGTGGACGACTTTCGCTGTAAATCGCTTTCTTCGTCTGCGGTCAAAGAATAGCTGTGCGACTGTGTTGACAGTGCGCCAAGCAGGCCGGATCATTCGCCGACGCACTGTAGCGGCACGAGGTTCTCAAGAGAAAGAAGAGCTGATATATTTTTTATGTTTTTTTGCCGCCGTATAGGAGACACAAAAATAGCGCCGGCAAGACTGGAAAAAGCCTGTGTGATAATCGATCATAAAAACTGCTGGTCAATGGCGCTTTTCAACATCGATTTAAAGTGAGGGATATAGAGATTAAATTCGTGTAATTTAATGATACATAAGACCAAACATATATCAGGGATAAAGAAAGAGGGGATTAGAGGCAGAAATGAGCCCAAAATTACGTGCTCACGGCCTTGAACGGTGAACTCGGAGAATTACGAAAGTCTTCGTCAATGATGGGTGTATTATAAAAGGTGGCGCTATTGGGTAAGTGGGTGATTCTTCTCTGTCAATACCTGGTTGGTCGTTTTATATACACACCCTCTTCCATAGTACGCTCGACCAATTAATGGTTGATGAACAAGATGTCCAGCGGTCAGGAGCGGTGAGGACATCAAAAGAAGACGTGATCTGACCATGAGTGTCGTGCGCGGGAAAATATTATGTAACTGTGCGCTAATTATATTCGACGAGGTCAACTGAAGGTCAAACCAGGTTCGTACACCAGCTCTCACCTCACCCCTCTGATTGTCTATACAGAAAACGATGTAACCTCCTTCAGAAACTCTAGTATTGCAAAATAATCTTTGTATATTGGCCTTGATACCTATTTCAGCAGTTTATTTTCCGCTCACGCACGAATCAACGTAATCGATTGCCTCCTTCGCTCAACTAGCAACTTATCTAAAGGGTCTTTCTCAAATTTTCTGGTCCTTTTATGACTTAAAACGCCGTTGTGCTTGTATTGAGATGTAAGTAGAAACATATGTTCACAGTCTCAATACCATAACATTGGTTTTGTCCAAGTTTAAGAGCAGTGATTTCACCGATTCATCCTTAATTCCATTTGCAGCGCTGCAAAATTGCTGTGTTATGCAAGGCTGAGGGTATCCTTTTTCATATGTTACTACTTCTCGGATTGTATATGGCCTGAGCGTCAATTGTCCCATGCTACCTTCGGGCGACGCTCATAGCTCCGCCGCTCGCTCGGCACTGGTCGCACATGATGCACAAAATGATAGGTATCTCATAAGTCTCGGAGTTATGCAAGCCATTCTTGTGCGTGAGGGAGAAAATGATCACCCTGAAATAGATAAGTCGTAGCCGCATCTAGCACGTAAGTGACCATCTTAAATACCTGCGCTTAAGGAGCTGAGACCTTCTTGGGCGCATCCATATTACTTATAGTTTTGAAGAGTGGATTAATGTTTTTTGTAGGTCGTCAAATCCCCGATAACGTTGCAGACTCGGAGGTATGTACTTTGTATCCTGTGACAAAACTGTTGATGTTGAAGGTTGAAACGCGGCTGGCTCCTCAACAGATGCACCTCCGTCAACGCATCCGGGTCACATTTCGAGTAGTCATCAGTTGGCGCGTAATCTCTCGTAATTCGTTACTCCGCCAATCCGAACATGCTCCCTATGCAAAGAGGTATCAGTGTATGCGTAATATAAATTTAATTATGCTCCTTTCGCATCTCAATCTTGCTCCATCAGCGCTTGCGCTTAGTCTATTATATTGAGATTAAAATATTACACAATCGGGGAGATCTCAACTACATACAGTTAGAAGTCCCAGCACCACACATTCCGCCGATACAATCAAGTACACTAGTGTTATTGTGTGCGATAGCCAACTTCGTCTTCTACTTTTGTGGGAATGTAGTAATGTAGTCCAGCGGTTAGTTGTGAGTATGTCGCAAGTGGCTTCATAGTATGCACCAGTCTGAGCACTGATATGCATACGAGTTCTAAGACCTAGTTTTTAGCAATGAACTACACAAGGGGTTACCATTTAAGAAAGAAAACTTCAAGTTTTCAAGTAGTGTGGCTGTGTTTTTTTAGCCCATCGTACTGGAACAGGTCCTGGTGATATTTATATTACCTTTTCCGATGGTTACATTCACAGTTTTCATACTGCGATATAGAGTTAGCGTCTAATGAGATGGTCGACTGCCTCAGACGGATATGGCGCGACACTTACTAGATATAGATAGTGTGGCGCAAGGTCGCTGTGAACGCAACCGCCATTCGTCAAATCACACAAGCTCCACGTCATGTGGGATTAGGGTGCAGTTGTAATTGAACTATATTCGAAGATTGACACGATTTTAATTCAGACAGCTTCCATGAGGGAGACGTGGGTAAAGACGTGACCGCTTGTTCAGCAACGCAATTCAATCTATCAATAATACACCACGTTGCGTAGGGAGAAAGTTCCATTCCATGGGCTTCGAGGTCGTTATTTCTCGGAAAGAAGAAAAAAAATTCAGAGAGGCAACAACAACCCCCGATGCCCTCCGGAACATTCTCGAAACTATCGCATGTGTGACAGCGACTATTATTTGTAGACCTTCAAGGCATTCGTCCTTCGCTTGAAGAGTCCGAGGATATGTGTGATTTTGAGAGAAGTAGTACGGACAACGTTTCAATAACATGAAGTGATTCCTTTCATTCCAAATCTTATCAGTCCTAAAATAGCCACCACTTTAGCGCAGAGCATCACTCGGCAAGATCAGCAGGGTCTGGTTATCCAGGGTGTCTTGTTGCATTATTCGCATGTTATCGCGGGGCTTCCATCGATCAAACCTTGTCTAACTGAACGGACACCAGTGACATGTTGATGCTATTCTTTCCGAAATCTCTGTGGGTGTTGCAAGTTGACTAATATCTACCTTAGTCAAGCAACCAGGCTGACTCCTTACCTGGAGAGATAAAGTCAAGATTCACACAGGTGGGAATCTGTAAGCACTCAACTCTACTTGTATTGCGTATCCTGTACAAGTGTATTTTAGAAAGAAGGGTATATTGTTCCCTAAGTACCCAGGTTACGCGACCCAAAAAGTCTCCCGGCGGAAGGTAGGCGGCCGGAGCATATCAAGAAGGCCATGGCACTCAGTAATATGGTGCAAGGCCCATGCGCCATATTGAATCGGTATTATGCGGAATGTGCACTAGTTTGAATCTGGATCAGCTGATGAGGAGGGTGAGAGCAACTACACTCGAGAATGGCCCTTTCTAGCCTAGACTTGGGTACCGCTGCAACCTTGTGAAACCAGAAGAAACTCACACTCATTCAAAACGATAAACTGATATCGAGAGTTTCGTTATTGATTTCGACATCCTTGAGGTAGTTAAACTGAGAGTGGTGGACCCAGGCACGAGTTGAATGATAGAGACAGGGGTCAAAGCTTGAATGGTAAGACAGTTAGAATTGGTATGGAGACAAATGGAATTGCTAGTCAAAAGAACGTTAGATCATTCGTACCCCGTTCACATGTTCTTACAAGGCCGAGCCAATCAAGTCAAGTTGATTAGATCTTGTTGTATGGTCAATCAAGAAAATGATCACGAGCCTGGGATACAATTCTGAGTAATGAGAAGCGGGTATGAATTACGCTGGAGCAGTATAAAACCCTCGTAGGAATTCACAGTCCTCCAGATTCCCTTCTTATCACAGAATGGCCAACGCAGGTCCAGTTTACACAACTTCTAACGGTGCTCCCGTCTCAGAGCCGTACGCAGCTCAACGAGCAGGCTTCAATGGACCTCTTCTCTTGCAAGGTACGTCCTTTCGCCCCTATCTTATCTATAACATCCTCTCATAATATCCCTAGATTTCCATCACATCGATCTCCTCGCTCACTTCGACAGAGAACGTATCCCTGAGCGTGTCGTAAGTACCCTTTTTACCTTCGAGAGTCCAATCGAGACCAATCGCCACCATAGGTCCACGCCAAAGGTGCTGGTGCACACGGTTACTTCGAGCTCACTCATGACTTGAGTGATATCACCGATCAAGCTCTCCTCAAGTCTGTGGGCAAGAAAGTCAGGGCCACCGTCCGTTTTTCAACTGTCGGTGGTGAGTCGGGCTCTGCTGACACAGCCCGTGACCCTCGAGGCTTCGCCATCAAACTCAGGACCGACGAGGGTAACTGGGATTGGGTCTTCAACAACACCCCTGTCTTCTTCATTCGTGATCCTGCCAAGTTCCCTCACTTCATTCACACCCAGAAGAGGCACCCCAGGAGCCATCTCCGAAATGCTGATATGTTCTGGGTAAGTGCAACCTCGAACCAGCATGGCACCTATAACTCAATACCTTCCAGGATTACCTCTCTCAAAACCCAGAATCCATCCATCAGATCATGATCCTCTTCTCCGACCGCGGTACCCCCGACGGTTACCACCAGCAACACGGATATTCGGGACACACCTTCAAATGGTTCAAGGCCGACGGTTCATTCGTCTACACCCAGGTGCACCTGCGCGCTGATAGTGGCTTCAAGGTATCTACTCTCCCTAAATTATCTGTCTACCATGCTTAATTTTCATAGACCCTCGATGATGCTACTGCCACCCGCCTTGCTGGTGAGAACTCAGAGTACGGTATCGAATCGCTCTACAACTCCATCGAGTCTGGTAACCACCCATCCTGGACAGTTTACGTTGTATGTCTAGATTTCGACATTCATTTCGATCATACGCGTCTAATGATGCCTTCTGCAGCAAACCATGACCCCCGAACAAGCTGAGAATTTCCGATACAACATCTTCGATCTTACCAAGGTTTGGCCTCATGCGGAGTTCCCTCTTCGCCCCTTCGGCAAGCTCGTCCTCAACGAGAACCCTCAAAACTACTTCGCCGAGATCGAACAGGTAAATGAGCTACTGCTTGAGACCATCGTTTGTTAGCTCATAAACTCCTTTTAAGGCTGCCTTCTCTCCGTCCCACCTCATTCCATACATCGAGCCCTCAGCCGACCCCGTCTTGCAATCTCGTCTCTTCTCGTACCCCGATACTCACCGCCACCGTCTCGGAGTCAACTACCAGCAACTCCCAGTCAACGCACCCATTGTCCCCGTCAACAATTTCCAACGCGATGGTCCCGCCACCTTCATTTCCCAAGGCGGACGTCCCAATTATCAGAGCAGCATCGAGCCATTGTCCTTCGTTGGCAAGAAGGGTACCCTCGAAGGTGGCGCCCGCGACCTCGAGCGCCTCAGCCGCCACGAGAGCTTCGTCGGTGGAGCATACAGGGATCTTAGCGAGATCACCGAGCGTGCGTTCAAGAGATATGGTGTCGTTAGACAACTGACCATGAATTTATTTGTCTAGTTGACTTCGAGCAACCCCGTGCTCTGTGGCAGAAGGTTTGGAACGAGCAACAAAGGCAGGCATACGTCAACAACGTCTCCGGCCACTTCAAAAACGTTACCAATGCTACTGTTAAATCCAGGCAGCGTACGTGCATTTCTGCTACATGAGCTTCACAATGGTAACCAGAATGCTCTTAGTGTCCGTCTGGGCTGCCGTTGACCAGGGCCTCTCCGACCGCATCGCCGATGCTGTCGGTCACCCTCACGTTCAACCTCTCAAGGTCAAGCCTGCGTCTGAAGCTTCCCGCTATAGGGCAAACCTCGGGTTCGCACCTCCGTCCCTTCCAAGACTATGATCGCTTCAAATTCTAATGCGCTCTTTCGTTTCGTAGGTTCAAGGCCTAGTCGATGGATTTGGGGTGGGGTCGAATAATGCGTCGGGGAACTTGAGAATCCTGAGATAGGAAGCTGAAAAAGATTATCACAATCAAATCAAATCTGTATGAGAGTCAACTGTATATCAATAAATCGAACGTACGAGTAGCATCAGCCTAAGCTTTCTGGAAAAACAGAAATCAATTGCCTGGCAGGTCACGACATCATGAGGTCTTATGAGCCAACCTTTTCTGCCAGAAGAAGCTGAGAGCCTTCCAGATTCATGCACCACGACCAAGGAGCTGTGTATTGAGATGAAGAATAGAAGATAAGACTATAGATACAATGATGAACAGAAGATAACAGAATTTGGCCGCTCCAGCATCTCAGAGGCCTTTTCAAACTTCTCTTGCAGTTCCATGTTTCCGATGACCTTGGCCGCTTGAGCCATCTGACGCAAGAGTTCTCCTAACCGCCTGAACACCCTGATAACGCTACCTTCGAACTGATCGGTAAGCTGCAAATATCGTAGGTTAGAGTTGTACAAATCCATTATATGGTGAACCAACCTTGCAGATATCCGAGAATGAGGCACCACGGCACCACTGCATAACAGCGTCCATCAACTCCACCTTGAATGACGAGACATACTCGTCCTCTTCTACGGGTAGTTTTGATTCCTTCGACACCTTAGCTATCCTTCTAGCAATTTCTTGCATGACGCGCAAAGGCGCTGCTAGCTCTTCTTTTAGTTTTGTGGCTTGTTCGCTCTAACGGGAATGTCAGGATACCTCAGAAGAGGAAAACAAAGCATCCCATGTCTGCCCACCTTTTCTGTGAACACGAAGCAGCTCAACAGGGCTGCACACTGCTCAGGGGATAACGTGTTGAAGACGCCATTGAAAATCAGTTCTGTGAGGAGCAACTCATCTCCGGAACTAATTTCGCATGCCACCCGTCCTTTCATGTCTACGATATCGTTAGAGGATGTGAACGCCAACCGACGGAGGACGCGTTTGCGACACTTGAGCTCTTCGAGCTGGAGAACGTCGTGGGTTGCTTGAATCCTCTTTTTAAGGTTCCTGATCGCTTCCTGGGTGTCTTTTTTCTTCGAATACAGCGTATATAGTTCCGGAAGTCGTGGATCCTTGTGAAGAGGGCTTTGGAACATCTTCTCCTCCAACAATTCAATTTTCTGACACAAGGATTATAAGAAAGTGAACGGGGAATATGTATAGAGGCCGACACACCTTGACAAGCTCTTTGAATTTTTCGTCCTTGATATTCATATTTTCAATGGGGTCCAAGAGGGAGACACCATTAGGGAAGCGCCGATGGACCTCCTGCACACTCTTCCACGCCGTTTCTCGTGCAGCGTCGACTCTCAAATCCTTGGGCAGGAACACTCGAATGTGACTAATGCCCTCGATTGTTGACAGAAGTACGGATATTACGAGTGGGTTTCCCTTTTCGCCATTTGGACAGGGCATGACGCCACCAGGTGTAGGGGTGACCACGGCGTTTGAACGGTCCTTCGATGAAGGAACAGTGGATCCAGGAGCACAGTTGAGTAAAACATCAATCACATATTGTTCGTGAGGAGGTAGGTCTTCGCCTTTAGCGCCAGATTTGAGCTGCGAGAAAGGTCAGAACTGATCAAGGCAACCAATGCATGTTTACCTTTGGTGACGAACGCTTAGAATAGTTGACAACGATTCCCCAGCCGAAGTCTAGCTTTTTGTAGTTCACCTTCACCAGGCGACCTGGTTGAAGGAAGGGAAGGGAGTAGGTGGGATGCGTGATGACCTCTCTGAAGTCGGCTTGTAGCTGTTCAAGTTGCTTCCTGAAATCGTAATATTGTGATACGAGCTCTTCGTCCGGAATCACAGTGTTGTCGCGAGCTGATTCTTCCTGCTTCAACTCTGCAAAGGGTTAGAATATAGATTGTGTATCTATGTGAACTGAAACTCACCCTCTTCCAATTTGGGAATGCCAGCGCTACTCTGGAATTGGAAGAAACACCGCTCCAGCATGTACTCCGGGCTGACACCTTCCACCTTCATGAGATTCAAAACCATGTTGTATCCCAGATGAAAAGCAGAGTCCAACCTATCTGCCTGTCCTTTGACCATCTCCTTAGCCGCCTGTGGGTCCAGCTTCTCATCGCACATCATGATAACCACTCCACGGTCATCTAGACCACGACGACCTGCACGACCTGACATTTGGATGTATTCACCGGAGGAAATGTTCCTGAATTCTCGTCCGTCGAATTTGCGCGTGGAGGTAAAGACAACAGTCTTTGCTGGCATGTTCAAGCCAATTGAAAATGTTTCCGTGGCGAAAAGGACTTTCAGTAGACCTTCCTGGAAAAGGATTTCGATGACTTCTTTCAGAATGGGAAGCAATCCTCCGTGATGGATACCGATTCCGCGTCGCAGGAGGGGAAGGGAGTTCGCGATTTGAGGTAACTGTCTATCGTCTTCCGCAAGGTTTTCGATGGCGTTGTTGAAGATTTTGGTGACCAGATCCTGCTCGTCCTGATTGTTGAATTCGAATTTGGTCAATGTAAGAGCGAGGCCTTCACACTCCCGCTTACTGAACGAGAATACGATGACAGGGTTGTAATTTTTCGTCATAATCATGTTTATGATTTTTGAAATGTCGGATGGCCCTAAAGGTACGTGAGCGACCAGAAAATATTCAGATGTTCAAGTACCCTTACCCTTTTTGTCTCCTCCCTTCTTTGTTTTCCCCTTCTTCCCCTTTCCTCCCTTCGTGGGGTCCGCTGGATCATCACCCATATTTTCCTGGATTTTACCCATCGCCTTGCTGAAGGTATCCTCCCGGAATTCTCCCTTCTCATTCACAACAAGGTATATTCCGTCAGAGCCAGCTGGGAAAAGGTAATGTTGAAGAGGAGTGGGTCTGAAGTCGGTATAAACGATGTGGCAGGGCTGATCATGAGATTTACAGATCCATTCTGCAAATTGCATGGCGTTTGGGATGGTAGCAGAGAGAAAGACGTAGCGAACTGTATGAGGTAGTAGAATGATGGTCTCCTCCCATACGACCCCACGTTCCTTATCTCGCATGTAATGAATTTCGTCGAAAATGACCCAGGCAACTTCACGCATGATTTCCGAACCACGATAAAGCATGGACCTCAGAATCTGTTTGATTCATTAGAGACGGAAAGTCTTTGCTCAAGCTTCTACGCACCTCAGTCGTCATCACCAGGCATGTCGCGGAGGGATTAATGGTGACATCTCCCGTCATAAGACCAACGTCGCCAAACTCTGCCAGCATTTCGCGGTACTTTTGATTACTTAGCGCCTAAAAATCTCAATGTAAATTACGCCTTTTTTGGAAAAACTCAAATAGATAAGAACCTTGATAGGACTGGTATAAATGACTCTCTGTTTTCTATTGAGACATTGCGCGATGGCGTATTCAGCTACAACAGTCTTTCCAGCACTAGTATGTGCCGACACCAGCACACTCTCGTTCCTCTGAATGGCATAAACAGACACCTTCTGGAAAGGGTCAAGCTCAAACTTGTACTCGCGGTCGGGCTTAGCGGGTGGAACGTGTTGGGATATGGGTACGTAGCTATAACCTGGTGGCACAGCTACTTGATGCCGGACCTAATGTCTGGTAAGCACCTCGATTGAGAGAAGTAGATATCGTTGAAGCGCACCTGATGCTTAAGCTCTAATCGCGACCCCCCCTCCACCGTTCCCGTCAGACCAGCACTCGCCTCCACCTCTCTTTTGGCTTCCGTCTCAAAGTCATCGAGAACAACGGGTTGTGGGGAGCCCATTCTCGGTCTTTTGGATTCAGACGAACCATTTGCAGGTTTTGTCTCGTCAATGCTTTCGTCAGCAGCTTTTCGCTTTTTTAAAGCAGTTTCTGAAGGAGGACCTATTGAATCCTTGACGTGTTCTGGTTCGTCGATCTCGATATCTTGCCCAGCATCGTCCAGAAACGAAAAGAGGTCGTTAGAGTTCATTGGAGAGAATAATTTGTAACAATTGTCACGAACGCGTTACTCTCGACAGTACGGCACATGCCGCGTCACACTCTTTTTTCATGGATAGGGGCTTGGGCTTGAGGCCACTTGACATCGTTATCGCCTTTTTGTTTCCTATGCACCTATCGTGATGATTTGATATTTTTATTACGAGGCTCAAAATTTGGACTTACCCTATTTTAAGACCCATCTTAAACAATTTCTCACCAGAAACATTCATCTCAACCCATTGAGGAAGCGGGAAGGAATCCCTGTTCCTTAACTCGTAATGTATTGGGTTTTTCATTTTATTTCTATCTAATTTGAACAAGTATTTTAAAATTAGATATAAAGTTCTACTAATTAAATTTCCCCAACTTTCGAATTTATGATCTCGATCACCACGCCGAGCTAATGCTTGACCTTGATTTGAGCGCTTATCGGCGCCAATTGATGAAGCAGCTGATGGATCTATCCCGGAGTCTTAATTACATTCACACAGAACATGGACAACTGTGTTTGATAGTATTTCGATAAGGGAACAATAGATAACAAATTAATGGATCTCTTGACTTCAAATTCTGTTTGTAGGTTCTTTCGACCTTCCACCCAACTTCCATGGATAAATATACCACACAATCAGGATACGCGTTTAACATGCGCCCTTGTCAACCCATACACCAGCTATCCAACGCCAAGAGTCAGATTATGAGGTTAAGATAGTCTAAAATTACTCACCCGGTCCTCCAGGAACGTCAGCTTGAGTCCACCAAGAGGCGCTCCATAAGTGACCACCTGCAACAAAGTTAGAGGCCGTGAAAATCGTAATGCGAAAGAGACTAACCGTATGTGACGGTGGCACCTCCTTGATAAGCGACCTGGGATGTGTAAATGTCAGTTGGTGGGAAAGTGGTAATCGGTTTTAAGCCATACAGTGTTGGTCCATGCGGCAACACCAGAGCAAGAGCCTGAAGTTGGTGGGGTGCTGGTCGGAGGCCTAGTGCTGGTGGTTGAGACAGTGGTAGCAGGGCGAGTAGTGACTGTGGAAGTTGGAGCTGGAGCTGTAGAACCTCCGCCTCCACCACCGCTACCCTGACCCATGTTCTTACGGATGTTGTCGAATTTGCTGTTCGGGTAGCTACGAAGGTGATAAACCAAGGTCATTCTTTTATGAAATTATGATGTGCACCCACTTGATGTGATTTGGGGTTTGATCAAGGGAACCCAGGACGCTGGCAGCAGTGGACACCAGTGAATCCGATCCAGTTCTGTCAGTGGACAACTATAACCCAAGGTAAGCATCTTGTCCAAGTTCTAGCGCGAGAAAGGGGGGTCTCACCTCCCAGAACATAGAGCCAGCAAGGCCTTTAGAGTTGAGGTATTGCGTCTTCAATTTGATGATATTGGGGGTATCGTAGGAAACCAGCTCCTTCTTCGAAGAGTCATATGAGTAGCTGGTGATATCGGTGGTATTTTCGTAGACACGGGCACCAGCCACTGTCATAAATAAAGATAAATCAGCGCGGCTTTCAAGTAAACCTCAAAAGCGCACGTACGAGGAAGAGCTTTGTAAGAGTATACACCTGCTTCGACGCTTCCGGGACCAATCTGTCCCAAACTTAGCTCTATCATAAATTGAAGTCAACCATAAGCCAGTACTTACTCCGCTGTAGGGGAGACCGAGACCATCGGTGCTCTCGAATGCGCGACCGTATAAGGGCATGCCTAAATAATGATATGAGAAACCTATCAGTGTTTGAGCAGGCTATACTTACCCATGACGAGCTTGTTGGCAGGAGCACCAGCACCAGTGTAGAATTTGATCGCGGCATCAGTGCTGAAGCCCGTCCTGGCTCCACCGTATACATTGGCTTGGTTGTCGGAGAAAGTCAACCAAGAACCAGCATAATCGTAGGCCTAATTTGGAGTTAGTTTGGGTGACGCGAAGGGGGCGCATCGCCAATGCTTACCATAACATTCCAGTAGTTCATGGCAGCGTTCATTTGGGGGACCTTGAGGTTGGCATAGTTGGCAGGGCCTGCGGCGACGGCGGCTGTGATCAGGTAAGGAGTCTTGTCCCCCTTACGACTGGCCAAGTCGTTGAAGGCACTGCGGAGAGCAGTAACGAGGTCGGCTAGACCTTGGCCAAGCTCTGGAGTAGATGGATATTCGTAATCGATATCACTGTTGATCGAAAGAATAGGTCAGGATTGACAGAACTGCTTTGATATGATCACTGATACGCACATTCCATCAAATCCATAATCTTCCACGAGCTGAACGGCAGAGCTGACGAAGTTGGCACGGGCGGATGGGTTGGTGACAAAGTTGAAGTGGCCTAGTGATAGTGTAAGATGACCGCTGCAACTTTGATGGCCAAAACCAAGTATGATTACCTGCTTGAGAGTAGGTCCAACCTCCAATCGACAAAAGAACCTTGAGGTTCCTTTGCTTAAGTTTAAGAAGGTACAGTTGCTTGATGCAACCGTAGACGTTGTTTCCGACCTCGTCCCAGGTGTCTCCGGCAAACCGTTTCTACGTCAAAACCATGAATAATATAAACGATACCATGCCGTGGCTAACATACCTGCTCGTCGGCATAGCTATCAGTGAGCTTGATGGTACCGCTTGATGCATCAGTATCAGCAAAAGAGTAGAGGATGTCTGAATATGGTCTAAGCGTTAGTGACAGCGACAAATAACATACACGGGCTACCTACGGGTCAAAGGAGCAGAGTTGATATCAGTTGGCTCTAAAACACAAAGAAAGTGAGTTCATGCATTCATTAAGACATAAACCAGCACACTAACGGAAGTTGGCACCGTAGATACCCCAGTTCGTAAAATAGGCGAAGGAGACTTTGCCTCCTGATTGACGCCTGTTGATGACTTGTGTTTGTGGGTTGTTGTTGACGGCGAACCTGTTGGGAGAATCCTTGTAATTATCGGGTCGATGCATAACCTGTGTCCCTTCCACAGGAGTAAAAGAGACCAAAGTAAAAGTAGAGAGAAGCAAAAGCGACTTGAGTATCGAAGAGAAAGCCATGGTTGTGCTTCCTGGGGATTTTGGGTTAGAGAGCAATGGCGCTTTCTTGCTCTGCTATTTGTATTCCAACTGAAGGAATTTTTGGACAGCTATTCGCTTGGCCGAAGCAAGACACTGAATGCTCGTCCAGAAAACATGTGGATATCAAGTCGTCTATTGATATCTAACTCGGTCGAACGCATGGGATGGCGAAGCCATGCTATATTTCCAGGTAGGTAACACCAAACAAAAGTCCAAAGTATGTCGGTCAGGAGGTCATGAACGCCTGCCATGCTTTAAAGGCAAGCGCATGAAGCATCTTAGTGACCAACAATTCGAAGAATAGCATTGCAGAAGTTGAGAGAGAAGCATCTGCCCGCCTGAGCTGAGTCGGGATAATCAGGTCCCGAAACACGAAGCTGCTGCCCCAAAATCGGTAGATATACCTCTGATACCCGCATACAGATGCTCGATACCAGAAAACCGCACAAAGAGGTTGTTTCAGTACTAGGACTATGAGCAAGCAACTGAAGATTTCATTCGAGGATCTGCCTTCGTGATCTGATAGAAGCCCACGGTACGCAGTGTAAACCGAGCAACACCGTAGCTGGACTTTATCCGAGAAAACATCTTTTGCAGCGGAATAGATAACCAGATGGTTGACTCACATTGGGTTGGAGATGGTTAGAGGTCAAGGAGATCATAGCATGTGGAGCGGTTGCAGTTAATCCGCCTCCATCACGTGAAGCTTCTCCTACTCTCGAACAACTTGAATTGACCATCGAGCTTTTTAAGTCTCCGAGTTCCTGCTCTGCTACTCTCTTTCATCTATTCAAGGTCCTGTGAGAGATAATAACTGAAATAGGACTTATATTTGCATCATAATGCTGTCGTATGTACCTTTTTATGGCGATTAAAGGGCTTTATTCTGGAAGGGCAATCTGTGCTACCATCTTGCTGATCCCCTTCACTCACCCGTTTACGATGCTTTGATGACATATTGCTGCATATCTAATCTCAAACTGCTATATTTACCCCTGCAACTGGCATAGCCATATCGCCGCTCGAGGAGCGACCGGAGCCTCTGGAATTCTTTTTTTGGGTCGCTGGTCTTGACGATGCCACATCTCAACCATCTTCTCAGGCTGGCGAATAGGAAAAACTTGAAGAAAGGCGTGTCGAACGGGCCATGTGTGTGTTTTACCTGCTGATAGTGAGAATGACAAGACTTCTTGCCTTTGCCTTTGCCGTTTCATTTCAGTTTGAGTCTTGGTGGAGGAACTTTGGTTTCTTCTTTCAGCACTTCGTATCACGAGGCGTTGCGATCACATAAATCAGGAAGTCCTGCCAAACTCAGCGCTCTCGGACACACCCACGAGCCACAGGATTCTGCATCTATTGATAGATGTGCAACATGTGGCAGGTCCGACTTTTCCGCTCGTGTCGAGTAGGGCTTTTGTGTTGGTCGTCTGCCTCGAAATTTTACTGGGTAGCAGAGTTGCGGCCAGGCGTTTGCCGTAGCGCCTCTCGCTTTACAGTTCGTCAGAATATTACCTATACGACACATGAGCAGTTTCTTCATACAGTAGCTGTTATGTCTGGATTGATAGGGGGTCCTCCTGAGGTCAGTCACGCTGAAAGTTTCATGATGATGTGGGCAACTTTGGACGGGGGTTTAACCGAATGCTGAGCACGACAGCTTTCGTGTCTGTTGCCCAAATCTAACGAAGTCCCATGGCGTTGGACTGAGCCTGATAGACGAATAGTAATCCGTCTGACTGAGGAATCAGGATACAGGTCCTGTCGAGTTGACCGAGCCTTACTCCAAATCGTTGCGCCAGGGATGATGGGATTTCTCGAATCAAGGACGGTCGTCCTGCCGAACAGCTGCTGAAATCAGAGACCCCGGGCCAAGGTGCGTCGATGCACGATGAATTCACTATCCTCTGTCACACCTGCCTCATCATGCCATGATCGTATGAAAAGGAGCTCTTCACGACGAGGATAAAATCCTAGCGAATCCTAGCAAAGATACAAGGTCATCGAATATAGTATAAGTACTATCCCTGTCAAACGAATTGGATAAATGTTTAAAAAGTCGAGGTTCCGCAAGAAGGTTATAAGGTTTGAGGGTACGAATTATCTGCAAGACAAGGAAACAATTAACGACGAAGAAAGAGATGCCAAATTGAGCTATGCACCAATAGAGGGATAACCGAAGAAATGCAGATAAAAAATATATAATGATGTAGCACGATGGGAATTACGATAGCACAAACGACAAAATGAGGAGACTAGAGGTGGAAAGACAGAGATGTATCTATTAAGGATATGTGGAAGATAGGTGATGTAAAATTTATAAATACCAAGGAAGGAAGGACAATGAGGGGTGCGGTAGTCGAGTTGAAGGAAATTAGATAGAAAGAAAAAATCGTCCGTTGATGCCCGCACACGTGGTATCTTGATTATCCTGCGACGATCCAGGTATATGTATGTCAAAGCGGACATAGTTTGCATCCGACCGAGTCAGCTACATCACTTTAGCATGAAGCTCGAATATACGCTAAAAACAACATGGAAGAGTCAAGTCCCACATCTTTGTTTTTCCTTCCTTCGTCCATAGATACGCGGGAATGGACTTGAAACCATTGAACAAGAATCCACATAATCCTCAAGCGAATAACCGGTTCCTAGACGTCCACATAGATGAGAATGGGCTCCCCTACGCCCTCAATCTCCGGAATCACACATTTCAGGTCGAATGCCTTTGCCAGTACAATTTTGAATATCTTTTGGACGTTAATGGATGCTGAGGTGGAGCAGAAGATCAAAGATGCGTGCATTGCGCGAGCAAATCGCTTAGCCTAAACATGTGCCCTGGTCATTATTTGTGCATTGAGGACACGGAATGGTCAACTAACCTGCTTCGTAATCTCTTCTTGCTCGTCTCTTGGAAATGTAGCAAATTGATCGAATTTTGTGCCAATTAAAAATGGAATGGCGGTCTGAAAAGAGTCAGATTGAACACCAGCGGCAACGTGGATAATGATCCTACGGACTTTGTTGAAACCTCGTGCCTGTCGATACCACTCCTTGACTGAGTTGAGCGTCGATTTGCGTGATAAATCGAACATGAATAGAATTGCCACTGCATCATTGCATACTAGGGGCAACATATTCACGAATTCTCGTTGACCGCCCAAATCCCAGATTGAGAATGTGATTGTTGTCCGACGAACTGAAATGGTCTTTTCCATAAAATTGACGCCTAATTACTATCGAGTAAGTTGCAAATTCAAGGTGCAGTATACTTGTCAAATACACACCCAGCGTCTGGATATAGTCCTCATCAAAACTACCCTCAACATATTTCACCATGAGACTTGTCTTCCCGATCTGCGAGTCCCCAACCATGCCCACTTTAATAACCACGCTAAATTGGAGATAAGTCAATTTTAGTTACGACTTATACGAGTTGTGTATATGTACCTATTCTTTTCGTCACTGCTTTCTGACTGCAATGCCTGACTGCTAGAACCTGCCATGGGTGTATTGGAAGCTGTTGATGAGGAGGACATGATTAAGGTGATCTGATCTGAGATTGAAAATTCGTATATCGCAGGGCGTCGTGGTCTTTCGTCTGACTAAAAGGCGGGGGTAGTGTGTGTTGAAGGAGCGGTCGTAGTGGAAAGATGAAAGAGAGAATTTGGAAAAGAGAGGAAATCAGGGACAGATGGACGCGTCCTGAAAATAAATGACTCGTCGTATGAGGTTTCTGGATACCACACTCAGTAAAAAGTGGGTTCAGAGAAAGAAAACCAACTGTCGCCGTCGTCGTCGTTGTGTCGTCAACACCGTGACCGAACCTGAACCCCTCAACAACAATTCCAATCAACCAACATCCGCGACCCTTTTGTTTGGTCGTTTCATTCAGACCAAACACTAACGTTCTTGCCTAAGTTTAGCATCAAGCGCTCACCACCAACTTGACCCTTGACTATGATCATCTCTCCCGCTGCTCGTCTATATGTCTCAATATCCGTGGTTCATGTTCTTGATTGTGTTGGAGTCTTAATATCTAATACTCCGGTTTTTTCAATGGTGGTTAATTTTGACAGACTCGCGTTGGCATTTTGGCCTCGTGACCCATTACTTGAGACCTGATCCTGACGGATCCTACAAATCATCTCGCTTGTTAAACTCCTCATACCAAGCCAGCACAACACGCTGTACTTGGTAATCAGGCGAGCCAAGTGCGAGGATATGTACAACCTTACGCCAATATCTGCAGTCTCATTCGCCCAGCGGTACTTTTCATTTTGCCAGGGCTTAAAGACAGTTCTTTGTCAATGGGAGAGGCTACTTTTTTGGAGAGAATTCGCCTTCGTATCGTCATGCCGATGTGCAACATGCGGTTATGTCCGGACGTAAAGAAAGATAGGTGAAAATGCACAATCATACTCAGCGATTATATTTATAACACAGGTCATCTCGCATGATTCAATACAGAGCGCTACGGTGAATGGCCTTTTTGTTTGTATTTACATACTCCTAATTATATCACTCATTGAATATCTATTCCAGGTGGATTGTACCCTATCGTACCTATTCAATTGAAGATGTCATCTCTCAATACTCCCCTGAAAGCAAAGCTCTATCACCGCGTACGCTTGTTGCTCATGATTGGTTCCTCCTGGGGATGCCTATTTTAGCGTCTCTTACCCCATAACCAGAAGCTTTGCGAAGCATCATCTGGCTTTATTTCTCCAGCCGCGACCCTCGGTCGCGGCGCGGATTAATGTCATGATGCAAATGCCATGCGACAATCGTCTGCTGACGCTTTCTGAATATACAGCCAACATCTTCCGGCGCTCCTTATTTTGCTGGAAGGACAAAAATATCCTGCTCTCCTGGTTGTTTTCTTCCCAATGTGGCAATTTTGAAGTCTCCTCAACGCTGGCGGAAAATATGACGGGTCTATCTCGGGAACTGACCTGCCCAATCCCCGCCACGTCACTTAGCACCACCACTCGACTGTGATGCTGAGGTCGATATGGCAAGCTTTACGCGTAACCAGCACAAAACACATCTACAATTACGTTGTTTTTCCGTGTGGCAAGGGGCTTTTAGACGATGTCTGGTCATACCTTTCTCGAATGCTTCCGAGCACTATCCGCTGTGCATCGCAGATTGGTTTATGGCGCGAAAATAGAAGACGCGATACGATCTGCGACTATCTGTAACATTTCGGAGGATTTTTTTTTTCGCAGACATTCTGGGCAGCAACTATAAAATGAACATGGAATACTTGACCGCCAGTTGTACCAACGCAACCCCAGACTCTACGCCCAACCCCCTGCTTCTGGCTTAGGTGATGTTGTTGCGCCTTGCACTTGGTCTTTTATCCGTTGCGGGCACCGGTATGCAGTCCCCTTCTCTGTTTTCAGCGACAACGAGCTAATGCGAACTTCCCCTAGCCTTTTCACAAGGTGGTCCCTACGTCGATCCTGACAATGGCATTACATTCTATGGCATGACCGATCCTGTTCACGGAGTCACTTATGGCTTCGTCTTCCCTCCCATTGGTGCAACAGAGTTCATCGGAGAGATTGTTGCCCCTATTGCCAGCAAGTGGGTTGGTATCTCGCCAGGAGGTTCAATGTTGCACAACCTCCTTCTTGTTGCTTGGGCAAATGGTAACTCCGTTGTGCGTTCAGCACGATACACTACGTGGGTGTTATAACACTAAACCTATGAACCCAATATTGACTATGCATACAGGACATATAACCTGCCAACGGCAATGTCGGGTCCTGTCCTTACGGACCTCCCTTCCACAAAGGTTAACGCAACTCACTGGAAGTGGGTCTACCGCTGCCAAAACTGCATTAGTATGTTACCAACTACGTGGTTCGTGTTTCTGGGTCTTATAATTATTGTAAACAGGCTGGTCGACAGAGGAGGGTCCTCGAAGTATCCCCGTCGATACATTCGGTGTTCCCGCTTGGGCATATTCATCCGTGGGTGTTGATAACCCGTCCAACCCTCAAAGTACCTTTTTGGAACACACCGATTGTAAGCCTTTTTCGCGTCCATTTATTATGGCCCATCTACTCACTTCAACACAACTAGTCGGCTTCTTCGGTCTTGACTACTCTGCGGCTCACGTTTCTCAGGCACAATACAGCCTCTGGGCTAGTGGTGGAACCGGAGGAGGCACAGTCACCTCAACTACTCCAACCAGCACAGTTGGACCTACACCCACCGTCAGCGTATGTCCTTGATCACAGTTAGATCTGCGAAAAAGCAAACTCAAAATTTCACTAATGCAGGCAACTCCCTATGACTACATTGTCGTAGGCTCTGGTCCCGGCGGTCTGATTGCTGCTGATCGCGCGTCCGAAGCTGGAAAGAAAGTCCTTCTTATCGAACGAGGTGGCCCCAGTCTTGGTTCCACTGGCGGTACCTACCAACCCGCATGGTTGAAGGGCACAAATGTATGCGATGCGATGCATCAGTTTTTGGACCGTGTTTAAATTGTTATTTCTTTCTAGCTCACTAAATTCGATGTTCCCGGATTGTTCGAGACCATGTTCCAGGACAGTAACCCATACTGGTGGTGCAAAGGTAACTTGCTCCTAATTTTAGTAAGGCGTCAACTTATGTATACCAATTCAACAGACATCAACGTTTTCGCTGGTTGTATTTTGGGAGGAGGAACTGCAATCAACGGAGCGTAAGTGTCATTCATTTGAGTTGATTGATTGTCCCCTGTTTAACGTTTCCTTAGCCTTTATTGGTATCCCCCCGATTCAGATTTCTCCACCAGAAATGGCTGGCCGACATCCTGGGGAAATCACGCACCCTACACCGCTAAAATGAAGGCCCGCTTACCTTCCACAGACCACCCATCTACTGATGGCAAACGTTACCTGATGCAATCCTACGACGTCACAGCTGCTCTGCTAAAATCCATGAACTATCAAAACGCTACTATCAACGATAACCCAGACTGGAAAGATCACGTCTATGGCTACAGTGCATTTTCGGTAAGATTAACACGTTTGATTTCGATCCTTCGCAAATTAACATAGTCATTTTGCATAGTTCTTGAACGGCAAACGTGCTGGCCCTATTGCTACCTACTACCAGAGCTCCATCAAGAGAAAGAACTTCACCTACAAGCAATATACCACCGTCTTGAATGTTGAGCGCAAGGGTGCACAGATCACCGGTGTTCGCACCAACGACACCTCGCTTGGACCCAACGGTATCGTGCCTGTTACCTCCAAGGGTCGCGTCATCCTCTCCGCTGGTTCGTTCGGTACTCCTCGTCTCTTGTTCAGGAGTGGAATCGGCCCATCCGACATGATCAACATCGTCAAGAACAACGCACAAGCTGGTGCCAATCTCCCGGCTCAATCAGACTGGATCAACCTCCCCGTCGGCTCCAATGTCTCTGATAACCCGTCGATCAACGTGGGTCTTAATAGTTGACTATTGTGGATAGTGTACTTACCATCTAGACTTTATCTAGCTTGTCTTCACTCACCCATCCATCGATGCCTATGATAACTGGGCCCAAGTCTGGACCAACCCCCGCCCAGCTGATGCCGCGAAATACATTGCCTCACAATCTGGTGTCTTTGCTCATGCCTCACCCCGCCTCAACTTCTGGAGAGCGTACGGTGCAAGCGATGGAAAGACTCGCTACCTACAAGGTACTGCTCGTCCAGGTGCAGCATCAGTCACCACTGTCTACCCCTACAACGCCAGCCAGATCATGACCATCACGCTTTACTTGTC
The DNA here is from genome assembly GCA_015501605.1 of Panaeolus papilionaceus. Classification (NCBI taxonomy): domain Eukaryota; kingdom Fungi; phylum Basidiomycota; class Agaricomycetes; order Agaricales; genus Panaeolus; species Panaeolus papilionaceus. The sequence continues at coordinate 146,875 of JADNRZ010000012.1, read as the reverse complement.
GACCGGTATTACCTCCCGTGGTCGCATTGGTATTGATGCTGCTCTCACCGCTCGCACACTTGTCGACCCATGGTTCACTGACCCCGTCGACAAGGCCGTCCTCGTCCAAGGTATTAAGGATCTTGTTGCTGGCGTTAAGAATGGTGAGCTCTCCCAGTTTTTTGATTTTCAATACGAGTTTTCTGACTGGGCTTTGTTTCATAGTACCCGGTTTGACTATGATCACTCCTGATAACACCACCACAATCGACAGCTATGGTACGTAGCTCACAAATTTTCTTGCTTTACAGGCAGCTTATAAGACGTTTTAGTCAACAACTACGACCCCGGTTCGCTCAACTCTAACCATTGGGTCGGATCCTGCACTATCGGCAGCGTCGTTGATGAAAATGTCAAGGTGAAGGGCACAAACAATCTTTTCGTGATTGACGCCTCAGTTGTAAGTTTCTTTCTTCCTAACATCCACCGATTTTCATTAACACATGTTTTCATCTCAGATTCCCGCAATGCCCATGGGTAACCCCCACGGAATGATCATGTCGATGGCTGAACAGGCTATCGCCAAGGTCCTGGCCCTCTCTGGAGGTCCTTAGATTAAATGTCTACTGAAGTTCATACCCGTTTCTATCGCATAGTTTGTATTTTTATGATGATAACCAGATTTTTTTGAATTGCACGTAATTATTAGCTCACCAAGTCCATGCAATGAAAGACAAACAGTCACCTAAAGGAACCTAAAGGTCGGATTTCGAATTAAACGATTAATTAAGGGTCCCTAGCACGGAGAGGGGGGTGGAATTAAATACTACACAACAACTCAGAGACTACTGATCCTTCTTGGTCTCTTCCGAGGCCCTTCTGACTTCCCTACGTTCTCGTCCTCGGGTGATCATGTTTTTAGGTTCCAAATTAGCAAAGAGATGCTTGCAAACGACTTCAATAACCCAGCAACCGATGAAATCAATGGCCATCGTGGTTGAAAGTCGGAACTTGAACTGTTAGGAAGAGGACGCGTATTAGTTACTTGCAGCACGGGAACACAAATATGAGCGAGATCGTACCGAGCCTTCCATCTCAACAATCTGAAGCCAGCGGTTCAACTCGGGCAAAAAGTCGGTTGCTCCTGAGAATGCAACGGCGCTTGCACCAAGAAGACCATACCAGAGTGCAGTGTTCTCCCTGATTCCTTCTCTGAATGGTCGTCCCTAATGAAGCAACAGTTTCAGACTTTTTCTATGAATCACAAGACATTTAATTCTCACCTGGAAGTTGATGGTGAATGTTGAGACCTGCTGAGAGAGACCCAAGAGGTAAATGGCAGTGTTCAAAAGATTGGGTTCGAATTTGGCTTCCAAGTCGATAGGTCCGGTCCGCCTATTCGTCAGTCAGCAGTCAGCAAAACTAAGCAAAACGTTCAACACATGACTCACGGTTCATATGAATACGACAAGTTGGTGATGTAGACCAATGAGACAATGTGCAAGGCAAACTGGAGCAACACCGAGAGAAGCACGTAAACGTTGAAGATGTTGCCAAGTGGACGTTCTCTTGAGAGCTTTTCGACGGGCTACGGAAAGAGACATCAGAGTTAGCTTCATGTTTTCGTTGTCCGCATAAATCCTAAATATCAAAAACCCACCTTGGCTCTGGAAATACACAAGAAGCAAACTGACATCAGCATGCCCGTGACTGTAACCTGGTAGTCTCCAAACTTGATGCCGTCCAGGTACTGAACACTAAGACTGTATGCGGTGATAAGACAGTTAAGGGCAAGGATCTTGTACATCTGAACAGTGGCAACGAGTGTGCAGCGGCCTTGTCGGATAATGTGCGTAACTGGAAGACATCAAGAGTCAACAACCTGGGATCAATGTGGAGTAAAACCAACGGCACGTACTAGCGGCAACATGGGACAATTTTGAAGTGAAAGGCGCTGCGCAGGATGCATCACCGAGCTTGATTTTAGGAACATCGTCATCTCCTTCCATATCGGCCATCTTGTCGGTAATGGAAGCAAGGTCAAACTGCGACAAACCGTTAGCTAAGTTCCGAGTATTCAGCAAAAAATAAAAATGTACCTTCTCCAAGGGGTTGGTCTTCCTAGCCGTCTCTAAAGCAGCAGCAGCCCGTTGTTGAGCAGCGACTGCCTCGGGCATCAAATGCGCGATAGCAGGAGGGACAGGCGGAGGTGGTTGTCCGAATCGAGCAGTAATTTTGAGCTGGCTTTCGTAGACGCTCTTCACTCTTTCCAACCTTTGCCTCTCAGCGATCTTTTGAAGGTCTTCAGGGGTTCCGTCCAACAGAGCGACACCAATGTGAGCTTGTTTAAGAGCTCCGACGTCGTTAGTACCATCACCGGCCATGAGTGTAATATATCCAAGGGTTTTGAGGGTGGTGAGAATGGTTTCCTTCTGAGAGGGAGATACACGAGCATAGACCCAGGTGTTTTCGACGAGAGTGTTCCAAGAGGGTGTTCCTTCGAATTGTTTCATGGCAGCGCCTGTGATGCAAATGTCGTAGGAGTCGAAAAGAGAAATGTCGAGAGGTTTAGATGGGTCCACAGGAATAACTTTGCGCTCATCAGTCGTCCTCCAAGTAAGGTCTTTCTCGTGGCGAGGATTCTCAGCGAGATCAAGAATCAAGGCATCCCTATCCACAATTTCCACCTCACGAGCGACATGCACGGCAGTCAAAGGATTGTCTCCAGTGATCATGACACACTAGATCATCGTTAGCGGCGGTTATATTAGAATAAAGCGCAGACATACTCGGTGAGAAGAGTCAGCCAACATTTTCAAGCTCTCAACAGCATCAGGTTTCAGAGGGCAATGGAAGACCAAGAAACCAACAAAGGTCAATTGACTTTCGACTTCAGTACGATGAAGTTTGTTGATCTGTGTGCGGTATGGATGTCAGCACTAATGTCCTTCACCGACAAATTCTGCCTACCTTATCTGATGTAAGAGGTTCCATTTCCTTCATACCAAGTGCCAAAACACGGCTGCCTTGCCTTGTGAACCACTTGTAGGTGTCGTCGTATTCAGCAGGCACGGTGTGCAACATAGTCTTAATAGTTTCGGGGGCACCCTTTACAGCTGCAACTAGCTTTCCGCCGGGTAGGGTGGAGATAGTCGACATGCGTTTCAATGCAGAGGAGAACTGGAAGCGGCGTTTGATCGTGAGGGCAACCTTGTAAGATGAGCTTTGAGATGGTGTGACGACATCGCCTAGATAAAGGTTAATAAATAATTTGGAGCAATACAGCGAAAAGCATACCTTTGTTCAAGGTCCATTCCAAAGCATCCAGAGTTGTCTTCTCCATTGGGTCACCAACGATCATACCATCGTCAAGGCGCACGAGAGCGTGTGCAGCTGCCAGGCAGAGAATAGTCTCACGAGAGGTATCTTTGACATTGACCAGTTTGTGCGGGTCAGCGTGACTATGAAGGGCTGAGTTAACAAAAACGACAGTGCCAGCAATAAATGTACTCACTCCACACCAACAACACCTTCCAAAACCAAATTCTCAGCAGTGATGGTTCCCGTCTTGTCGAAGCAGCAAACATCCACACGACCGGCGAAGGGAATGCGGAATGGCTCGGTGCAGAAAATCGCAAATTTGGAAAGAGCAACCAACGAAGCATTGACAGCCAGAGAAAGCTCCATGGGCAATTCGGGTGGTACCACAGAGGTAATGATAAGAATACAATCCAGGAGGAGCTTGGATTTCTTGAGCTCTCGCTCGATACCCTTCGTCCAAACGTACCAACTGGCAGCAATGGCGAAAATGAGCAGGAATCCGATGAAGAGGAAAGACTCGACATTGTTGGCGGAAACGCGTTCAGTCGAAAAAATCATGGTTCTGACGAGTTGGCCTTGAGCAGTCCCGAAACCTGTACGAAGAACGACACCAAGGCATCCACCATCAGGAGTTTTGATAGGGGAGGGCAATTCCGCTGAGGTCAATGAATATCAGCAGATAATGTATGACGTTCTAAAAATAAACACACTTGATTGCGCGGCTTGGAGAATCTTGGTTCCACTGAAGAGAACAGCATTTTTGTGGGCGCCATCGACATCGAGGTTCTCCGCAGGTTCCAGGAGTTGGATGGATTCTTTCAGGAGGGGCGTAGACTCCCCTGACAACATGGCCTCATTAACAATGGCAGTTCCGTTGACAAGGAGAATATCAGCGGGGACAGTGGTTTCAGTGGTCAATCGTGCTGTGAACCATTAGAGACGACCGAGTAATAGAAAACAGACGAAAACATACCAACGGATACAACATCTCCAGGAAGAAGTTCGTCAGTTTGAATTTCGATCCATTTGGAATTGCGATAGCACTTGATAGCATAGGGAGCGACGGACATAGTCCTGAACTCCTTCAATGTCCGCACGCGCTGTAAATAACCCTATCAGTTGACAGTCGCGGGAGATTTATCGCAGCAACGTACCTGCCACACGACGGTGCATTCGAAAACAATCAACATGAACAGAGTGAACAGGCTGTAATACCAGTATTCATCCAAACACCACAAAGCGACACAAAACACTTGGAACACGAAGAAGGGGGCAGTAGCATGTTCGCCAAATAGTTCAGTGAATGACGGAATAGGAATGTCGAACTCGTTTTTGCCATATAGCGTGACGATTTTCTGTGTTTGATCGGTGGTGAGGGTTTTTGGGGTCAAAAATGTGCTGATAGCTGGCTTGCTGCTGGACGGGTATGGCAAACGGGAGAAGGTCAAGGGCGAAAGAGAAGCAACGGAATATGTATCCCTCTGGTAGTTGAATGTATATGAGCTGGGATCACTTGGTGTCTTCTTGTCTATTGGGACGATTTCACCTTGCCCTCGGTGAGCTTGAGGAACTATACGAATGCAGTCGGCTTCCTGCAAAGACTTGGCCTGCACACATGAACATAGTGTGAGTATACGTTAAAATAATGGCAATAAACGTATCACCTTTCGTGTAGTAACCCAAGCTCGAGCACCAGCGTTCCAACGAGTTACGAGGAAACTCAACGCGTGTCCTGCGCCAAGTGTGACGCAAGCAAGGAAAGTCCATTCTTCACTGACCAACCATTGGTCATATTTGATAAAATAGGCGTAGGCAAGGAAAGGATAAAGCGAGAAAAACGGGAGACCGTAGAGATGGTACAACCATGGAATAGAAACATGAAGACTTGCCCTCGCGATTTCTGGCGAAACAACTGCGACGGAAGCCCTGTAACTGGTGTCAGCTATCTGAAGGGTTAATAATATGAGAAGTAAACATACATTATAGTCTATAATGACCGTGGCCAATTAAAAGTAATATGTCTATGCCAAACCAGAACCAACCAGATATGAAAAGAGCAAAACCTACTCCTCCCCGACTCCAATTCCACCAACGACGTGGATTCTTCTGTCACGTGCGACCGCATTGTTCCTGATGCCGGATCGGCGCTACTGTCATTCATTGATCGCACCCCTATCTCTATTTTGACCAACAAACGTGGATGCGAGTCTTTTTTTTCTGAGAAGCCAAGCAACGTGAAGTCAGCGAAGAAGAAGAAGAATATAAAATGGATCTGCCTTAATGTTAGATCGTTATCTGCACAAGGTAGGTTTTCTTAGGGCACGCAAAGTGGTAATGACTCGATGTCCCAAGAGAGTAAATTTCTTCTCGAGAGAGGAGAATGTAAATGCTGAAGCACCACCCCACCATCACAATATCTGATACGCAGGTTCTTTATTTACTGTGCCAATGAGACAAATCGGATAAACACAAGCTAGTCCTTCTATATATCGATGATATAATTGGGAGATTACCCTCTTGCAAACCTCTATTACTCCCATTCAGATGTTACCTTAAGAAGTAACTCCTGAAGTTCAATAGCCTGGAAGTGAGGCTCACCCGACTTGAGGCTGCGGGAGTGGTGTCCAATCCGCATATTACTAAATAAAATGCCTCCGTCCGAACTTAGCCTACTACACAATAGACATTAAAGGCTTTCACACGGCATAGAGGTGTTCGGGCTGTTTTACGAGAAGAAAATACTTCATGTGCATGTCCACATGCCTTTCTTGAGTGTTGCTTTGGTAAATATATAAGATTGCGGTTAAGGTGATAGTTACACTCCAAAAGCAGAATCGATAAACGGCACTGAGGTCTACACATGATGGGAAAGACCTTATCCCTTTTCCACAGGTGGACTCGTCGAAAAGAAAGTCATTCAAGAGTTTGGAGGGCGATTGGGATACCAGATGGAAGTGCAGATATATGATGCTCGGCAAGACGCGGTATACTTCGGTGAATGCCGTGGAAATATACATGGCCCAAATTAAGGTTTAAGCCACACAACGGGCAACACTGCTGACAGCTACCAGAAATCGCCTAGTGAGCCCCTCAAGACCTCGACGATGGCAAGTACACGCTCCTCATCGTCCAAAATGCTGAAGTTCTAACCTACGGCCATTATATAGCCTAAAGAAATCCGGGATATCAAGCAATTTATCAAAATCACCCAGCGGAAGGATGCCTCACGTAGGTTCAACCCCGAGTCTTGAGATTATGTGTAAACTCAAATGCAATCCATATACAGAGGCCCGCATTAAGAAGATTCCTTCAAAAGTCGCTGGCGGCAAAACGCAGACCAAGTTCAAGGTCCGATGCTCGCGTTACCTCTACACACTATCAGTAGACGACCCGGAGAAGGCTGAGAAGCTGAAGCAGAGTCTACCCCCTGGTGCGTCGACTAAATCATGTTTCCATGTTCTTTCATGCCAATACATGTTTTCCATTTTAATTAGGTCTCTCCGTCATTGAAGTCGACAAGGTTGTTGCCAAGAAGAAGTAAACTCCATGTCCTTCGTCGTTTGTTTGGGGGTCGGGTCTATTAGCAGATCAGCAGCGCGTCGAGGGTTCGATCCAGTATGCTTATGATGCGAGCAAAACTTATGCATGTACACTTTTTCTCATGCCATCACACCACGACCATGCATCACTTTCGCTATTTTATGCTTTCGATTTTCATGTCATCTTGGCCCACACTGCATGAAGACTCTGGATCTACCTTCCCATCAAGTTTATTGCAACCAGAGGAATACATGACAAGAAGACTCCGAATGTGCCATAAGATATACCCTTTGACAACTTATCCTTGACTCTACGGCGACGTCTGCTTGTTTCTTGTGCACCACCGCCGGACTCGAGGGCCTCGATATCATAAAGGAGGGCATCACTTTGGAGGGAGAAAACGATTTCTAGTGCTGATTCCATGAGTTCTTGACCATCTAGATGAGGGAATGGGAGGAGATTAAAAAAGAAGAGCGACAGTGTGGCCATTGTGAGATAACTATGACAGAAGCCACATGAGATCGTTGTGCATCACAAACAAGATGGCGGTGACTTACTTCCAGAAAGTACCGACCACTTGAGGTACCCAAAGAGGTAAAAAGCCAATCCTAGGTATCCAGTCCGAGACTCGAACTGAGATGAGTTGATGAGAGTACAGAATGAGACGCCGATCCAACATGCAATTTCGCAAATGCCGATATACGCACCTTCTTCCCAAATTTCCTCCCTCGGTCCTTTCCAGAGTATAGTAGTATCCTGTCTAGAGTCGACAGACTGAAACACTATTCGAGTTATTTTTTCCTTGGGATTCGGAAGAGAACAAATAGAGCCCGCGCCGCAAGCAGGGCTAGTTGTACAGCGCTGGTCGGCACTTTCTTTGCTTGCCATGACACTTACGGGGTCAGCGCATCCTTGAACCGCGTTATCGAGGGATGTGAAGCAAACTGCTGGGTCGGTTGGTGATTTGGAGGGTGTGCAGCATGCATTGGACCCTTCTGTAACGGCAATACAAAAAAGTAAGCATTTCCATCACTGCTTGAAACGCAAAGTAGATCACCTAGCGCTGTGACGTCTATGCACCAGCCTCGAGTAATATGTGGCTCGTCAGTGAGAAGCCGTTGGGTCCAAGTTTGCTCTGATGAAACAGGGTCGTCGTCGATGGCCACGACAATAGCTCCAGCTGGGATGTGTAACGCCAACGGCGATGTCTGTATGTTGGGTTAGTCTTGGTTCTTCTAGAGCATGCTTGTAAAGCTTGCTCAACCATACCTCTGCGACGCTAACCACAACCACCCCTTCGCCGTTCAGAGTCTTGTAACCGGTGAAGAATGCCAGGAGACCAGGGAGCGGTGTCATAACGAAGACTGCGAGGACCCACCAGAGCAGCAGGTTGTGGAAAGGCCCTGCTGCTGTGATCTTCAGACGTGAGGAGGATGATAGGGTTTTGAAGCCAGATGAAGAGAAGGACACAAAAGCTGCGGGTATAACGAGAAGGAGGTAGGCGCCGCAAGATGTCATTGGGAGACTTTCTCTGGCAAAGATTGATGTGGGTTAGCTTAAGACGAAAAAAAAAAAAGAGAGGTTTCTTTACACTGCGCCTGCAATTGCGTGTCCTGCCTCGTGAAGAAGCTGGGATATAAATACGGCCAGTAGGAGAAGTGGAAAATGCGACATTGGCACTGTTACCCCTGGAATCTAAGCAAAAAAAAATAATTACGGTCATGGCTTAGAAAAATATATGCAAGGTTTAAACCGCAGATGTTCCTCACAATCGGAGTGATGTTGAGTGGTAAACTGGTAGAGGGCGTCGTGGAAGATTGCACTTGCCCTCCAGCTTCGCCTAATGTTCTTTTCGCAAGGCCCGTTAAAGAAAGGGGGGCCTCTGCAGGTGTATTGGGTATAAAAATCTTCAGGGAATCGCGAATTAAAGTTGACCATGTCCACAAGAGTACCCCCACAGCTAGAAAAGCTCCGATGACACTGAGCACACTGCCTGCGGTATAAAGCCCAGAAACTAGACTTCGTAAAGTAGCGTATTTCTTTTTCGCAAGTAGACTAGCGAGTGCATCGTGAGCGGCGTTAAAATGTGTTGTGGAGACGCGCAGGTGGGTTCCATTGAGGGAGATCTGAGTTGAGCCTCTAGTTATTATTGGATTGTGGTGCCGTGCTTGAATCTGCGAAGGTAGCAGAGAGCCTTGAGGTTGCTTTGCATAACGATGGTGTATTAGGTGAATAAGACACCAGGTTATACAAATACAAAGGACAAAACCTCCAAAGGACATGGAAGCCGTCCTGCGTCGTGATAGTTTGAGGCAGAGATGGCTTGGACGGCCCGGCTAATTTTGGCCCCTAAACCTTATTCCAGCTTCATCCTCTTAATTTATTTCGAAGTCTTCAGACTGCCTGCTAACAATACTTGCATCATAGTTTAACACTTAAATATTCAAGTATTGGCCCAGTTTATAGATATTTTGGTGTGCACTCATTGATTGTGTTCATTTACAAAACTACACAGATCCTTGCAATGCACTGCACCAGGCAGCGCCGATTTCTGTCTATCTGTCCTACAATTTGCCATACCGATGATAGTTTTGTCAGACACGCTGGCTCGGATCCTGACCAGGTGTTACGCCGTATGCCTGTCTAGGCTCAGTGAATGGGTAGGGACTTGTTCCGGAAGGATTGTACGAGTTGTATGTTGTGTTGTAGGTGGTCAGAGGGGGAGCAGCGCTGTTCGCCAAAACGCGAGGAATGACGACAACGTTATTTGCAGACTCTTCCTCGTCAAGCTGGTCCGCATAGCGTTCAACGATGAAATACGCATCTGTTTTGGAACGAACGGATATGCATGAGAACTAGATCATGATGGTTGAAGAGTGTGTACGAAAATAACTCACAGAGCTGTACCAACCAAGTGATGACATACACTGCCACCAGAACACCCTTCATGATTTGAATCCCACTCTTGCAGCCTTGCTCAATGAGAGGCTCAGTAGAACCGTTGGTACACTTGTTGATTGCGGGTTGATCATTCTGTCTGAATAGAGTGATGAGCGCAAAGATACCAGCGGCCACGCTGAGACCGAGATGGATGGCCATCGCAGTTGCAAACGCCGAGACCCAGCTTCTGTTCTTGACCATTGCTCCGATGAACCTAAGTAGACGCAGAGACACTCAGAATGCGGATTTGAGCAACAACTTTGAATTTCTTACCCGAACACAGCCAGAAGAGCTAGGATGGAGAACATGATCGTTTGTACCCATAGCGTTATCGTGTCAACTTGGGGCAATGGCATTTGGGCTGCGATGATGATGAATATCACTATGCTCCAACACCCAATGAGCCATCCTCTTACCTAGTTGTGTGATCCTAATCCAGCCCGTAGCAGCCACAAATGAGCCTCCAGCCATTGCCAAAAGGGCCAAAATCTACATGAATAAGAGTTGAGAATAGATATCAAAAATAAGCAAAATCAGCTATGCTTACAAAAACCCCAAATCGAACAGGCAGGCAGCAGCAGAACTTGCGAGAACGAACGTAAACCATATTTGATCAACAAATGTGCAGGGATATGAATTGACAGACGAAGGATTTTAGGGGATGGAACCCAGTTCCAAACTTCCAATGACAAAGGATAGATGAGCGTCGGGCGCAGCCACGATGGGGGACTTCTCGGGGTTGGGTGCTGGATTATATACCAACTGATTGATGAGATGTCCTGATGGGAATATGCCGTGATGTTAGGTTGTCAAACGTTGATGAAAACCTGTGTCTGAACATCCGTTGCAACCTCTAAATGGTGCAAGGCTATCTGCACACATTCAGCATAAATAGACCTTGTCTACCATCTTTTCTGTCTGTTGCGTTGAATACAGTAGCAGACACAAGCGCACATGAGAAGTGTTAGAACCCAGGATAATTGATCCAATCATCAATGTTGCCGTGATACTGACCCTCTCGTGAGTCTTATCTCTTGGAGATAAACGTTGAAAATAACCGAAATTGACCCAGCGGATTTACTCAGACAGATGTTTGAGACTTTGCTGCACTATGGGCGACGCGCTTCGTAATTCTCAAGCCAGCATATATGGGGGCAGCCTAGAACCCATCCGCAACTCTGACTGACAAATCTTGCGTAAAGACCAACGCCAGTAATCACCGGTCAAACAACTCGGAGGGGATAGCTAAAGCTGGCTTGCCCAGATATAAAGCTACGAGAAGGCTGGCTGATGAATCACCCACCTCTGCTTTCTTTCCCAATGATTTCCGCTACCGCTAGAAGCTTTGCACTCATCAAAGACCTCAAACTCGAACCCCATCCCGAGGGCGGTGCGTTGTATTGAATGTTATTCGATGTAGATAAAAGCTAAAAATAAATTGTCACTAGGATACTTTACGGTCACTGATACTGAGGTCGAGCATAAAGTAGTCAACTCACCGTATGCCGGTACGTCACTTTAAGCTTTGACATCGTTCGACACCGACCTAACGTGAGCAACGCTCTCCCCGACAGATGATGCACCGAGAAACCTGGCAAGTTCGATATACTACTTGCTGTCATATAACAATCACTCCGGCATCTTTCATATGAACAAGTCAATGGTCAGTCACCTGTTCCATTAATTAGCATAAATCCTCATTAAATCGAGTTTGCCGCAGACCTATCATGTCCTTCACCAGGGCCGGGCAGAGTATACACTCATAACACCAGGCAACCCGCCCAAGATCGAGAAGAAGGTTATGGGCACGAACCTAGAAGTGGGCGAGACGCGCATGCTGTTTGTTGGAACTGGCATCTGGAAGAGATCCACGATACCAGAGAAGGATATGAAAGCCGCCACAACAGATGAGGAGAAGGACGCAACAAATTGTCTGATAACGGAAGTTGTGGTACCTGGATTTGACTGGCATGACCACGAGTACATGCGGGTCGAGGACTTGAAAGAGTTGTTCGCGGACCAGCCAAACGGAAAGGCTTTGATAGAGGAGTTTTCACAGTTTGTTGGCGAGTAGATGGATTAGACGAATTGTGTGGCCTCCCATATAGACTGTATATTTTTGCGCATGAACCATAGAAAAGTGGGAATGGGTGTTTTTTTTCTGCCCACAGACAAATAGAGTTTATCAGGGGCCGCGTCGGTCTGAGCCAGTTGGGCCAGTATAACATTGTTGATTTTAAGTTGAGCGCCCATCAATATCCTGCTCGAAATGCCGGGCACAGTCGAGAAAACATCAGACCCAGGGGAACATGCGGCCACGAACGCAAGCGTTCAATTGAAGGAAGTCACACTCACCTCCTTGCAAGTATGTCGTCAGGCTTGATCGACGCACCTAGAAAGTCACAAGTTTAATGTATTACTTGCTGTCCTACGAGAGCCTCTGGTGAGTTCCAGATGAGCAAACCTGTGGCAAACGGTTTTCTTTGTAACGAAAAGGTGATAAGACATGAAGCTACCACGGACATGAAATCGATTGGAAGTCGAGTCCACTCATCCGCTCGCCAATCCACGTAAATTCGGAAGGAACGCCGTAAGAACAAACATAGTACTAGCAAAACACGCTTTGTCTTCGTTGTGAGGGGTTTGGCCACCTAAGCCAACATATTAAGATGGCTGAGCCTGATGAAGAGAGGGGGAAACGAGATGCCTTACACCGGAAGTTGTGGCCCCAGTCCCGACTGAAACGATTATTGGTTTACGACATCGCAAGTTTTGAAAGTTATCTTCGAGAATTCGACGCCCAATGATTAAATGAATAGATATCGGTGGCGGAATTTTGTCTGTTGACTCGGGAGATAATGCATAATGCATCGCCCGGCGTGAAATACCGCGTCACATACCATTTGGGAGACCAATTGAATGGATGCCACGTAACAGTCTGAACCTTGCCTCAAAGTAGGTCGGAGAATAGGTGTTGAAACGTACACACCTCCCGATCTTGCACGTAAGTGGGCGAGATTCTTTTGTAGCATTGCCTTGGAGCACAAAAGAATGTCCGCTCGATGTGCCCACAGATGTTACTGCAAGTTTGCCGCACACGATGTCAAAGGGGCAGCTGAATCAGGTTTACCACTATGTGATTAGCAGCAGGTTGGATGGTTGCACCACAAAGAGCCCGCCATGACGGGTGCAGGTTCTGAATGCCTAGATCCCGAGATAGTGTGTACCATGTGTTCCCATATTCAAGTGCATGTGTCAGTTGATTAGGCAGTTGTTGCAGGGTAGCTTGCAATTCCGATGCATACCGGGCTGTCACTTTTAGTAAATTTCAATACCGCAGATGAACAGGACCACCGATACGGACGAGACGGATTCCGAGAACGAAAATGTTGGGGAGCTTAAGGGGAGCCACGGATGATTACGTTGAGACATGTGGGGTTTCTGAGAACTGCAATACTAAATTGAATGTTCAATACCCAATCGATAGCAAGGAAAACAGAGGTAATTGGCCACTTCGAGTTAACCTCAGCATCATCTTCTCTACCATTGTAGTTGATGCCTAAAAAATGGACGACCAATCTAATCAACTCGTACACAATATCACACAATCTGTCTTCACCAGCATAGTTAAATTCAGCTGATGAATAGACGGTGATGACGAGCAGCATGGCTGTCCAGTAGGATATGGTGCCTAAAGATGTCTTCAACGTCTCCTGTTTGGAACCCCCCTTAATTTGTTGGAGAGGCTCAGGCAAGTTCTTGTATATGGCGATCCCCACAGCTGCAATCGGACGGTGGCTGGAGGTGACAGATATGGATGGGGGAATAGATGAAACGGTACTAGAAGCTTGGGCATGGCGAAAGTGACAGAAAGCACAGGGCACAAAAAACACAAGGACATCTCATGAAGATATAAAAGAGAATCATTCCTTTTGGGGCATGCTCGCAAAAAAAACACCTCACACATTGATGCTGGGATGGGGAAAGGATTACTTCTGAGCTATCTTGGGCAGACAGGAATGCATATTTTTTCCATCGTTCGATGACCAGCAAATGATGGTACAATAGGGAAATACAACACACACAACACAAGTATACATGGCGACCTAATATAGAGCAGAAAGACTGGTCAGATGGGCCATAAAACCACACAAGGTCAAATGTCAAACCTATGATGAATTAGGATCATCATCTTCGGAGCAAGATAAGGAGGATACAGCACTCAAAGACGGCACCGCATTTGGAGCTGTCCCATGAGTTTCTTTGAGCATAGCCTTGATCTGGGAAAGGCGTTGTGGAGAAGGAAAGACCAGATTAGTTTCTTCAACGATACAGACAGGTAAATCGAATAGTGGCCATCCCTTGGCGAGAAAGGATGAAAGGATGGGATAGAGTTGGTGATCAGCTTCGCCTGCTGCCACCAAAGCCTCTTCTAAGGAATCACTTTCGGCTTGAAGATCTAGATTGACTTGTGTGAGGCGTGCTTCAGAGAGTTTTATCCTGGCCTGGAGACTTTTTCTGGCTGCTCTGGCTACACTTAAAGCAAAGCTGGAGGCCAACCATCCATCTGATCCTAGTGAGAGTCGCTCAACCCCCAGTAGCAAAGTCACTTCGTGGGCCTCACATTCATGCACAGCTTTGTGTGCCGCTAGAAGACGCTCAGAGGCTTCAATACGTTTCTTCTCCAACTGTGACTTGTATGCCAGACTGCGTAGAAGGTCAGATTTCTCCTTAGGCAAATCCTCAAATGCCTATGTCGATATATGTCAGTCACTACGAAAAACAACAGATTTCAGGATCATGACGCACACGTGGTATTGCGTTTCGGGTAGGATTTACAATGTCCCAGGACGACAACACCCGCCACGTTTCAACGGGCAACGTACGTCCTTGTGCTGACTGGGGAATCTCGACTTTGACTGAGGGTAAAGGGAGAGGGTCTCGGTGTTGGTCAGGCTGTCCATCGTCCAATGCTTTCTTCATAATATCGTCCAAAATCTAAGAAAGTGATTATCGTCTTGATTTGGAATATGTTTTCAAGGCAGTGGCGTACTCGAAAATCACTGGCGGAATTGGTTGGATCCTGGCCAATATCATGATGTGAAGGGGCGTCGGGGTTGGGTGAAGTAGTCTCCTCTAAATTGCCAGAATTATATCTTGAGCTCATGGCGCGACAGTAGTGTTGCCGTCGAGTCGAACGAGTCGAGTTGCCAAATTCGTTTAACTCGTTTGTTCGAGTTCGGAGTTGAACGAATTACTCCTTTATTTTCTCTCACCACACATGTGACCCCGTTCAGCCAATCGGATCCATAGATTTCATCATGTCAATACTATAGCCCAATTGCTAATTGAATTACAGTGCCTTGCATATCAGTTCGCAGAAGCGATTTTGCGAAACTTGTTTGTTCGTATTTCGGTGTGTCACATAATTGTTACAACCAGGGTCGACGGCAGTGGCCATTGATAAGAGAGTTGCGAGGGAGAAATAGATAATGCACCTACATGTCCAATGGCCCCCCATTTCTCTGAAGACCGACGGCAACACATCCTGGATGGGAGTCAGAGTGGGCTAGATCCCGAAAAAATTGCCGTGCAGTGCGGCCAGGTGCGCAAACCGTCACAGGCCTTTGAAACAAATAAAACCAAGCAAATTTCGCAAAATCACTTCTGCAATCAGATATGCAAGGCACTGTAGTAGTAATTGCTGCAGAGATACAACCACACAATGGTCAAAACGGAATACGAGAGAACTCCGAGTCCGTAGCAAATCAAAGGTTGGGTAGCAACCCTTACTAGCGTGTTGTGACAAATTGAACTTGTTACTCCTACACCACACATAATAAGCTTTTGTCATAACTTGAAGTTTGTAGCGAAAAGGAAAAACACATTCAGTCTTTTCAATTCTATGTTGAAGTGTTCAGAGAACAACTTTCAAATTGACTGTTAGTAGACAGTAAGTAGAAGGGCTTTGCTATTGTAAAGGTGCTGAATGAAACAGAGTTGAAGGTTTGGAGGATGTGTGACGGCCAATAACGATTACAAAATGTGTGACACCTCAGACAACAATGTCACAAACTCCAAAAGTAATAGCAAGTCAGGCTGTGCGTTGTTGGCCAGCCTCATTGTCGACTGCGGCTTATTCTCTACTCTTTTCACTTGTTCACGATCTTACTCTCTATAGATTCTAAAATATGAAGGTCTATTCTATTTCAGTTCTTTTGGCTGCACCTGGAGAGTCTGCTGTTGCATTAAGCACTGCCAGTGACTTGTCAAGCTTCAGCTTCTACCAACGAGGATCCGTTGGAGAGTTTATGACCTTTCTCTCAAAGACTGTAGCAGAACGTACACCTCAAGGCCAGAGACAAACCGTCCAAGAACAGAACCATGTCGCCCATGTCTACAATCGCGGAGGACCAGAACAACTAGCAGGTGTGCCTCGTAATACATTGAGCTGATGTCGCTCCAGCGCTGATTTTGGTTTTACCTGAACTAGCCGTCATTATCACCGACCAAGAATATCCCGTTAGACCTGCCTTCTCCCTACTTACCAAGGTTCTCGAGGAATTCACAGCCAAAGTCCCACAATCGTCTTATAACAACGTTTCATCTATTTCCTTCCCCGAGATCCACACGTACATCCAGAAGTATCAGGATCCACGACAGGCTGACACCATCATGAGAGTGCAACAGGAATTGGACGAAACTAAGATCGTTTTGGTTAGTGATTTTGTGAATGAAATTACACCGCCCAACTTACTCTGATCGTTTGTGTATAGCACAAGACGATCGAGTCAGTTCTTGAGCGCGGAGAAAAGCTTGATAATTTGGTTGAACGTTCAAACGCTCTTTCTATGCAAAGCAAGATGTTTTACAAGACTGCAAAGAAGGTAAGACGGTCTCGTCTCTGTCGAGGTGGTTCGATGCACTGATATCTACCGGTCTGTAGCAAAACGCGTGCTGCATCATTATGTAGAACCGTTTGAATCACTACCGTCACTAGCGCTGTTCGGTTGCGCCTATGTGCTTCACCATCCGCGCTATATCAATATTTCGAGTTACTTCTCCGTTTTTAAGGCTATGTGTTTCGACCATGGTTGGTGATTATTTACACTCATCATACCAAATACCACTGGATCTGCTACTATTTTTACGGCTCTATTCATATACTCTCATGGGCCTTGATGGACTTCTTTCATAACTTGTATCCTTGTTTAGACCTAATGAAACGCCAATGATTGATTCGAGATCATCCTGTCACATGCTGGTGGGTTTCTGTGCATTCGCTGTGCATTCCGCCTAATAAATGACGGGCGCGGGACAATATGAGAGCCTCATTTCTCAGCTTTGAATCAAGAAGCCCGTGAATGAGAAAACAAGAATTCTGAATGAATGTCAGCAGTTGCGTGATCTTGCCCTGGTTCCTCGTGTCGATAGACGTGGGATACCCTGCAGGAACGAGGTCAGAGGGACAAGGGAAGCAATCGAGGTCCCTGATGCGCCGTGCAGTCCGCCAAGAACAACATGCGACAGTCCAGTTCGAAATGAGTCGCAACACAAAGCTCGAAATCTCTCTCTTGAAAGAAAGTTGCGAACTGAGGAGATAATACGCACTAAGTCTGAAAATAACCAGAGTGGATCGGGACTGTCGGTAGAAGATATTGACCGAGAGAATACATAAGGGCTCCGGTCTTTCTTCCGTGATCTTTACCATTTTGACGGCTTTCAGCGTTTACAACTTTAGTTGTTTTGATCTAGGTTGACAGAATCTCTGGGCCCCGTCTCGTGTACAGGACCCTGAATAAGCTTACATCCGAGTCTGCTTATAAGCTGTACGGATATTTGCAATGCGTTCTTCTTCCTCACCTTCCCAACCACCAACAAAGTGGTACTATCCCTCCTCTCTATTATACATCCTCGTTTCAGTGTACCTTTTCCCCATAATGTCTACACTCATGCGCAGATTGTCACGTCGCATCGACTACAATGCTCAGATGAACGCACCTCTCGATACAGACGGCGCCACCCCCCAGACTGGCTTGTTCGAAAAGAAAATGCAAGAAATACAGGACCTAATTTCGAAACCTGCTTTCTCTGTATCCGACCTGGTTAGTTGAAACATTCACACAGTCAATAGCAGTCGAACAATCTAACATCTTATCTGTAGGGTCCGAATGGTGCCGTGTGGGACGCTATCAGGAATGCCAGTTTTGTCGGTCTCGACGACAGAAAGCTTCTGGTTTGTAGCTTCGTTCAATATACAACATATTGTGTCTGATGTCAGCTTCACAGTTGGAGAAACTTATCGTGGTCATGTCGAGCCTCCAGGGAACCGACTTCGCCAAGAAGCTTCAACAATTTCTCCTAACTCTCCGTGAGTAGCGCACACCGCAAATCATGCACATGTGGTGCTCGGAGGCTGACTATACATACATACACAGTTTACAAGGATCTACCCCACCCCCCATCTAGCTATCTTGCCACACAAGCTTATCCTCCGCCGCTGGAGCCGCTCCTCGAGCAAGGTCGCGTTAAGTATGCCTATCATACCGCAGACGGCTCTCGTAACAACCCCTTGATGCCGACCCTCGGTCAAGCAGGCACGCCTTATGCCCGCTCTGTCTCGACTTCTCGAATCGCACCAAAGGCTGCCCTGCCTGATCCTGGTCTGGTCTTCGACACCCTCCTGAGACGTCCTGATGGCAAATTCAAGGAACACCCAGGAGGCATCTCCGCACTGTTCTTTGCCTTTGCCGACTTGGTCATTCACAGCATCTTCAATACAAACCACACCGACTGGACAATCAATGATTCCAGCAGCTATCTCGACCTCAGTATTTTGTATGGCAGCAACCAGAATCAAGTCAACAGTGTCAGGAAGCTGGATGGAACTGGTCAGCTGTGGGACGATGTGTTCGCAGACTCCAGACTCCTCCTGATGCCACCGGCAAGCTGTGCCTTGCTTGTCTTGATGAATCGAAACCACAACGTATGTTCTAGCATTCGAACCGCTCCCGTCGCAGGTCTATATTAAATCGCTAATCCACCTCTTATGATTAATTCAGTACATCGCCCAGCGTATTTTGGACATCAATGAAAATGGCAACCTTGCATCCCCGCCCCCCACGGACGCTGCCGCGAAGAAGCAACAGGATGACGAGATCTTCCACCGCGCACGTCTTGTGAACTGTGGATACTTTATGCATATTATTCTCGGAGGTGCGCTCAGCTATTTTTACACGCGGCAGCACCAATGTATTGATCACTGCATTTTTATTATTTTTTTTGTTGTCTTTCCATCAATCTCCAGATTATGTCGGTGCTATCTTGGGCCTTGTTCGCGACGGCACTGACTGGCGTCTCGATCCTTTGATGGTAAGTGGAGCCAAAGCGGCATATTGAAATAGAGCAGTGCACTAAGCACTGCGATTGCACAGACTATGCGCGAAATCGATCATGACTTTGTTCCCGTTGGACAAGGCAATGTCGTTTCAGTCGAATTCAATCTGCTGTATCGCTGGCACGCCACTTTGTCTGAGAAAGACACCACCTGGACGAATGATCTCTTCCAAAAGGTCTTCCCCGATAAGCAGGTTGCTGACCTGACCATCTCCGAGTTCAAGGTCGGTGCCCATGCGAACCTCATTCCGCCTGCCGACAAACGTAAATGGACGTTCAACGGGTAAGCGGCTTTGAGTGACTATGCAAGGACAAACATTTAACTATTTTTGTCTGTTTAGGTTGAAGAGGGGTTCGGATGGACGATTCAATGATGATGAGCTGGCGAAGATTCTCCTGGATTCCACAGAGGCCCGCGCAGGTGCTTTCGGTGCTCGCGGTACTCCGGAGGTCCTTAGGGTCATCGAAATTATGGGTATCCAGCAATCTCGCAGCTGGGGAACTTGTTCGGTACGTAGTCCCTAATTCGGTTTAGCAAGCGCCGGCTCTGACATAACTGCGTTGAATTTAGCTGAATGAGTTTAGGAAATTCATTGGCTTGAAACGTATGTTATTTTTGAACGCGCCTTGACCAATTCGAGTAACTCATCTCGCATGCAGCATATGGCTCTTTCAAGGAATGGAACCCAGACCCCGAGATCCACGTATGTGGTTTGATATTTTCAATTGCTTGGATTGCGCTGAACCTCTTGCTTCGATACTCTAGACCGCTGCCGCTGCCTTGTACAAGGACATCGAAAACTTGGAGCTTCACGTACGTCGGCAAGTTTTCCGTCTCCTCGACATCACTCTTATTTGTTCTGCTCGCGTAGGTCGGGCTGCAAGCAGAAGAGACCAAAGCGCCCGGTCCCGGTGCAGGTCTATGCCCAGGATACACCATCTCGAGAGCCATTCTTGCCGACGCTGTCTGCTTGACTCGTGGTGACAGATTCCTTACTTCCGAATTCAATCGTATGTTCCCATATTTCCGCCTATGTGCTAATATGCTAACATCACATTGTAGCATACAACCTTTCTTCGTGGGGATACCAGGACTGCCAATACGACAAGGAGGATGGCTCATTCGGTGGTCTGCTTACTAAGTTGCTGTTCAGAACTCTCCCCGAGCATTACCAGCGTGGTTCTGCCTACGCTCACTTCCCCTTCATGGAGCCCAAGTTCATGAAGGCGAACCTTGAGAAGAATTTCCCTGGTCAGGCCGAGAAGTACTCTTGGACGCGACCTCGCAGAACCTCTTCCATTGTGGCGATCGATAGCCATGCTGGTGTCGAGAAGGTCCTCAGGGACAATGGTACATACATGACAGCCTACGATCAGCGCTTGTTCGCGACTGTCCAGTCGATGGTTACGAAACGCTGGGTACGCCGTATTCAAGCTTTACTCCGTTCGACACGATCTAACCCTGTTCGTACAGTCTAAGGATACTTTGCAAAGCGAGGACAAGAAGCGTGTTGCGCTTGATAAGGCCAAGCAGACGCTCATGGAGGGAGTTAAAACGATTTCGCAGAACATCTTCTCGAAACCCGAGCCCAAGTTTGCCGAGTTCTTCGCCAGCAAGACTGAAGGTCTCATCAAGGCCAAGTCTTTCGAGCACGTAGGTTCGAAAGTCCAATATGTCGACATTGTTCGCGATGTGGTCAACTTGGTTCCTCTTCACTGGATCTGTCAGGAAATTGTAAGTTGACGCAAGGCTCAAGTCGCCGTTGATTCTTGTCTGACACGTGGTTTCGTAGGCCGGATTACCTTTGAAGACAAGGTCCAACCGTCATGGTGCTTGGTACGAGCAGATTACCTACGACAAGTGGGCCGATGTGGCAAACTATGTTTACCTCAACACCGACCCCGTTGACGATTGGAAGCTCCGAGAAAGGTCACAGAAAAACGCGTCGGAGGTCATGGAATTCATGAAGGAGCACATCGACAAGATCGATTCATGGATGCCGTCAATCTCTGACTCCAGAAACCACCAAGGTGTCGAGGGAAGTGACCCTCATGCCTTCTTGAAGAAGCTGTGGGCAACTGCTGGCAAAGGATCTTCGCGCAAAGAGTTCACCGCTGCCTTGTTTGCAGCACTCATCCCTTCTGCGGCGCTTTACTCTCAGGCTGTCTCTCATATAATCAACTTCTACCTCGACGACGACAAGAAGGTTGCTCGCGAAGAGATAGTCAAGCTTGCTGCATCTTCAGGAGCAGATGCTTCTGCGAAAATCGAAGCCTACATTCTTGAGGCACTTCGGTTGGACCCTCCGGTTACCGGAGTGTATCGAACAGCTGCCAAGGACGACGTTTTGGCGGGTGTCGAAGTTAAAGCAGGGCAAACTGTGTTTGCCAGCATCACTCAAGCCAACACCGATCTTGCCGCTTATGGCGCCACCGCGAGTTCCTTCGATGTAACCAGGTCACCCAAGGTTTCTCCTCTCATTGACTTTGGCGAGCACGGGTTAATGACCTCGGAGTTCTTCAAAGCAGTAAGTTCTAATTTTGAACAACATAGCTGTTCGGTATGACTGACATTTATGATTAGACCGCTCCTGCTATTGTCGCAAAAGTGTTGAGTCTCAAAGATGTTCAACGCGGACCTGGTCGTTCGGGTACCTTCACTCGGTATGTATTTTTATTTTCTTTGTCTTTATAAAAAAAAAACTAAACTCCAGTTGCTTTTATAGCTTCTCTGAGGAATGGCATGGGGCACCCAAGACTGCGTATATCAACCTCAAGGGCATGATTTGCCCATGGCCTGACGCGCTCATGATTCAATACAGTTCTGCATGAAAAAAATAACACATTTCGAGGATACTATGCACACATCTTGTTTATTATATTTTAGTAATCTTTGTACGTTTATTGTAAAGCGACTCTCTTTGTTTAATAGTTTGTATTGAATTGAATGTCTGGAATGAATTATGGCACTCTAGTGTTGATTACCCGATTTGTCGTTCTTGGTTGATGAAGTCACGAGTTCTGTCGCGTCCCTCGTCTCGCTTGATCCCATTGCGTAGTTCCCTTTCCCTCTTTCATACCATTGCCTTTTAACTCTTACGACCCGGTGTATACGCGGTATACCCTTTACTGACCACATCTACCCAGGAAACGACAACGATCAATCTTTTGGTCCTTTATATCCATATCTGATTCCAATAAACACCCCTTTGTGCATGCGCGTCCAACCTTGCGTTATTTGAATTTATGGCAACTCTCGGAATGTTAGGAGGCGAGAGTAACGCAGCCTTAGCAGCAGAACAAGCTAGATTCAACGAGAAGAGATGGGTGTGGGTGCCCGATCTGCAGGAAGGGTATCTGAAGGGATGGGTGTATACTGAGGATGCGGAGCACCTACAAGCTGAAGTTATTATGGATGCAACAGGAGACGTAAGCACTATATCTCATTAAATCAGATGTAGAACCTGCGTACTAAAGCATTGACCTGTGTGTCTCAGCGTCGATGGATCACCTTCGACCAGCTCTCCAACATGAATCCCCCTAAGTTTGATCGTGCAGAAGATAATGCCGACCTAACATTCCTCAACGAAGCAAGCATAGTTCACAATCTTCGACTCCGATATGGCTCTGACGCAATATATGTTCGTACTTGAGCTTTCTCCAAAATTTAACATGATCTCACTTTGAATGAATGCAGACTTATTCAGGTTTATTCCTCATCGCCATTAACCCCTACCGCAGTCTCCCGTTATATTCGGATCCAATCATTCAACAATACAGAGGGAAGAGGAGGGCAGAGAATCCACCACATATTTTTGCAGTAGCGGAGCGAGCATGGGTAAACATGGGTACAGAACGCGAGAATCAGAGCATATTGATCACGTATGTCGAAACGGCATTCAACCCCAGTTGAACGCGTCTAACCTTGCATTTGCATTTCAGGGGCGAATCCGGCGCAGGAAAGACGGAAAGCACAAAGAAAGTCATCCAGTACCTTGCGGCAATTGCTACAGATGTTCATCTTCCATCCGGACCTCCTTCACTTTCGCGTTCAAACACACTCCAGAAGAAGACATCATTCCGCAAAGGACACGGCTCGGCACTATCTGGAAATGCCTCTACATTTACTGCCAAAGGCAGGCTTGGTCTTTTGGAACGACAGATTCTACAAGCCAACCCCATTCTGGAGTCATTTGGAAATGCACAGACACAACGCAACAACAATTCCAGTCGTTTCGGCAAGTTCGTGCGCATCATGTTCTCGCCTGATGGCAGTATAGCTGGTGCAAATATCGATTGGTATCTACTGGAGAAGAGTCGAGTGGTATACAGAAATGTGGCAGAACGTAGTTTCCATGTGTTCTATCAGATGATGTATGGTGTAGACGATGGTTTGAGAGGTAATGTCCATTTTGTGTAGTAGCTTAATATGACTGACGTTATATTCAGACAGGCTCCTCTTGGACGGAGAGATCGAGGATTACGAGTACCTCAATAAGAGCAGAAGAGAGGTGGATGGGATAGATGATCGGGAGGAATGGCGCAACCTACTGGTATGTCGCTCTAAAAATAACAGATGATGTGCCACTTACAAAAGACTCGCAGAGTGCACTGGAGGTCGTTGGGTTTGACGCTCGTGAGCAATTTGACCTATTCCGCGTTATTGCGGCTATTCTTCATATTGGCAACATCACAATCACCTCAAGTCGAGGGGATGATGCAATCATGGGCGACACTTCTCAGGCGGAGCGCGTTTGCCATCTTTTGGGCATTCCCATCACCGAATTTATTCGCGCAGTTCTCCGACCCCAAACTCTTGCAGGTCGTGAATGGGTAACTCAAGCAAGGACACGTCAACAAGCCATGGACGAGCTGTCTGCTTTGTGCAAGACACTCTACGAAAAATCATTCGGTTCACTCGTGGAAAGGGTCAACAAAGCCCTCGACCGGCCTTCCTCAAAGGCGACCTTCATCGGTGTTCTTGATATTGCTGGTTTCGAAATCTTCGAGGTCAACGGTTATGAACAACTTCTCATCAACTACACCAACGAGAAGCTTCAGCAGTTCTTCAACCACCACATGTTCGTTCTGGAGCAGGAGGAATACGCCCGAGAAGGGATCCAGTGGGAGCATGTTAACTTTGGTCTCAACCTCCAACCAACCATCGACCTCATTGAGTCCAGCGGAAGTGTCATTGGTATTCTGAGCACTCTGGACGAAGAGTGCATCATGCCCAAAGCCACCGACCTCACTTTCACTCACAAGCTCAACGAAATGTGGACGCTAAAACCAGGAGAGGAGGACTATCACCTTGGAAAGACAAAGTACGAACCATCACGGTTCGAGCAAGGATTCGTAATCAAGCACTACGCCGACTTGGTCGAGTACCGCACAGAGGGCTGGCTGGACAAGAACAAGGACCCCTTGAACGACAACCTTACTCGTGTCCTTGCCAACTCGTCGGAACCCTACATCTCCAGTCTTTTTGCCGAATATTTGGACTCCCCAGTAACGAACACCGCTTTTGGTGTGAGCAAGAAGAGGGGTACGAAGAAGGGTGCTTTCCGCACAGTTGCTCAACGTCACAAGGAGCAGTTGTCCAGTCTTATGGGTCAGTTACGAGCCACTCAACCCCACTTCGTGCGTTGTATTGTTCCAAATACCTTGAAGAAGCCGGGCTATATGGATGTCCCCTTGGTTCTGGACCAACTTCGCTGTAATGGTGTGCTGGAGGGAATCAGGGTTGCTCGCATGGGTTATCCAAACAGACTTCCTTTCGTGGAGTTCCGCCAGCGCTACGAGATCCTGACCCCCGGAATTCTTCCCAGAGGGTATATGGACGGTCGTGAGGCTTGTCGTCGTATGGTTCATGCTTTGGAGTTGGATGATGAAGTGTGCAAGCTTGGAACATCAAAGATTTTCTTCAAGGCCGGTTTCTTGGCTGAGTTGGAGGAACGTCGCGATGCCGTTCTGTACGATATCTTCTCTCGCCTTCAAGCTGCTGCCCGCATGTGGACTACTCGCCGACAAATGCGAAAGATTCTCAACCGTGCTGCTGCAGTTAGGACGATTCAGCGCAATGCCAGGGTGTACGGCGATCTTCGTGACTGGCCTTGGTGGCAACTTTACACGAAGGTAAATCGTACTTTCATTTTTCTATTCACAAAGCTAATAATTGATTAGGTTCGACCACTACTCGCTGCTACCCGTAACGACGAAGAACTGCGCCAAAAGGAGATGGAGCTGGCATTGGTTCGAGAACGAGCTGAGAGGGATCAGTTGGAGCGACAAAACCTGGAGAAGCTCAAGATGGCGCTTGAGGCTGATAAACGCAAGGTTGAGGATGCATTAGAAGCAGAAAGAGCTCTGGGCATGGACAAGGACACACTGTTGACCCGAAGCAAGCAGAATGAAGCGAGACTGGAGGACGAGATCGCCACTCTGAATGCCGACATTCAAACTCTGGAAAACCAACTCAGTCAGGCTTTGAAGTACCACAAGGAGAGCGAGGAGAAGTGTGTTCAACTGAGAGCATTCTTGGAGGAGGCGTCAGTGGGTTTCCAGAACTTGGAGCAGAAGCAGAATGAATGGGCGGAGAGGGAGGCATCGCTAACCCAGGACCTGGCCAAGTCCCAAGACGAAATTCAGGCTTTGTTGTCAACACGCGAGGGGCTGCAGGCTGCATCGGATGAGCTTAAGACCCTTGCTCGACAGAAGGAAGAGGACCTGGCGAGGTTGAAGGAAAGGATGGAGTCGTCCATCAGGGAACTGACTGGCAAGTTGGAAGTGGAGGTTCGCAACGGGTGAGTTTAATTGGTTTTGACTTTTTCTCTTCTGGTACTCATGTTGGAACATCTTGCAGGGAAATCATCAGAGACAAAGCCGAGACATTTGAGGCAGATGCCCGTCAGGCAAGGGAACAACTCGCGGAACTCAGCCGTACAGCCAACGACTACTCTCAAATGATCCAGGCAAAGGAGGCACAGATCGATGCACTCGATAAACAGCTAGAGGTCCTTGTGAAAGACCGACAACTGGCCACTTCGGAAATCTCGGCCCTTCGAGCAGACATCGACATGGTGGACGCACAGCTTAATGCGGAGAGAGAGGACCACCAAGCAGACGTTGTAGCTAAGAACAAGCTCCTCAAAGAACGTGATGAGCTTCGGGACCTCCTTGCTACGAAAGCCTCAGAGGAAACCCGCCGTCAGCAGGTTGAACAGAGCAAGGAAAAGGAACTCGCTGAACTACGCGATCAGGTTGCCAGACTGCACGACGAGGCAGCAGAGTTGCGAAGAACCATTGAAACCCTCAACCGAAAGAACGCCGACTTGGAGCAGGTTTCTCGGGATCATAATTCACTACAGCAGACCTATCATTCCCTCTTAGACCGCGAGCGCACGGCGAACAACCAACTGACGACACACAAAAACCAGTTGGCAGAGGCACAGAAGGCCAACCGCTTCATGGAATCGGAACTCCTCTCTCTCAAGTCACGACACCATGAAGCTCAGGGTCAAGTTGCTGAGTTGTCGCGCAACAAAGAGGTATGTTTCTTCTCATTTAAATATTGCACCAACTAAAACGTTTCTCTTTTTTGCAGAACCTGGAAAAGCAACTGACCATCGCCCAAGACAAGTACCGCAGTTTTGAGGATGAAATCATCGCGTTTGAGCGAGAGAAGGAAGCCCGTGTTCGTGAAATAGACAGTCTCAAGCAACAGCTGGACACCGAGACGGCCAAGCGGGGACAATTCGAGAAATCATCCGCCACCAACAAGGCCGAGGTTGCACGGCTCAAGGAAACCAATACGGACCTGGAGAAGAAGCTGAAGGTCGCACTCGATGATCTCAAGAAAAATCAGCACGAAGTCGAGAGCTTGAGATCAAAGCAGAACAAGACCACCGTCGAGCACGTTTATGTCCTGCAGGAGGCCAAGGCGTTCACCGACAAGCAGCTGCAAAGTGCGAAGGAAGAGCTTCAGCAGAAGGATTACATGATCCGACTTCTCCAGTCCGCCAAGTCAACGATGAACAATGAATTTGACGACCTGTTGCGCAAGAATAAAGCCGAATTGCGTTCCAAGGAGCAGGAGTTGAAGTCCCACAACAGCAAGCTTAATGCCGCGGTCGCAAAAGCTGAGCAAGAGAGGAAGTCCAGGGAGGAGGCTGAGTTGATGACAACGCGTCTCCAGCGCGAACTTCAGCAAGTCAAGCAACAGGCGGATGAACTCGCGGAGCAACTTCAAGCTGCTCGCCATTCCAAGGAGAAACTCGAAAGCGAGCTCGACAAGTTGGTCGATGAGACTGACAGCAGCAGCGATTCAATGGCTCAGCTGACGAGACATTATGAAGCCCAAATTGCCCAGATGCAACGCGATCTCGAGGAGGCTCGATCACAGAAGAACCCCGCCGCCGAGGTGCAGAAGCAGGTTCAACGCCATCACGCCGAAATGCGTCGGGTTATTCTCGACAGCAAACCCACCGACCCTGATTTCCACAGTCGACTCGTTCGGGAGTTTGAGGTTGTAGAACTCGCTCTCCAGAAGGATCTCTCGGGCCTCAGAGTACCCCGACAAAGCGACACTGGCCTTTCATCTGTTCACTCATCGCCAAGACGCAGCTTGGGCACCAGACGTTCTCGATCTGATATGCAGAGTGCTTCTAGGAACTCTGCAAGTGAGAAGCAAGTGGAGGCTCTGAAGCAGCAGGTCCATCTCCTGGAGGTACAGATGGTCGCGTCGGATCGTGTTAGACGCCATCTGGAGATCTCTGTTAAGGAGTTGACCGCCGAGTTGGAGGCGATCGATGGATCCAAGCAGGCCCTTCAACAGTACAAGGCGAAATTGATGCGCGAAAATGCCAAATTGACTGACCTGCTCCGGGAAGAAGCCCAAGCGAGGAAGACCGCCGAGGCAGCTCAGGCAGATGGTGTGCAGGCAATGTGGTCCAAGTTCCAGAAAGCTATTACAGAGGAGCGCGATAACTATGCCAGGCTTGAGGAGTCTAAGAAAGCTTTGGTGCGTCGTGTATTTTATGACGGGTATATGACTTGCTGACCATTCCTTTGTACAGATAATTCAGCAGCGTACCACCAATGACGAATTGGAGCAGCTGAAGGGTCAATTGAACGAATTCTCAGAGGCCAAGAAGCACCTCCAGCAGAGTCTCAATGAACTAGATGCTCAGAACGATTTACTCAAATCTGAAATCGCCGGTGCCAAGAGGCAGCTTGAGTTGAGAATCAAGCAGGATGAGGTCGCCGCAAAGGCCAGCACTGCAACAGAAGGTTCGTAATTCAACCGTTTAGCACTATCATGAAAGCAACTGACTGACTCTGTCATACAGAACTGCGTATCGCGTTTGACGCACTCCAGGCGAATGAACGAGTACTTCAGAAACGATATGAAGAAACGGAGATGGAACGTGCGAAGGCCGTAGGTGCTGAACATCATGGTAGGACTGTTGACGTCTAATTCAACGTTCGGCTTACTCATCTACCTTTCTTAGCCCGTCGTTTACTCGAGGAAGCAGAGAAGAAGCTTGCGAAGAGTGGCAAAGATCAAAGCGAGAACTTCAAAAATGCTCAACGTCGTATCAAGGATCTGGACATTCAGTTGGACAAGACTGCTCGCGACGCTGCTGATTTGAAAGAGCGCCACGCCAGGCTCTCTGCGCAGGTTGAGGAAGAGAGGCAACTGCATGCACGCGAAGTTGCAGACCGTGATGCAACAATCGAGCAAATGCGCAAGAAATATCATGGTACGAGTGAATGTAGCAACCATCATTTCAGATACTGATATCCTTCTTCAGATCTGAGCGAGGAACTCAAGACTCAAAGAGACGACCTCAGCCGGGCAAGAGAGGAGAACCGCAAGATTCGCTCAGAGATGGGGACAATGCAGCTTCGCTTCAATGAAGAGGTCTCTAAGAGTGGTGGATGGCGAAAGGAGAAAGAGCGCCTGGAGACCAAGATCAGTGATCTTGAGCGCGTTTACGAGGCTTCTACTGGCGCACAAGCCGAGCAACAGTCCCAGATTATTGCTCTCCATTCTCAAGTCCGTGAACTCCGCTCTGTTCTGGACGATGCCGAGTCGGACCGTTCGATGCTCCAGAAAGCACGGCGGGCGCTGCAGGCGGAGCTGGATAGCATCAAGCTTGACAGCGTCGCTGATGGTGGCAAAATGTCGACGGATCGCGAGTATCAGAGGCTGCAGTTGAGGAAGCAGGATTTGGAGAGGTCCCTTGAGGAGCAGGAAGACCGTGTTACTCATGCCACGGACAGGATGAGGAAAGCTGAAGCGTTCGCCACTGACTGTCAGATCCAACTTGGGAAGATCCGTGTGGAGAACTCCGAGTTGGACAAGCTCAATGTCAGTTTTTCCATCTTATCTCATGGTATTGAGTATTCTGAATGCGTTATTTTAGGCTGCTCTTGAGAAACAAATCAAGGAACTCAATGTCCGCATTGTGGATTTAGAGACTAAATCGTTTCAGGGAACTCCACCTCGACCAACATCTGCTGCTCCCGGACGTAGCCGCATTGACAGCATCACACAACAGCTGCAGGAGAAGACACGGGAGCGTAGGGAGAGCGGTCGTGGTAATCATAACCGCCGGTCTCCAGAGAAACCCTCTGGCTCTGGATCTGGCTCCAGTAGTCGACCGCGTTCTTCAGACCGAGAGAGGCGGAAGAGGAGATCAGATCCGTTTGACCATGAAGGTACGTTGTCGAAGCACACTCAATGCTGTGTGAATAGCTCTAACCATTTTTCTGTAGGAGGTGGGAAGTCTCGTCAGTAAAGCGTTTGACGAGGGCGTTATGAAGTTTTGATTTCAATTTGTTTATGTTTTCACGTGGTTGCTGGAGCTCAGCCTAACGGCTTTTGTTTAAATGCTGCGCTTCGATGCGTTTTACCTACGACACTGATGGCGATGATGATTTTCAAATTTCACGGACTGCTCATACCCTTTTTTTCTTTGCATGCATGGTTGTATTGTAGATCCCATTTGTATTATTTACGAACATTTTCATGCTGATATACGATTATTTTATCACCATCATTAGAATTGGGAGTGGGTACTGGACTGGTGAATACTGCTGGGAGCATGCCCGCGCTACCCGGGCGGCATCGTGACTTTACCCGTGTTGTGATCTTCGGTTGATGTTGATATGGGGCATCATTCTTTATCATCCCTGAACTGAGATGCCAGAGAACACCGTTCACCTTACAAACATTTGCGGGTGTCCAGCTCGGCGGTCTCACTCTCGCACCCTAACCACCACCACCATCAACGCTCTTGACCGAGCTTCCCTGTCTTTATCATTCTTCCTCCCTAAGCTGTAATACCAGCACACATTCCTTTCGATGGGTGATCGCTATATTGTTGTTGATGATAATGATAGTGGGATTCAGTACACCGGGACATGGTCGTTAATCGACGGAAAACCACGCGATAGAGATGGAAATTTTGGGCCGACGTATCGAGGGACTTTGCACTCTACAATAGCTGGACAGGCTAGTTTTTCGTACAACTATAGAGGTAAGAATGTCGTAGCACTCCGGTTTTTCATCTTTCCAACTCACAACAAACAATGATTCCCAGGTTCGGCTGGTCGAGTGACTGGAAGCATCAACGTTAGAACTTCGAATGGTGCGACGGACCCAACCTGGGAATGCAAAGTCGACGGTCGGGTAATCCCACAAGAAAAACCATTCCCGTATTTTGAAAACAACTGGGACCTCTGTAAATGGACGGCCAACGACGTGTCGGATGGGCAGCACAGAGTCGAAGTGAACGTCCGCAGTAACGGACAAGCGTTCCTTTTTGATCGGTTCCAATATGTGGCTTCGCCCTCAGCTAACATTCAAAACTCGGTCGTGTCTGTGCATTACAATGACCCAGCGGTTACTTATGGGTCTGGGTGGGGGAATTTGGGTGATATTGGAAGGATGGCGCCTGACGGAGGCGCGACGATGACTTTCAAATTTTACGGTATGTGTTTATTTTTGGGCGCGCGCCTTTGTTCCGAATCGGTGCGTTTCGGGGTACACGGACTGACTTCTGTTTCCTCCTTGCTTCTTTTTTCTTTTTTCCGTGTTTCGAATGTCGCGTGCGTACAGGGACGGGAGTATCATGGATCGGAACGACCCCTGTAGAGTTGCCAGCAGGATCGAGTACCGCGGAATATCGCATTGATAATAATCCTCCTGTTACTATCACGGTTCCGGGACGGGGCGATCAGACGGAGTATAGCGTTTTGGTGTTCGAGACGGGGAACGTTCCCCTTGATCATCATACGCTGACCGTTACCAGCCGTGGACAGACCTCGTTAACCCCCCTTGTGCTGAGTCGGCTTTGGGTGAGGGGTGGTTCAAGTCCTGAGCCTAGTCCGCCGAATTCTGGAGGAGGGGGCAACAGCGGAAACGGCAGTACAGGTGGAGGGGGTGGGTCATCGGGAGGGGGCACTGGAAATGGAAATGGGGGCGGGAATGGGTCAGGGAATGGGTCGTCAGGAGGGGGAGGAGGGGATTCGAATAATGGAGGAGGTTCGTCAAACGCTTCGTCGACGCCTTCGCCGACTACATCTGCCATCCCAGCAAGGATCACAATCACAACCTTCGCCAATGATGGATCTGCCCAAATCACGTCAATTCCGAACCCAAATAGTCTCTCAGGCGCTGGGAATTCTACTTCACCCGGAGGAAACAATTCGCCGTCGTACATTGATGCAACAGAGAAGAATTCGACGCCGATCGGCGCTATAGTTGGAGGGGCCCTGGGTGGTCTTGCGTTGATTGCGCTCATGCTGATTGCGCTCTTATGGCATAAGCGCCAAATGAAGAAAGCAAGCGAACGTCAACCAATGGCAGATCAAGTTCAACCCTTTAGCGCCAATGGTAATAACAGCAGCGACCCTTTCGCTGATGGCAACCACATATACCCCCAGAGCACCGGTGGTTCGGCGTTTTCTCCGCAAATGTATCAGCATTCTGGGAGCGGCGCTGCTATACACGCAGCTGGAGAGGCAGGGGGATCCATGCCTCTTTCACCCAATCGCAGGTCGGATAATGATAGCCCCTATGGTGGCTATGTCATCCCCCCTACAAAACTGTCGTCCCAACAGCGCTCTCCTGGACACTCTCATCCGCCTTCTCAGCAATCCTCGTACCCCGGTGGTTCGTTCTATCCTCAATCCGGCACAACCAGTCCTATCAATTCGATGTATACTAGTCCAGCTTCAAACAGCGGCGGACCGATGTCGGTGTTCTCACCTAGCGAGAGTGGAGGGAGTTCGCAGGGGGTGCCGGACCTTGGCCCGCTGGTAATACATACCTTGCCTGTCGGTGTTCTTCCCCGAACGAAAGAACAAGAGGCAGAGGCAGATAGACTTGCAGCGCAGGCTGAGTTGGCTGGTCAATCAAGTGCGGGTAGAGTCGATTTGTCAAGGAGCGGGGCGAATGGGGCGAGGATTACAAGTTATCATCATGAGGATAGTGGGTATCGACTTCCTCCAGCAGCTGCTGTCGCGGGACCTTCGCAGGTTTTGGAATATCCTCCTAGTTATACACCCGCTTAAAACGCATTTATTTCAATTGAGACTTAGTGCCTTCTATGGGCATGGACTAAAAAGTCTTTACTTCGTTCTTTCCCTGATTGTAAGAGCTCTAAATACCAACTGTATACCGTTCCTTCATATATACATCTCTGTACTTTGATTTACTTGCATACTATCTGGATAATTGACAAAGATAGGGGCTATTGCCACAAATGGATACTCTGATGGGGATAAGTGTTGCAGGATGTCCTCCGCAACGACAATTTGAATTGTCTGTTCTTCCTCCTCACAGCGCATTGACCATGTCATGATACTGCGCAATATTTCCAAAAGGCTCAATGTACCACAACTATTCTGCATTCTAGATTCTAAAAATGCACACACCCTAACAGCAGTCAAAGGGCGACGACCACGAGCAGGCGGACGAATACCTTCACCGGGCTTGAGCCATGATTCCGGCCACAGAACCTCGAAGGCCTCTGTTAATCATGACGCGCATCCTCAAGAGTTTATTGCATCATCTACACCCTCTCATAAAGACGCCAGTGCAACTGGTGTGCTAGCTAAAAATGACAGCCCGAGCTCGTCCGGGTCAGCGGTGTCCCATGCGACTAGAAAGCCACAAGATACATATTCTGACAACCCCGACGATGGAATTTTGAAACCTATATCACCCAGAGTTCCGGGAATCATAAGGCGGAAGTCAACTTTGAGGGCTATGACTCCAGACAAAACTTGGGCAGGTGTGGAGTCACCTCTACAGTCACCTGCTCCATATTCTTCCCATTCTCTTCAAACGAGACCTCGAGCTCCAACTTCCATTTCATCACGACTGTCTGAAGCTGAACTCGAGGAGTGGCATCGTGCGCGGAAAAACCTGTATCAGATGAAGAGACCCGAAACAACGAGTAAGGATCGTTTTACAGCCGCTTCACCGGTTGGGTATTGCTGGGAGGTATGTGTAGGTCTTCCCTTCGTGAATAATTGCTCAAGAAGCCCTTCGGTCCCATCTTGAAACTGTCTCTGCAGAATAGAGTTGTACTCAAACATAAACACATACACCTGATGCGGCAGAAAGTGAAGAATAAGGTACAGTTGTCGATCCGGAATGCATTTGGGGAAAATTATCGCGTGGAATTTTTTGGGAGCTTGAGGTATCATGTGTCTTATCGCACAAGTGATTTGGACATGGTTATACTGGTGCGTCTGATGCTAGGATGTTTTCCTTTACTGTATTGATACTTTGTGGTCTAGGATAACGAGAGGCGTTCTGGGTTTGAAGAATTGAATCTGGAATCTAGTAAGTGCTTTGTCACTTCTGCTTGCTATTCAGGGTGTTGAACGTTATACAGAAGTGCCAATTTACAATGTTCGGTAAGGGCTGTTTACACACATCGAGCAGAGCCCCCCTAAATCTTGACTCTGTTTTTGTGCGATAACAGTAAACTAGCCAATGCCCTACGTCGAGTAGGATTCGTGGATATTGAAACGCGACCTTGGGCATCTGTGCCAATCGGTATGATTCCTTTGTGGTCTCTCAGATTAGCTCTGCTAACCAAGATTCCCAGTCAAGTTTAGAGACCCAGAGTCAAACCTGGAATGTGACGTCAACGTCAACGACCGGCTAGGACTCGTTAATAGCGAAATGATAAAAAGATATTGCTACATGTACCCTATCCTGCGGCCGTTGTTGTACGAGGTTAAAGAATGGGCCAAACCTTTGGGCTTGAATTCGCCAAGCGGGGTGAAGGGGATGAGCATGTCGTTTAGCAGTTATGCTTTTGCTTTGATGACTATTGGATTTTTGCAAGTGAGTTTCCTCAACGGATTTTTCTCTGGAGACGGAATTTGATACAAAGAACAGGATAAATATGGACTTCCGAGTCTGCAACAACACGTCCCCGAAGAGATGTCACCGATTATACGGTTTACAAGGAAGCCACATCAAGGGTGGGATATAAGATATCATCAGGAAGGAATTCCGTGGGTTCCACCATTTACAGCCCATGTGAAGGATGTTGTGAAGGAATGGGCTAGGTAGGTTTGACTGCAATTTTGGGAGAATGACCGATGGTGATCATTTCGGCTTGCATAGATATTGGACCACATTCCCCCATGATACTCATACCATTGACATTCGAGCTGGTGGGGCTGTCGAGAGGAGTGATGATGCGACAGTAGGTCTTTGTTTCGTTGCCTCGGACGATTGAAGACTGTTGATGTGCCGTTTTAAGGGGAGTCCAATCTGTGTTACAGATCCATTTATTACGACCAAGGTTCGTTATTGTTACGTTTGATTCTGTAAACTTTGTCGATTTACTTTTAACTGGAAATAGAACGTAACGAATGGGATCTCGAAGGCTGTTTTCCATCGCTTTATTGAGGAATGTGAAAGGATGGCGGCCAACAGTGAGAATCCGAAACTAGTCAAAAGGGTTGTGAATGGGTCGGAACATGGTGTTAATACGTACAGTTAATGATATGAAATGCAGTTAAAACTCGGTGAATGTGAGACAGAAATTAAATTCGTTGTTCATGATGATCAGAGTAGATTGTCGTAAATAGACAGAGTTTGGTTTGATGTGGATTTATAAACAACTACTCCTTCAATCCAATACCACCACCACCACCATCCCCCCTTGTGCTTTTAATCTCAATCCACAATCATGTCTTCTTGGAAATTGGGAGTAACAAAAAGTATTAATCCTACTTAATTATCAATGTTGCAATTACCAAGGAGAACTTATAATAGTTTATTAGAACCAAAAGATAGCAAAGAGAATGGTGTCATTTCGAGATCTGTAACACCCATACCACCATCCAGACCAACAACTCCAAAACCACCCAATGGCACAGATAGTTCCCAGTTCCGCTCAGGAATGCTCACAATCCGTATTTTCTCGGGTCAGTTGCTAATCTAACCCTTGGTTCACTTGTGACGACCCCGCAAAGCACTGGTCTAACTCTTGTTCTTTCTTTCTTTTCATTGCGTGTTTTACTATGGGACACGCTATTGTTTTGAACAGGTCGTGGGCTTGCACTTCCACCCAATACACCTATGCCCGAAGTGATCCAACGGGCACTCGAGAATGCACCCACGGGAAGGAGATCGACAAGCAATCGCGAGAGCATGCAGCGCAGGCGCTATTGGTGGCTTCCTTATGTCGTTCTCGAATTCGATAAGAACGAAATCCTCATTGATGCTATGGGCGGCGATCTGGCGAATCCCGTGTGGAACTACAGGGCTGATTTGTGAGTTAATCATCGACTAGTCTCCACTGCATCATAGCTGAAGCGTCTGTGATACCATCTAGCGATGTTTCTCGTACTTCCAATATCTCGGTTTCTTCATACCTTCGTACAGCGGCTAGTCAAGGACAAGATGATATGGGTAATGATCTATTAATTGGCAGAGTCGACCTCACACCCGTTCTTGATGGTCATGTAACTACTCCTCTTCCTCTCTTGATTTATTAGCAATCTGATCTCTTCATAGCACGCCTCTGATCAATGGTACTCCGCCGCCGCCGGATCAGGTTCCTTCCATCTCAAAATCGACTTCCGTCCCGCGCGAGGCGAACAGCTCACCATCGAAGCTTTCGATCTCCTCAAAGTTATCGGAAAGGGCAGTTTCGGAAAGGTTATGCAAGTCAGGAAGAAGGACACTCAGCGCATATACGCGTTAAAGACGATCCGCAAGGCTCACATCGCGCAGAGGCCAGGAGAGATTACTCATATCCTTGCCGAGAGGACCGTACTGGCGCTTGTCAACAATCCGTTCATCGTTCCCCTCAAGTTCTCCTTTCAGACACCTGATAAGCTGTATTTGGGAATGTCCTTTGGTGAGCACTGACTTGTGTGCTGCGGTTGGGTTTCTTTGCTGACGGAGTTGTCAAGTGAACGGTGGTGAACTGTTTTATCACCTCCAGAGGGAGGGCAAGTTTGATCAGGACAGAAGTCGGTTCTATGCTGCGGAATTGCTGTGCGCTTTGGAACACTTGCATGGGTTTAATGTGGTCTATCGGTGAGTTTTTGGTCTTTCTACGTGCTTGTGCTAATTCTGATCCTGTGTTGTTCAACCAACTCGATATGATGCATCAGTGATCTGAAGCCTGAAAATATCCTGTTGGATTATACGGGCCATATTGCCTTGTGCGATTTCGGTACGTGTTTTATTTTTATGCTTGTTCTTTTCAGGGTCTTACTCCGTTATTTCAGGCTTGTGCAAGCTTAATATGTCTGAAACTGAGAAGACCAACAGTATGTGGTCGTTATCTTATCACTGCGGGGTTGGTCACTGATGTCATATGTGATGATAGCCTTCTGCGGTACCCCTGAATACATCGCACCTGAACTCCTTGAGAGTCAGGGATACACCAAGACGGTTGATTGGTGGACACTCGGTGTCCTCTTGTACGAGATGATGGTGCGCCAGCTCAAGTTTTATTCTTGTTATCGATCGGCGCTCATTCCAACCCTTTGCTATCTTTACCGCTGTCATTCGTCTCTATTCACAGACCGGCTTGCCGCCCTTTTACGACGAAAACGTTAACACGATGTATCAGCGCATCCTCACTGACCCCCTCAACTTCCCACCTGATATCCCCTCTGAGGCACGCAGTGTGATGACTGGGCTGCTTCAACGTGACCCATCAAGAAGATTGGGCGCGAACGGCGGAGAGGAGATTAAGAGGCACCCATTCTTTGCTAAGTATATTGACTGGAATAAGTATGTGTTGTTTGGTCTATTGAGGAAGATAAGCGATACTGAACGCCCGTGTGTAGGTTGTTGGCAAAGAAGATCCAGCCTCCTTTCAAACCTTCAGTCGTATGTCCCTTCCTTGCACAGTCAAACATCCTTGTCCTTACCATGGTCTCGCTCATCACAGGAATCTGTTCTGGATGTTGCCAACTTCGATCCAGATTTCACCAACGAAGAAGCGCAAGACTCTGTTGTCACTGATTCTGCGCTTTCTGAGACCGTGCAGGATCAGTTCAGAGGGTTTACTTATAACCCTGCAAACGAGCATCTCAGTGAGAGCGTTAGTTACCCTAACCCACTCTAGACTATAGACTCTTGTCCGCCGTCCTTATTTAACCCTTTCGTTCTTTTTTCGTCGGTTTAAGCGTTTGCTTTTCCTTACTTTTTTTTTTCGGTTCAATGTTGTAGTTTGAAATACCGGGAGGATATACGATTCAGTGTGTCGATTATCTCTTCATTTGTGTTATAAATGGACTTTTCTCGTTTCTTTTTATGTCTGTTCTAGTCTTTGTCCTTGCATTCCTTCCGTTTATGTCTTATACAGCTCTGCCTCTCTGTTTCAATCCTTCGGACTTCGCTATCCCTGTTCCATATACACAAGATAAGAGTGTTTACCCTTTACTACGGCGAAAAAGATTCATGTATTTATTTATTATGTTGTTGCTTAAAGTTTAACGAATAACTGTATGCTGTTTATTTTTGCTGGACAACTCTCTTGCAGTTACGGTCGCTCTTCGGCGTGGATGCCAGTCTGCTTCCGTGCAACACCCAATGTGCTGTCATTTCAGCAGAATGACTGATTCGCAGGAATGAATTCTGATTGATTCAGGGTATACTGGGAAGGGTAAACAGTAAGTAAGATGTACACAATCAGCTTTTGGAGTTCAAGGTATAGATAATAATAAAATGGTGGTCGCTGGGTACAATGCGGTCGTGTGTTGGGAGGTCGTCAAGGGATACAGCTAAGTATATCTTGCGCGAAGGAGAACTGGAAACGGTTGGAGGAATGCACAATGCACCTGGGTATTGTGGATAGCCGGCGAGAGAAACTCGAGATGAAGAAAAAGAGCCTGGGATGAAACGACGAGAGAACGCGACGAAAATCAGAACGAAGAACGAAGAACGAAGCCTGGAGAATAAAAGAGGGGAAGTGAAAAAGAGTGGACTGGTCATTGAAATAAGTAGAAGCGAAAAGAAACAGATAAGAAACGCGGGATTCAACCTGTGAATATCGGTGTTTCGGCGGTGGTTGGGTGTGTCTGGGTTGGTGAGGTTGGGAAGAGTGAACTTTGAGCATAAGGATTCGTAGGACGTTTTATGATGGTGCATGCGATAATTGGAGTCCTGATGCTGGATGAAAGGAACGAGCATCTCAACATTACCTGTTCGCTCTTACTGACCTTCCACCACGACCACACCCTCAATTTAATTTAATACTTCCCCATCCTCGTATCCCCCTCCGTAATCTTCTCGAATTGCAAAAAGTCATCGCTCCTGCTGAACCCAAACGAAGCGGCCGAGGCATGGCCCGGATGCGGACCCATTTTGGCGCGGTACCGCACAAAGGACACGCTGAAGATGTGTTTGTGACCCCTTGTGTGTTGGCTGATAGAGTATCGGAGGGTGAAGAGGCAGATGAGGAAACTGATGATGAATTCAATCCAGACGAAGGATTTGAGTGCTTGGAGGTTTTTGCACCACCTTCGTTCGTCGGAGAAGTCTGTGTAGGGAGAAATATGTGTGAGTATGAGGGCAGACTAAAGAGGGTGAGATGTCAGACAAACCTCGGGGAATTTGATCGCACTGGAATGGAATGTGACGCCAGCGAGAAGTTGAGAAGGAGTTGAAGGCTATTGCTGGGTGTCAGTGCCTTTGGAAGTTCAGTATGAATCTTGAGTGCGCACATAACCAGAAGATGCTCAAGATGCCGTAGACGGCGATCTGGGATTGTGCTCTACTTATGTAGGCATTTGATAGAGCAAGGTCCATTCCAAACCTAGAGGCAAGCAATGAGAACGGGGTTAGAGTAGCGATACCAGCACTTACAAGTAAACGACAACTACGAGAGAAATAATGGAAAGAGCCAAAGGAAAAAGGTCGGCGACATCTGTGGTTGTTGTAAACAGTTCATTCAATATTTCATACGAAAAGTGAATTTCAAAAAGACTTACAGAAGAATTCGGTAAATTGATTAACCTGTGTTGATAATGCCAACACTATAATGGTGGTGGCCAAAAACGCAGCTGTAATGAGGCGTGAGCATTACGAACTAGAAATGTCAAAATTTATGGGCGCTTACACTGGCCGGCCAGCTTTGCTTTTCCAACGGAAGAAATCATAATGAAAGATTGAAAGAAAGAAGGCTCTGAAAAGCCACCCCTTCGCAAGAGTGTGCCCTGGTTACTTGCAAGGGATAATTGCCATGCTTGCTGTTGACGACGACGAAAGTCTGGCAACAGGAGCTCACACGCCCGAAATAGAAATCATCCATCCAACCACACAACTTGCTCATTCATACACTTCTTTCACCTTCATAAATTGGTTTTACGGTACATTTGCTGTTAGTATGGATCCCTATACACCTAGGGCACGGACTGGGACGCGTAAAAAGCATTTGGGGTTGTCACAGAAGGAGTACACCAAGGTATGCACGATGGCTTGTTTATCCAACAGTTTGGAATATCTGAGCAGTCTCGGTTAGATCACAGGGACCATCGCGTCTGTTCGTAGAAGTAGACCATCTAACGCGGATTATGACGACGATATTGATGTGAGGCAAAACGGATCCTCAAAAGACATCCTTTCCAACTCGAAAAGTACGCGTTTATGTGCTTTATCCTTTTGAAATCAAGCTAAATCATGTGCTGGCTGTAGATCCGGGAGATTCATCTTTCTTCGCAGAAACTTCGTTCGTCAGGGCACCATTAAACTCGAGAGTTGTATCAGGCACCCATACATATGCCGCTGGGCCATCTACCGCTTCACATCAGCAACGATCCGACAAGGGCAAGAATAGACAAGAGCAGACTAACGGTTCAGCAAAGGCTACTACATTGGCTTTGGATCGTGTTCCGCTGGAGATACAGGAGGCTTTGATATTAGAGGACCTATTGTTTGTGCTAATGGTAAGTATGATATCGTCATGTTGCTGAGTGAGGACTCTGCTGATGGTGGATTGTTAGGGCATCGAAGGGACATATATCACTTTCCATCCTGATTATTCACCTGAAGACGATGATCCATTGCTGGGGATTAAGTTTATTGTATCTTCGGCTCTGGGTAAGTGCACGTCCTCTAAAACCATCCATTTTTGTTCTGATCTCCTGCGCTTTAGACTCGTCATTAAGCGACCTTGTCGAGCGCGTCCTGCCACTAGGAACGTACTACACTGCTATTTTCGCATTTGTTGAGCACCGAAGTCATTTGGACTATGGAATGGTCAACCATGCATTATGTGCAGCAATACGAGAGATGCTTAGGGTGCGTTCATATCCATAAGTCTTTTCCAGACCCTAACCCCGAATCCAGGACTATCAAACCCTTCTCTCGCAACTTGAGCATGCCTACAACACATCTCCCACTTTCTCCCTGCAGAAACTCTGGTTCTATATCCATCCGACTGTGCACACACTCTCTTTAATCTACCATCTCATCCTCGAACTTGCCACAGCCGACGATCCATCCGGCTCATCCAGTACCTCTGATTCAGACGACTCAGACTCGGATGACGACGAAGAGAAAGCACGAAAAGCAGCCCTTGGTCTCGGCGGGGCCAATCTTAAAGCAGTATTAAACGAGATAGCTGGGACTGGCGCAGGTGAAGCCAGCAACGTCTCTGTGAAAGGTGGTGAAGTGCTCGCCATAATTTATGAGCGGATGCAGAACATGAGTGGTGACCCCACTGCTAGCGCAGTGTATGGAAAGCTGTTGAAGAAGGCAGGAAGGCCTTACGTTGAGATTTTGAGGGACTGGGTTGGATCTGGGAGGTTGCACGATCCATATGAAGAGGTTATGGTCAAGGAGAGCAAGTTTATTGATCGAGGGATTTTGGAGATGGATTACACGGACGAGTATTGGGAGAAGAGATATACGGTGTGTACTTTTGCAATCTAAGGCTCTTTTCAATCGCTGAGTTGTTTTTAAGTTGAGGGATGGCTCGATATCTGCTGGCTCCACAAAGAGACATCAGGCTGGTATTCCTCCTCCCCGAACGGTTGGTGGTCGGTTACCTGGTGGTGCATGTATACCACCGCTCTTGGAAAGTTGGAAACACAAAATTCTGTTGGCCGGGAAATACCTCAATGTTATCCGGGAATGTGGTATAGAGACGCCACGAAACCAGAAGTTCTCAGATGATGAGGAACTGAGTATGGATGACGAAAGGTGAGCCACATACTTTGTGACTGTCCCTCTAATG
This sequence comes from Panaeolus papilionaceus, assembly GCA_015501605.1. NCBI lineage: Eukaryota > Fungi > Basidiomycota > Agaricomycetes > Agaricales > Panaeolus > Panaeolus papilionaceus. Next base: position 104,960 of record JADNRZ010000012.1, on the reverse strand, counting down.
ACGTGTAAAATGGCAGGTTTTATCAATACATCGAAGAGGCCTATTCGCATGCAAACAAGACCCTACTACAACTCCTGCTTAAAGACCAACAACTCATCCCCCGTCTGCGGTCACTCAAACGCTACTTTTTCCTCTCGCAATCCTCATTCCTTACACATCTCTTGGACCTTGCAGCTGTCGAGCTTCGCAAGACCGTCAAAAGCGCGTCTGTCGTCAAGCTCCAGAGTCTGCTCGATGTTGTGCTCGGTGTAGAAGCAGCAGGTAGTGGTGGTGTGCATCAACAGCACCAAAGTGGACACACGACCCCTGCTCTGCAGGATGAGCTGACGTTCAAAGAGGATTTGAAGGTCACGATGGCTGATACAGGATTGTATGATTTCCTGTTGAAGGTTGTCATGGTCAGTGGATCTATGAGAACGGAGGAGGAAGATGAGGCTCTTGCAAAGAAGGAGAAGGGGGACAAGAAGGATGATAAGAAACAGATGTATGGTGAGTTTTCTTCTTCTCTGTACTATGTCCTGTCCTGAGTGTCTAATCAACTTTATTCTTCGATCAGCCATCGACGCAATGACATTCGACTATACTGTCAAATTCCCTCTGTCTCTCGTCATCTCACGGAAAACGATTTTGCGATACCAACTTCTCTTCCGATTCCTCTTGCACCTTAAACACGTCGAACAAGCGCTATCGAACATGTGGATCGAGCAAAAGACAGATCCATGGAGACTGTACCTGCCTACATCGACATATTACCCACCTACATCCCCTGAAAATCCTCATGCGGAATTTTACAACTGGCGCCTCCGTGTATGCCTTCTTCGCGCGCGCATGCTTGCATTTATCCAGCAGATTCTGGCGTTTGTTACATTTGAAGTGTTAGAGCCGAATTGGGGCCATTTGGAGAGGAAGCTCGAGAAAGTGACGACGGTGGATCAGCTTTTGAGGGACCATGTTGACTTTTTGGATTCGTGTTTGAAGGAGAGTATGTTGACGAGTTCGAAGCTTATCAAGGTTTGCCTTTCTTCCATAGTTTCTATGCCTCTCATCACTAACAATAATGCTTATTTCAGGCTTGCTCTAAACTCGTCATCGTGTGCCAAACATTTGCTTTATATTCGTCCTCTTTCACGAAATCGACACTCCAGGCTATAGCTGCTAAGACTGCTGGAGAGGAAGATACGACGAAAGCCAAGCGTTGGGATGTTTTGAACAAGTTTGAGACTAATTTCAATCACTGGTATGTCATGAGTTCATTGTCATGGGCGAGTTGAGAGCTGATATTCTCGTGGAAATTTAGGTTCCAGGTTCACCTTGATTGTGTGCAGTTTTATGCGTCGAGTGATAATGTTTCGTTGCTGCCTTTGGTGGTCAGGCTCAATAGTGTCAAACCGGGTTCATAGGATGCTTCGCTTTCGCTTTTAATTTTGGATTACTTTGTATTGCTTCATTGTACTGACAATTTCACTTGGTTCTGACCAGAATCGTACACTCAGGCTTCCGAGTTGTCTAAGGTCCATCTCTCTAGCTCTATGCGTATTTGCCAATTCCTACCGTACCTAATTATGAGGATCATATTATACAATGCACATTCATAGCGTTATAGTGCCTCTTTAATATTATGGGCATGGCCATTTTACCCATTACTCGTGGGAAATAAGGCCAATATCGTCGCGTTCAGTCGCGTCATAGTACGCGTCTTGAACACTACTCATTAAATGTGATGAAGCTAACACAATCCGTGGCAAAGGACCAGGTTCTTTACAACACATATCTTCTGTCTGAAGTTTTGCAACACCTCTCCCACATTCCTGAGCTTGACAGTGCTGATAAAATATCACTTTACCAGTCAGCGCTTGTTTGTCGCATTTTTCGCAAACCCGCCCAAGATGTTTTATGGCAAGAGGTTCCATCGATCATACCCCTTTTCAAAGTTCTTCCCAGTTTTCAATGCTTTCCAAACGATCCTACAGTCAACGAGAACGAACGCATTGGGGTGAGTTGCTGTTATTGTGTTACGCTGTTAAGATGTTAAATTCTTTCGCCACTTAAAGTGTTTGACTGAATCTCTCAAAGCTGACGACGTGCTTCAGTTGAAAGCATTTGGAAACCGAATTCGTGTTATTAAATGCGTGTTTCGACCAGAACTGGACCCCGGTATAGACCCATCCACGATTGTTATGGTAGCTTCCGTCCTAGGAGACCAACAACTACTTCCCAACTTGAAGAACTTCACAATGGGTTTTTGGAACTCGAGACGATCTGATACATCCATTCTCCCACTTCTGAACCCTTCCAATGTCAAAAATGTCACGATTGGCGTTTCAGAGGGGGAAGATTTCCCAAGGTTTGACTATGATTGCCCTGCAATGTTCGAGCTTCACCTGCGCAGCTGGAAGAATTTGGAACACCTCTTCGTCAATTACCCTTCCAAACAACCTTCTCTCGCTGGTTTTCCACTGCTCAAACGCCTGAAATCAATCCATATCAATTTCGGTGCGCACACAACGTTCGACATTGGCCTCATCTCTAGCCTTTCAAGTCTGCGTCATTTGCAATGCCTGATGCTAGCTTGGTCTAAAGAGCTCAATTGGAAAGCCGAAGACATATGGAACACGAAGCTCGAGTTTCCTTCGTTACAGCGTATAATGCTCCCTTTCGCACCCGCCGGTGATATGCCTATTCTTTTTGCTATAATGCACGCTGGCTGCCTCGAGAGGATTCATTGCAGGTTCATGGTTCCCGACCTCCCTGATTATGCCCGCCTCCCGTGGCTGCCACTCTTCGACAGTATGCGAGGCAGCTTTCCTCGACTTTCGGACTTGTGTCTTGAGCCGAACGCCTATCGGCCTGACTTCCACGAGAATGTACTCGACGACTTCAATTCCCTATATCCTGGTCACTCATTTTCGCAGATTGCTTCGCCGCTGTTAGATCTTCCGCTTACCTCGATGTACATCTCATTCCCGCTTTTTCGAAATTTGGGCATAGACGATCTAGAAAAAATGGGCAAGGCTTGGCCCAAACTTAAAGATATGAGCATCATGTACGGCAGTCCAGGAGTCAAGACTTCAGCTCTGGTTGCCATTGCGAAGCATTTTCCTTGTCTCAACAGCCTAATATTGGATGTCGACACAAAGGTCATTGCTTCCCCGACACACATAGGGGGATCACACAGCTTGTCATCTCTTATTTTTCTCCTTTCCAATTGGAGCAAAACCCCCGAGAACGTCGAGAAATTCGCATCATTGATCGATTCCTTGTTCCCCTCAGTCAATTACGCAGACTGGTCAGGCGGCACGAGCGATATTCGTCGCCACATCAAAAGCCTGAGACATGCTCGAGCTCGTGAGCGCGCACTCATTGATCACCAAGGACGTACAAGCTTGGTAGAGGAGTGAAGAAGGCTACCACAGTCATCGCCGAAGATGAAAGTGAAGAACATGGCATTTACTTAGAGTGGAGGACCATGGTTGTAGATTCGCTTTCAACATCGATATTATTGAACCAACTTTCCGTATCATTTTTTGTCAATAATAGACCTCAAGTCTCTCTTTCGTCCCTTCTTCAGCTTGCCAGTCAAATGCATTATGTTGATGATTTGGTCAAGGTAGGGTGTTGGCGAAGCAAAATAGGGGTGCGAAACAATGATGTTGATGATCCGGGCCGTTGTCATCAATATCCATTGCTTCTTCCCATCATGTCGGGTGCTACTCTCTCTTGCTCCACTATCCTAGCGTTTGGTTGAACGTATCTTTCAACTTCATACAGTCTTTTATTTAACATTGCATATTCTGAGCTTCAAAAATGTCTCTTCTGGCGAAAAGACTAGTCTGCCGACCAGCAACAGCTACAAGAGCTCTTGCCAGATCTGGCCTACGACTATACTCCATTTCTGCGTCTTCAACCTCGGGGAGCAGTAAACAGAACGTCAAAATTATCGAAGTTGGACCACGAGACGGATTACAGAATGAGAAGGGCGCGGTTATTCCAGCAGACGTGAAAGTGGAGTTGATTGAGCGATTGGTAGAGGCAGGAGCGACGAGTGTTGAAGCGGGAAGCTTTGTCAGTCCTAAGTGGGTTCCCCAGGTATGTGAAATTGCTCTATTTATATCCACAAGTCACTGAAGTATTTCTACCTACAGATGGCAGGAACAGCAGACGTGCTCAAGTCGATCAAGCCCAAGTATCGTGCTGGCATTCACCTCCCTGTCCTGGTACCCAACAAGAAAGGTCTTGATGATCTATTCAAGCTTTTGGATGAACATCCTGGAGTGACGGATGAAATTGCAGTGTTTGCGGCAGCTACAGAGTCCTTCAGCAAAGCGAATCTCAACTGCAGTGTTGCGGAAAGTTTGGAAAAGATGGCAGAGGTGACACGGTTGGCAACAGAGAGAGGCTTGAGGGTCAGAGGGTATACAAGTGTTGTGGTTTGGTGTCCCTATGAAGGAAGGACGGATGGAGCTAAAGTCAGGGATGTGACGAAAGAGCTTCTGGATATGGGGTGTTATGAAGTCAGCCTTGGCGAGACTGTCGGGAGAGGGAGGCCTCATGAAGTTTTGGAAATGCTTGAGGAAGTCAGCAAAGCTGTGGACGCGAGCAAGCTAGCGGTACGTCACTTTTTATTATCTGATGCTGAGGTGATGCTGACTTGATGAAAGGGACATGTGAGTTGAAGATATTGCACTCCAACGAAGGTTGCTCACATCCAATAATTTGCTTTCAGTTTCATGATACATACGGCACAGGTGTAGCAAATATGCTGGCAGCTCTGAACTTTGGTTTGCGCACCTTTGACTCATCCGTTGGCGGTCTGGGTGGTTGTCCATACTCGCCCGGCGCAACTGGTAATGTGGCCACTGAGGACCTCCTTTACGCATTACAAGACTCCCCATATCATGTAGTGGGCTCTAGCACTACTAGCTCCTCGGGGGGAATCGACTTGGAAAAGGTTTCGGAGATTGGTTGGTGGATCTCAGAGAAGCTGGGTCGAGAGAGCGTCAGTCGGGTTGGCAGGGCCATCAAGGCTAGGAAAACCAGAGAGGAGAAATTGAAGACCAAGCTATAGACAGGATCGAGCTCTTCATTCTTGTCCTCTACTTGCACCATTTACTCTGGATAACCTTGTGGAAAATACATTCGATGAAATGTCTTAGGCTCGTAATCTGTATTGCACGTTTCTGTGATTTTCAGACGTATTCTCACGGGATCGAAGATAAAACGGACGAGCGTCAAAATCTCCGATGATGAGCAAAGATTTGAAATTTCCAGAGACATCGCAGAGTGTGGAGATGAGACTAACTGAAGTCATTTCTATGGGGCAAGTCTCTTCTTTTCGTTGTCCAAGCTCTAGCGAAAGCGAGACTCGACAGTAATCCTTCAAGTGTGATTAAACCATCGTCGTCAAGCCATCCAGTACACACCCACCACCGCGCCGCAACACTGTAGATGTCGCAATGACTGGCTCCTCAACATAAACAGAAATTAGTCCCTCATGCACGAAGCTCGTGCCTCCCTTGGAGCAAACAGTCATACGAATTAAGCTAAGCACCTCGTCCTATTTAGTGCTGCGCCCTTTGAACTCCCGATTCGTTATATCCATGCCAGGAGGACTCGTTCAAAGCCAGCCGGAATCTCGTTCTCCGGTGCAGTAACACAGGCACTATGACTGCACTGTCCTGCAACTTGTATTATTTACCAGGCACCAGTTAGGTTTACACCATGCCACGACGGACCGCCTGCTGTTTCCTGGGTTTCGAGAATCAAGCCAATCTTATTTACCGCATCTTTCATCCGAGTCAATAATGCTAACTATTTCTTCCTCACCCAGAATCGCATCTACTCCGCGTTCTGCTGTCGGTAGACCTATCGGTTGCGGTATTCATTAACCAGAGCGAATGAAATATATATTATGCGTGCGACCACATCTAAGAGACATTAGTGAGTCACTATCATCGTCACACTCCTTCCCCTACATACCTCCTACGACTTCTCCACTGCTGGCCTTCATCAAACATTTCATACCCCCTCCTCCTTTTCACTGCCATCCAACTCTCACCTCATCCGCTACCGGGCATTCACGCATACCACACAGTATTGGGTTTACATACCCTTGACAGGGCCGAGCACCATTCATCGGCCTCTCTATGTGGTTACACGCCGCATATGTGGCCCGCCTGCCACTAGATTGGGTCTACACACCCTCTGTATGGTCTGCACACCAGACGCTGCATCTGAGCACCTGCGGGAGGGTCAAGATCCTACATCTGAGTCAACGCCGGTACGTACAGAAAGTAGGTGGGTATCGTTGCTTTCCGGAGACTTGATTCATCGTTGTTGTCAACCCACCGGAGTCATTGTTTGAAAGAAAAAGCAACAAATACATTACGGCCTAGGTATTATTTATCGTGACTTCAATCCCGAGCTTATCCAGAGCGGCGTTTGTCTAAAGAAGTTGGTGTATGTACGTAAGTAAGGTCAGCGGTTATCCTCGCATCACGGTAGAGTCCAGCTCCCCGTCCCCACGAAAAACTGGCTTTCCTTTGGACCACCCTCAATAGGCCCATAGATCTTCACCTGCTTATCTGTAACAATCATAATTTGCCCTCGACCGATCGCTCCTCCAAACTGCGTGAACCCAGTGAAGTCTTCCATGCACAAGAATTCTACCTTAAGTGTGCGCTGCGAGGGTATGTCCATTACGCCCTTACTTTTAAAGCGGGGGACTGCGACATCGGTGTTGAACTTTAGTGCGATGCGCTGTTCGATACCAGAATCGGGAGGTGTATAGTAAGCGACGACGATGTACTTAGAGTATATCGGCGGTGGGTTCTGTCCCTCTGGCATCATAATAGCTGCGATGACCGTTGGTTGAGGTTCGACGGGAGGATCCGAGGTTGGGTTAATGACAAAGGGAGTGTGCAGGGATGACGGGGGCGCTGCTGACCCAGCAGGAGGTGACGGGTGCAGGTTGGAGGGCATTGTTACAGTTCCGATTGGTTTTTGCAGGACGCTCATCGGTTTATAAAATTGCGGTGCCTGGTTGACAGGTCTGAGGGCATCATGCTGCATAGAGAGAAAAAGTCGGCCCTTGAACTTGGGTGAAATGCTACTGAAGCGGGGATCCTGGAAGAAATTCAAAAGGTCGCATACATTCGGGTCATGGGTGTAAAATTCTTGAGAAATTCGTTCGATATTGTGCTGTGATAGGGTTGTCAATTCCGCCCACCACTCGTCCGCTACAGACTTGTTGGCAAACACCATCGCTATGCGCCCATTGTTGCTGTCGTGAATCTATGATGAATTTCAATTAGCAAGAACTTGGATATTCCAATGTGAATGTTCCAAAGCTTTACGAACATTAGTGGCGGCTGCGTAAAAAACGGTCATGTTGTCGGTACGATGCAAAATAACGTGTGGCAGTGGGTTATAGTAACTTTATACGAATCAGACACTGTCAGACTGCACCACCCTTCCTTTAATCTTATGACATGATTCATCTACCACCTGATAACAGCTAGTGAGATATCGATAGACCCACTGGCAGTTGAGCCGAAATACCGCTTTTCATTTTCATTTAGTTTTGGAGCGAAGCAAACAGCATTGCCTTTGCTCCCTCATCCCTGTCGACTGCCCAAGTGTCCTTGATTCATGCCAAGGAGGAGCCGTTGTTTGTTTAGCTCCAACACTACACAAAAATCAAGACCTCTCATTGTTCACTACTATATCCAGATAATCTTTGATGATTTTTACATTCTGGCATGAGCATCTCTGAGCATGGTTTTCATTCCTCTCCCCACCCGGGCTTGCCACCCCGTCTAGCCATTGAATAAAAGGTGTGTGCATCGATATCTGGGGGTGGGGAGTGATAGCATAATATTCATATTGCACTGGTTCGTCTAATCGCTTCCTTGGTGAAAAATGCTTACCCCAAGTTCATATAAAAGACCCAAGTAGAACGAGAGTCAGTTTCAAAATGATGTCGCTTTTCTACGCCTATATACACAACGTAAGTAGAAGCCTAACCGCGATCCTTCTATAATGCTGATGAGATTACATCCTTCCCTAATGGATATCAGATTCGTGATGATAACACTTTGCGCCTCATTATGGTGTTTGCTACCCGAGGAATTGCGGACCAGTGGTGGCGAGCAATATCTAGCAGCGTTCATGCAGGATTTTTCCAGCGCATTTCCCCTCAGTTCTACACGCACGATGATCGATGCAGTGTCTATGAATTTTTCACTCATGAAAGATTCAAGCCCATGTCAGAAAAATTTCGAGGGAAGATGTTCTTCACCTGGATCGATGATAGAACTGGGCGAGGCCTCCCTATCATCCCGCCTCAGGTTATCACTGATCACATAAGCGGTAACTGGTGAGGTGTTCAATGCACTCGAAAAGCGGTGGTTCTAACCCTTGAGGTACTTTCGTAGGTTTTATATCCGCTCCACGACCAACCCGTCCTTGTACTGGCATCTTCAGGGAGATCAAATAATAGTTTCGAATGAAAAGACTACGCAATTCCAAATCAAAGGGCGTTCCCTGAAAGACGGTACTATCATGATTGAAGAGGACCCAATCACAATACACATCGATAACCGCCGACATGTTGCTTTGGACAGATCGGGAGCTCTTCTGGAATCTGGAGTAGCATATGAGTTCAAGTTTAGCGACTTTGAGAGCGGGGGTTTTTTGATGGAGGAGGATGGCGTGATTACCTACGGCGTCGTGCGCTCCCATTCACACCTCTGGGAGCTTGTGTGATAGCCTACCACTCCTCGTAGCCACAAATAATGTATTCACCTTGTGATCAAAGAAGCATCTCTTTCCATTTAATACGAATGGTTCCTTATATCGATATACATTTGAAGTTGTGCTTCATGTAGGGTGAGCTCGTAGCTCGATGGCAATAGGACTGACTGCCATCCTTTATGAACCACCCCTTCCAGCTATCTCAGAAACGATAGACCGCTTTTCACAACGCTCTGCTCAGTGATTTTATTTACTTTTGGAGCGGTACAAACAAAACACCACAGCCCTATCAGCATCAGATGAGCTCATTTTTCTTGGTCTACCTGATGCTAAACCTGGCGCAGTCACTTGTCCACTCCTTCGTGCGAGTGCTTTGACCCGTCGTATCATTCGAGCACTGATATGAAGCATTTCAGCGATCTGCGTCGATTTCATGTATGCTGATAAAACAATGATATTTGCCCTTGTTTCGCGCGAGCTATGAGAGCAGTTCCCCATGATGGTTTGCGTCAGGCAAGAGTAAACGAGCAGGAACAATGGCAAGAAAATAATATTTGAATAACTATTTCTCTACGACTACATAGGAATGCAATAGGTCACAACACCGTGACTGGTGGGATCTCTGTGGGGTGTTTTGTTTGTACCCCTCCAAAAGTAAATAAAATCACTGAGCGGAGCATTGTGAAAAGCGGTCTATCGTTTCTGAGATAGCTGTCAGAGGATTTCGAAAACAAACTTCCCAAAGACATATACATGCTTCCATGAGCCTGGAGACTCTGGAGATGTTTCCCGATGAATCCCATGATTTGAGGCAGTCACGTCATGTTCGGTTAAGAAGCGCCGTTTTGCACAGTCATAACGGGTTCGGCTCTACACTGGCATACCTACTACATGCGCATGTCGATGGAAGAGTCTCCACATACAAGCCTGAGGTTGAACTGTCAACGTTTCAGGGTGCGGAATGTTTTTGAACCCTTATGGGTTCAGACTCATCGTCACTTCGCCCCGCTTTGCTGACAATATGCCGGTGTGTGTACACATTCATCTACACACTGAAAGCTTTTGAATTGTAAAATGTAAATTCTTAAAATTTCGCCCCACGTAATGCACTGGGTCATGCTTTGATACCTACCCTTATCCCTCGAATTCGTTCGAACTTACAGCTACTTTCAAAACGATAGACCCAGTTTCATGAAAATGTCGCTTTTGATATTTATTTAGTTTTGGAGCTAAGAGGAGTGACCAAATAAAGGAAAGGCACTGAGTCCTGAAGATTCCGAGGGCGGGTTGACGGCGGGAGTGAGGCATATTGTTTGTTTCGCTCCAAACTAAATAAATATCAAAAGTGACATTTTCGTCGAAGTGGGTCTATCGTTTTGAAAGTAGCTGTATTTGCACCTTTTGTCTTCTGCGACCCACCTCCATTCAAGTTCATTTCCCTTCGAGCTCTCCATTTTTTCCCACCAGGTCTCCCCAGTGTGCTAATCGAGAGGGCAACTGCACGAGCACCGTCCGAATTCTTGTTCACTTCTGGAGAAGTTGCTTCCGACCTTCTAGCCAACATAGACACCCTCAGTCTGTGTTGCGGTAAGTCTAGATATTAAAATGGAATAAAATATAATAAAATGTGTGGGATGAGAGGGTGAGGAGGTGTGACGACGATGAGTGTAAGTGCAACATTGCAAGGTCGTGCGGCCTGCAACTTGCAAGTGCTAAGGCATATGTGGGAAATGACAGGAAGGGTGGTGCCGAATGCACGCAGAACGACGAAATACGAACGAAACAAGACGTAATACGAATACGAAGGTAACGAGAGATGAAATTGAGACGCTGGCGACGAAGTGGGACGATACTTCTCTATTTTGTGTTGAAAATCGGGCACAGTAAATAAAATACATGAGCTGTGGTGCTACTACGAGGAAATGTGAACAAAAACAATAAGAAAACGAAGGGATTTAAGAAAACTAGCGCCGAAGCGTTCCAAGGAATGGAAACTAGAACGAAAAATATACAAAATAAACTGAAAGAGGAAGATACCGTGCAGCCAAGGTATGCTACACTAAAGCAGGAGGGTGACGATGTCGGGAAATGGAGGCGGAGCGGTACCATCGAAAAACTACCGAAAGTGCAAAATTCGAAGGGATGTAGGTTCGGAGCCCATCACTGTGCACGCGTATAGAGGACTGAAATCCATAGAGTCATACTGCCCGCCATATACGTATACTGCACATTTCGTCTCTCATACGTCATCGGCCTACAGGCACTCGCAGTCTTCGAAGAGCTCTTTCCGTATGCCTACCCCAAAATCAACACCCGCAAGCCTCGAATTCACCAAAAGCCTCCTCGCCAGCGCTAATGACGAATTCAAGCCTCCCGCCTCTCAGTCCGACCCAAGCTAACATCACCTTACTCTTTTCGTTGCGAACGTCGCTGCCCAGGCCCGCTCCCGCTCTGCCTGGCTAACACAAGCGTCGGCGCTCCCAAGATTGTCAGCTTCCTAGATCAGGGTGTGGAAGAGCTCGTTCAGGAGATGAATGATGCTCAAGCAGTCCAGCCGCAGCACCACTCGCTTGCCTGGGACTCAGAACATCAACCTTTTAGATGGGCAGATATCACCACGAGAGATCTCAACTTTGTCATTGACGATGCAAGTTTTGTTTCATTCTTCTGTCAGACCTTGTTGGACATTAGCTGATATCTGACGTCTAACAGATCCAAATCGCCGAATGATTTATCAAGAGCGCAGAAAATCCTTGATGACTTCATGAGCATGGCTCTCCATGTTGTACGTAGGACCAGTCTCGATCCCACATCAACAGGGTGACTGGGAGGGATCCCTGAGTACGAGGCATTACGGGGGTTTGTCCATCACAAAACTACGATAGTCTAATATACGACACGGATGACCGGGAATTTATTGAAGTCTGGTTCTGGAAGAGTAATGGCGAAGTGAATGAATAAGTGAAGAAAAGTGAGAGGGGGAGCAGCGACTTTTACATAGCGAATCATGAAGATGTGCCGGTCGATATTGGATCCTGGGAGTTAAAAGTACTTGAACCTCGTAAATATATTTTTTAGGATCCATCTCTCTGCCTTCTTTTCTAGCCTTCCGTAGCTCTGTCAACATGTTATCTGCAATGACACAGGGGCACATTCCAGCATGATGGTTCTGACCAATGTCCCACCAACCAGGAACAGAATCAACTTGAAGATGCGGAAATAGAGCATCAATAAACTCGATGATCTTGTGAGGTTGCTCCACATCGTCAAAGTTGTGGCCGGAATGGAAACAAGTTGAGATAATTCAGCGCATGCTGGCTAGTGGGAGGTTTCAGGGAATCCGGCAGGACGTCTATCGATACACCAGTCAGATCCACCGACTTGCGGAAATGGCAAAGCAAAGGATGTTTGGTGGCGATTGTGATCAAGGTCTTGAAGGTGGCGGCGGTCCTTTCGCTTCGGAGGGAGATATGTGCCAGATTGGGCCATGCGCCCAGCATCTGGGCTATGTTGTCGTCGGAGAGCGACGTGAATTTCAACCGGACGCCGCCACTAAAGTGAAGGATGTTAAGTTGAGCAAGGGGTGATATACATGGCCATGATAATTCTTGATTTGTTCGCCTATCAGTGCTCGTGTAGCCAACTGAATCCAGTGGTATATAACATAAGCGGGGTAATTGCCTTGCAACGATTAAAAAGAGTCGTTCGCAAGCATCTACGTCAAGGTGGCCTTGTGAATTTACTTGCATAATGAGGTCCAACACGGTGAGACTAGAAAATTCCACGAAGGAAAAGAGTGTGGAGGCTGTATTGACAGTAGACTCGAGTCTAAGGGATTCCAGGCTGGAGAGGGAGGGAAGGAGGCTGTTAGGGTGTAGAGATGGTGTCGTTAAGATGTGTCTAAGATCTAATGACAAAGAAGTGAGGTTTGACAAGGTCGTCAAAGATTGAAGGGCCTCCGTTACACCGGACAAATGTGACAGAGCGGGACGGATATGAAGATGACGTAGCGTTGTGAGGCCACCCAGGGACACAAACACGGGGCGGGGTATACGAGGTTGAATGGTAACACTACGGAGGCTGGATGGAGGGTCTTTTAGCAACGCATGAAAGAAATGCCAGGCATCTGGCACGTCGATTGAATGTGCACTACTTTTCGACCCTAAATTTTTGAAAGAAACGTTTCGCAGTGTAGGAGAAACGAAGAGCAACAAGTTCTGATAAGGTATAGCACAGATGCCTCTGTCTGTGATGAGTATATCTAAATTGTGCAGGGACGGGAATAATGGTGATGCTTTCAGCAGGGAGTGGACAGAGCCAAAACTGATGGATGAACTTGTGGATCATGGGTGGTAGATTCTGGAATAGTAAGATGTTTAACACGTTTAGCATATTCCTTGACTACCTCCATGTGATGGTTTATTAAAGCAAACACTGTCATGAGGGAGTCAATTGGGGATGGTGTTCTGACAAAGTAGCAAAAAGGATTGTGACTTGCAAGTATGGGCTTATCAGCAATCGAGAAAATTTTCAGTCCAGGTATTAAGGCAATGAGAGGGGTAAGCTCAGGTAGAGTTTTCCAGATAACGTCCAAGGCGGCTGATAAAAACAAGCGACAGGTCGGCGCAGCGGTCAAGCATGCCTTGCGGTTTATGCCCCAACGTTGTGCTCTTACTGGGTCATCTATTGTTGGTACACTAAGCCATTCGAATATTTGAGTTAGCAGTTCAGGTTGTCGTAGAGCTTGGTGCATAGGCAGGTTGTGGTAAAGAGTCAAGTTTACTAGCGTGAGAATTAAGCATGCAAAATTCGCCAGTCCACTGTTGCCCCTGACTTGCTCCTCAACCACCACCACGGACAACGACGACAAATTTAAACGTTTGAAGGAGTTGCATCTACTTAACGACTTGCTTACTTGACACTTTCAAATTCGCGAACCACTACATCGACTTCATCATGGCCCGTGCAACAGCAGCTTCCAATTCTAAACCTCTCAAGTCAGATAACTGCGTTCCTGTCAGACCAACTTCAAGGATGGGCTTGTTCTTTTGGCGTAGGCGCATGTGGTTCGAGTCGACTTTCGTGCTTTCCATGCTTGAACCATGGGAGAAGGTTTTGCTATGTGAGTCTACCCGTTCTATCCATAACGCCCACATCAGGTGTATATGCAGAACGAGTGAAGTGAACTGACAATCAATTTATTTCCAATACAGTAACCATCTTCGCTCTACTCTTTGTCCTCATCTCAACAGCCATCTTCAAATACATGCCTCACCATCTACTCTTCCTCCGCCGACGCGCCATCTACTACCTTTGGGGCCAAGAAGGCGACGAACGCCTTCTCTGGCAATGGCTTGGTCTTGCTTCCGGAGACGCATCTCACACAGGAAGTCACATCATGTCAGGTGCAGCAGCGGCGCACAAGGAACTATAAACCCCCCTTCCTATCCCCCCTCCCCGCTCATACATGCCATACTCCATCCCCAATGTCTCTCAATATAATGCAACCCCATACCCCATAGACTTGGCCATTCCTGTTGAAAAATGGTCCTTACGAAGAAACTATTTGACGCGATTCCAGACTATGTATACGGTGATTCTCTGACTATATATGGATAACCAACAATAGATACCAAGGACCCTTGCTGTCCTTCCTTCTCGATTTTTATTTTCTCCTTTCTGCGCTACAGAGCTGTAGGTGTGGTACTAGTGATCTATGTAGGGTGGTTGGTTGAGATTTATAATGGACTGTGAGTAATCCTCCATCCCGGAGTTGTTCACCGAAGACATAGCGAGCTGACACGATGCTGATTGTAGAATATTGACTTTAAAACGGTTTTAATTTTTTTTTCCCCCTAACTTTACTTTTGATTACAATTTCTTATGGCCAAACCTTCACCATTCCACTTGCTTCATTTAATATGTTTAGAAATTCTTCGCTTTTGTTACATGCCCACATGATATGCAGCACCAACAAATTAAAAAAATTCCCTCAATTCCTCGATGAATCACCCTTAGTAAAGTCAAACCCTCTGCCAATGGCTATACACGCAGTACGTATTTGCCCTGATTTTCATTATGTTTTTCTTTGGAATCGCTGCGGTCTAGCGTAATCTGCTGTGGTGTCTGTTAAGTAGCAGCACCGGGTGGGTCGTATAGCTAGTGCAGAGCTAGATCCAAGTAAGTGTTCTGCGTTATGTTTGCACGGTGCTAAATAATCTCTACAGTCCAGGCGACGATTTCCCCACTCCCCTTTCTGTGAACTACTTATTGAGCTTACTGCCGGGGTCTACAGCCACTGAACATTGGCCTTCGTTTAACGTTTCGTCTTTATTCAGCCTTTCAGCTAACGACACCCCACGGTATGCATACTACAAACTTTAAAACCTCTTCTTTTTCAGTAATAAGCCTAACTTGGGTTTAGTTCATCATTGGCACTGTCTCCGTAAACTGGCTGAATCAACTCCATTGCCAACGGAACCCAGATATTCCCTACTCTCACTCAAAACAAAATCAAGCAGCCGGCCTATGTCTGAATATAAGCTTGCAAGACACGTCAAGGAGGCCAAAACAAACTGACGGCAGTGAAGGGTAGAAGACCAGCACCACTTGCAAGATTGGAGCGGATAGCTTCCTGAACTTCTTACACCAATAATACGCGTATAAAAAGAAATTGGACTTCAACATCCAATGTGAGTGGTTTGGTAAGAATCTCTACCCATAATTTCCATCCAAGTGGACCTCTTGGGGAGATTCCTAACGTAAATGTCTCTGCAGTGGCACAAGTGGCTCACAGGTTTTCTTTAGCACGCATTTTCTTCCATTTTTTTGCTTCTTTTTTATGGAGGGGCCACTCTATTTTTCTACTCATATCCGCCGCTCGCTTCCTAGCATGGTCTGCTCCAGTGAGTGGCAACACGTGTTTTTGATATCCTTCAAAGCTCTACGCAACCTGGAGTCAGGCATTTGGCTACATTCGTGCTGCACTCTCCGGAATAAGGCAAGGGAGAACTCTGTCTACCTAGCTAACACATCCCCTAGTACAGATCCAAGACTGCAAATCACCGAGACTTGGGCAATCAACCGGGTAGGTACTAAATGCTTTCTGTATGCAAACATTCAGATGCAGGTTCTGGACATCTCCGCGAACCACTCGTCATGCTCTTGACTTCTCTGTTCTTCGCTTCGAAAAGTAACACCGGATGCACAACAAGATTCGATTCTCATTCCACACTTTTTAGAAGCGCGTTTAGTGTCATGACCCTACTGATGCCCGAAATAATTTGCGGTGTGCGCTATTCTTAGGGCAAAATGAATGCGAGGTCGGATCAGTCGGCATAGGGGCCATGAACGCATGCAGAAGCTATGAGGTTCGTACGGCGAAATATCCACTTCTTTTTGGCCTCCTATGCTCATCTTGTCATGCGGTCATCCCTGACAGACAGGAGTGAGTGGTGTTTTGGGCTCTTAGAATACCTTCACCGCCTGGCTGGCATATGGCAATCGAAGCAAAATTGCACCCTCACCACGGTGGGTCCGCGCTATAAAGCTGGCAGTCTGAGCTCGGTTCAACTCTTCACCCTTTTCTTTTGAGAGGTATGGGTACGTTTCGTAGTATGCTGCTGCTTTTGCATCTAGCTCTCGCGACTCTATTTGGTGGTGCACTTGGTGCACCTCCAGGGTTCCCGACGACAGGAAATGGTTTGTGGTTTACACAACCAGGAAAGATCTGGTCGAGGGACTACCTTCCCATTGGAAATGGCTACCTCGCAGGTAAATGATACGTCCTTCAATCTCACGCAGAGTGCTAACGCAATACTCCCAGCCATGATCCCTGGTGGCTCCTCACAGGAGATCACACAATTGAATATCGAATCCCTTTGGTCTGGAGGACCATTTGCTGATCCTGTAAGTACCCTGATATGGATGAAGACTGCCTATCGCAACTTACATTTGTATCCTCTAGACCTACAACGGAGGTAACAAACAGCCCTCTGAGCGTGACGCAATGGCCAAAGAACTCCAGAGGATCCGCCAGACGATCTTCCAAAGTCGAACGGGTGATATTGCAAGTAAGTTTACCACCACAACCTTCGTTCATGACGATTCTGATTCTTTTCGAAAGACATTTCGATACTCACCACTCCAGGAGGAGCGTATGGTGCGTGCGCGGCGCAACATCTCTACGTCATGTACTACGGATACTGACGTTTACACAGGTTCCTACGCTGGTGCTGGTCATCTCGTGTCTACAATCGCAACCAGCGGTTCTGTTAGCAACTACGGTAGATATCTCGATCTCGACAGTGCCCTAGCCCGTACTTCCTGGACACAAAGCTCTACCAATTTCGCAAGGTATGTTTCCCTCTGACTTGCAATGTTCTGTTGTTTATTCTTTAAAAACACAGAACCACGTTCTGCTCTCATCCAACGAAAGCTTGCGTCGAGCACACCACCTCGAACGGCAAACCTCTCCCAGCTATGACATACGCTTGGACTAACCGTTTCGAAGACGGTCTGCCAGCGCCTAACATCACCTGCCAATCGAAGGACACCCTCCTCGTTTCCGGATTTGCGCCTGGAGGACCCAAAGCCATGTCCTACGCATTCCTGATTCGAGGCTTCACCACCTCGAAGCAAGCCGCGTTCCAATGCTCTCCACTCCCCGTCGCAAGTGGTGCCCCCGCTAACGCTACCCTCAACCTCGCTGCCTCCAGCGCAGCTGCAGAAGCATGGATCGCCTGGACCGGAGACACCAACTACGACATGAACGCCGGAAACCCGGCACACAACTTCTCATTCCGGAGCACCGACAGCGCTGTCACCAAAGTCCTCAGTGCCTCTGTTCCCTCCAGCCTCTCCAACTACGCCACGCTGCTCCAAGAGCACCTTTCTGACGTCCAAGCGACGCTCAATGGCCCGTTTGCGCTGAACCTGGGGCAGAAGGCCGATTTGTCGACGCCTACTGACGTGTTGAAGACGAACTATAAGATTGATGGACCGCAGAGTAATGCGTACCTCGAGTGGATAATGTTTAATTATGCGCGGTTCATGCTTTGGTCGAGTTCGAGGGGTGTGCTTCCTGCGAATTTGCAGGGTAAATGGGCGAATGGGGCCTCTGCGGTTTGGTTCTCTGATTATCGTACGTGGAAATGGAATGCTTATGGCGCAAAACATATGTTGACATCCTCCCGCAGACGCAAATATCAACCTCCAGATGAACTACTGGTGTGCAGAGATGACGGGTTTGTCGAGTACGACACTCCCGCTCTTCGATTATATGGAGGTATGCCAAGTTTTTCTTGGTTGACTTGGCTTTTTGCTGACAGCGTTTGTGACACTGATAGAAAACATGGGCGCCTCGAGGCCGTCAAACCGCCGAAGTCCTCTACAACGTCACGCGTGGATGGGTCACTCATCATGAGGTATGTCGTCGAGCCTGTGATTCCTCGAAGCAGAATTGAGCGCTGATGTTTGATTGTCTAGATGAACGTGAGTTGTCATGCGTTTATTGCCCAATGTGGATACTGACCAAGCGCTCGTGCTGTGCAGATCTTTGGACACACGGGTATGAAGGACTATGGCACGAATGCTATGTGGTATGATTATCCCGGTGCGTCTTTCGCCTTTTCGCTTTATAATTAAAATATGCTTATGGGATATGTAGAGGCTAATGCGTGGATGGTTGGTTCAGAGTGTTTGGGAGGTTGATATTGTGCTGACGATGCATTGTTTTCTAGATGTTCCACGTCTGGGACCACTTCGACCACACAAACGATGTGGACTGGTGGAAGAGACAAGGTTATCCCTTGATCAAGGTAAACCTCATCAATACTCTTTTTCGACAGTTCTGCTACTGAATGAACTTGAATATTCAGGGCGTCGCCAGTTTCCATCTCGACAAACTATTGAACGACCTGCATTTCAACGACTCGACGCTCGTCGTGGCGCCTTGCAACTCCCCAGAACAGGCACCTACGACCCTTGGCTGTGCGAATTCGCAACAGGTCATCTGGCAGGTGTTCAATGCCGTTGAGAAGGGAGCTGAGTTGGCTGGTGAAACCGATACGGCGTTCTTGAAAGGTGAGATTAAATGAGACGTGTGTTGCTGGGGTCCTTACGATGACTTTCGAACAGAAATTGCGGATAAGAAAGCTCGAATGGACAAGGGTATTAAGATCGGGTCATGGGGACAACTCCAAGGTATTACCTCCCACACACCCAACACGCCCTCCAACTCTAATGCCCCCCACCTACAGAATGGAAAGTCGAAAAAGACTCCCGCACCGACACCCACCGCCACCTCTCGCATCTCATCGGGCTCTTCCCAGGATACGCCATCGCAGGCTTCGACCCTTCCGTGCAAGGCACTGGCCCAGCGAAGGGTCTGACAAAGACCCAGGTTATGAGCGCTGCTAGCGTGAGTTTGGAGCATCGCGGTAATGGTACGGGACCCGATGCGGATGCGGGGTGGGAGAAGGCATGGCGTGCGGCTGCGTGGGCGCAGTTTGGGGATGCGCAGAAGTTTTATCATGAGCTTTCGGTGCGTGCTTTGAGTTTGGGCTGGGCTGGGCTGGATCATTGTGTGTTGGGCATATGCTAACGCGGTGCTTTGGTTGTAGTACTCCATCGTCGAGAACTTTGGCGCCAATTTGTTCAGTTTGTACGACCCCCAGAACCCAAGTCCTATATTCCAGATCGACGCAAACCTCGCGTTCCCCGGAGCTGTCATGGTACGTGTTTCACTCAAATTCTCCAAAAGCATCACTAACGCTCACATAACTACTCCTCTGCAGAACGGCCTCATTCAAGCGCCCGACGTCCCATCCCTCTCCACTCCCCTCGTCGTAACCATCCTCCCCGCCCTCCCCAGCCAATGGGCCGCCTCCGGGTCCATCAAAGGCGCGCGTGTCCGCGGCGGGCTTGAGGTGTCCCTCGCGTGGAGTTCAGGCAAGCTTACGAGGCTGGAGGTGAAAGTGAACTCAACGCCCGGATCGAAATCGAGGCCTGTGCAGATTGTGTATGCGGGCAAGACGGTTGATTCGTTCAGCACGAAGGTGGGGTTGGATAAGGTATATACGTCGTTTTGAGACAATTGTAAAGAGTGGTATTTGGGTGGTGTACTTTAGCTAGCTTATCCGAAAGGAAGAAAGAAGTGAATTTTGGGCGGTTTTATATTGGGCTTGATAGATGGCTTTCATGTTGTTCAAATGAAATTGAGTTGAAGCTGAAAGGATTTTGATCGTGATATTGTGTGTATAAAAATTGTATTTATTCAATCGGCGCCTGCCAATTCGTTCGCATGAGGTAGTGTAAGTGTATGAAGGTTCGTACGTGTATGTAAAAGGTCGTCTGCAGTCGGAGGTGAAGATGGTGTATGTATGTAGTTCGTGGGTCGATACGTGAAGGTGAGTGCGTGTATAAGTAGGTAAGTGGTAGTCCGCAAGAAAGAAAGAAAAGAAAAAAGGTTCGAGCATGTAAAAGAGTGTAAGTAAGAAATAAGAACGCTGGGTGACCTTGTAATAAAGAGAAAGAAACGGTATACAAAAGACGGGGAAGAAAGGAATAAAATAAGTAGGTTAAAAATGAGAAAATACTAGTAAAGTCCAATACGTAGGGGGCCAAGAAAGCGATCATGACGCAAGCATTCATCGTGTCCGTGGAGTGAAGACGGACGGACGATGAAGCATTCTCTCTTTCACTAACTACCACCTCAGCACTTTGTCCACATCTTGACGTAGTCACTACACAAAAGTCAGCACAGGTTCAATAAAAAATAGAGAGAACAACGTACACCCTCATACTCCTATCCTCGACACTCTGAGGCCACGTCGCGCTCCATGTATCCTGGGCCTTTGCAAAATCGTGCATAGCAGAGAGCGAGCCGTCGAACCATGGCTTACCACCAACGTTATCAGGGAACCACCCCGATGTGCCGCCTGCAGCCAGGTTCATGATTAAATAAAATTCTACACATCTATCAATAAAAAATCACATAAAAAAGACGGGAGAGCTGACCTTGATCAAACGGCGCAATACCACCCCTCCCTTCCCACGGGTCCTGAACAACCACCAGACTATCACTATGATTCCTCGCCGTCTGCGGGAAGTTCCCAATCCCCCACATACTGCTCCCCTTGCCCTTCTTCTTCAGCTTCAGGTCCAGCATCGTCTTCAGTCTGCTATCCACGTATATCCTAATCCACTCCTCCGTCCACTCCATGGTATAGGTATGGAACGCCGCAGCGTAATTCGTGCGCTTCAGCCCAAACCAGCCAAAGATCTGGTTGAGGACAGGGCCGGCAGCGATAGGGCCGTAGTTCAGGGACGCACGGATAAAGTTGTTGCCTTGGGCTTTATACGATGCGTCGTTCCCCCTCGCCTCGACCAGGTCGATTTCACCACTCGCTGGCCAAGCTCCGTAGGTCGAGTCCACAGGCATCATCCAGATGGCAGGCCACAACCAGTCGCCACGAGGGAGTTTGGCGCGTATCTCGACTTTGCCGAATTTGATGCTTTTCTTGCCCTGTGTGTTGATACGCGCTGAGCGTACGGGGTTGATCACTCGCCCCGTTTGTGCGTTTGAGACGGCACGACATGCGCTTGCGTTTTTGGAGGTGCACCCAGGGAGAGTATAGTTTGCGCCATTGAAGATGTTGACGTCGGGGAGGACCTGCGAGGTAAGCGTGGGCACGATGTAGAGCTGCGAGTTTTGGAGGAAGAGATTGTCAGCTGCGTCTGTGGTCATTTCGAATTCGCCGTTGCCGAAGCCGCCGAGTTCGACGTCGAGGGACCAGTTGTCGGTGTTGAGGGAGGAGCCGTCGAAGGAATCGTCCATGACCATGCAGAGCTGGGACTCGTCGAGGAGGAGCACGTCGCTGACGCCGCGCCAGCAGAGGATGGCGGCGCCTGCGAGGCCGAGGAAGAGGAAGAAGAGGGTGAGGAAGTAGGAAAAGCGTTCGCCTCTTTGAGGGCGTTGGAGCCATGGTTTTTCGTGTTTTGTGAGGGGAGCGGGAAGGCGGGTCGAGGGGAGGGGGGGTTTTGATTTTGAGAGTTGGGTGGCGTAGGGAGATGAGCCGTGACCGAGTGGAAGGGCGGTTGTGGATGCGTTGGGGGATTGGGGAGGGATGAGAGGGATGTTGGTGAATTGTTGAGTGTAGTTGGGTGGTGACCATAGAGATGAGGTAGGACGGGAGGAGGGAGATAAGAAGGGAGCACGGAAAGAGTGAACAGAGCTGTTTCGTGGAATAGGCGAGGCAATCTCTGATACAGCAGTTGGAGTGGTGATGTTGGCAGCTGCACTCTGTTTATAGAGAGAGTTTGAAGAAGAAGTGCGCGGAATACTGCCATGGGTGCTGGATGCATCACCATTGGGCGTAGTTGTACCAGAACCAGATGCACCTCTCTCTGCCATGAAAGGCGCAAATGGTTTACGAAGGTCATTGTCACTATGAGTTGAATCCTGACTTAGACTGGAAACATCGAACGAACGACGCCTAACACCTGGAATGTGTGTACCTGGGTCAGGATTACCAGCATGGGCCTGGAATGGGAACTGGAACGAAGAAGGAGGAGGACGAGGAGCTCTTTGGTGAGAGATGGCTGGAGATGGGGGTGAAGGACCTTCTTGGTCTACTGGGACATAACCCGTCGAAGGCATTGATGCTCGTCTAGTGGCCTTTTTCTGAGGAGTGGGGGTTTTAATGGACTCGTCAGAAATGTAGAAGCTGCTAGTGTACGGGTGGTTCGCATGACGAGGTCGGTTCGTCGGTGGTGGAGTAGTTCGTGTTCGCGGATACATTGAATAATATTTTTTATTTTCGAAAGAGAGAGCCTTTTAGATTAGCCAGAGAATAAGTGGACCCCCCTAGGAACGCATTGTAGCCAAGACCCCGAAAACCTTCATCACAGATCCATCTGTATTTTAATTTACGCTTTTTCTTATTAACCTCCCTCACCACTCTCTCTTTTTCATCTCTCCTTCTCTCCCTCTCTCTAATGGACTACGACCGTAACGACGCCCTCCTTCACTGGCTTTTTCGTCAGACTCAGGGCGACGCGTGGTTTAGACCGAATGAAGAAAATATATCTTCAGGTGTAGCTTTAAGAGTATCAGATGGTATGCATGAGATTTATTCAATTGCCTTGTCTAATCTTTTATTAGGCGCTACTTCAGCTACAGGTCAACCCGAGTTTCGTGTTTTTCCTTATGAAACGGCCAGTCTCGAGCCATTCGAAACCGCTGTTTCCGCGTTAAATCCCGTCGTCGCTGTTAAAGTTCGTAGTGCAGCTGTTCATGCAGCTCTAGCTGAAGCGTGAGTCCACTTTCTCTAAAAGACCCTTGATACTCCATTACTTTGTCGTCATTTCTTCTTATCACCCCGACAAATACCTCCGCGTGTGTCTTTTCCGTTGCCGCTTCCGGCCCCCGCTTCCGTTACCCGTCCACTTTTAACACCTAACTCTTTCAAGAGTTATTGAAGATTTTGAACACAAGGCTTTGTGCTATACCCACCTTCATTTCTTTTTCTTCGATATGATCCCTCTCTTTCTACACCGTTTCCCGACTCGGACGGTATATCCCTCCTTGTTCTTCAATCATTATTCCCTCCATCCCCGTCGTCTTATTCCCTACATCCACACCCACGACTGACAACACGATCTGCCCCCGCGCCTCGAGGCTGGTGGCGTCCTCCACGAGGTAGAACGTGCGGTCGTCCTTGACAGTCGTAATGGTATTTTGGGGGGTGATAAGATGCTCCCAAAGCCTTGTGTTTCTGTTCCGTCTTTTTTTATTTCATTGTGCTGCGAACGAACGCTAACCAATTCCATCTATTTCATAACCCTATTATCCTCAATGACGACGACCCTGCACCCTGCTAATAATGAATCTTCTTGGTTACCAACGCCCCTTTTAATTATCAAAATTATCTCGCCAACCATCGTTCCATCCTTTTCAAATGCCAACGATTTGATTCCTTGTCTTTGTTATCGCTGCTGTGGCAACATCGTCTCTGTGCCTGGATATGGGATTTATTTCCATTTTGGGTTAAACCCCTATTTACAGCAATCCCGAAGACAAGAGCGTCTATGTTGACTCAGAGACGCGTATTCAGATCATCGACTCGATGTTGATGCTCCCTCAGGCAGATAGGGAACAATGTGCTGCGTTCATCGTGCGTATCTTTGCTTTTTTAATAATAATAAAATTAACTTTTTGAATAGCGCGACGAGCGCGTTATGGTCATCTGGTCCGAAGTGCTCGATCGTATTATCCCCCTTTGTCAAGATTTCGAAGAACGCCTCATCAAACTCCTATGGCGCGGTCGTCCTCTTGCTGCTACTTCCAATTCCTCGTGGACTGGCGTGAGCCAACCGGGGAGTATCAATGACCACTCGAGTTATGAGAATGGTACCATGGGACTCGTCGGTCGCATGAGTGGTACGAGCGCTGGTACGCCGCCTGTGAATCAGATGGGCGTTATTTCGGGGAGTAGAGCGCCTAGTGTGCGCGGTGGTGCGAGGAGAGGGTTGTATGGCGAGCAGGGGAGGGAGTATGAAGATGAAGACGAAAAGGAAAAGTCGAAAGAGGAACCGGGAAGTGTGAGCGTGCATAGTGCCCAGCAGGAGTTGCCGAGGTATAAGCGCACGTGGTATGGGAAGAAGGTGCTGGTTCAGCCGATGAGTAAAGAGGAGAAGGAGGGCGATTTGGATATTGAGAGCGGCCAGGCGAGAGAGGAGCAGGGGAGGCGGGTTATGTATTGGGCCCCGATGTGTAATGGTATTGCCGCCGGTGGTGCTATTGTGTTTGTGGGGAATGGTGTGAGGACGTTGTTGATCGAGTGGATGCTGGATGGTGATGCGATGCGTTTCGCGCTGTTTGCGGTCGTGCCGTTGTTGTTTTGTGTTTCGCTGTTCTTTGCGTTGCAGATTGTGCAGAATGTGTCGATGATGTGTGTTGATTTTTTTCTCCTTTTTTGGTGTGGTGCTAACGGTGATTAGGATTGGACCGATTGCGCAGTTCCATGAAAACTCGAAATATTACTCTGCTGTCAAGCCTAGGCCGAACAAGGAAGTCGATAATAACCTCCCGCATATCACCATTCAGATGCCGGTGTTTAAAGAGGGCTTGGAGGCGGTTTTGTGAGTGTTTATTTCTTATCACCTTATTTTTTACTGACAATCTCTCAGGAAACCCTCGATTCGATCATTGAAACGCGCCATGCAGACCTATGCGCGACAAGGTGGAACTTCGACTATTTTCATCAACGACGACGGCTTGCGGTTGCTTTCGCCTGGTGATCGAGATGAGCGCCTTGCGTTTTATGCGAATCATAATATTGGATGGGTTGCAAGGCCCAAACATGATGATGCGTCTGATGGATTTAAGCGCGCTGGGAGGTTTAAGAAGGCTAGTAATATGAATTATGGTGGGTCCTCTCTCTGTATTTCTTTCGTGGCGGACGTTGATGGGTTTGAATAGGATTGAGTCTATCGCTCAAGATGGAAAAACACCTCGAGACGCTCCTTGCTTCTAACCCTGATCGAACGTCAACTTCTTCTGCGTCGCATGGTGACGGACCGACCAACTACGGCATCCAATATCAGAACAGGGATGGCGACGAATCGGTCGTATGGGGACATGGGACATCGGGCTCTGACAATACCGCTCCGGGGCTGATTGGGCTCGGTGACGGGGACCTCGAGGAGAAGGCGCTGGGGATGGCGATCGAGGAGATGTGGGAGGAGAGCGGGAGGCGGTTTAGGCCGTGGGCGGCGAATGGGAAGGCTACGAGGATTGGAGAGATTGTGCTTATCGTGGATAGTGATACTGTTGTTCCTGAGGATTGTTTGAGGGATGCGGCGAGGGAGATGGCTGCGTGTCCTACAGTTGCGATTATTCAACACGAGAGTGGTATGTTGTTGACCTTATGTCAAATTTTTGGGTGGTTAATTGATGGGACGATAGATGTTATGCAGGTTGCGCATCATTATTTCGAAAATGGGATTGCGTACTTTACGAGGAGGATTAATAGGTGTATCTCCATCTGTACGTTCCCTTCCCCCTTCCCCCTCCTTCCCCACTCACACCCCTCTCCTCTTCTAGCATGCGCCAATGGCGAAGTCGCACCCTTCATGGGCCACAACGCCTTCCTGCGCTGGAAAGCCATCCAAGACGCCGCCTTCATCGATCCAGCAGACGGCAAGGAGAAGATCTGGTCTGAGAGTAACGTGTCGGAGGATTTCGATATGGCACTTAGGTTGATTTTGAAGGGGTATATTGTGAGGTGGGCTACGTATTCGAAGAAAGCGTTTAAAGAGGGTGTGTCGCTGTCGTGTGCGGATGAGTTGAATAGGTGGCAGAAGTATTCTTATGGGTGTAATGAGTGAGTTCTTTACTATTTTTGTGGATTTGAGGGTGGAGGTTGATGTGGACATGTAGACTGCTGTTCAACCCGCTTGTGCAGTGGTGGAGAAAGGGGCCTATTAATCGACAAATCCACAAGTTTTTGTGGTCGAGGGCGCCGATTCATTACAAGATTTCGATGTTGGCTTGTACGTGTCTTTGCTCTACCCTCTTCGAATGGCCTATCTAACCCTCGTCATAATCCCCTAGACATGTTTTCATATTGTAAATCTTTTCATTATCTATCCTACAACAACCACTAATGTGACTCGGAATAACAGACGGTATCGCTGGCTCGATCGTCATCTCACTCATCAATTATGTGTTACTGGGCTTCCAATTCCCGGTTGATGGGTTTATGATGCACAGTTTTGAGATTTTTTTGGCCACGACGGTCGTGTTTTGGGGATCTGGAACAGTTGGGTATACGTTGTTGGAGTATAGGCTTGGGGAGAGGACATTGGTGAGTCACAGACTTGGCGCCGTATGGTGTGATGTGATAGGCGCTGACGCTGTGCGATTAGATGGGGGGACTATGGGAGAATTTGATGTGGATTCCGTTCTTGTGCGTATTCAATACTTCACTTTTACTGGTTCGTGTCACTGATGATGATATGTACTAGCTTCTTCTTCTTTGGCGGCCTCTCGATCCCCATCAGTCAGGCTATCCTCGCTCATTTGTTTTCGTATAATATCTCTTGGTCTGCTACGATCAAGGAGGTTGAGAGATCGAATTTTTTCAAGGAGATTCCGAAGATTGTGAAAAGGTGAGTTGAGATTTTTTGACTATTGGGGGTTGGATCTGGGTTCCTTTTTCATTGTTGATTTATTGCTTGCGTCGATTCTCGTCGCCGCCGTCGATAACTTCCACGCTCGTATTTTTCTTGCTTCGATATCACCACTTTGGTTCCGATAAAAGAAATGGTGCTAATTCACACATCCCTCCGCGGTTTTTGTAATCTATAGGTTCTGGTTCCCTCTGCTCGCTTCGTTCGTTATCATGGTTGGCATGATAATTTGTGCGACCCCTCTTGTGCCGTTGTCGTTTAGAGTGGATGGAGAAGCGTGGGCTGTGATTTTGCCTCTTTCGTAAGTGTTCTTTTTTCGTTCAGGTTGGGATGAGGACTGATGATTTTGATGATTGTAGACTTGCTGTTTCTTGCCATATTCTTTACCCGGTTAGTTTGATTTATAATTTGATTTGGATTATTCTCATCAGCATTTGTTGCTTGTAGATTGTGTTGAACCCCTGGTTGATGGTGTTTTCTTATTAAAGAGCGCCTTTTTCCTTCGTTCAAAATTTCTTACGCATTTCGGACTGGACGACGGACAAGGACAAGTACTAAAATGGATATTTTGTTGTCTTTTTCAAACTTCTTTTGATATCACGATTCGCTATTTCCTCATTCACCCATCGCCACCATCACCAGTCGCCGGTCACCACTTACCCACCAACCCCGTTTATTTTTCCCGAGCGCTGTTGACCCACGCCTAATTATGATCCTCCACCCATGTTTTTTGATCATTGATGCAATGATGACCTCATTGCGATGTTGGCTTCGCGCTAACTTTCCCTTGACTCTTATCCCGCTTTTCCACCGCGTCGTTGTTTGTTTTGAAATTTGATCGCGTTCTTTCTCGAGGTCGCCGTTTCAATTCAAACGACGCGCCACGTTCCACGTTGGTTTACACGAATTTTTTTTTTTTCACTATCACAGCCATGGGACGACAATACGACGAGAAGGCGTCATTCTGTACGCATCATTTTCGTCATCCTTGTCGTGGAGTTGGCGTTCGCGCGTTCGCGTGGATGTTTCTAGTTTTCCATTTTGCCCCGTCCCCATCCCCACCCCACCCCGTTTTTTTCTTTTTTTCTTCATTCTTTTCAAATCGACTTTTTTTTCATTCTTTATATAGTCACATTGACCACCCACCCTCTTTTTAGATACCGACTCGTCCATTTTATTTCATGCTAGCGAGGTGGAGATTTTTTGTTGTTGTGAAGACAGTGAAGACTTTTTTCAAGGACTAGTAAAAGATTGATAGTGACGCTTTTCTCATGGTTTTATTTATCGTTATTCACTTTTTAAAATACTTACGGTTTATAGTACGCATTGCTTTTCTACACATACCTACGAACACTCATCCATACATCCATACATTGGCCGTAGAGCCTCGACGTCGTTGTAGTTGGGGATTTGATCATCTTCAGCTGTGACTTCGTCCTCTGTTTTTACATACTTAGAATACTATTGAATGGACAAGATTAGCTACTCCCACCTGGGTTTATGAAGTTGAACATATTTGAAGGTTGCCAGTGGATACCTTTATGTTATTTCATTAAGAAAGAATCCCACATACTCACGTATTTTTCTGACCGAATGTTCAGCTGGTCTATCACGGGGACCTCATTTGTTCATGTACGAAGCTTGATAGACAGGGGTTGAAGTTAAAGAGACCAGCCATGTCAACAGTCAACAGCCATTTGCCATTGTCATGTGTCTGTCTCCAGGATGCGGCATGTTATCTTTTGTACAATTGAATAAATAATCTCGTACTGGTACTCTACATACATATGCAGGTAAGTAATGAAAAATGAAAATAGCAGAGTGCAAGAGGGTCGAGTGTTCGGAGAACAATGAGGATGCCAATGGGTAGTCTGCCTGGCCTGGCTTGGCCTGTCTAGTCTGTCACCGTTGTAAACGCGTGCTGGGGGGGTCGCTGTGGTCCGCAACACATTGGGGAATGCTTGCTTTGGTAGATACATACAGACACAAGGGCGTCGAAGCTAGTACTTTGTTGTATAAAGTAGGCTGGTTTGGTTATTCTTTTTTTATTCTTGTTCGATCTTCGAAGCGAATATGGGTGGATCCCGATTAAAAGAGACTAGGCTAGTCTGGTTGTGCATATTTGAAGGGCTGCAGATCTCGGACACATGCGTCACCGATGATGGTAATTATAATTCAATTGTGGTTGATTGACCCGAGGACGAAAGAGACGAACAAGAACGAGGCAGGGAATGTGGCGGAGTGCGTGATCGTTACACAAGCAAGTGCGTTTTAACGCTGTACGACACTATTTGAGAAGAGGGTTGTATGTATCACGGCGGCAGGGAATGAATGAGCTGCGCGAACTTGCTTATTATCCTGAGCTTGATCACGATTGCCTATCTATCTCTGGCCGGTTGTAAGGCTTTTAGTAGGATTGCGATTATAATGACGAGTTTATGAAGCTAGAGTTTGACAGTGGGGTTGTTTTGCCGTAATAAGCAAGGCCACGTTCGAGGCACGATGCGGGCTGTGGCAAAGTGGGTATATTTGGCGTGTGTCTGTCTTCTTTTGTGTGCAACAAGGTTTCACATAAGCAGAACGCGAAAGGTATAGATAGGGAGGGAGAGTACTTGGGTGACATCCAAGATGGCGAATCGACGGCGAGAAAGGAAGGCGGGGGTGAACCAGTGCTATCGAAGGATGTGAGATCATCGCTAGAAGGAATGGGGACGAAGCTGCGATCGAGCGGAAATGTGGGAACTGAAGGTCTTCTGGAATGCGTGGGTGGTGGTGGAGAGATGTCAGTGGTAAATGAAATGTGGGCCGCATTGAAGTCATCAACACTGGTCTGTTTTGGCAGGTGCTATAGACTTGCAACGCAAATGGCCGTGACAGATTCTCCAAGGAGCCTGGTGATGAAGAACATGCATTCTGGAGGCGCAGGAAAACAAGCTTTGGTTGGAGACACTGGAGCATGTCTGAACGAGAGAACAAGCGAGGACATGTACATGTACCAGTGGCGGGGGAATAGTGACATCGTTGCACCCAATTAGAGTAGCACGCAACAAGGCGTAACACCCACGGGTGCAGATGGGAAAAAGCTATATCTACCTCAAGGTTGAGCAGAGATTGGATTCTAACCAGTAAGGCTAGTAGCTCTATTTGCCATGCGAGTAGGCGCTTCGACGCGTTGATCGTGGCGGATTGAAATTTTAGTAGACTTGCAGTGACCGGGGTACGCAGCTGAGAGGGGGTCTATCCAAGATATGTTTTCTTCGAATATTGGACGCAGTAGCGAGGTGGAGTTGCTTGAGAAATACCCTGAAAATTTGCAAAAGGAAAAGATAAGGGCCTGTGAATGTGTGATATCGCCGCCAACGACGTCATTGATTACACAAGTGGAGGTCGTCGAGCGCGTCACCGACAACTTTACGACGGAAATCAACACAGAATATGGGATTTTTAAAGAGATTGAGAAAAATACAACCGAGTCACTCCACCCATTTTGTCGCAATAGCCCAGGATAATAAACCGACTGGCTCGGTTCATTTTTCCTATCAGAAGCAAGGAGAGGTTTGATAGGGTTCGCCGTGTGATACGATAGGTGCTAACCAAGTTGAAGTAATCGAGAGTATATTAGAAGACTTTTCGTAATATTCGTGGCAGAGAACCATTAATTTCCAATCCTGATTCCTGATGAAGGCGTCGTAGGATTCAACAGAGTGGCAAGATGACGTGTTTTCCTTATACCCCAGTTTATATAACCAGATTATAGCATCCAGACCAATTCTTTCTCAAATAGACCGAAGATACAAGCAAACAGCACAGAAGATGGTAGAATCGAAGGAAAGGAGTGCACGGCTGAAGATCAATGGACTTGGTCATCGTTGTTTGGCTAACAGGCGAAAACCAAATACACCATTCCTGGTGTCCTCCAGCATCTAACCTCTCTACATTGGTCGCCGTTGGTCTATATATCTAGCCCCTTCTTCCTGACTACCCTCTTCACATAACGATTATGGCTTCGCGTGCTCTTAACGATGAAGAAGTTCTCAGCGAGATGAATAAGATGGTATGCCTTTCTGCGGGTTAGGTATTCTGATTTGGTCGACTTATAGTCCTCCTATGCAATTGCAAATCTTGGCGATATAGGTCGCTTTCATCAAGCAGGAGGCACTTGAGAAGGCTAGGGAGATTAGGGTCAAAGCTGATGCAGAATTTGCTATTGAGAAGGTGCCCTATACCTCATCCAATTGCCGCGTCCAAGCTATTCTGATCTTGCTGGTCTCAAGGCTAGGCTCGTTAAGCAGGAGCAACAGGCTATTGATGCTCAATACGAGAAGAAACGCAAGGGTGCAGAGGTCGCTCAGAAAATGTACCGTGCTGTTATCCATACCTACCCCCGATGACGCTGCTTATCTTGTTCTCTTCCCGACTGCTTCATTTAGTGCTCAGTCAACAATCACCAACAAATCTCGCCTGAAACTCCTCCACAAACGCGAGGAAGTATTGCAGAACATCTTCGCAGCTGTCAGGGAACCTTCTACTCCCCTACACGCCATGGACGGCCGCTACGATCAATTCTTGGAAGGCATCATCACAGAATCCTTCTTATACATCCTTGAGCCCAAGGTCATTATCTATTCTCGCAAATCTGATATCCAGACAGTGGAGAAAGCTGCAACCAACGCTGTCAATGCATACAAGGAAATCAGTGGTCGTTCTGTAGAATTTGAGGTGCAGGGAACTATCGCAGATGACGCGTAAGCTTGACTGTTTACCCTATACTCAATCTTTACTGATATCTTGCCAAAACCCATGCAGGAGTCAGGGTGGCGTGAAACTTGTGAGTGGAACTGGAAGGATCACCTTGGACAACACGATGGAGGAGCGACTGCGCTTGTTGGAAGACAAGGTACATCATGACTGTTTACGCGGTTTCATTTGATCACCAATATTTTCTATCTATCCAGATGCTGCCTGAAATTCGACAAGAGCTCTTCGGCGTCAATCAGAACCGCAAATTCTACACATAATACTTGGATTTTACAGTCTCATTCATTTCTCGCATGTCTACTATAATACAGCTTTGTTCGCTCAATCAGCGATCAAAATGATACCGCATCCTCGCACTCTATCAAACTATATCCGTCCGACCTCATGAAATGAAAGCTCCAAGATGCTGCAGTCGTTGTGGAACTGTTCCTATGGTCGGTGGCACCTGCTGAACAAAAAAAAAATTGCATTAAGAGGGAATCGAACCCCCGGCGGGTCGAGCTTGTTCAACTCGAATGGCAACGACCCAGGTTACCACTACCCCATTAATGCTTGTATAGTGTTACCTACTTAGCATTCGAGAAGCAGTCGACTGAGACTCGATTCGGATGGTGGGTCACGAGCGTGCCAAATATGTGAATCACAACATGTTTTGGATCCAGCGACCTTGAACTTGAACCACAACTACCACGACAACAACTTATATGGTCGACATATTGGCTCTTTTTTATCTATTGTCCATGGAAAATGCTTGAACAGGGTTTTAGAATTTGCGACTTGCTCGGGCATTCCAACTTGAAACCTGATTAAAATATTACCATTCCAGTAGTACATCAGCAAACCATCATGTCTGGGCTCCGGAGTACTATGTAGTGCTGTAGCATGGGTACCCGTTTACGTAGTCATCACTCATGGCTCCGTAGTCCCACGTAGTGGACCTGGTCAATCAGTAGTGCTTCGTAGCATTCCCTTTCAATTCCGTAATGCTCTGATAGGATCATAGTTATATCAGTACTAATCTCTGTAATCTTTGGAGCTCTCCATCATCATGGGTGCATAGTCTAGATGCCTGTGTATTCTCTGAAGCCCTCAAAAGATCCAGCCTGTTCTTATAGATTACTTACAAAATATCGGGAGCTAGCTGTTAGGAAACAAAAATATGTAATAGAATTCTGATTTTGCGATGTAGGTACAAAAATTCAATGAACCTATTGAAAGCTCTTAGATATCAAGAAAAAATGATATTGTCTAATCCAAATCAACAGGAATAATTCTTCCATTAGGCTCCTCAACAGGTTTAAGCAACGCCCTGACCACACCAGGAAGGTATCGAAAACAAGGGGCACTCCTGATGGGATTGTCGAAAACGATGGTGTCCACAAAATGTGTGTTCGACTGGCTTATGACCCCTCTTGCACCAAAATTGTGTCCACTCTAAGCATTATCACCATCTTCAAACATCCACGGTCTGGATCTAGCTCTTCTGGCTTATATTCACGATTTCCCCCCTGCATCGCCAACCTCAAAGGAAAATTTCCGATCGACATCGCTGCCATTCCTCTCCTTTCCATTTTTAACATCATAAACGAGAATTTAGAATCGAGCAATCAAACTGTAGACGAATCCCAGGGTGTGTAATAGGAATTTGAAATTTATCACAATGGCTTCAAATCATGCAGATGATAGTTATTAGCCTTGAATTTATTGTGAACAAACCAAAACAGACCTCTAGCACTACTGTCTATTTCCTGTTAGATTCATGGCTGATTAGGAGTCCTGGTAGTTCGCCCTTAGCGAGAATTTTGGCGCTAATTTTTTTAGTAGTCCGTATAACCCCTTTGAGCCAGTCTCAATTTTTCAGATTGATGTTAACTTTGGGTATCCTGCTGCAGTCATGGTCGTTGCCAGCTTTGTATTGTACATTTGGTGCTGACATTGATGTATGCAGAACGGCCTCATTCATACACCGGACATGCCGACGCTTGTCCACACCACTGGTCATCACCGTTTTGCCTGCCCTTCCAAATCAATAGACCAATGGGTTCATCAAGGGAGCGCGCATCCGGGGCAGAATGTCTATCCCTTTCGAATGGAAGAACAGCACTCTCATATTGTTGACGATTCAAGTCGATAGAACCGAAGCGTTGGTTTCTAAGAGCACCTCACTACGCCCCAAAGCGGCCCGCTCGAGATACCGGCCAGCCGATAGGAATTGGGACCAGATGTCGTGGGGAGAAACGCTGTCTCCTTAATTCCTTCCTATCATGTGGACTTTGGTGTCCGTATGTACTTGACTGACAATCGGTGGAACCACAAGATTCGCGTAATACTATAAATATAACACCCATGCGTGCTGTCATTCATGTGGTTGTCGAAGCGTTGAGAGATGGAGGTCGAGGGGTTGGGACTATTATAAAACGAGCACTCGGAGAGTTGCTTTGCTGGCCTCTTGTGTATCCACTATACTTCCTGCCAAGGATTATAGACAAGGTTATGAGGACGTTATACGATACTCTCTTGTTCTTGGGTCTCATCTTCAGTGTATCTCCAACGGCGTCGTCTGCACCACATGGTTTCCCAACCTCAGGCAATGGGCTGTGGTACACACAACCGGGAAAAGTGTGGTCTAGGGAACTTCTTCCTATTGGGAATGGGTATCTTGCAGGTCAACTACATAGTGTTGCTCACTTGAAGAGTTTGAGTTGACGTTGTTTCTTTAGCCATGGTACCTGGCTGGCCCTCTCAAGAAGTAACCCAGCTGAACATCGAGTCTCTTTGGTCGGGAGGACCGTTTACTGACCCTGTATGTAGAATGATTTCTGTGTTTATTGTCGTTCTAAGGCGAAATGCAGAGTTATAACGGTGGTAACAAGCAGCCGTCAGAGCGCGAAACTATAGCAAAGGACCTTCAGAGGATTCGGCAGACGATTTTCCAGAGCCCAACTGGGGACATTAGCGGTGAGAGGAGGTCGAAAATCAAATGCAGACACTCGTGCTTATTTGCCCTCTCACCCCGCGTAGATATTATAGACCTTACAACCGATGCAGGACAGTACGGTACGTCGAAAGGGTTGCTTGTTGTCGTATGATGCCGACATTTGAACAGGATCATATGCTGGAGCTGGACATCTCATCTCTACATTTCGTGTTAATGGGTCGATAAGCAATTATGGGAGATGGCTTGATATGGATCAGGGTGTGGCCCGTACCTCCTGGACACAG
This sequence comes from Panaeolus papilionaceus, assembly GCA_015501605.1. Taxonomy (NCBI): domain Eukaryota; kingdom Fungi; phylum Basidiomycota; class Agaricomycetes; order Agaricales; genus Panaeolus; species Panaeolus papilionaceus. Next base: position 70,034 of record JADNRZ010000012.1, on the reverse strand, counting down.
GGTGGTGTGGATTTTGAAAGGTAAAACCGCTCTTCCTCTCTCTCGACTGGTCGATGACTCACATTTCGTCGACTTTAGAACCTCATTCTGCTCGCATCCAACCAAGGCATGCGTCGAGCACACGACTTCGAAGGCCAGGTCATTACCAGATGTGACGTATGCTTTCACAAACGCCTTCGAAGACGGCCTTCCTGCACCTAATGTGACATGTCATTCGAAAGACACCCTCCTGGTTTCTGGATATGCTCCCGGTGGACCACCTGCTATGTCATATGCTTTCTTGATTCGAGGCTTTTCTTCATCCAAGCAGTCCTCTTTTCAATGCGTTCAGTTTCCCGTCCCATTCGGTGCTCCGTTTAATGCGACCCTTACGCTCCCTGCCAGTGCTGATAACACCGAAGTGTGGGTTACCTGGAGGGGAGAGACTGATTATGATATGAATGCAGGCGATGTAGCCCATGGATTCTCTTTTCGAAGCACTGAGAGTCCGGTATCTAAACTTACAAAATCTCCATCACCCGCGAGTTTCTTGAACTATCAGGCGTTACTCGACGAACATGTTAACGACCTTAAGGCGACGCTTTCCTCTCCATTCTCACTTAACCTTGGTCAGACGCCGGATTTGGACACCCCAACGGATGTGTTGAAGAAGAATTACAAGATCGATGGTCCGCAGAGTAATGCGTACTTGGACTGGCTTTTGTTCAACTACGGGAGGTACATGTTGTGGGCGAGCGCAAGGGGTGTGCTACCGGCTAATTTGCAAGGGAAGTGGCTTGATGGCGCTGGTGGCGCTTGGAGCTCGGATTATCGTATGTTTTCGTCTCTCGTTCTCAGATTGGATTGGAGAGCTAACATCCGAGTCTTGATAGATGCCAACATCAATGTTCAGATGAACTACTGGGCTGCTGAGATCACGGGACTGAGCAGTCTGACTCCTCCCCTGTTCGAGTATATGGAGGTTAGTCGAATGTTAGAGAGATCTGAAAAGGTGCTGTCTGACACGCACTCCGTTCAGAAAACTTGGGCGCCTCGTGGACAACAAACTGCGGAGGTGCTGTATAACATAACACGTGGATGGGTGACGCACAATGAGGTTCGTCTGGCCCTCCTATGAGCAAGAAATAAACGCTGACAATTTTTCAGATGAACGTGAGCCTTTCTTTTGACGACACCTTTAAGGCGTCTTAAGCGCCCGTTTTAGATATTTGGACATACGGGTATGAAGGCATATGGGAACAGCGCGCAGTGGGCTGATTACCCTGGTATGTTTTCAACTTATATATATATATAGAAACTGATACTAAGCCACTTTTCAGAGGCGAACGTTTGGATGGTAGGTAGACTTCGAAAGCCCTCGCAGTGAATGGGACTGATAAAGATCCTAGATGTTCCATGTCTGGGACCATTTTGATCACACTAACGACGTTCAATGGTGGAAGGAGACTGGTTATCCGCTTGTCAAGGTATAGACTTGCGTCTGCACAAGCTGACGAGGTTCTGAATACACGGTCATAGGGAGTTGCAAGTTTCCACTTGGATAAGCTTATGCCTGACTTGCATTTCAACGACTCAACGTTGGTTGTAAACCCATGCAATTCTCCGGAACAGGCGCCTATTACATTCGGCTGCGCTCATGCGCAACAGCTCATTTGGCAGCTGTTTAATACCATTGAGAAGGGGGCTGTGATAGCGGGGGATAATGACTCTGCGTTTATTAGAGGTGAGGTTGACTGGCATATTGGTTTCTGTGCATGTTTTGAGATTTTACTCTAGAGGTACGCGATAAACGAGCGAGGATGGATAAGGGAATCAAAGTTGGCTCATGGGGACAATTACAAGGTGACGACGTGCATTCATTTATCACCTGTTCACACCCATCTAACACGACCTGGATAGAGTGGAAAGTCGAAAAAGATTCACCAAGCGATACTCATCGACATTTATCTCATCTTATTGGGCTCTATCCAGGATATGCCATCGCAGGTTTTGATCCCAACTTGCAAGGAACGGGTCCCGCTAAAGGATTGAGTCGGGACCAAGTGCTGGCTGCTGCATCTGTGAGCCTGGATCATCGTGGAAATGGGACAGGCCCCGATGCCAATGCAGGATGGGAGAAGGCTTGGCGGGCGGCTGCTTGGGCACAGTTAGGAAACAAGGAGAGGTTCTATCACGAGCTTTCTGTGAGTAGCGTGTCGATTTCCGGTTAACTTTGCGGCTGACAAGAGAGGTCCGGGTAGTTCGCTATTAGCGAGAATTTTGGCGCTAATCTGTTTAGCTTGTATAACCCTTACGAGCCAGTCCCGATATTCCAGATTGATGCTAACTTTGGGTATCCTGCTGCGGTCATGGTACGATCGTTGCCAGCTTCGTATTGTGCATTCTGTGCTAACATTGATGTATGCAGAATGGACTCATCCATGCCCCAGACGTACCAACACTGTCCACACCACTAACGATCACCGTTTTGCCTGCGCTACCGAATCAATGGAGCAATGGGTCTGTCAAGGGAGCGCGCATCCGGGGCGGATTGTCTGTCTCGTTCGAGTGGAAGAACAGCGTTCTCGTTCACTTGACGATTCAAGTCGATAGAACTAAAGAATTGATCCCCCGGCCCGTAAGTTTGATTTATGGAGGTCGCGTGGTGGATTCTTTCAGAACTTCTGTTGGGCTGCAGAAGTCGTACAATCGGTTCTGAAGGGATACCGAGAATTGTCCGTGCGGAAATGAATGAGAAGGCAAACTATGAATAAATATATAATGGTTTCCAGATGCTTAGATACGTGAATATTTATATACCAAGAACTGCGGTCCGTGTTGTTTTTGCAACATCCGTCGAACACGGTCGAACTTGAGAGTAGTTTCAAAGCACACGCCCAAATGCGTCGCGTGGGAAAGAAATGACATCACCATTATCAGGCTGTCCTCTTCCTCATCTAAGGTTTACTGAAAGATTGCTCAAACTTTTAACGGATCACCTTCAACATGTCCTTCCAGATGTCCGATATAACCTATGATTACGTCCGTGAAGAACATTTGGACGCAGCACACGAGATTGAGCAACACGGTTCGTGATCTCTGGCATCTTGAACCAAAGCTCACCTCGCTGAAAGCTTGTGTGTAGAATACCCCGCGGATGAAGCTGCAACCCCAGAGGCTTTTAGGTCAGTTAATTTCTAGAAATTTTTTTCTGGTTATATATCTCTGATAAAAACGAGGTAGGTATCGCCAGGCACATGCACCAGAGCTCTTTCTAGGAGTATACCTCTCTAACGGCGGATCGCGCAAGCTTATTGGTTATGTCTGTGGAACACTGTCCTCAGATGAGCGCCTTGCACATCATTCTATGGCACACCATGTGCCCAATGCCCCTTCAGTTTGCATACATTCAGTTTGTGTATCTAGCCCCTATCAGCGGAGGGGTGTGGCTCTGTCGCTGCTCAAAGAGTACTTCGCCCGTTTGGACTCTGCAAAACGCGAAGGAAGGGCTAATTATGAGAGAGTGCTGTTGATTGCTCACGATAACCTCATTGGACTGTATCAACGAGCAGGCATGGAGCTTGTTGGGCCAAGTGATGTTGTTCATGGACCTAGTGCATGGTTCGAGTTACGGAGAGATGTTCCACCGAAGGAAGGACGGCCAACTTCTCTTCCCCCGGGCTTGCTGGATGCACTCCGAGCACCAAGGAGAAATGTGCCGTCTGGACGCCTACTGTCCGACTTCCCGGATGGAGTGCTCAGTGTAACAATGCCCGAGAGCCAGAAGGATGATAAGCTGGTCAACAAGTTTGATTTGCTGTGCCCTAAGTGTGGCAGTATTGTATTGAAGGCAGCTGTCGGGCGATGGGTTGAAAAAGAAAGCGTCGAGGTAAGCCTATTTCTGGTTCCAGAACTTGGTCAACTCATTACTCCAAAAGCTCGAACCTTCTAATGTATCCAACGAGCACCTACCGCCGCTTCCTACTCCCCCTGAGACGGCGCATTGGTGGCTTGTAACGCCTTCTCCGATGTCTTTCGAAAATGCTGGTTTTACCCGGCCAGTGGATGGTAAGATCTGTGTTTGTCCTTTTTGAACGCTATATGAATCTTCGTTATTTCAGGGAAACGCATAAAGCTCTTGATTTGTGGGGAGTGTGAACTGGGACCGATTGGATACTGCGAGGATATGCCAAGGACGACAGAGTTTTGGGTTTCGTGTTCGCGTGTTGCGTATCGTCAGTGACAGGGGGGAAGTTGCCAAAGGTTGGCGTGTAGTGTGTGCAGAAATAAATCAATTGTAATTAAATTTATGTGTAACAGCTTGCAAGGAATTGGCAATGGAGTTAGAGATTAAGAGAATCTCACTAGCTCTGAGTGCACCGTCGGCGTCTGGACCGTGGATGGAAGAGTGAGGAGGTCACATGACGTAAGTGCACATTGAGCTCAGCTCGGCAAAGCCTGCACAGCACAAGTGTCTCCCACCAGCTACGCTCAACGATTCTGCTACGGGCTGCGCCTGAATCTGGTGCTGCGCTGTCGAATAGGCGGTTCACATCAACCATTTCTTTAATCTTCTTTCTTTAATCTTCTCTATACTGGTCACCATCATGTCGTTAGCCAAGCTAACAGCTGTTTCAACAAAGACCCTGTCTTTACTTCTGGAGAGACAGAGACTACAAAGTCTACCCAATTATTCTTCAAATGGATCCATTTCAAATCAGTCTGGAGCGAGTACACTACACTATTCACAAATAAAGCGCAACTTGAAGCAACTTCGGGAAGGAGTTGTAGCTCTTGAAGCAGATGACCCCATTTCTGAAGCAGCAAAGTTGCTACGGAATCAGTATGACCGCATGCGAGGTATGCTGCTACCAGAAGAGCAGACTGAGATTCCAAGGTCAGTCTGATGATTGTCAAGTTCTATTCAGACCTTACACCTAACCTCGCTTCAGCCTGGAAAGACGGGAGTCGCCGACACCGGAGCCCGTACCTGAGCCCATTAAGCCTTCAGAATCACCCTTTTACACAGGCCATACCCGCGATTCTCTGCTATCACAACCTTCCTTCGCACCTTATACTGATGACCCAGAGGCGGGTTTGGGTGTCGAACCTCCAGAACCTGCAACCATGCTGCAGACGCAACGAATGATCATGGAAGGTACGTTATCATGCATATGCCCTGTTCTAAGGTTTTGCTTGTTCTAACGGCGCTTCCATCGTTTAGAGCAGGATCTTCACCTAGATCAGCTTTCAAACTCTATCAATCGGCAGCATCACATATCCTTACAAATAAACGACGAATTGGACGAACATAACGGCTTGCTACGAGAACTTGACGCTGGTGTTGATCGTACGAGCGATAGACTTTCAAAAGCACGGAGAAAATTAGACCATGTTGCACGGGGATTAAAAGAGAACGGTAAATCCCTGCTTTTGTCAGTTGATTTTGACCAGTGCTCATATCCGCCTTTAGGATCTGTCGTCACGATTGGCGTTATTATTTTTATCCTTCTCATCCTCATCATCAAGTTCAAAACATAAATCCTTGCGCAGTCATAATGCAATTATGCGCTTACACTTGAAGCTCCTGTTTCACTGGATACTTACCCATGACACCTTAATTTTGGGACCTCTACCCTCCAGTATTTCACACCAGGTCATTATTTGGAACAATCGTGGTTGTTCATCGTATTATTCTGCTATCCTTCTCAGGTTCTTTTCTGTTTGTTTTGTATGTGCTATTATATCTGTTTAATTTACATTGTCTTCATAAACTACTGGACTTCCTTGTTCGGTATCGATCAATCTACCTATTTGGATCCTAAAAAACTCACTGCTGACACTCACTCTATGGTTTTCATGACGTTCGTTGCAACTTCGCCTCTGGTTTATCCGACATGTGTACACAAAATGCATGTCACCATTGTCTGTCGTGCCTTGGACGCCATCTGCAAGCGGCAAATTTGCTATCTCTGCGACTTGGTATGTATCACTCCTTGTCACTTACTGCCTTCTATCACTGACAGTGAGCAAATTTCGCCTGATGTTCATACCAGGTCCTGCGCTTATCGACATATGTTTAGAACTCATAACCGCCACATCATGAATGGAGAACAACCTGGCGATATTCGCTCATTCCAGCGTATCTCTAGCCAATGGCTAAAACCCTCTATGTTGCAGGCCAGGTAGGAAATAGAACATAGCGACATGTCTCTCAGCACATAAAACTTTGCCACTTCAGCGAGGAAAGAACAAGCTCCGTTCCATTTTTCTCTCCGAGTCCCCTCTTTCATTTTGAGAGACTTTTCATCAACGATGAGCGATCCGGAGGCCCAGAATACCCGCGTCGTAAAGACGAGGACTCGTGACGACTCTGCTATTGTTGAGACTCCTGTGGGTCCACATATCTCGACAATAGCAAACCGACTTCCGATCGAGTATCGCACATTGAGCATCCATGTCGAAACAAGGACTCAGCCCCTCCCAGAGCTGGGAGAGAAAAAGGCAGAGAAACGCACCCTTGTTCTTAAGGGTAAGCTTTGCGTCGTCGCCCTCGTCCTTGTTCTAAGTTCTGATGATTTCCCGTGTATTCAGATCTCGACACGTTGGACTGGCACAAGATCAGTGTCGACGAGGCTTTGAATCGACTCTCTGTTTCCCCAAAAACAGGGTTGGAGAAAGAACAAGCCGTTCGTCGTCAGCAACAACATGGAAAGAATGTCATCTCACCGCCGAAGAGCCATCTCCTCCGCAAGGTTATGGGTTGGGTCTTCGGTGGATTTGGCAGTCTTTTGTTGGCTGCCAGCATTGTTTGCTTTATTGCATGGTAAAGGTCACTGTCCTCGTCGTGTCTCCTCCTACTTAAGGTTTTTCTATGTCTCAGGAAGCCGCTTGGAGAACCTGCTCCGCAGGTTTCTAACCTGGCCTTGGCTATCGTCCTTCTTATTGTTCTCCTTGTTCAGGCCGTGTTCAATGCATGGCAGGACTTCTCTATGACTCGCATGATGTCCTCCATCAGAGGCATGCTCCCCGCTGATGTTCTCGTTTTACGTGACTCGGGACACCACAAGATTCCCGCGAAAGACCTCGTTCCTGGAGATATCATCACGGTCAATATGGGCGACAAAATCCCTGCGGATTTGAAGCTCATCGAAGTAAGCGGCGACCTGCAGTTTGATAGAAGCGTTTTGACTGGTGAAGTGCGTACCCTACCCTCCGAACTGGTACCGCTTGACTAATAACTTTTTAGAGTGAACCCATCTCAGGACAGGTCAAGATGACTGACGAAAACTTTTTGGAGGTGGGTCACTTGGATTGCCATAAGTTAGCTCAGTTTAAATTCTGGTCTATTTATAGACGAGGAACATCGCCTTGCAAGGAACTCACTGCGTCAACGGCTCTGGTATCGGCGTTGTAATTCAGATTGGAGATAACACAGTATTGTAAGCGTCCTAAGTCTTTTTTTGTGCCTCATCTAATCAATATTGAACGTCCTCCGTTACAGCGGAACTATTGCGAGTTTATCATCCATGGAGCAAACCCGTCTGACCACCCTCCAGCGCGAGCTTCTTCGTTTCGTTGTTATCATCGCTTCTCTCGCCACCGCGGTTGCCGTCTTAATGGTTATCCTTTGGGCTGCTTGGATCCGCCACTCCTTCCCCACCTACATCAACGTACCTACCCTTTTGATTGATGTTGTGTCAGTCATGGGTAAGCCTGACTTATGCTCCTCTGATGCTTCGGAGACTAATAATATTTTTTTGCACAGTCGCATTCATTCCCGAGGGCCTTCCGGTGGCAGTCACCCTGTCCCTAGCTAAGGTAGCCAACACGTTGAGCAAGCGAAAGATTCTGTGCAAGTACGTTCCCAATCCTGCTGCCCTTTTTTCACTCTCTAATAAACGCCGACAGGTCCTTGTCGATCGTGGAAACTCTTGGCTCGGTTAATGTTCTTTGCTCTGTACGCCAATTGTTCCTCCCATTACATTTGTATGCAAAACTGACTGGTCATATCTATGTAGGACAAGACTGGGACATTGACGCAGAACATTATGCACGTCGAAAATATTGCGATCCTCGATACCGTTCATAGAAGCGATACTATTTCGTCTGCCCTATCTTACTTGGACGAGGCGACCCAGCGCAATGTTCAAGAGATCGTAGCAGTAGGTGCCATCTGCAACGCCGCTAAGTTCGATGAGAATGTCCCTGTTCACCCATTGACGAGTAAGAAAATTGTGGGCAATGCTACAGGTAAGTCGAGATCCTTTGCGCTCTGTGGGTCAATTCCATTGACCGCTGTTTTGCAGACGTCGCTGTGTTGCGTTTTTCGGACTCCATCTCTGCTGTCGATCATACGCGCCAGACTTGGACCAATGTCTACAGGAAGAACTTCAATTCAAAGGCGAGTATAAGTTTCTGAAAGGGTCCAACTGCATACTTATTCCGCAGTCACGTAGGATAAATACATGCTCCAGTTGTCTCGCCTGGCCTCTAGTGTCAAGTTGGACACAAACAGCCCCGTTGCGCCTTTGGCTACATGGGATAACTTCAGTTCTGGGTGTTTCCTCCTGACTGTAAAAGGCGCACCGGAAGTTCTCATCTCTCGTTGCTCCTACGTTCTCAACCCAGCTGGCGGTCCTCCCCTTCCACTGTCATCGCGAGACAAAGACCGCATTATCGAAGTTCAAGAGCGATGGTCAGCTCAAGGTCAACGTGTCATTCTCCTTGCTCGCCGCGTGGTACAGGATATCTATCTCGAGAAATCCACCGACTACAACTCCGTGGAATTTGCCGACGCCGTTCAAGAATATAACAGCGATCTTATTATCGTTGGACTCGTCGGCTTAATCGACCCTTTGAAGCCCGACATCAAAGAGACAGTCTCGTACGTGTCACGCTCTGCCATTCTTGAATTAATATTAAGATAACGATTTATAGCGTCTGTCGTGGGGCAGGAATTCGATTCTTCATTGTCACAGGTTCGCATAGCCTGGCTCACTCGACTTACAGGGAACTGACGAAGTGTATTTTTAGGTGATCATCCTTCCACCGCTCTCTCTATTGGCGCACAAGCCGGCATCATCACCGACCCGGAAAGAGTGCATCGCTTGGAGGACCTTCATGGCGGGTCTGAGAAGTATCCTGTTAGCAGCTCTGACTCCGATAGCGACGCGAGCAGCTACAAGAGTATCATTCTTACCGGCAAGGAGTTGGCGCTCTTGACCACCCCCCAGATTGACCTTCTCTGCCAATATGAGGAAATCGTGTTTGCCCGAACAACTCCGGAGCAAAAGCTCAGCATTGTCAACAACTTCAAGGCTCGTGGAAATGTTGTTGCTGTTACTGGCGACGGCGTGAATGATGCACCCTCGCTCAAAGCTGCGGACTGTGGTGTTGCAATGGGCGATGGCTCTGATGTTGCCAAAGAGGCAGCTGATCTGATCCTTCTCGGTGAATTCTCCTCGATCATCACAGCCATTGAGTGGGGTACGTTCAATTTTCGGATTATTCAGTTACAGATTCTGATAACGCACATTAGGTCGCTTGGTCTATGACAACCTTAAGAAAACTGTGCTATATCTATTACCTGCCGGAAGGTACGTGGCACTTTGACGAGCGCATGGGTTTTATTCCTCATAGTAACATGCCTCATAGTTTCTCTGAACTTATGCCAATCGTCTTCAATATCGTCTTGGGACTCCCACAAATCTTGAGCAACTTCCAGTACGTTTTCTTCAACTGTTCTCCCCTTGCACAACCCCACATTTATTCTCAACTTCTAGGATGATCATTATTTGCGTCGCGGTGAGTCATGTTTTGTGCATATTTATCCCTTGGTCTGACATAATTCCAGACCGATGTTCTTCCTGCTTTAAGTCTTTGTATGGAACCACCCGAGCAAGGACTGCTGCTCAGGAAGCCTAGAAACATCAAGACCGACAGGCTTGCCGACTGGAAGCTCCTTCTCCACGCGTATGGCTTCCTTGGGGTCCTGGAGTCACTTTGTGCCATGTCGATGTACGATCGTATCCTGACAGACCTACATTTATACTAATCCCGTCCCAGGGCATTTTGGTATCTTCAACTCAAGGGACATCCGTTTTCGGGCTTGGTTTTGAAATTTGGAAACTATGAACCCGCACTTGACAATGCAACTCTGTTCGAGGCCCAGAGTGTATACTTCTTTACACTGGTCATTATGCAATGGGGGTAAGTGTTCGAATATTTTATCAGAATACCCTGTTAATGGCAAGCAGCAACCTTCTGGCCACCCGAGGACGTACATTGGGTGTTTTCCAGCATACCGTCGCAAAGAACTGGCTTGTGATCCCAGCTGCCCTGATGGCACTTGTTATTGGGATATTCTTCAGCTATATTCCCGTCTTGTAAGCTCTCAGTTTCAGTTCGATCTAGAAGACGTCACTTACAATTTCCTTCCCTATTCATCAGCCAAAAAGTGTTCTCGACCGATAGTATTCCAGCTAGACATTTCTTCATCCCCATCAGCTTCGCAATTGGCCTCCTTGGGTAAGTTTCTTTCTATCCGCGGTGATGCGTACCTTTATTTATACGTCGTTACCGCAGACTTGACGAATGCCGGAAGTTAATGGTCAGAAAATACCCCAAGAGTATCCTGGGCCGACTGGCCTGGTAAATTCTACATGAAGATTTCTGACTACAAGGGGTACTTAAGCTACCTCCAGTGTTATGACGGAAAGGTTTTATGGTACAAGACTCGAGTAATTTTACACCAGTACTCCTTTACCGGAATCATGATTATGTATCACGCACGTTTGCAATCTTGACCTATATATTTAATGTGCATTTTAACACCTCATTTCAGAAGGTTGGTGAATCGGCACGGATTTGGGCGGTGATCAAAGATCAATGACTTGGAAGAGCGCCCTTGACCTTCAAGCCCGTGGGAGTTTTAACAGGTTTACTGGTTTGGGACGCCATATCAGTTGACCTTCCAAAAGGTGTGTAAAACAGTACCATCACCACCTAAACAACAATTAATTTTTCGTTTTATTCTCCTTTAGAAACATCTGAATAAATATAGTGCACCGGCGTCCATCACACAACATGACATTGCTGTCCTGTTCTTGTCTGCATTCTGACCCCATGACCGGTGGACCCCTGTTAGCCCACCATGCACCCCACCGTGACCTTGTTTGAAGGTGATGATCACTAACGAACAATGTTGGGATGGGAGTCCATGAGGCTATCTAGTACTTGGGTAGCATTTGAGATCTTGAAGACTCTGGCACGCCTCCCCATAATCTCAAAAAAAAAGGCTTCCAAGGTTCTTTGGGTATGTTTCTTTTGACCCTTTAACCCGTTCCCTGCATCCAAATCTATCCCAAACTGCTCTTCCTGATTTTTCAATCAGGGAAAATCGGCGCCAGCACGAAGACGAAGTGCGCGATATGGAATTCATGCCGCAAGTGGTGTGGTATGTTTCTATACCTCGTGGAACACGACAGGTGAGATCCGGAGTGGTATGGTGGTTCGGATGAGCAACCACAGCATCCCGTAAATCAGTACGCCACCTTTTACTTCTATGTTTGTCTCCGACAAAGATGTTGATCATCTGCTCGTGCAATGTACTAAAAACAATGCATCATGCAAAAATCGCTCATTCTTATTCCATTTGTGACAATTAATCCGTCGAGGGCCCGGCTAAGATCAAACGATTCTATGCCCAAGCCGCCGCTGCATCACTCTCGACAATCTCATGCGCTGATAGCCAGGAAATTTGTCACACTCGGTACATCATTGCGTACATGAGGAGAACCGCCGAATTGTCCTGGGACCTACACTTGGTCTGCATCAGTTGGAACATGACGCATATGCTTAACAGTGTAATTTTTACTCTACACGGTCTCACTCCGACCTGTCCGGCTTCACACTTCTTAATTGATATGATATATCTTTGGGAATGGCCCCCTTACGTCGTGTGGGACTCAGACATGACCTGGCGAAATTCGCTCAACGCAGCCTTTCATCCAATGGCGCAATTCCACCAGGGGTCCTGTTGCCCTGACAAGGGATAATGGAAATATTTTTACAGCACATAAATTGGCCTTTGTGTTTTGTGAAGACTCAGCGTCCGCCACTGTTCCTCACTGGCTGCTCTTCTATCTACAGGATTTCGCAAGATGAGCGACCCAGAGGCCCAACACACTCGCTTTGTCAAGACCACCACTCGCGAAGAAAATGATATTGTGGAGACCCCTGTTGGTCCGCATATCTCGACGACAGCTCATCGCCTTCCCATTGAATATCGAACCTTGAGTATTCATGTCGAGACCAAGACCCAACCTTTCCCTGAACCAGGTGAGAAGAAGGTCGAGAAGCGTAACCGTGTCCTGAAAGGTATGTCAACACATTTTTAAATCTCGGTATGGTAATTGATCAGTGACTTCTGTGCCTTCGTATCCCAGATCTTAACTCCCTGGATTGGCACAAGATCAGCATTGACGAAGCTTTAACTCGACTTGGGGTCTCCCCAAAAACTGGGTTGGAAAAGGAACAAGCTACTCGTCGCCAACAACAACATGGCAAAAATTCAATCACGCCTCCCAAAACTCATTTCTTTCGCAAGCTCATGGGGTGGGTCTTCGGTGGCTTTGGCACTCTCCTGCTCGCTGGAAGCATCCTTTGCTTCGTTTCATGGTGTGTAGTCTACCTTGGGGATACGCTTTAGGAAACTAATCGTTTCTACCCTCAGGAAACCCCTCGGAGAGCCCAACCCCCAGGTTTCTAACCTGGCCCTGGCTGTCGTCCTTCTCGCCGTTCTTGCCATCCAGGCCACGTTCAACGCCTGGCAAGATTTCTCCATGACTCGTATCATGTCATCGATCCGAGGCATGCTCCCTGCCGATGTTCTTGTCTTACGCGATTCTGGACACAGTAAGATCCCCGCAAAGGATCTTGTACCAGGCGATATTGTCACTGTCTCTATGGGTGACAAGGTCCCTGCCGATTTGAAGCTCATTGAAGCCAGTGGCGATTTACAGTTTGATAGAAGCGTTTTAACAGGAGAGGTATGAACATCTGACAACACTAACAGGACAGTTATGCTGATGAAGGTTGTAGAGCGAACCAATTGCGGGTCATGTCAGAATGACCGATGAAAACTTCCTCGAGGTACGTTGATGGTTCAGCAGTTCAATGCCGAGACCCAACTGTTTTCTTACATGCGAACCTTAGACCAGAAACATTGCTCTTCAAGGGACACATTGCGTCAATGGTTCATGTGTCGGTGTCGTCATCCAGACGGGCGATAACACTGTTTTGTGCGTGGTTCTTTCGATCTTGTTTCTTTAACGATCTAATTCTCGTTTAATTCTTTGTTCTAGTGGAACAATTGCTCAGCTCTCCTCGATGGAACAAAGTCGTCTCACTACACTTCAGCGCGAATTGTTACGATTCGTCCTCATTATTGCAGGTCTTGCGACCTCCGTTTCCACTTTACTTGTCATTCTATGGGCCGCGTGGATTCGCCGCAAGTTCCCTGACTATATCAGTGTTCCGAATCTCCTCATTGATATTGTGTCCGTCTCAGGTTAGTTTGAATACGATATTGCCAATGATAACTGACGAATTAATTTTGTCTTTCCACGTTTCTTAGTCGCCTTTATCCCAGAAGGACTTCCTGTATCCGTTACTCTGTCTCTCGCTAAGGTTGCCCGCACGTTGGCTAAGCAGAAGATCCTTTGCAAGTAAGTATGAAAGGGATGTCAACGACGAAAACTCATTTGATTTTGAAAAGATCGCTGTCCATTGTTGAGACCCTCGGCTCCGTCAACGTTCTGTGCTCTGTATGCTACCTATTTCTCTCTCTGAACGCTCCTGCTCATCCCTCTGTTCTTCTTTCTACAGGATAAGACCGGAACATTGACGCAGAATATCATGCATGTTGAGAATGTTGCTATTTTTGACACTGTTTACGCCAGCGATGCACTGTCGTCTTCTCTCTCATACCTCGACGAGGCAGCGCAACACAATATTCAGGAGATCGTTGCCGTTGGCGGGATCTGCAATGCGGCCAACTTCGACCAAAACGCACCTGTCCACCCATTAGCGCAAAAGAAGATTGTTGGCAATGCTACGGGTATGCCATCCTCCGTTCTACAGGAGATTTTGTCTGTATTGACACTGACTGGGCTTTTAGACGTCGCGGTGTTACGTTTCTCGGACTCGATATCTTCCGTTGACCGCATCCGCACGACCTGGACTAATGTTCATAGAAAGAACTTTAACTCAAAGGCAAGTGCCGTCCGTTGTTTTCTGTCTGAAGTGATATTAAGCGTGGGTCGTAGGACAAATATATGCTTCAATTGTCCCGCCTAGCGGCTGGCCATGGACTCGACCCGCAAAACCCCGTTTCCCCCTTAGCCCCATGGGATCGTTTCACTGCCGCTTCTTTCCTCCTCACTGTCAAAGGCGCACCCGAAGTTCTTATTCACAGGTGTTCATACGTCCTCAACCCAGCTGGTGGGCCACCGCTTGCACTCTCACAGCGAGACAAGGATCGCATCATCGAAGTTCAGGAACGATGGTCAAGCCAGGGTCAACGCGTTATTCTTCTGGCTCGCCGTGTTGTACAAGATATTTACCTCGAAAAGTCAACTGACTCTAATTCTGTGGAATTCGCCGAAGCTGTTCAAGAGCACAACAACAACCTCATCATCGTTGGACTCGTGGGCTTGATCGATCCATTGAAGCCGGATATCAAGCAAACTGTCTCGTGCGTCCTGGCTCCATAATTATTCGCAACTCATATTTTCAACGATGACACCCTTTCACAGTATCTGTCGTGGTGCTGGTATACGTTTCTTCATCGTTACAGGTTTGGATATTTGTTATTATGGATTCAGACGCATCATTGACCATATTTATTAGGTGATCACCCATCGACGGCCCTTTCCATCGGGGCACAGGCCGGTATCATCACCAATCCCGACAAGGTTCACCGTGTATCGGACCTCACCTTTAATCCAGAAAAGGCCATAAAGGACGATTCTGATTCCGATAGCGACATGGCAGAGATGAAGAGCATTATCCTGACTGGGCGGGAGTTGATGACTCTAACGCCAGCGCAATATGAGCTGCTGTGCAAGTACGAGGAAATCGTATTTGCAAGAACGACCCCGGAGCAAAAGCTTCATATCGTGAACAACTTCAAGGCCCAAGGAAATGTCGTCGCAGTTACTGGTGATGGTGTGAACGATGCCCCATCTCTTAAGGCTGCCGACTGTGGCATTGCGATGGGCGATGGTTCGGACGTCGCAAAGGAAGCGGCTGACCTCATTTTGCTCGGGGAGTTTTCGTCAATCATAACGGCCATAGAATGGGGTACGTAAACCTTGAGGGGTGGACATGGTATTACGTCTGACACTGAACTACGATTAGGTCGCTTGGTGTACGATAATTTGAAGAAGACAGTGCTTTATCTTTTACCTGCTGGAAGGTAATCCTCTTTATTGCGGGTGTTAATTTGTCACTGAACTATGTCGCAGTTTCTCGGAACTTACCCCCATCCTGCTCAACGTCATTTTCGGACTCCCACAAGTTCTTAGTAATTTCCAGTGAGTTTTCTGTCCTTTATGCACGAAGCGTGTCATCCTGATTATATGCCTATTTAGGATGATCATCATCTGCGTCGGCGTAAGTCCTCCTCCATGAGTCAATTAGTTGTTTATCCAGCATCCAGACCTTTCCTAGACCGACGTCTTGCCTGCTCTCAGCATGTGCATGGAACCTCCTGAGCAAGGCTTGCTTCTCAGAAAGCCGAGGAATGTCAAGAAAGATAGATTAGCCGACTGGAAACTACTCCTTCATGCATATGGATTCTTGGGTGTCCTGGAATCCATCTGCGCTTGTTCAATGCAAGTCCCATTTTTGCTCATTCATTTCTATCATCTCATAGCATCTCCAGGGCATTTTACTATCTAAAGCTCAAGGGTCATCCCTTCTCTAGCATGATCGTCAAGTTCGGAAATTACGACCCTCCCGTTGATAATGCGACACTCTTCAAAGCGCAGAGTGTATATATGTTCACTCTCATAATCATGCAGTGGGGGTAAGTTGGCACAGCATCTGTCCAAAATTTACCAGTTGATCCAAATTTGCGGGTAGAAACCTTCTGGCCACACGTGGACGCCGATTGGGGATTTTCCAACACAAGGTTTCGAGGAACTGGCTTTTAATCCCGGCAGCCTTAATGGCCCTTATTATTGGCATTTTCTTCAGCTACATCCCCCCTTTGTAAGTGTCTTATTGCCTCCATGTAACTTGTCTAAGTTAACATATTGCCGTCGCATGTAGCCAAGATGTATTCGGAACCAGCAGCATTCCAGTCCAATATTTCTTCATTCCCTTGAGTTTTGCCATCGGGTTGTTGGGGTAAGTCATCGAGCGTATTCACTCTCGTCACTGGTAACTTACTGCTAGACACAGCCTCGATGAAATGCGAAAGCTCATGGTTAGGAAGTACCCCGCTGGTTTCCTCGCCCGCATTGCCTGGTAACATTCCTTGTAAATGGTTTTTTCTTCTTCTTCCCCAATGTTCGGAACAACAATGCAAAGAACTGTTTGGTTATTTTATATACATAACAAGACCCGTTTAGTAGCAGATGTATGCAATGTAATTTAAATGTTCTGCTATTCTATCAATATGTACCGGATCAACAAGTCCTTCTGTTCCATGGCTTTGTAACCCATCCCTGCACTTACTTCTGGAGCTGCTAAGATTTATTGAGGTGAAGATCGAAGAGCAAGTCGTCTACGCTCCCGGGCTCTGGCGTTTTGTAGTTCTTGAATCTGTATGGAAACATCATCCGCCTGTTCTGCGCGCTTTCCGGAAAAGCAGCTGAGGAAGGGGAACAAAGCATCAACCAATGCAGCCAGACGCTGAATGCTTTCCTCCCTTGGTGACCACCTGAGCAGATTGATATCCAAAGTTCGCAAATCGTGTTCGCCGCAAATCGGAGGATCGGTGACCACATTTGTGACTACGTCGAGAGCAAGGTTTCGGAGAAGGCGAAAACCTCCCTTGGCAATGATTTCCAAAGCGGAGGTGTCGAGTGCGCCTGACGATGTCGTTCTTAGTGTCAAGCTGGTCAGATTGGGCCATATGCCGGCCACCTTGTGCAAATCGGTGTTGGATAGCGATGTGATCATTGGGAATCGAAGATGAAGTTCTTCGAACTTGAAAACCGAAAGACATTGTTCCCATGCATGACATGCGAGGCCAGGATATCGTTCAAGTAACTCGTCCTGAATGGTGTCATGCTCGAATTCCAAAAATTGTCCATCGGTCATAGGTGAAAGATCAAGGCTGAAGGTGGGTGATGTGGATAGGCGGCATGCCTTAAGTGCGTCAAACAATGCATTCCAGGGGAAAACGGGGTCATGGGGTTGGGTGTGATCCGGAAGGGTGAAACAGAGTGCGAACTTGCGAAGGTCGCCTAGCCGCAGGGACTTCAGGAGATTCGTGCACTGGCGTACAGAACACTCATTCAACGACAGATGAGTAAGACCTGGGAGACAAATCCATCTCGTGGGCTCTAGACTGCCCCAATCGAAGGAAGACATTGATATGGACAATGAGGAGAGATTTTCGAATCCCTTCGGCGATTGGAAAAACGAGCAGTCCATCACAATATCTACACCCTCGAATTTGTCCAACCTAAGATTCGAGAGCTTCCTGAAGGATCGGACGGCGGAGAGCACGGCTGCACTGGGGAATACTCCTGAAATGCTCAGATTGCCCAGATGATGTATAGGTAGACTCGCCAGGCGTTGGATGAAAATGGAGCATTGACGAGAGCTCTGTTGGGTTGGCTCAGCGTAGTTAATGGTAATATCACGCAACCGAGTTGAAAGGAGCAACTGGAGCTCCATTGAACATTGCTCGTTGGTATTTTGGTACCAATAACGGTTCATAAAAAGGTCGGTAAGGTTTGGGAGCAGGGAGCGGCTTCCCAAGGCGCATGATAACAGAAGGTATGTTGCGGGTTCTACCTGAACGTCGAGGACTGTGTAAAGAGTCCGGACTCGGGCCGTCACGAAGAACATGTTGTCCACGTCCTCCTCGCAGATGGGGCCATCGAGGTACTGGAATCGAACTTGTGTCAGCTGTTTCGCGAGGACCCATTTCTGAGGAGCAACACTACGTACCCATAGTTTTGAATCTGCACGGTATTGAATACTGGGTAAAAGTTTAAGAATGGGTAAAATGGACTTCAGGTTTCGCCAGAGCAAGCCTTCTGCAGGTCTGCGAAACGCTCTACAGACTAGTGCTGCTCGATAGAGAGTGCTATTATTAGGTGCGTATTTGCAATATAGTTTTTGTAGGATCTCATCAACAAGGTAGTCGTTTTGAAGAACCTTTTCCATGAGAAGAGTGGTGGTCCCAAACATTGTCAATGGCGTCGTATTTGTAGGGGGCAAGCTTGGCAACGGGCCTCCTATGCTTTTCTGGGGCCTCCCCTAAAGATGGGCTGCAAGGTACCAAGAAGGGCTTGGTGTTGTCGTCAGTATCTCCATATACCAGTAGTAGCATGGCATGCAGTATCATAAAAGGTGTACTTTAAAGTGTATAAAAACCACAGGTTTAAAAAGATTACAAAGGTCTTCCGGTCCCAGTTATCAAAAGCGTAATATAACAAAAAGAGAAAGGGAGATCGGGTAATAAAAACTCGTACTCGGAAATGAACGAGGGGTGGACTGATTAACGAAGGTAAGGAGAGCACCTAATGTTGGGAATGAAGGGGATGGAGAAATGAATGGTGGTTGGAAAAGATAATGTGGTGATGTGTGGATGGAGAATGGCGTTGAAGTTGGTGGATGAATATCAAATGAATTGTCAAGGATTTACGCGGAAACAAACAAACAACAGGTTCTCGCACATAAGATAACAGGTGTGTGCATTTAGAATGGAGAGGTGATACAAAATCTATGATGATGGGCGGCGGTCTGTTTCGTAGAGTGTTGCTTCGGGTGTTGAGGGTTCTGCTGCAGGGGATTCTTGGGCTGGGGGGAACGCAATTTGTGCCTCAATTTGCTCTTTGCGAGGAGTCTTGTCCGAATCAGGGGAATCATGCACCACAGCGCTATCCACAGGGGCATCAGTTACGCCTGATGGATCTGATTGCTCGTCAAGGGATTCGCCGGCAACAGAAATGTTAGATTTCATGGGGGAGGCAGACAATGAAGAAAGGGCAGCATCCGCAGAGGGAGACGATAGGGTTGATGGTGAAGGAGTGGGATATTCCTCTGTCACATTCCGTGTACCACTTCGGTACAAGACATTCCCCATATCAGACAGGGAAGGAAAGGCGAATTCGGTCATCCTCTCGGACTCGGAAATCGCATCATGGTCATCGTCAGCTGATTTACCCTTCTTGGGAGATCGTACTCGGATACTGCCTGGTCGCTTGAGGATGGCATCCGCCAGAAGCTCATTAAACCCTCCTTCGCTCTCTGCGTCGTCGTGCTGATCCTGACCTTCACTATCTTCAGGTCGTCCCGTCCCGCTCGTACCAATCCAGCCATCACCATCTTCCCAGACAACCCTACCATTGAGACGCTGATTGCGGCTCCTTGACTGCCACTTTCCCGACGTTGGATTTGGCGAGCCATTCATTTCAGGTGATAAAGACCCTGAACTAGATGGGCCGTTCATCGGTGACGAGGTTGAAACCTGGTTGTGGAAATGATGGATTC
Organism: Panaeolus papilionaceus; assembly: GCA_015501605.1. Taxonomy (NCBI): domain Eukaryota; kingdom Fungi; phylum Basidiomycota; class Agaricomycetes; order Agaricales; genus Panaeolus; species Panaeolus papilionaceus. Next base: position 50,315 of record JADNRZ010000012.1, on the reverse strand, counting down.
CAAATGTTCCATCACCGAAAGAGGGAAGCGATGGTGATGCATTCACAGAAACGCGGCCGTTCGACGCCGAAACGTTGTTGAAGAATGGGGGAAGGTTAGGAGAGGGTTGAACGGGGCTCCCAACATGTTGGAAGGGCAACATGTGCTGCTGGAGATGTGCCATTGGATGTGGGGTGAAATGCTGTCCTGGAAGTTGATGCGAAAAGGGATATTGGAAGAATTGTGCGGGGTTGAGACCAACGGGGCCGGCCGACATGGGGGAAGCGAGACCAGCGTTGCCGTTCATCGGTATGCCATGCAACACAGGTAACTGAAGGGGTTGGGGAATGGGTGGAGTGACGGATTGCGGACTTGTGGAAGAAGTTGCTGATCCTCCAGCTGTTGCAACTGGGGTGGATGCGGGTACTGCAGTGGAAGGGCTCGACTCTGGGGTATCTTGTGGATGGGTCGAGTCTTGAGCGGCCTGAGGGGGCGGAGAGCTTGATGAAGAAGGTTGAGCGCCATCTAGGGTCGAAGTCGACGCTGAGCTGTCAGATAATGTGTGTGGGGACCCTGAGCCAGACGCTCCACTTTGGTTGGAGATGTTTAAATTGTGAGCATGCTGATTCCTCATCTGTATCTGCTGTTGCAGATGAAGATTGAACTGCGGCGAAACTGCGGCGAACATGGCAGCGTAGCTGTGGACTTGGTGCATTAGGTATGCCATCTGCTTCCTAAGCTGTGAACCGAAAAGTGTAAAACGGATTAGACCAGTCAGCAAAGATATTCATAGAAACGTCGGATAAGAGGTTCAATGTATTTGGTTGAAGCGAGGACAAGAAAGGAAATCAATTAAATGCGATAACGGCAGGGATGTCAAAATAAGGGAAAGAAGCTGGGGCATTGACTGACACAACCTCCGATGAAGGTTAGACCTGAAAAAAGCCCCACTCAATCCTAAAGGGTATCTGACGACGGTGGTCGTAACGTCTGCCAGGATAAAAGGGCACAAAGTTTGAATTGGTCGATATAAAAGGACCCACCTCCATTTCCCCTCTCTTACAATTCGCGTTCTCCCACTGTAGTCTCTCCATTTCTTTGGTGACCCGTTCCAACTCTGCTTTGTTCTTCTCCTCCCGCAGCCTCGATGCCTCCAGTGCGCCTCTCATCGACGCAAGTTGTGTCTGGGTGGATAATGCAGGAACTGCATTGTTTCCGGCGGATAAAGGTTGATGTGATGATGCTGATGATGTGGACGATGGGGGAGGGGGCGTGCTGCAATTACTACTATTATTGCTATTATAGGATGGTGTTTGTGGTCTTCTAGGGGTAGGCGCACGTCTTGGTGTTGAAGGCTGCTGAGCACTGGGACCAGAACCTTCCTGCGATGATTTGACGCGAGAGGCTAAAAGTAATACAGTTAGTCTCGGCGAATGCGACAGAAGAAAGCGCGCACAACTAGCAGGAGTAGGATTAAGGGTGGGGAAGAAGACAGGCGTTTCTTCAATGATTTCCAGTTCTTTACTAACCCCTATAGGAAAGTTAGCCAAACTGCGGAGACAAAAAAAAAACAAAAACAAAAAACAAAAAACGGCATACCTTGTGCTGGTGAGGATGAGGGTGCAACAGCAACAATGGCAGAAAACATAGCAGCACCTGCTTTTCGTGATGCCTTCTTGGGAGAGTCTTTAGGAGCTGCATCCCTTTCTTTCCTCGTGCTATCCGTCACCTTATCCTGCTTGCGTACTGCATCTGTCACGCCATCCCATTCCCATGGGTCTGCCGCATTCTGCTTGGCTTTAGAAGCTGAAGCCGCGGCTGATGGCAGGTGCTGCGCTTTTGGTGCGTGCCTGGTCTTCGAGCTCGATGAAGAACTGGATGATTCGGCGGATGTATGGTTGGTGTTGGACGACAGCGCTGATTGCTGTGGGTTGGCTGATGGTTGAAGCGTCTTGCTGGAATCCTCGCCAGCCGAGGCTATAGATGCAGCCCCTGAGGTTACACTGGTGTCAGTGGTCATTGTGGATGCAGATAGATCAGTGGACTCTGTTGAGGAGGATGTACTCGACAACGCTGAACAAAAGTCGGGAGGGGTAGGGGGGGAATGTAGAGCTAACCCCAACCCAAGTGCTGGAGTGTCGTCTCTCGCCAAGAATCTTGCTCGTGCCTGGGAAATGGCATGCGCCGCCAGGTCGTCCAATTCTAGAAGACCGTTAAGATTTGTGCCGGCAAAATTTTGACCAAAAGCGCTGTCGTCTTTATCTGTAGGGGTGACGGAGGGAGAGGCGGATGAAGAAGAGGGGGGACGGGTGGTGGATGCGTATTTTTGGGACATTGAAGGAGCAGATGAAAGAGCTGGTACCGCGTATGTGTGATTAGGAATCTGAGGGTGATGGTGTTCAAGGTCTGGCCCAGACGTCAGTGATAGATTCGAGGACTGGGATAGCCGTCGATGAGTATGCGAGGATTCATTGACGTGAGGTTGAGGCAAAGTCTGAGCAGAGTGTGGGGTATCAATCTGTGAAACCTCGGATGTATCAGCAGTATGGGTGGCCGAAATCATCCCATCCGACGATCCAGGGATGGGTAACGTGTCGTGCCATGCGCCTTCCCGTCTTTGTACGATTTCCTGTTGAAGAACCTGCTCTCCTTCGCTTCGGGTGATGGAACCCTGTAAAGATGAGGTGTTAGAGGAAGAAGTGTATTCGTCGAATGGACTGGAAAATTCCGGTGTTGGATCCACACTATCGTCTGTTTCATCCTCATGGTGGAGGTTGTAATGGATAGAATTAATGTGTGCAAACGAGTTGGCTGTATTGGGTGTGGTTGCGGCTGTCGAGGTCGTGGCAATAGTCGAGCGTGCGGAAAGAGGAGGTGTAGATGTAGGGGTTGAAGTCGCCAAAGATTTGAGCTTTTTTGGATTCTTCAAGACCTCCTTCAAAGGATCTTTACCTCTTCTTCTGCGATCCTTTGACCGGGAGGTCTTGGACTCCTTCGCATCCAGTGTCTCCATTGGAGTGAGGGACGAACCTTCAGGAAGCTTCCCCTTTCCACCTGTCACAACACGCGGTTGAGAATCGGTTGAACCATGATGAGTTCCCTTGAGTGATGAGGTGGCCAAATCGTTTTTTGAGGAAACTGCAGCATGAGGCCTCGCACGGTAAGCAAAGGCCGAACCTGCTAGTACGATTGCTGCCAGAGTTGCCACAACAAAAATACGGTTTTCGCTTGATCCTGATGATCCCGCTTGTAATCCAGTAGCAGCAGCTGATGCAACATCCCCTAGAACTGATGAGGAAGATAAAGGAAGTGAAAGTGACCGTTCGCCACCGTCTTGCATGTTTTTTTTCGGCTAAATTGGATGCAAGCTGAATAAATCAAGTGAATTTTGTGATGAATTCACACCGTCAAGGCGTGAAAACGAGAAACAATTCGAATGAATCTCGTTTTTAAAAGGAAAGTAAAAAGGAGGGAGGAGGAAGGGATGAGGAGGAGGGGATAAGTTATAAGAGAACAAGGCGGAAACAGACTGAAAATAAGAGAGACAGAGAACAGACACAGGGTGACAAACTATTTCCATACAAAGTAATAAATTTCACACTCCGATACCAATTAAGGTGTTCCTATTCCTGCTCATAAATATTTCTGAATCTATACCATGAGTTTGAAGATAGCTTTATTAATTTGTGGTGGTCTGACCGGTGAAGCAAAGGAAAAAAATGGAGATTATTTTGAAATTTATAAAAATTATTTAAATCTTTCTTTTCCTCAATCTATTTCGCATTCTCTTCAATTCACACTCGATCCTTATGATGTTCGTTCTCAACAATACCCGGTTGAGGATGAGTACGATGTCCTGATGCTCACTGGTTCCGGTGTGTAAAGTAACCCTTCCTCTGGTACACCCACTCACACATTACTACTAGCTTCATCGGCATACGACGACATCGAATGGATAAATAAACTAACCCAATATATCACTCGTGTTGTCAATGAGAAACCCCATATTAAGATAATCGGTGCGTTTCATCGCCCCTTTCGTTCCACCCTTCAACATGCTTAAATCTAACCTTTCATCACCTCATGATCACATTCACCACGCGTCGCCCACGCTACAATAGGCATCTGTTTTGGCCACCAGATCATCGCACGCGCCCTCGGTGGTGAATGCGTGCCCAATAACGGTGGATGGGAGATTGGTCCCACTTGTATCCATCTCACCGACTTGGGAAAGCGTTTCTTCGGCCATGAAGACGAATTCGTAAGTCTTTCTCATGTGCTTTTCTTACTACAGTCAGCTACCGTCCCGTCGGAATACCAACTCCTGTCACGAGGAGTTTATTCGCGCACTACATCCCTGGGCCATATTTCTCTCTGCGTTCTTCAACTCTCTTTAACTTTGTGCAACCCTAAATCTTCCACCTTGATTGTCTCTTTGCCTTCCGAGGTTTATCCCAACACTCCTTGTTTCGTCATACTGACACTCTTTCCGCAGTCTCTTCAGCAAATGCATAGAGATCATGTCCCCAGTTTACCACCCAACTTCCACCTACTCGGATCAACACCGGTTTCTCTTGTTCAAGGAATGGTCCGCTTCACCGATCCCCACACTGACCCGGCCAAAATCGAGAAAGAACTTCCTCCAGTCCAAATACTGACCACCCAGGGTCATCCAGAGTTCACAGAACCAATCACCACCTCTATAATCAAGCAGCGTTCTGCGACCGGAGTCATGGATGCTGCTATCGTGGCAGACTGGGAACTTCGCAAGCATCTTCCTACCCATGGGGTCGATATTGTTGGAAGAGCCATTTGGGATGTCATGGCCCAAGGAAAGCTCGACAAATCCGACTAGTGTAACCCACCATATATGTAAAGGGTTCATGCCCATTTCATGACGATATGCTTTTATGATCTGAACCAATACTACAGCGGGGTTAAGATCGACCTGTCAAACCTGTCATCCTCGATGCTTGGTGGTCTGGTAGAGTAGTATTCTTCCCTTTTCTATTCCACATGATGTCTGTTCAACCGCCGGCGGTCCCTGACGCATGCTCAAGATACAGCTCGCGTTGGAGTAGCTTCTCAACCAATACATGGCGTCGATATGATCGACGATCACGTTCATTTGCGCTCGAATGTTTTGATCGACAAGTCCGGGCGTCTTGGCGACGTTCCGGCGCTTCTTGAAATCCGGTGCTAAGTAACCATGAGTCATGTTCAAGTGGTTTTTGCTTAGCATCCTGGCTTCATATTTTATCATTCTATAATGGGCCATAGCCGTGATAACATGATGAAACCTGGTGTTCCGCTGCCATTCCGAACAACATGTCGACCACGTCTTACCCCCCAGTCTAAAGTGGTTAGCTCATTTGTTATCTTTCCGTATCTCTACCATGGGGTGAGAATGTGACAATGATTTCATGTTCCGGTCTGCCTCGACTCAAGAATTAGCGCGGCATGCCTTATCCTCGCGTCACACTTGGGTTCTGTCCATGCCAGTGAGAACAATACCACCCGCATTCACGTAAGTAAAAACCAGCTGCAGCCTTGTAGGTTTGTGGTTTCGACCTAACTCACCTCACTTTTAACTTTAATATACGTATCCGTGGCATTACCTCCTTTAAAGATGCGTATCATGTCTGTGTATTCGAGTCTGCTGGAGGATCATGGAAGAGCCTAACCCCTAAAGCAAGCCCCTATCTCCTCATATCTTATCTACAAACTAAGCACTCCCCAAGATCACATTAGATCGTAGGCTCACTCAGCATTTCCGCTTCGCTAAGCCATTGACACGTACATACATTCTACCGTTCAACGTGTGACTCTCTGTCCATTATTCTCTGCTAACAATACAAAAAACCACAAACACATCAACAACATGTCATTCAATTTCCTACAACCTATCAGAGCCCTCGTCGCGTCCTTATCATTCTCGTCTATCTCTTTGAACACTACAACTACCGAATCAACGAGAAACATGTCCATTCGAATCGGTATATTGTCGTGCTATAACACTTCGGGTGTAATCAGGGACACATTTGGCAATTTTGTCGACGCGTACAAGAAGTTCCTGCGCGACAACGCGCCTCATGGTTTGCGTGAGGTCAAAGAGGAAAATGGACAGGAGGATGGAGATTATGTCTTCGAGGCATTCGATGTCACCGCGCTGCAGTTTCCGGACGACGACAGGTTGGACGATTTTGATTGTTTGATGATCACAGGCAGTCGTAAGTGCAATATTTTCTCTTTGACATTTCATCATTAGCTTACTAAACGTGTTCCTTTCATTCACCTCAATTCATTCGAACCTCGACATTACACAGCTGCGTCTGCGAATGACCAGACCGAGTGGGTTGGCAGGCTTGCGGAATTCATTACTCGAGTTGCGAGATCAAAGCCGCAGATTCGATTCTTGGGTGTGTGTCTCTCTCGATTGCCGCATGAGTTGCTGTAAAACCGAGGATCCAGGCTAACAAAACCTATCGCCTTTCCATCAGGAATATGCTTTGGTCATCAAATTATCGCGCGCGCCATGGGTGGCCAAGTCAAGTTCAACGGCGGTACATGGGAAGCTGGTCCAACTGATATGAAACTTACCGAGGTGGGCAAGCGAGTCTTCAGTGAGGACACAGACAGAAATTGGGTATGTACATGCCCTCCGAGGGACTCAGCACCTCTCTGCTCACACCCGACTTCAAACAGACGCTCCAGCAACTCCATCGAGATCACGTCATTCAACTTCCTCTGAACTTCGAAACTCTCGCTTCATCGCCCATCGCTCCGATCCAAGGCATGGCTCGATTCCGACGCGGAAGCGAGGCTCTAACGACCGAAACAGCCGATAGCACCCGTGGTGAAATACAATTCTTGACGACACAGGGACACCCGGAATTTAGTGAGGATTTGACGATGGCGATTGTAGACCTGTTTTGCGCAGAGGGGATTTTGGATGCGGAGACGGCTGCTGCTGCAAAAGCGCGGCGTGGGTGCCATGTTGATAGTGTCGGTGTTGGAAGGGCTATGTGGGACGTTATTTTACAAGGTTCGAAGGCTGCAAGGTAGGTGTGACTAGTGTGCATCACTTTGGTGCTAGGAGCGCATCATCGGGGGGAGGGAGCCTGCAAAAATCGGGTTGAGGCTACTAGTACGATAGTCGTACTATGCGAAACGATGCATCGCTCTTTGAAAATTAAAATTAATAGAAATCTGGATATCCTTGAACAGAAACTTCTAAGTCTAAGTAGTCTATGGTTAAAAGCGTCCAACAAGGAAAGGAATGTGTGGAGAGTCTATAAATAAGGTAGATCAAAAAAAAACTTCCTGACTGAGAAAATCCAACAGGTTGGGGTCCAATGAAACAATCGATTTTCTACTCCCTGCTAACATCACGGCCGAAAAGCTTGACCTTGACCCAATCGGTAGCGACAAACGTGCGGTTTCTCAGCGAGAAAAGGGTGCTTAGGTATGCGCTCCTCCAGAACAGATAAGTAGCAACACCACCACTGGCAAAGTTTCCATTCATGAATGGAAGATCGGCGATGGCCTTGTCTGAGCCAATGTACGCAAGGGAACCCTGGTGCGAGTAATGGAAGGGACGAAGCTTGGTGTGCGCGAGTTGCCTCTTGGTCTCGTCGATCTCTTTGGCAATCCTAGAACCATCCTCAGCTGACGAGGATTCCCCTTTGGAGGCCTCAAGGTTATCGAGTTTGGCTTGAAGGGCGTCTTTTCTGCCAATCTGGGCGAGCACACGAGCGAGGTAAGCACCTTGTTGGGACGCAACTTGGGCAGTGGGAGCATAAGAGGTGGCCGTGCAGTCCCCAATGGCAAAGATGGAACCATCAGTGCCCTTCATGCGCATACATTCTGTAAAAGATGATGAGAAAAGCCCATAGAGCGTTAATTAAACCGACGGACCATCAACGGAGATACCACGCCTGTTGGTCTGTTCCTCAGGAAGCTTAGCCATGAGGTCTTGGGTCAACTTACGGCCCTTGTTGCCAGCGGCCCAAACGACGAGACCACAAGGAACTTCCTGAATGGACTTGTCGGGCATCTGAAGGACAACACTGTTCTCTTTGACCTGTCGTTGTAAGTGGTAAGTTGGAGGGTCTGAGAAAAAGGTGGTCGACAAATACCTCCTTGACCATAGTCTTGGTCAGAATATCGATTTTGCTTTCCTTGAAAGTTGACTCGGTATAGGAGATGAGTTGTTTGCTGAACATGGGCAAGACTGAAGGAAGAGCTTCGACAAGGGTGATGCGAATCTTTGCAGCGAGTTCGGGGTACCATTTCTTGAGATCATCCTCGAGGAAGTCATGAAGTTCGCCACTGAATGCTAGCGGTCAGTAGGGGACATTTTACAATGACAATAAACACACCTCAATTCAACACCTGTAGGTCCACCTCCAACAACGACCATGTGGAGGAGTCGATCAACCTCTGAAGGTGACTGTCCGGGGAAGGCCGCGCTTTCTAAGCCTAGAGAAGGATGACGGTGAATAGATGTCACTGGGTACAAAAATATCACGCGCACAATCCATGAACTTATCTTGGAACTGGCGAGGCGTGGTTAGTGACAAAATGACGACATAAACGCAACACGCTTACCCGTTCCGCATCCGCAAGTTCCTTCATCGAGCAGGCATTTTCCTTCACACCGGGTATGTTGAATGTTTGAACCTCAGCGCCAACGGCATAGACTAAATAATCATAAGGGATTGTGGTAGATGAGACGAGCCCCTTGATTTCAGAAGCATCTGCATTCCGGGTCAGTAATGGGGACGGACACCGGAGAAGACGGGAATAAGGATGGCCTGCTTACCTTTGAAGGTGATTGTCTTGTTGGTGGGCTAAGGAGAAGGTAAACGACACGTTAGCGGAGAGGATGTCCATTGATACGTACGTCAACGTCGGTTGCTTCAGCCTCAATAACGGACACTTGACGGGACTTGTGTCTGGTGATGTACCGAGTGGATTGAATGATGGAACGAGGGTTGAGAGTGCCAACAGCAACACTCGGAAGCAAAGGAGTGAAGAGGAAATAGTTTTTGGGACTGATAACGACCTATTCAAGGTACCAAGCGTCTTTATAAGAAATAGACCGCAGAATGAATGAAATTGGCACGTACAACGTTGAACTCGGTTGTGTCAAGAGTCTTCAAAAGACTGGTAGCTCCCCATCCACTGCCAAGAACGACAAGTGTTTTCTTTGACGCGTCGAAAGGCAATTGGGTTCCTGGCTTCTGTTCAACCTGCGAAACATAATAGAATCCTCCGGCACTGGCAACAATCGTGAGTAGAGTCACTCGTCCCAACGTTTGAAGGAAGTTTCTCCATCGCGATTGGTTAGGTGGTGGTGGGGGTGGAGGCGGTGTGCCCTTTGACTTGAGATGAGCTTCAAATATTAGTTATAACGCGCAATTTGGGCGCACTGATGAATCGGAGACCGTGGATGCGATAGTCGTTGCGAGCTGTCTCCTGAAGGCGAGGCTAGATGGCTGCGTGTAGACAACTCTAGACCTGGACAATGATCTCGCAAGAAGTACTGTAGTATGGGGTGAGATTTTCTAGCGAGAAATAAGGATACAGCTCATACCTGAGCTTCGCATTGAATGAATCATGTTGGAGCAGAAACGAAAGAGAAAGCAGTCAACCCTTCCTCACCAATCAATCGACGCTACAACCAACAGCAAATATCGTCATGAGAAAACTTTTAACCTTCGTGGGAAGTTTTTGCGACTCCGCCATCGGCCACCCTACTGAAGCCTTGGGACAATTCCAGGTTTACTATTTATGGTTGCAATGTGCAAAGGTATCACTATGTGCAAAAATTTATAGACAATGAGTTTTGCATACCTTCCTCTATCCCTAGAATCACAAAAAAAAGGGCACACATTGTGTACTACTGTACCATTTCCATCAATTCAGCAGCACATGACAAATTATTTTTCTGACAAATCCCAAAAATCACCATAAATCAAGAAAAAATTAAATCTGGGGTCAAAAAAATTGGGTGGGACACAGGACTGCCAAATTGATTGAAATGGTACAGTATTGTGTCTATGGATAGATGTATTTACTTTTTGGGAAATGTGAAATATTGTTATAAAATGGGTAAATACCCTGGGAGTCAGTCACTTTGTAGAAATGGGAAGGACATCACCTGGAGTCTGGGCTTTTTTCTGACCTCATTTCTTCAGTCCCATAGCTTACAACATTAATTTCTCCAAGGGTTATCTCAATGGGAGAAAGCACTTGTTATAAATATTGCAGAATTTTGCATTAGTGTGACAATTGATGGTGCAAAGTCTGTGGCCCAACCCTGACTTCCTCATCAGCAAAACAGCATTTTAAAATTAATGCAAAGTGTGAAATGTAATGTAAGCCAATTATAAAAGGACCAATTAGAGGCATTAGAATAAGAGCAGAATAATTGTGTGTGTTACATCGTCTTTTCCCTTCCTCCTCTTTTCTCTATCTTATCTTGTACCATCAATCCTTCTCATCTTATCATCATGTACTATCATCTCTCTTTGTACTTGTAGTTCGCCTTATCTCTCTTATCTTTCTCTTCTCACTCCACTTCTATTCCCGCTGTCGCTCCACTCGTATCTCCTATCTCTGACTCATCTCCTTACTCATCCCTCTCACACTTATGACTCACTCCTTATTGTATTCTCATGCCTGCTCTATTATAACTCCTATTCCGACTCATGGACTTCACACCTTATCTACTTGGTGTTTACACGCACAGCCTCTTAGATAGCTATATAAACCCTGTAGTTTATACCCTTGTTCTTTAGCTAGTTCTTTAACTTCAAATAGAACAACAACTTCTACTATGATCTTACTCTTCTCACTCTCTTCTAAGACAATACCAGCATAGTGTGCATATGCAGTGGCATTCTTAGAACAATAACTCAAACTCTATCACACGACCAAACTGACCCCAACTAGCTCAAAGGCCTTAACCGCAAGCACCCATTGAGCTACTGTAACAAAAGAACTAGCTACCCCAACGTACACCATCCGTAGTTTACAAGACGGCATCCCTCATACAAAACGGCAACCCAGAAGAAGAAAACCAGTACCAAACCTCGATCAGGAACCTCCAGCCAAGCCAACTCCCCTGTATCGACTAGCAGCAGAGGATTATGATTCCCTATCAGAAAGAAGAAACCTTGGGGAAAACTAGAAACATCCAAGAAAGAACAACAGAAGACCAACAAACCCCTCTCTGAACCGGACCCAGAAACTGAGCAAGAATCCCAGACCAACGAACAAGAAGAACTTGACACTCCTGTATCGCCCAGCAAACTGAAAGAATCCTCAGAAACTCCAGAACCGACTAAAACCACGAACAAACCAGAAGAAATCCCAGGCACACCAGAAGAACCCTTGAAGGAACCCAAACAACCCCTTGACATCTCCCTTGCCCTCAGCCAACCAATTGAACCATACGACCCCAGAGAACTAGACTACACTATCACCAGAACCCCAGTCTTCAGCACCAAAATCCCTTCATTCTCTACCAGTATGGCAACTGCAACTCTCACTCAGCCCCCAGGAGGCCGCTCTGCCTCTTCTTCAAGACCTGGAGGAGCTGTCCAAGATCGTTCCCAGAGAGGACTCTCAGGACCACCTGGAGGAGACCCTCAACCTGAAACTGACAACAAAGGACCAGGCAAACCTGATCCTTGTGGTAGCCCCAACCCTGGTAATGGCCCACAAGATGATCCAGCTGCAGAAGCGTTTAAAAGTGCCCTGAAGAAAGAAGTCAACCTTGGCGCACCTGAGAAGTTCACAGGAGACCGCACCAAGACCAAGCATTTCATCACTGAATGCCGATCCTATCTCCACATCAATAAACACATCTACAACAACGATGACCTAAAGATTGCCTTTGTCTTATCATACTTTGCTGAAGGACCAAAGGGAGATAGAGAAGCAATGGACTGGAAATGCTGCTTCCTTGCTGGAAAGTTCGATGAAGCCCAAAGAAACAGGACTGCAGTCTCCTATGGAAGGTTCAACGACTTCCTTTGAAAGTTCAATGAAGACTTCACCCCACAACTTGGACACGACCATGCAAGGAAAGATCTCAAGAACATCCAGCAAGAAGGGAACGTCAAATCGCACAACACTGCCTTCAAGAACCTTATGATCACTGCAGGCTATGCCTTCCCTCACACTGACCCCGACAATAACCTCAATCCAATGGAAGACCTGCTGATCGGGATCTATCAAGACTCTCTTAAGAAACCAATCTTGGACAGAATTCGCAACAATGGATACAACCCCTACACCCTGAAGGAATGGATGGATCGAGCACCCAAAGTGGACACCCGTTGGAGGGAATCTTTCCCTTTCCCATTCGACAAGAAACCAGTCAAACACTTCACCTCTAACCAGATGGGATTCAGATTTGCCAATTCCAAGCAAATCAATCTCACTGAAGTTGAGCGCGCAGACCATATGGGGGACAGCACCTGCTTCCACTGCCACCAACCAGTACGGTGTCCGAGAAGTGCCAGGTTGAAAATCAGTGCATGGCCAACGTACTTGGCTCATTGCTCGGCTCCTTCATCTCATTAGACCCCCCTCTATCCCTCTCACACTCCTATGTCTGCACACAACGTGAATAATATAGTGACTGCAGCGCTATTGCTGTACATAGCCAGTGATGTACGTACGACATCTTCCAGCGCGAAAATAAATCACACCCAATGACCAGAGTGAGGTCAATGTCGTAAGAGTCACTCTGAGGTTGCGTGTGGGTGTTTCCTTAGGTAAGAAGGCCTTCGAAGCAATAGAATAAAGCTAAAGTTGAAGCAGACATCTTATGACTGAGATATGATACTGAGACTTAGAGGTTCAAAAAGGTGGGCATAAAATTAGCTGTTGTATTTTTACGAAGCCTACTGAACTAAATACAAACATGAAAGGAGCTAAACTACCAACTACAGGGGGTTCGAAATGAAACAAGAGAGTGCCGAGGCGCACAAGAAAGTGTTTGAAACAAAAGGAATGAGCTGAAAGTGGTAAAGAGGAGGGGTTAAGTGAGGGGAACTGGGAGTTGGAATGCGAAACTGAGGGTAAATGTTGAAGAAATCGATGAAATAAACGGAATTTAAAGTCCATAGGTGCTATGGAGTTCGCTGTTGCAAGGTACAGTGGTCGGTTTATCCCATTTTGTGTTGTGGCAACTGGTGGCAGTGGTAACGAGCAGCGCTAGTGATGATAAGAGCGCGCCTCGGATGGGGAAACAGACTGTGATGACCGTGATGTGTAAGCGTCGATGTGTGAAACGTGTGTGCATGCATGATGATGGAATACAAAAATAGCGGTTTTACAGGTTCAGGTGAGCACGATGCTCATCACTAGATTATTAAAGGGGGCACATCTCAATAGATAACGATATACTATGCTTCATCTCCTGTACCATATGAGTCTGACTGCTTCTTATCATCTTAGTAGTTTCATGTTTGTATGCTCTCTTGTAGTATACAAAATACAAAATAAGAGCAAATGAAAAATAGGTTTTTTGAACCCTCATATTCAAGTTTATTTGTCTCTGCGTTGATTGGCACTCACCCCAACTTTGTTCCTCTTCATTTTTGTTCTAAGTATTCAAAAACTTGAAGCTCAGCACTTCCCACATGCACAATAGACCTACAAAACATCATATTCGTTCGATACGACACTATACTACTGACTACAGGTCGACTTGGTACTGTGCTCAGTACCTTCACCATCGCTCAATCACAGACATGCATACCTTCAATAGGGGCGTAGGAGAAATTGGAAGGGGGTCTAAATTTTGGGTGATGAGATTCTCAGAGATTGGGATCCGAAGGACAGACAATATACAACAAGAAAACTGTGATTTTGTGGTCCAAATTGACGAAAAATAAGATAAATGCATATCTTTTGAGCTTATATATACATTTAAATAGTCTATATCTGCTGGAAAGGAGGGATAGAAGCCCCTATATCACTTGATGATAGACAGTAGGTGTAAGGGCACCTCAGACACACACAAGTCCTGGGGGAGATCCAAAGATATATATCAGCTCTACATAAATACAGGAAGTAGGCTCACCTGGGGGAGATCCAAAGAGAAAGAGGTAAAGGATCAAACCCAGGTGAAACAGCTATTTAAGTGATGAGCTGGCATTGGCATCAGCCTTGATGCCAAACAATGCCTTTGGGAATAAACAAAGGGAAACACAAAGGAATGACTATGTAACAGTGGAAACAAGTGAATAACAAATGAGTGACAACTAAAGGAGAGTGTAATATAATATATATGAGTCCATGGTATGTCCAGATAATGAAATAGAGCAAAGGGAAATAGGGGAAAGGAGAGACAAGAGAGACAAGAATAAGGAAAGGAATAGGAGGTAGCAGGAGATCCCCTGACAGTAGGGGCCGAGCAATGAGCCAAGTAAGTTGGCCATGCATTGATTTTCAACCTGGCACTTCTTGGACACTGTAAACCAGGTCATATCTCCAAGTTTTGTTCCAATCATGATTTCAAGAAGACAAACCAGAACCAGAATACCAACAACCACAATACCACCCCAACTAGGAACCTGAAGGATTTCACCAAGTACATCTGCACCTTCTATCACAACTTGAACGAAGAACAATGTGCTGAATTTGCCTCCGAAATGCAAGAGCAGGATTTTGCCTGAAGGGTTTTGCCTCAACGTCTAAACCTTATGTATCAGTTTGTTCCGCTTTGATAGCTCACAATGAATCCTTTTCTGTCCCCATGACTATCAAGTGTGAACAACTGAGAACCGCCGAACCCTTGCATACCCAAGCACTCCTCGACTCTGGAGCTGCAGGCATTTTCATCAACCAATCATTTGCAAAACTCCACAACCTTCCCCAGACCCCACTCAGAACACCGCTCCTAGTCCAAAATGTTGATGGCACACCGAACAAGAAGGGTACAATTACCCATTGAACGACACTGAACATGAAGATCTATGACAAAATCAAGAGGACTGATTTTGTTATGGTAGCCCAACAGGCACTTGCGGTTAAGGCCTTTGAGCTAGTCGGAGTTGGTTTGGTCATGTGATAGGGTTTGAGTATTGTTCTAAGAATGCCACTGTGTACGCATGCTACACTGGTATTGTCTTAGAAGAGAGCAAGAAGAGTAAGATCATTGTAGAAGTTGTTGTTCTATTTGAAGTTAAAGAACTAGCTAAAGAACAATGGTATAAACTACGGTGTTTATATAGATATCTAGCGAGGCTGTGCATGTAAACGCCAAGTAGATAAAGTGAGTCAGAAGTGTAGTCCGCAGTAAGTGTGAGACTGATGAGTAAGAAACAAGTCATAGATAGGAGAAAGGAGTGGAGCAACAGTGGGAATAGAAGTAGAGTGTGAGTCAACTGGTGATTACCACTTTTATTAATAATTCAGGACAGTTGCCCTGTGGACAATAATACCACTTGCCCTGTAATTTATGAAATGATGAGTGCCCTGTTTTTTATGATAATGCCTCAGGTAACTTTAGTGTGTGATTTCATAGATATTATCATAATTGTCAGGCTGATTTTCATAGCAACATTTTATATGCTGTAGACATTTTCATGCTGCCCTTGTGATGTTCATGCAATATTATTATCGTTTTCATGATTATGCTGATATTTTCATGATTGGTAGGGTGATATCTTTATCAATTTCATGATTATGCCTGATATTTTCATGATTAGTAGGGCAATATTATCATGGATTTCATGATTACTAGGGTGATATTCTTCTTGATTTCATAGATTCCCTTGATCTTATCAGTGCATTTTCTTATCAAATCAGGGCAATTCTAAATATAGAATTGCCATAATATGACATCATTAGATTAGATCACTATTATCTCCGCTTTTTTTAGACCCTTATCTCATCCATCAATTACATCAAATCAGGGCTCTGCCCCTGTTGCACCCATTATTTCTAGCATTTATTACACCGCTTTTCTGGCCACTTTATATGGACATATATATACCATTAGAAAGCTACAATTGCCTACTATTTGATTTTGAATTTTATTTAATTAAATTCCTGCAGGGGAGCAGCCAATTCAGCTCCGCTTTTTCCCATCAATTTAGCCCCTATTCATTTATGCTACTATTCCTGCTGCATTTGCACCGCTTTTTGGCACTTTTTCTGGTGCACATATATACCATTAGAAAGCCCTAATTGTCTAGTTTAAGAATATGCCCTCAGCTTTACAATAACCCCACTAGGGGCTGCACTATTTAGCTGCGCTTTTTGGGTATTTAATTAGCCCCTATTTTTAATCAGCATTGTTGCTGCTCCATTTTGCACCGCTTTGGTGCAATTATATATGGACATATATATATCACCAGAAAGCTAAAAATGCCTAGATTAAGAATCTGAAATCAGAATATAAATGTTGTGTCTAGGGAGGGAGCAATTGCATTTCGCATTTGGGTATTAGAGCGTGGGAACACCCTTAATCACCTCTTCTCCTCCTCCCCCCACCGCTTTTCTGCCTCCATTTCTCCACAACCACTCCACCCCTCGGCCTATAATTTGGCATGCATGTGTAAAATATGTATTATAAAAGGTGTGCAAGACAGGAACCCAAGGAGACCGCTAGTAATGCAGCTATTCTGCATTTACTCTTTTTTGCTTCTAATTCCACCAAAACAGGACCCAATAGTCCTCTATAACTCGCATTTTGAGTAGGATAAAGCCATTTAAATATGTTATGGCATCAATACTATTGTTCTGTACCATCTATCATGTGTTCACAGTTGTAGATCATATAGAAACAGCCATATGCTATCCTGCAGGTTCCCCAAATACTATCTGAGGTATATCTCTACCATTTCTGACCGCTTCATAATTGCGCAAAGTGTTTTGAACTCGCCTCAGGAATACCTACAAAACAAGGGTACTCGCAGCAAATTCTGAGCACTTCTCAAAAATGACTGTTTTTCAGCTGATAAGCCATTTGTACAAGATCTGCATTGAAATAATTTAATCAGACCTCATAGAGGCAAGGGTAGACACTGTTATTGATGTTTTCAAAAGGTTTGAGAACATTTGAGTGAGTGTGGAAGGCTGGAGACACAAATGTGTGCTGGAATGCAGTTTGATGTAGTGTGTATGCTCAATGAACTGACAACAACTAGTATTCTCTTTAACTGTTTCTCTCGTTCTATGGGCTACACTTGACCAATCTCTTTCAAACCTTTTTTAAATTGAAGATATATCAATTCTAAACACATTTCAGGTGTATATTGGCACACAGACAGTGATACCACCATACTAGAGTCTCAACACCTCCTCCAGACTATCTGTGATTCATGGTGGATATTAATTATGCTATATCTCCATGAGGAGAGATCAGATTTCTATGATGAAGCACACATTTGAAAGGTGTTTACAACTTCGGTTTAGAAGATCTTTGATCTTGAAAATTGGTTAGGAAATGCAAATGATATTGGTCTAGAAACAAAGGGTATAATGAGATGATGATTCAAGCTAGTTTGCATGTGGTGGAGGGCTAAATATTGCGTTCTGATGCATGAAACATGTATAAACATCTCATGATATAATACCTGACACTTTGGTTGCATTCTAATGAATCAAATACTATGCTTTGGCTCCACTTTTGGAGCAACATGATCCATACCAGATGTATATAGCATATTTATGCATATATATGGATGCCAGTGTCCTGTAAGCTGGCACCCACTATTTGATAGTATATATACACCTCCGTGCCAAATTATAGGCCGAGGGGTGGAGTGGTTGTGGAGAAATGGAGGCAGAAAAGCGGTGGGGGGAGGAGGAGAAGAGGTGATTAAGGGTGTTCCCACGCTCTAATACCCAAATGCGAAATGCAATTGCTCCCTCCCTAGACACAACATTTATATTCTGATTTCAGATTCTTAATCTAGGCATTTTTAGCTTTCTGGTGATATATATATGTCCATATATAATTGCACCAAAGCGGTGCAAAATGGAGCAGCAACAATGCTGATTAAAAATAGGGGCTAATTAAATACCCAAAAAGCGCAGCTAAATAGTGCAGCCCCTAGTGGGGTTATTGTAAAGCTGAGGGCATATTCTTAAACTAGACAATTAGGGCTTTCTAATGGTATATATGTGCACCAGAAAAAGTGCCAAAAAGCGGTGCAAATGCAGCAGGAATAGTAGCATAAATGAATAGGGGCTAAATTGATGGGAAAAAGCGGAGCTGAATTGGCTGCTCCCCTGCAGGAATTTAATTAAATAAAATTCAAAATCAAATAGTAGGCAATTGTAGCTTTCTAATGGTATATATATGTCCATATAAAGTGGCCAGAAAAGCGGTGTAATAAATGCTAGAAATAATGGGTGCAACAGGGGCAGAGCCCTGATTTGATGTAATTGATGGATGAGATAAGGGTCTAAAAAAAGCGGAGATAATAGTGATCTAATCTAATGATGTCATATTATGGCAATTCTATATTTAGAATTGCCCTGATTTGATAAGAAAATGCACTGATAAGATCAAGGGAATCTATGAAATCAAGAAGAATATCACCCTAGTAATCATGAAATCCATGATAATATTGCCCTACTAATCATGAAAATATCAGGCATAATCATGAAATTGATAAAGATATCACCCTACCAATCATGAAAATATCAGCATAATCATGAAAACGATAATAATATTGCATGAACATCACAAGGGCAGCATGAAAATGTCTACAGCATATAAAATGTTGCTATGAAAATCAGCCTGACAATTATGATAATATCTATGAAATCACACACTAAAGTTACCTGAGGCATTATCATAAAAAACAGGGCACTCATCATTTCATAAATTACAGGGCAAGTGGTATTATTGTCCACAGGGCAACTGTCCTGAATTATTAATAAAAAGTGGTAGCCACTAGTGGTGAGTTGGAGATAGGTGGAAGATATGGGGCTCCGGAGATAGGAAATGAGGAAGATACAAGTACAAAGAGAGATGATAGTACACAGTGATAAGATAAGAGATGATGGTGGTACAGATAAGATAAGGAAAAGATAGGAAAAGAGAAAGTCGATGTAACATTACCCCTGTACTAAGGCTGATTGACCTCAATCAGGTGTTGATGTTGTGGATGGCTTTGTTGCACATGTCGTCGTCGTAGTTGAAGAAGTTGTCGCACCAGTGGCCTTCGTTGTCGGTGGAGGACCTCGGGTGCCATTCTCTTCGTTCTCTGGCTTCTCTGTCCATTCGGTCCCAAGGGGAAAGCTTGGTCCATGGGTTAGCAGGGGAGTGTCAGCTGGAGGAAGTCTTCTTCTTCCTTTTGTTGACCTTGACAACAGGACTGGGGCATTCCTTGAGGCGATGTCCAGGTGCTTCCTTTCTGCAGTTCCAACAGATAAAGTCGGGGCAGTCCATTATGAAATGATCGGGGACAATGCATTTTAGGCATAGTTGGGCGCCTTGTTTGAGGAGAGCAACAAGGTTGTTGGAGACAACGGGGTCGAGGTTGTTGAACAACTTTCTGGGCTCACAAGATACGAGTTCCATTAGAGTCAGTTGTTGGGGAATGGGAAAGGAATAATCATATGAGGGATTTTTGTTGTGTTTGAAGGTGTAATTATTGTTGGGTTCATGACTGGCGTATTTCTTTCTTTGCTCAACAATGAGCTCCATAAGTTGATTTCAGCAACTTGGGTCATTGAAGTGTTGTTGGCAGAATGCTTCGAATTGGCTGCATCCTACATCCCAGTTGTCAGTGGCCTTTCTACGGAGATTGTTGCAGATTGCCATCAGCTTGAGGATTTGCTTCTTGATCTTGTTGACGTTGTTGTCCATGTAACGAAAGTGAGGCAAATGATGGTCAGAGAAAGGGAGTTTCCAAGCTAGGAGGTCATAGTCTTCTTTGGTGCAGAAGATATCAACGAACTCTTCGAAGGTGATGGTGGTGCGGTTGTGGGTGGATCTGGGGGTGACAGGCGAGGTTTCCCATCCCTTGGTTTGATAGAGGATATTGGTGAGCTTGGGGTTGTTGCTGTTAACAATGGTGTTCTCGTGGGCTTGGACAAGAGTTTTGAGGACATCATCGAGACTTTGGATCTCAGGGATTTTGGATGAAGAGGCTTCACATTGATTGGCTTCTTCTTTGAGGAGGCGTCCTCGTTGCTTGGCTTCGGTGATGAGGGTTTTGGTGTGAGCGATGAACTCCTCATTGGACATTGACTGGGAAAAGACTGGAGAAGCAACAGTGGGAGGATCAGAAAGGGATCCTTGAGAGGGAGAGTGGATGCGGACGGTCTTGGGAGCAGAGGTTGAAGAGGTTGAGGAAGAGGATTTGAGAGCAGAGGTGGTAATCATGTTGTAAAATGGGAAACAATTTGGTGTTCAAGTTGGGGAATCTAAGTGAGTTTGTGACACTTCTTATATGGTCGAAGGATGTCAGGGGTGTTGGCAAGGTGAGATTCTGGTTCCCATGAGTTGTGGAATGGTGAGAAGCCTTTCCACGATACAAAGTATTCTCTCTTGCCCAATTTTCCATGATGCTTGTGAATCCAATCAAGTTCGTATTCTTCTCTGCCGATGATGTCTGGTAGCAGTTGTGGGAAGTTTGGTCCATGTTCTGTTGTTTCAGAATATTTGGAGAGAAGGGTGGTGTGGAAGACATCATGGATTTTCCAATACTGTGGGAGTTTGAGGCAGTATGTTACTGGTCCCAATACTTTGGTAATTGGAAAGGGTCCTTCTTGTTTCATCGCAATCTTCTTGTTGTGTCCAAGTTTCAGGTTTCGGGAGTCGAGCCACACAAGATCTCCAACTTTGAATGGGGTGAACGGATTTTTGCTGAAGTTAATCATTCTATTTCTGGCAAACATGTGTGCTGCAATTGCTTCCTGTCAGATCTTGAGAAGGGATGCGAGCTTCTTATCGACAGAGGGATAGATTGTGTGTTCGAAGGCTAGTGGGATCTGTGTGGGGCTTGTTCCCAGCATGAGTTCAAACGGGGAATGGGGTCTGTCTGAGTGTTGTTGGTTATTGTGAGTGAATTCAAGAGTGGGGAGAGCGTCTGGCCAGGATTCGGGGTTTGTGATGCAGTAGATAGAGAGGTAGACTTCAATTTCTTGGTTAAAGTGTTCAGTGGTTCTGTCAGTTTGGGGGTGGTAGGCAGTGGAGAGTTTGGATTCGACATTGAGGAGTCTGAGGAGTTCTTTGAAGGCATGGGCAGCGAATCTGGGGTCACAATCTGAGGTGATGGAGTCTGGGAGTCCAAATCGTTTGTAGAGATTGTCAAGTAAAAGTTTGGCAATGCCTTCGGCAGAGATCATTTTGGAACAAGGGATAAGGATTACCCCCTTCGTAAGGCCGTGGTCCACCACGGATAGAATAGAGTCATATCTGAGGGATGGTGGAAGGTCAGTGATCAAATCCATTGAGGTTTGGGCAAAGGGTTTCATTGATTCTGGAGCGGGAATCAGAATTAGTGTGGGTCTTGCAGGGTTCCTATCAATCTTGAACTGTTGGCAGGTGGCACATCCTTTGATGTAGGAGGAGATGAAATGTCTCATGCCTGGCCACCAATAGGATCTGGCGACAGCATTGTATGTTTCTATCTGTCCAGGATGTCCGGCAGAAACTGGGTTGTGGAAGTGCATGACTATGGACTTGCGGAGTTCCAGGTTGTTGGGAATATATGTCTTGTTCTTGTAAAAGAGTAGTTTCCCATGTTCTCCTTCTTCAAAGGACCAGTTGTTTATGGTGGTTCCAGTGGTTATGTTGGTGTTCTTGAGTAGGGTCTCCAAGGCTTCCATGGCGTTTTTGTCTAGGGGTCTCGCATCAGCTATCTGCTTCTGGAGTTCAGTGTCGATGAGGTTGATGAATAGTGATTCGGGGAGCATTGTGATGTTGGTGTTTTCTTCGTTTTCTCCTTCTGGCATGAGGTCTGGTCGTTGTGAGAGAGCATCTGACTGAACCATTTTGTGACCCAGCATGTGTTCAAGTTTGATGTTGTATTCGGAAAGGATAAGGAACCATCAGGCTTGTCATCGATTAAGGTTCTGGGGGGAGTGCCAGTATGTGAGGTTCTTGTGGTCAGAGTAGATGGTGGTCATGTGAGGGGATCCCAGGATATAATGTTTCCATTCTTCAAGAGCTCGGATAACTCCTAAAGTTCTTGATCGAAGACTTGGTAGTTCTGTTCGGCAGGAGAGAATGAACAAGAGAGAAAACAGACGGGGTGGCATTTTCCGTTGCTGTCGGTTTGAGTTAGGACAGCTCCGTAAGTGTACTGGGATGCGTCAGCTTCAATTTGAAATGGTCGGTTTTGGTCTGGCATGGCAAGCACTGGTTCCTTGCTGAATCGTTCTTTGAGGTTGTCAAATGCGAGTTGATGGGTGTCAGTCCATAAGAAGGATCAGTCTTTTCAGAGTAGGTCGTTTAGGGGTCGGGCAAGGTCGGAGTAGTGTCGGATGAATTTTCGGTAGAAGTTTCCAAAACCAAGGAATGATCGGACTTGCTTGAGGGTCTTTGGTGTCAGCCAATCCTTAATTCCTGAGATCTTGGTGGGGTCCATGGAAATCTTGTTATGTTTGATGATGAATCCTAGGTAGGCAATCTTGGTTTTGTTGAACTTGCACTTCTTGGGTTTCAGGTAAAGGTCATTTTCTTTCATAATCTGGAGTACTTCTTTGGTGTATTTTTCAAGGTCTTGTTTGTTCGTGGCATAGATTAAGATGTCGTCCATGTAGATGATGATATAGCCGTTTTTGACCTGTCAGATGAAGATGCTGTCCATCATCAATTGGAAAGTCACCAGGGAGTTGCAGAGACCGAAGAACATGACAAGGGGTTCAAAGAGTCCATACTTGGTCTTGAAGGCTGCTTTCCATTCGTCTCCTTCCTTGATTCAGATGTTGTTGTAGCCCCATCGAACGTCAAGTTTAGTGAAATACTTGGCGCCTCAGAGCTTATCCATAAGGTCGGTGACAAGGGGGAGAGGGTAGGTGTTTTTAACAGTTCCTTCATTCAAATGTCAATAGTTGTTACGGTTGACTTGTTCAGCGCGTACAAGTCCGGCTGTAGAGTCAACAAGAACGAAGGTTCGAAGATTGGGATGCAATGGTTGGTGTTTGATACTATGTTGGGTTCAAGAGAATCTAACTAAGAATGCCACTTCGAGAATCACTTGATGGTATTGTCTTAGCAGAGAGCGAGTAAAAGAAGTCCAGTAGAAGTTGTCATTCTATTGTAGTTAAAGAACTAGCTAAAGAACATAGGTATAATACTGGGGTTTATATACATAATATAGGTGGTCTGTGCGCAAGATAAATAAGAGTCAGAAGACGGGGTAAAGGAGTCATAATGGAGCATGTATGAGAATATAATAGAGAACGAGTCATAAATGTGAAAGAGGACTGAGTCAGAAATAGGAATAGGGTATGGAGCGACAGCAGGAATGGAAGTGGAGTGAGAAGGGGGAAAGATAAGAAGATAAGATGAGCCACAAGTACAAAGAGAGATGATAGTACACGAAGATAAGATAATAGTCCAGATAAGATGAAGAGAAGATAGGGGCATAGTGAAAGACAAAAGATATAGCGTAACAATAGTCTTGGCACAGGTGCAGCTTTCCATCTTTCTTCGCAACATAGAAAATCCTGCAGCTTCAGGGGATTCACTATGTCAGATGGTTCCCTTGGCAAGGTGTTCATCGAGGAACTGTTTGGTGACATTGTCCTGTTCTCGGGTGAGGGAGTAAACTTTGGCGGATTTATGGACGAAATCGGGTTTGAGCTTGATCTTGTGATCCCAAGGTTTGTGTGCTGGCAGGGTCGAAGAGGCTTCTTCACTGAAAACAGAAATCCAAGGGTGGTATTGTGGCAGAACAATCTTGGTCGGGTCAGTTTCGTCAATCTTTTGGTCGAATTTCTAAGCAAAGGCTTGGGAGTGTGTCAGAGTCGTGTCAATCCAGATTTCCTCTAGTTCTTCATTCGGTTTTCCTTCCATAAAGGAAATGATGAGGTTGTCAGTCATAATCAGGTCAGGTCAGTTCAGGATTGTGTTCTTTCCAAGCATCTTCTTAACTTGGAGTTCTAGTTGAGAAATGGTTCATTTGTCGATAATGATGGAGTCGGTCAGATACCAATCAGGTATTGGGTTCGTTGTGTCATTCAGGTGTTCTTCGCTGTCAGGTTCGTCTTCAATGGGGGTTCACCAGTTCAGGGAAGCATTCTTCCAGTCGATCTTGGGGTTCGTGTCCTGTAACCAAGGTAGTCCCAAGATAATCTTCTGATTTCCTAGCCCAGTAATTAGGAAATCTGTTATGTCGACTTTCTCTTTTCCTATCTTTTCCTTATCTTATCTGTACCACCATCGTCTCTTATCTTATCACTGTGTACTATCATCTCTCTTTGTACTTGTATCTTCCTCATTTCCTATCTCCGGAGCCCCATATCTTCCACCTATCTCCAACTCACACTCCACTTCTATTCCTGCTGTCGCTCCACTCCTTTCTCCTATCTATGACTTGTTTCTTACTCATCAGTCTCACACTTATGACTCACTCTTACTGGGGACTACACTTCTGACTCACTTTATCTACTTGGCGTTTACACGCACAGCCTCACTAGATATCTATATAAACACTGTAGTTTATACCATTGTTCTTTAGCTAGTTCTTTAACTTCAAATAGAGCAACAACTTCTACAACGATCTTACTCTTCTCGCTCTCTTCTAAGACAATACCAGCGTAGCGTGCGTACGCAGTGGCATTCTTAGAATGATACTCAAACCCAGTACTTCACACTGGCCCAGGTGTTTCAATCAACTGTCGATTGACTTTTCTTGAAAACCATGTTTTTTTTGGAAAATAGCTACCTTGAGGTGTTTTGTCAATTGAATGTCAACCGAATGTCAATCGAATGTCAATCGAATGTCAACCGAATGTCAACTAACATTCAAACACTCAGTCAACTCTCATATTTAAATCAATTTATATCACAGCTAGTGCTAACATTTGATTCAGCTATGTTGTATATACTTAAAACTACAAGTGTATGTTGTGTTAATCAGTGTTATCTATAGTATCATCATTGCCCTCTTCTGCAGCTGCTGCTGTTGGATTATGAACCCCTTCTCCATCAACTTTCTTCTTGATAACAAATTTAGAATGATAGTACAACATCACATGTAAAAACCATTGGAAGTTGCCAAGCTTTAGACGTTTCAAAATAGAATCAAAGCCTCCTAACCATGCATTCAATTGCTCACAAGCTTGAGTATTGAATGCACACATAAGATAAGGCTCATTATCTGCATTGTATCCCACAACTACTAAGTTGGGCTGTGATCCATCTGCAGGTCCTGGATTGCAGTATGTGCGACAAAGCTGATCAGTTGCCTTGTGGTTGATGTAGTGATATGAGTCCACAACAAATCGAGTTGTATCCTCCCATTCTTCCCAGCGCCCACTTCTTACAGCTGTGCGCAGAACCATACAGGCTTTGTCAATACATACAAAGTCTGGTTTCTCTTCAGCTGTTGGATAAACATCTGATAGAAACTCAAGAATCTGTGTGGGAGACTCTGCCTTTGAAAATAGTGTCCATGCAATGACAGTACCACATGGTGCACATAATGTTTCAACACAATAAAAGCGACTGGAGCCAAAGTAGTGCTTTCTTGTATCAGCATCATCCTGTTCTTCATCATGCTGATGTTGATTTTGAGTTGTAACCTCCCCCTGCCATGCTTCTCGTTCAGCAGGTCTCTGTAGTGCACGATGTAGCCCTGACAAGTAGGTCTTGCTATGTTGAAACTGATGCTTTTTCCACAGTGATTGATGCTCAGGACAGGCACGTGTTTTGGGAACAACATTGTTTTCACAGTTGACAACACGGCATCTATTTCCCCACTCATCACAATGAGTTGTACAAAATGATTCTCCATGATGGTTTGCAAGAGGACTTGTACAGCCAGGAATAGCACAGTGGGTTGGGCCTGTAACAATGCCATCTACCACAACCATGCGCACTGGATTGTAATCTGATGATTCAGGGTTATCAACAGTGACTGTTGCATTGGCTCCAACTGTTGCCTCTACAACATCATGCTCATTACCAGCATGCACAGGAAGCACATCAGCAGTACTTTTGTATGGATGAGTGCACTGGGAACATGAATGTGACTTGGCAGGTTTGATCTTTCCTCTATCTCCAAGAATTCTGAAGGCATTCTCTGTCACAGATTCAATTGGAAGGTTATCAGGCATTGTAATCTTTTTGCCAGAGTCCTTTGCAATTGAACGGATTGATTCTTGGATAAAGGCTTGCCATATATGTTGACGGTCCAGTTTAAAACCAGATGCAGGAAAAGCAAGATTCCAGAACTGTGTATAAGCTGCAGCAGAGGCATGGAAAGAATAGACTCCCATAATGACTGCATTGGAGTAAATTCGATCACACCACATGGACTTGCCAAGCTTTAAATAACGAGCAGAATTAAGATATGTTCGATATTTTGGAGTCTTGTTTCCTTGGGCATCAAATCCAAAGGTTTCTCGATCTGCAGCATATATAGTATCACAGTGAGCACATTTGCCTTGTAAGACATATGCATATTTGACCACTTCTGATCCTTTCAAGAGTGTCACTTGTGGTATATCACAACTTATGGTATGCCTTTTGATTGCATAAGGTTCACAAGTTTCTGTTTGACATTCAGATGGCTTGGGAACAATCATATGGATGGGCTGTAGTTTTTGCAAGTTGACTGGCTTGAGTGTACGCAACTTTTTTCCATCTGAAGTATATGATTGATATCCAAGAGTAGTTGCAACCTTGTCAACTGCAATTATCATGGCTGATGTTCCTATCCTGTCGAATGAAGCATCATTCCCAAAGACATCCTTCACCCCTCCAGGCAATCTTCCCAGCAATATCTCAGAAAATCCAGAAATCCAACTGTTATGGCTTGTTGTATGCTCGCTTTTATGTTTGTAGTATTTTGTTCGGCCATGGTGGTTAAAGATTTCAGGGTTTTCAAGAATGCTGAAGAGTATGATCAAAACTGTGTCCAGCTTAGTGTCGGCATTGAAGGTTTCCAGTATAAGTTTGCTAAAGGCAGCAAATGTAATATGTGGGAAATCTTGGGTAGAGACTGCATAAGCAGGAGAAACCATATAGAGAATTGATAGAACAACAGATAATGAAGGAAAGTATAAGATCCATGTTGCCATCTGACTGATAAGAAGGAGGATGTAGCCAAGGAAAAACTCAAGAGTTTTCCATGTAAAAGCACTATACAATACAATGTTTATTCAATTCAAGTCCATACTACAACTCATACTACAACTTACACTTTTTTCTTGGATGATTCACCTGCTTTCTTCTTCTTCTTCTCCTTCTCCTTCACCTTC
This sequence comes from Panaeolus papilionaceus, assembly GCA_015501605.1. NCBI lineage: Eukaryota > Fungi > Basidiomycota > Agaricomycetes > Agaricales > Panaeolus > Panaeolus papilionaceus. The sequence goes on along the minus strand of JADNRZ010000012.1, from coordinate 22,913 downwards.
TCCTTCTCCTGCTTTCTCAACTTCTTCTGCCCTTCTTCTGCTAACCGTTGTTCTGCTTGTTGAAGTTTCAATGTGTTTTCCATTTCCATAACCCTTTGAGTATTAATCTTAGGGTTATTGATACTGGTGATGAGATTGTCGTTAAGGTATATTTGAAGTACATTGTTGAAACTGGGTTTGAGATGACCCCAAGCAGCCTTCTCTTGATCCTTTGTGGGTTGTGGAGCTATCATCCACTCATGGAGATTAGGGTAGAGCCTGACATAGTCCAGGAGCTTCCATTGGGCATATCTACCATGTGCTGCAAAAAGTTGCTGCAGGTCTGTGTTGTTGATGTATTTGGCTGGGCCCTCTGGTTCTGCAACTTTAAGAGCATTGAGTTTCCTCTCTCCTTCCAAGTAGTGCATATAGCGTTTGTAAGTGAGTCCAATTTGAGCAGCAGTCACTTTCATCTGTTGAGCCAATTGGGGATCAAGGCCTAGAAGATGAATAATTTCTTGAGAAGGAGGTCTTCCTGGAGCAGTAGAGTTTTCGGATTGAGCAACAGATGATTGAGCAGCAGATGAAGTAGTTGCAGCAAAGTTAACAGAAGAAGCAACAGTACTCAGATTATCAGGTTTGATCTACAGAGTTAGTAAGTAATGAAACACACGTGAAAGATAAGGTTCACAGACAAAAAGAATATGAGTACTAATAAGGCCACTATCATCATCATGTGACCAATATTCTCCTATAGGTGGTGCTTTAAACTGTTGCACAACACCACAAGACATCCAGCGAGGCTTCTTTCCAATCTTGGTCCACACATGAACAGCAGGATTGTGTTCTATGAAATAAATATTAGTACAGGTACAGAGGAATAGATAGAAGAGAAAACAACTCACATTTATATTTGGGGATATGTTCTTTCAAGATAAGCTTCATAAGATCAGCCAGTGAAATATTGGCAGGACAAATGAAGATAATAGGAGGCACATCCCCTGTGTCGGAAGGTACAAAATGATGATCTGAATGTAAATACAGATTCACCATTGCTGATGTTTCCTTGGATGTTGGTTCATCATCCATAGCATCAAGATCAGCCATATTAGGTGCATTGCCTTTAGCTTTGCCACCAATATGACCTCCTGTTGCACAAGAAGAGCCATATGCAGGAACTAGACAGAATTTTATAAGTAAATAGTTTAATTGAAATATAAGAAAGAAAATACCTTCATCATCAAGGTTCAACTTGCTATTCACTTGACTTGAAACAAGTTTAATCTCGTCCTCATCCTCATCCTCATCCTCCTCTTCTTCTGCTTTGGCTTCACTATCACCATCACTCCTTTCGTCAACCATCTCAATGTCATCATCACTCTTTTCGTCAAACATCTCAATGTCATCATCATCATAATAATAATCGCCATAGCCATCGCCATAGCCATCATCAAGCAGAGAGTTACAAGAACTATCACTTCCCTCCTTGTCCTTGTCTTCATCACTACCTCCCATTTTCTGATCCTTGTTGCTTTTCTCGACTGCCTTTTCTTTGCCTTTAGAAGTCTCTTTAACCTCAATAGGAGGAGGCTGTGGACTTTGAGCATCTGATTCAGACTCGGCTGATTCAGATTCAGGACGTCGCTGGCGTTCAGGAGTAGCAGGAGCAGGAGCAGAAGCAGGAGCAGGAGCAGGAGCAGGAGTAGATGGTGGTGGTGGGGGCTCTGGAACAGCTGGAACCTTCTTTTTGCCAGGAGGTGCAATAGAGGTCTTTTTGGCAATTAATATGGCTTCAACACTTATGAATATATATTAGTTAAGGTTATATAACTCTGAAAAGATAGTGTAACATACCCAGTGGCATCCTGAGTTGGCGCAGCATCAACCTCAGCATTTTTATCTGCTGTAGTCCTGAAAGAATAATTATTATGGCTATATCTTGAAATAGTATTCAAGTATGACTTACTTGCGTTGCTTTTTCACTTTCTTTGATTTTGAGGGACCAGGTGCACTCTCATCTTGTTTATTCTTTTTCTTGTTTTTGGGTGAGTCTGATGTAGTTAACCCACGTTTACGAGTACGATTGGCAATGGGCGAGTCACCAGGGACACCAGCTGGAGCAGCACCTTCACCAGAATCTTTGTTTCAAGTATTGGGCATGGATAAAATTGTACAAAGATAAAATGAAAATGGAAGAGTATCAAAAAAGAGAAAGACATATATATCAACAGAGAAAGGCGTAGATATGAGAGCAGAGACAGAGACAGAGATGTATATACAGAGAACAGGGACGTAGATACAGAGAACACGATCAGCACGTAGATGAGACAAGAGAAATGCAATGTAGATAATGCTGAAAAGCGGTATCTACACAAGAGAATAGCAGACAGTGTACAGATAGGAGACTAGAGATATGAGAAAGAGAATATATGACAAAAAAAAAAGAAGGAAAAACGAGACTGAGACTGACAAAAAAAAAAAAGAAAAAGAAAAAGAAAAAGAAAAAAAAAAGCGGAAAAAGTACAAGTTATGTGTGACTAGGGTTAGGGTTAGAATAATATTTTGACAATAATTCAGCATAATTTACGCACCGAAAATGAATATAAATGTGGTGGGGATACCAACACACAGAGCAGACAGGTAGATAGTCAACCACGTTCGGTAATCCAAATGTAGGTTGGCTGTGGGGAATGATGATGAGACAGCAGGCCAGACCTGGGGATGAAAGCTATGGTTAGTAATATTAATGTGTGAAGACAGGCATGCATGCTTACCTAGAAAAAAAAATTGACACAACTTTCATGCGTCACAAAAATAGGGGAGGGGGGGCCTTTGAGTGATAAGCGCGTGTCGCGTTTCGTAACACCTGAGAAGAGGTGGGGTACGCATTCCATATCACGACGCGTTCACGATGAGGTGGAGGGGGGTGGGTGCATGTGTTGCGTATTGCGACGAGGTGGAGGGGGTGCTGAGTGCACGCGTTGCATATTCGCAACGAGATGGAGGGGTGTGGTGGTGGGTGCACGTGTCACCTTGACGCAAGTCAACCGTGGTAGGGCGGTGGTGTGTGGGGTGTGTCGAGGGCCACGAGGCTTCTTGTGACACAGGGGGCTGGTAATGAACGCGTTGCGTGTGGCGACACGTTGGAACGTAGACTGGTGGTGGTGGTGGTGGTGGTGGGCACGTGTCACCGTGTCGCGATGCGCTAACGATGAGTGGCAGTGGTGGTTCGTTGCCTGTAGCAATGTGGGCGGGGGGGTGGGCTGTTCTTACAACACCAGGCTATGGGCGCTTCTCGCGTGTGCACGGGAATCAGTGGGGTGGATTTGAATGCAGCTATGAGGGTGAGAGGGTGATGAGAAGGGGAGGGATGATAATGATGCACCCTAGCACTTACCTGGGGCTGGGGAGGGGCTCTATTGGCCTCCGATCCGCTTACAACAGGGAGATGATGGGCGGTTGCAGGAAACGAGGCGGGGGTGGGTCGGAACGCGTTCAAAACACGTTTCATTAAGCCTAAAGGGGTGGTGAGGCAGCGGAAAAGTGGGAGGACGTGCCATGGGACTTACCTGGTGCGGTGGAGGGGGCTTATCTGCTTGCGACAGGGAGGCGGGGGCGCTTAAGGGGTAACACGGGTTGGGGGAGGCCAAAACGCGTTCGAAATGCACTGCGATGTGTCTAGGATGGTGGTTGAGAGGGTGGGAGGAATGGGGACGTAGGTACTCACCTGTTGCTGGCGTTATCGGCGTATCCCTCGTCTTTCGCAGCGATGGATCGCTCGCGTGCTGCTTCCTGCGGCGCGTGGTCCGTGCGCGCGCTGTGATGTGGCGCGCAGTGGCGTTGAGCGGGGTGGGAGCGCTGGTGGTGGTGAAGAGCTGGTGGTGGAGATGAGTGAGCAGGTGGTGGTGGTGGTGAGTGAGCAGGTGGTAGTCGTTGTGCGGTGCGGTGAGCTGGTGGTGCTCTTACGAGATGTGGGGTCGACGTTGCTCGCTTGAGGGCGTGGCTGGCGTCGTCGTCGTCGTCGTCGTCGGCAGTAAGAGCGCGTGCAGAGGGAGGGAGAGAGGGAGGAAGGAGGGGAGGAGAAGGGGAGGGTAGAGATGAAGGGAGAGGGAGAGGAAGAAGAACGGTGATGAATATCAAACGATTACGCGTTCGATTTGATCACACACGGACCACATGATAAGATAAGAGATAAGATAAGAGATAAGATAAAAAACGAAAACGAAATAAAATGAAAAATCGTGAATTAATAAAAAAAGCGTGCACAGACCATCAGATAAGATAAGATAACGGAGAATAAAATAAAATCGCTAAAATAACATATAAAAAAATTAAATATGAAATAAAATCACTAAAATAAGGTGAAATATAAAATAAAATAAAATAAAATCGCTAAAATAGGATATAAAATACAATAAAATAAAATAAAACAAAATAAAATCGCTAAAATAGGATATAAAATAAAATAAAATCACTAAAATAGGATATAAAATACAATAAAATAAAATAAAATAAAATAAAATCACTAAAATAGGAGATAAAATACAATAAAATAAAATAAAATACAATAAAAATACAATACAATAAAATATAAAATAAAATCACTAAAATAAAACAAATAGAACAAATCAAATGAAATAAGATTACAAAAATCATAGAAAATTGTGAAATAAAACCTTAAAATTCACAGATAATTCACCAAGGAATTTAAACCTGGACAAATAGCTAAATCTGACTATATTGCATTGATTAACAGTCAATGGATTGTCACTATGTTATTAGTGTGTCTCTGTGACCCATTATAGAGCATCAACTGAATGACAGTCGATCGGAAGTCAGTCGGAAGTCAGTCGGAAGTCAACTGACTGTCGATCGACTGTTGATCGACATTTGCCCCATTTTTCAGGGTGTTTGGCAGGTGGAAAAAATTTGAAAATTTGATTGACTGTCGACCGACAGTCAGTCGACAGTCGGACAGTCAATCAGAAGTCAGTCGGAATCCCTGGGCAACAGCAAAGTCCTCCTCAAACCCTATCGCACGACCGAACCGACTCTGACTAGCTCAAAGGCCTTAACTGCAAGCACCTGTCAGGCTACTGTAACAAAAGAACTAGCTACCCCAACGTACACCATCCGTAGTTTACAAGACGGCATTCCTCATACAAAACGGCAACCCAGAAGAAGAAAACCAGTACCAAACCTCGATCAGGAACCTCCAGCCAAGCCAACTCCCCTGTATCGACTAGCAGCAGAGGATTATGATTCCCTATCAGAAAGAAGAAACCTTGGGGAAAACTAGAAACATCCAAGAAAGAACAACAGAAGACCAACAAACCCCTCTCTGAACCGGACCCAGAAACCAAGCAAGAATCCCAGACCAACGAACAAGAAGAACTTGACACTCCTGTATCGCCCAGCAAACTGAAAGAATCCTCAGAAACTCCAGAACCGACTAAAACCACGAACAAACCAGAAGAAATCCCAGGCACACCAGAAGAACCCTTGAAGGAACCTGAACAACCCCTTGACGTCTCCCAGGGCACTTTTAAATGCTTCTGCAGCTGGATCATCTTGTGGGCCATTACCAGGGTTGGGGCTACCACAAGGATCAGGTTTGCCTGGTCCTTTGTTGTCAGTTTCAGGTTGAGGGTCTCCTCCAGGTGGTCCTGAGAGTCCTCTCTGGGAACGATCTTGGACAGCTCCTCCAGGTCTTGAAGAAGAGGCAGAGCAGCCTCCTAGGGGCTGAGTGAGAGTCGCAGTTGCCATACTGGTAGAGAATGAAGGGATTTTGGTGCTGAAGACTGGGGTTCTGGTGATAGTGTAGTCTAGTTCTCTGGGGTCGTATGGTTCAATTGGTTGGCTGAGGGCAAGAAGAAAGAAGTCAACCTTGGCGCACCTGAGAAGTTCACAGGAGACCGCACCAAGACCAAGCATTTCATCACTGAATGCCAATCCTATCTCCACATCAATAAACACATCTACAACAATGATGACCTAAAGATTGCCTTCGTCTTATCATACTTTGCTGAAGGACCAAAGGGAGATAGAGAAGCAATGGACTGGAAATGCTGCTTCCTTGCTGGAAAGTTCAATGAAGCCCAAAGAAACAGGACCGCAGTCTCCTATGGAAGGTTCAACGACTTCCTTCGAAAGTTCAATGAAGACTTCGCCCCACAACTTGGACACGACCATGCAAGGAAAGATCTCAAGAACATCCAGCAAGAAGGGAACGTCGAATCACACAACACTGCCTTCAAGAACCTTATGATCACTGCAGGCTATGCCTTCCCTCACACTGACCCCGACAATAACCTCAATCCAATGGAAGACCTGCTGATTGGGATCTATCAAGACTCTCTTAAGAAACCAATCTTGGACAGAATTCGCAACAATGGATACAACCCCTACACCCTGAAGGAATGGATGGATTGAGCACCCGAAGTGGACACCCATTGGAGGGAATCTTTCCCTTTCCCATTCAACAAGAAACCAGTCAAACGCTTCACCTCTAACCAGATGGGATTCAGATTTGCAAATTCCAAGCAAATCAATCTCACTGAAGTTGAGCGCACAGACCATATGAAGAACGGCACCTGCTTCTGCTGCCACCAACCAGGTCATATCTCCAAGTTTTGTTCCAATCGTGATTTCAAGAAGACAAACCAGAACCAGAATACCAACAACCGCGATACTGCCCCAACTAGGAACCTGAAGGATTTCACCAAGTACATCTGCACCTTCTATCGCAACTTGAACGAAGAACAATGTGCTGAATTTGCCTCCGAAATGCAAGAGCAGGATTTTGCCTGAAGGATTTTGCCTCAACGTCTAAACCTTATGTATCAGTTTGTTCCGCTTTGATAGCTCACAATGAATCCTTTTCTGTCCCCATGACTATCAAGTGTGAACAACTGAGAACCGCTGAACCCTTGCATACCCAAGCACTCCTCGACTCTGGAGCTGCAGGCATTTTCATCAACCAATCATTTGCAAAACTCCACAACCTTCCCCAGACCCCACTCAGAACACCACTCCTAGTCTGAAACGTTGATGGCACACCAAACAAGAAGGGTACAATTACCCATCGAATGACACTGAACATGAAGATCTACAACAAAATCAAGAGGACTGATTTCCTAATTACTGGGCTAGGAAATCAGAAGATTATCTTGGGACTACCTTGGTTACAGGACACGAACCCCAAGATCGACTGGAAGAATGCTTCCCTGAACTGGTGAACCCCCATTGAAGACGAACCTGACAGCGAAGAACACCTGAATGACACAACGAACCCAATACCTGATTGGTATCTGACCGACTCCATCATTATCGACAAATGAACCATTTCTCAACTAGAACTCCAAGTTAAGAAGATGCTTGGAAAGAACACAATCCTGAACTGACCTGACCTGATTATGACTGACAACCTCATCATTTCCTTTATGGAAGGAAAACCGAATGAAGAACTAGAGGAAATCTGGATTGACACGACTCTGACACACTCCCAAGCCTTTGCTTAGAAATTCGACCAAAAGATTGACGAAACTGACCCGACCAAGATTGTTCTGCCACAATACCACCCTTGGATTTCTGTTTTCAGTGAAGAAGCCTCTTCGACCCTGCCAGCACACAAACCTTGGGATCACAAGATCAAGCTCAAACCCGATTTCGTCCATAAATCCGCCAAAGTTTACTCCCTCACCCGAGAACAGGACAATGTCACCAAACAGTTCCTCGATGAACACCTTGCCAAGGGAACCATCTGACATAGTGAATCCCCTGAAGCTGCAGGATTTTCTATGTTGCGAAGAAAGATGGAAAGCTGCACCTGTGCCAAGACTATTGTTACGCTATATCTTTTGTCTTTCACTATGCCCCTATCTTCTCTTCATCTTATCTGGACTATTATCTTATCTTCGTGTACTATCATCTCTCTTTGTACTTGTGGCTCATCTTATCTTCTTATCTTTCCCCCTTCTCACTCCACTTCCATTCCTGCTGTCGCTCCATACCCTATTCCTATTTCTGACTCAGTCCTCTTTCACATTTATGACTCGTTCTCTATTATATTCTCATACATGCTCCATTATGACTCCTTTACCCCGTCTTCTGACTCTTATTTATCTTGCGCACAGACCACCTATATTATGTATATAAACCCCAGTATTATACCTATGTTCTTTAGCTAGTTCTTTAACTACAATAGAATGACAACTTCTACTGGACTTCTTTTACTCGCTCTCTGCTAAGACAATACCATCAAGTGATTCTCGAAGTGGCATTCTTAGTTAGATTCTCTTGAACCCAACATAGTATCAAACACCAACCATTGCATCCCAATCTTCGAACCTTCGTTCTTGTTGACTCTACAGCCGGACTTGTACGCGCTGAACAAGTCAACCGTAACAACTATTGACATTTGAATGAAGGAACTGTTAAAAACACCTACCCTCTCCCCCTTGTCACCGACCTTATGGATAAGCTCTGAGGCGCCAAGTATTTCACTAAACTTGACGTTCGATGGGGCTACAACAACATCTGAATCAAGGAAGGAGACGAATGGAAAGCAGCCTTCAAGACCAAGTATGGACTCTTTGAACCCCTTGTCATGTTCTTCGGTCTCTGCAACTCCCTGGTGACTTTCCAATTGATGATGGACAGCATCTTCATCTGACAGGTCAAAAACGGCTATATCATCATCTACATGGACGACATCTTAATCTATGCCACGAACAAACAAGACCTTGAAAAATACACCAAAGAAGTACTCCAGATTATGAAAGAAAATGACCTTTACCTGAAACCCAAGAAGTGCAAGTTCAACAAAACCAAGATTGCCTACCTAGGATTCATCATCAAACATAACAAGATTTCCATGGACCCCACCAAGATCTCAGGAATTAAGGATTGGCTGACACCAAAGACCCTCAAGCAAGTCCGATCATTCCTTGGTTTTGGAAACTTCTACCGAAAATTCATCCGACACTACTCCGACCTTGCCCGACCCCTAAACGACCTACTCTGAAAAGACTGATCCTTCTTATGGACTGACACCCATCAACTCGCATTTGACAACCTCAAAGAACGATTCAGCAAGGAACCAGTGCTTGCCATGCCAGACCAAAACCGACCATTTCAAATTGAAGCTGACGCATCCCAGTACACTTACGGAGCTGTCCTAACTCAAACCGACAGCAACGGAAAATGCCACCCCGTCTGTTTTCTCTCTTGTTCATTCTCTCCTGCCGAACAGAACTACCAAGTCTTCGATCAAGAACTTTAGGAGTTATCCGAGCTCTTGAAGAATGGAAACATTATATCCTGGGATCCCCTCACATGACCACCATCTACTCTGACCACAAGAACCTCACATACTGGCACTCCCCCCAGAACCTTAATCGATGACAAGCCTGATGGTTCCTTATCCTTTCCGAATACAACATCAAACTTGAACACATGCTGGGTCACAAAATGGTTCAGTCAGATGCTCTCTCACAACGACCAGACCTCATGCCAGAAGGAGAAAACGAAGAAAACACCAACATCACAATGCTCCCCGAATCACTATTCATCAACCTCATCGACACTGAACTCCAGAAGCAGATAGCTGATGCGAGACCCCTAGACAAAAACGCCATGGAAGCCTTGGAGACCCTACTCAAGAACACCAACATAACCACTGGAACCACCATAAACAACTGGTCCTTTGAAGAAGGAGAACATGGGAAACTACTCTTTTACAAGAACAAGACATATATTCCCAACAACCTGGAACTCCGCAAGTCCATAGTCATGCACTTCCACAACCCAGTTTCTGCCGGACATCCTGGACAGATAGAAACATACAATGCTGTCGCCAGATCCTATTGGTGGCCAGGCATGAGACATTTCATCTCCTCCTACATCAAAGGATGTGCCACCTGCCAACAGTTCAAGATTGATAGGAACCCTGCAAGACCCACACTAATTCTGATTCCCGCTCCAGAATCAATGAAACCCTTTGCCCAAACCTCAATGGATTTGATCACTGACCTTCCACCATCCCTCAGATATGACTCTATTCTATCCGTGGTGGACCACGGCCTTACGAAGGGGGTAATCCTTATCCCTTGTTCCAAAATGATCTCTGCCGAAGGCATTGCCAAACTTTTACTTGACAATCTCTACAAACGATTTGGACTCCCAGACTCCATCACCTCAGATTGTGACCCCAGATTCGCTGCCCATGCCTTCAAAGAACTCCTCAGACTCCTCAATGTCGAATCCAAACTCTCCACTGCCTACCACCCCCAAACTGACAGAACCACTGAACACTTTAACCAAGAAATTGAAGTCTACCTCTCTATCTACTGCATCACAAACCCCGAATCCTGGCCAGACGCTCTCCCCACTCTTGAATTCACTCACAATAACCAACAACACTCAGACAGACCCCATTCCCCGTTTGAACTCATGCTGGGAACAAGCCCCACACAGATCCCACTAGCCTTCGAACACACAATCTATTGAGTGGTTATTGATAAGGCCAATGATTGGGTGTGGCATAGCCAGAGCTCATCAATGCACTTTGCCAGACGTCGAAAATCATAACTCCAAATCAAATCATAAACAGAGACCAAATCATACATTAATCCAGACAACAAATCATTAATCAAAATCATAGGATCAAAATCATTAGCGAAATCATATATCATTCTAGAACCAAATCATTGCCCCAAATCATAAAGTCAAAATCATTAACCAAATCATATATTTACCCATATGCCAAATCATAATTGAATGACAGAATGAAATCATAAAATATTATTATTGGTGATGCGAAATCATTTCTACAAAATCATAAATACTATTATTGGTGATGCAAAATCAAATCAATCAATCATACAAATCATAATAAACCAAATCATTAGCCAAATCATCATTGAATAACAGAACAAAATCATAAAATACTATTATTGGTGATGTGAAATCATATAAAATCAAATCATACAAATCATAAATGCATGTTTGCATCATTTATAATAAGCCATGCGAAATCAATTGGTACCAGTAAGAAATGATTTGATTCAAATGTGCTTATAATGATGTTGTAGAGAAAAAAAATCAGGAATCCGGAATGGGTATTTTCAGGGCAGGGGGATCAGCGGTTGGTGAGCAATTAAGGAAATACACTCCCAGAGCCAACAATAAATCAAAATAAATTAAAAAAATAATATAAATTGCAAATAGTGCACTCATTTCTGCTCTGATTGGGCTGAAATTTTGAACGCAGCCTTTCGCATATGATCCCCATCGATCCATATAAAAATGTTTTTTTACATGGGTCACTTGAAAAGCCCCTATCTTTGGCCCAAACAGTACCCTGCTCAATATTGCACCGCTCTGGGCACTATTTTGGGTGATCTATATATCATTAGAAAGCTATTAACAGCCTCTATAAGATCCCACCATCCGATCTGCCAAATTGTACCAGCAACCCAGCAGATCAGGTTCGCTTTTTTAGCCCCTATCCTCCCTACTACAATTATTTCCTCAATATTGCTTCGCTTTTGGCACCATTTGGGCAGATATATATATCATTAGAAAGGTATACACTATATCTATCCATTCATGTGGTCTGATCTGCCAAATGTGGCCACAGAAGCAGCAGATCTGCTCTGGTTATTGTGCATTGATTAAATGAGCCCCTATTTACAAATCAAATCTTCGTCCTGATCAGGAATATTAGTGTGATGTCATTGATCCCATTTAATCTCATCAATCCTCATTAATTAGCTTTGCTTTTTTGGGAAATTGGCATCACTGATCTGCTTCCAGGCACTAATGACACCACACTAATTAATTAATCCTCCCCCACAAATATTGCAGCATTATTTGCACTGCTTTTTAGCTATTTTTTATTATACATATATATATCCCCAGAAAGCTACAAATGTCTACTTTCAGGATCTGAAGACAGAATGGAAATGTTGTGCTTGTGGGGGGAGCAATTGCATTTCGCATTTGGGGTACTAGAGCGTGGGAACACCCCTTGATCCTCCTTCTCCTCCTCCCCCCTTCACTTTTTTGGCTTCATTCCTCCACACCCCCTGCAGCTATCAACCTGTATCTTGGTACACCTATATATATACCATATATATGTCTATATCTCCACTTATATACAAATTGAAGAAGTTCCACTCATTCTATTCACTAATTACATATCAAAATACTGTATTTGCACCATATATACCTAATAATACATCCTTTTGGCTCCTCTACTGCTGAAAAAACTTTTGGATATTACTCATAATATATAAAAGCATTGAATTTGACACTCAACCACTTCAAAAGTTCAAGCAACAGAATAGAAAACACTAAATACTATCTCAGGGTATGCAGAATAGTAATTTGGGAATATCTTCATTGATATTGACCACTTCAACATGCTCCAAACTGTTCTGAGGACACCTCAATCATGCCTTCAAAAGTAGCCCACCCCCAAAGGATTCTGAGCAGGTCTCAAAATCGTTCAAATTTCCACTGATAAGCTTATGACAGAGGATCAGAGACAAAATAATTTAATCAGAACATACAGACAGATGAAGGGACATGATATGTAATGTTCACAAAAGGTTTGAAGTGATTTGGATGATTGTGGAAAGGTAGAGCCTCAAAAAAGCGGTCAGAAGGAGTTTGATGTAGTGGTGATGGTGTGGATTCTTGAAACACCCAACATCAACTATGATGGTTGCACACCATTTTGAACCTACAGATGGCTACACTTGTCCAAATCACTTGGGGTTTTTTGCATTGTGTAACTAGAGTTAATATATTCGTTTCCTGCCATTTATGAAATATAATGAGGACTGCTATGGTATAGTAAATTGCAGAATGGTGTATTTTAAGCCCTGCATATATATATGGATAATATGACAAATGTGGCTCAATATATCAGGTGGTTGGCTGTGTGGAACATTAAATATAGTGCATATGAACACTTGGACAATGCTAGAGATGTTTATATAAAGTGAAATACCCATGAATAAAGCCATAAGAGGCCACACTAACAGGAAAATGCATTTTGCCAATTCTACATGCAAATATGGGGATATATAATGCACTTTCATTGTATTTCAGATCCCCAGTATGCAATATTGATATAGCAATATCATTTACTGGCATACATCATACAGAAGCATTACATTTTGGTGCGCTTTTTTGAGAATTTAAGGGAATATGTATTAATATGCTGATAGAATGCAGGATAGTGTGTATTTTATCTATTGGGCTGGTGAGAGACATTTAATAATATTTCTGAAAAGGTGTACCAAGATACAGGTTGATAGCTGCAGGGGGTGTGGAGGAATGAAGCCAAAAAAGTGAAGGGGGGAGGAGGAGAAGGAGGATCAAGGGGTGTTCCCACGCTCTAGTACCCCAAATGCGAAATGCAATTGCTCCCCCCACAAGCACAACATTTCCATTCTGTCTTCAGATCCTGAAAGTAGACATTTGTAGCTTTCTGGGGATATATATATGTATAATAAAAAATAGCTAAAAAGCAGTGCAAATAATGCTGCAATATTTGTGGGGGAGGATTAATTAATTAGTGTGGTGTCATTAGTGCCTGGAAGCAGATCAGTGATGCCAATTTCCCAAAAAAGCAAAGCTAATTAATGAGGATTGATGAGATTAAATGGGATCAATGACATCACACTAATATTCCTGATCAGGACGAAGATTTGATTTGTAAATAGGGGCTCATTTAATCAATGCACAATAACCAGAGCAGATCTGCTGCTTCTGTGGCCACATTTGGCAGATCAGACCACATGAATGGATAGATATAGTGTATACCTTTCTAATGATATATATATCTGCCCAAATGGTGCCAAAAGCGAAGCAATATTGAGGAAATAATTGTAGTAGGGAGGATAGGGGCTAAAAAAGCGAACCTGATCTGCTGGGTTGCTGGTACAATTTGGCAGATCGGATGGTGGGATCTTATAGAGGCTGTTAATAGCTTTCTAATGATATATAGATCACCCAAAATAGTGCCCAGAGCGGTGCAATATTGAGCAGGGTACTGTTTGGGCCAAAGATAGGGGCTTTTCAAGTGACCCATGTAAAAAAACATTTTTATATGGATCGATGGGGATCATATGCGAAAGGCTGCGTTCAAAATTTCAGCCCAATCAGAGCAGAAATGAGTGCACTATTTGCAATTTATATTATTTTTTTAATTTATTTTGATTTATTGTTGGCTCTGGGAGTGTATTTCCTTAATTGCTCACCAACCGCTGATCCCCCTGCCCTGAAAATACCCATTCCGGATTCCTGATTTTTTTTCTCTACAACATCATTATAAGCACATTTGAATCAAATCATTTCTTACTGGTACCAATTGATTTCGCATGGCTTATTATAAATGATGCAAACATGCATTTATGATTTGTATGATTTGATTTTATATGATTTCACATCACCAATAATAGTATTTTATGATTTTGTTCTGTTATTCAATGATGATTTGGCTAATGATTTGGTTTATTATGATTTGTATGATTGATTGATTTGATTTTGCATCACCAATAATAGTATTTATGATTTTGTAGAAATGATTTCGCATCACCAATAATAATATTTTATGATTTCATTCTGTCATTCAATTATGATTTGGCATATGGGTAAATATATGATTTGGTTAATGATTTTGACTTTATGATTTGGGGCAATGATTTGGTTCTAGAATGATATATGATTTCGCTAATGATTTTGATCCTATGATTTTGATTAATGATTTGTTGTCTGGATTAATGTATGATTTGGTCTCTGTTTATGATTTGATTTGGAGTTATGATTTTCGACGTCTGGCAAAGTGCATTGATGAGCTCTGGCTATGCCAGACCCCAATGATTGGGGCTTGTCAATAACTAGTGATCTATCCCTCTGTTGATAAGAAGCTCGCATCCCTTCTCAAGATCCAACAGGAAGCAATTGCAGCACACATGTTTGCCAGAAATAGAATGATTAACTTCAGCAAAAATCCGTTCACCCCATTCAAAGTTGGAGATCTTGTGTGGCTCGACTCCCGAAACCTGAAACTTGGACACAACAAGAAGATTGCGATGAAACAAGAAGGACCCTTTCCAATTACCAAAGTATTGGGACCAGTAACATACTGCCTCAAACTCCCACAGTATTGGAAAATCCATGATGTCTTCCACACCACCCTTCTCTCCAAATATTCTGAAACAACAGAACATGGACCAAACTTCCCACAACTGCTACCAGACATCATCGGCGGAGAAGAATATGAACTTGATTGGATTCACAAGCATCATGGAAAATTGGGCAAGAGAGAATACTTTGTATTGTGGAAAGGCTTCTCACCGTTCCACAACTCATGGGAACCAGAATCTCACCTTGCCAATGCCCCTGACATCCTTTTGCCTTATAAAAGACGCTTCAAACTTGTCTAGAACCCCAGCTCAATTGCAATCCACAATTCAACAACCAACATGACTTCCTCCATCCTCAAATCATCCCCATCTTCTTCATCCTCTTCCGCTGCTAAGACTGTCCGCATTCACTCCCAATCCTCCTCCACCTCCTCCAACATTTCTTCAGTCCACACCCCTGTTCTACCATATACTGAATCCAACAAAGAGCTCATTGCCTGCACTATAGCCCTGATTGCCGAAGCCAAACAACAAGGACTACGCCTAGAAGAGGAAGCCGACCAACAAGAAACACCCAACACCATCCAGAACCTTGACAATGTCATCAAAACCATCTTTGTTGCCCACAACCTAGAAACCAATACCCCTGCCAAACCTGCAAACAATGCCACTGCTTGGGAAGCCCTGAAAAACGCCCCCAGCTCTACCCACAACCACACCTCCCTCACCTTCAACAAATTTGTCAACATTTTCCGCGATTCCGAAGACTACAACAACCTTGCATGGACCCTTCCTTTCAATGAGGCCCACATGGGCCCAATTCATCTAATGGACAACCACATCTCCCAAACCCGCAAACAAGTCCTCAAACTCTACACAGTGATCAGCGCCCATGAGAAAGCTGCAGCCACCTACTGGGACACTGGGTACTCCTTATTTGAATCATTCTGCAGAGAGCACCTCAACAACCCTGCCCCTGTCGCAACTGGCTCATGGAGCTCATCACCACCCAACGTGCCAAATATGCCAACCACAAACCCAACAACCTATATACCTTCAAACACAACAAAACATTCCTTTACGATTATTCTGTACCTGAAACCTATCACCCAACCATAGAAAGCCTAGCTAGTCAACCTGACAGCAAAACCTTCAATGGACTTGACTTCACCACCTGCACCTGCATCCTGAATCTGATGAAACGAGGACAAAACCTTTGCCGCTCTTGTCCAAACTCCGACAACCACTTCCAAGTTGAATGCCCCAAGTACCGTTGTGTCCAATGCAGGACATTCGCTCCCCTACACCCTGCAAAAGAATGCCCAAAAAGATCATCATCAGCCATCAACACATGGAAGAACAAGAAGGCTGCTAAACAGTCATCTAACCCTTGGGACAAAGACAAACAATGGGAATCTACTTGGCCTGTTGAAGAAAAGGGATGGACCCCAAGAAGCACCACCAATGACAATGGCACCTGGGCTGACGGCTTCTCTGACTACAACGACAACATGTGTGACAAAGCCATCCACAACATCAACACCTGATTGAGGTCAATCAGCCTTAGTAAGGGGGTAATGTTACGTCGTCTTTTCCCTTCCTCCTCTTTTCTCTATCTTATCTTGTACCATCAATCCTTCTCATCTTATCATCATGTACTATCATCTCTCTTTGTACTTGTAGTTCGCCTTATCTCTCTTATCTTTCTCTTCTCACTCCACTTCTATTCCTGCTGTCGCTCCACTTGTATCTCCTATCTCTGACTCATCTCCTTACTCATCCCTCTCACACTTATGACTCACTCCTTATTGTATTCTCATGCCCGCTCTATTATAACTCCTATTCCGACTCATGGACTTCACACCTTATCTACTTGGTGTTTACACACACAGCCTCTTAGATAGCTATATAAACCCTGTAGTTTATACCCTTGTTCTTTAGCTAGTTCTTTAACTTCGAATAGAACAACAACTTCTACTACGATCTTACTCTTCTCGCTCTCTTCTAAGACAAGACCAGCATAGTGTGCATACACAGTGGCATTCTTAGAACGATAACTCAAACTCTATCACACAACCGAACCGACCCCAACTAGCTCAAAGGCCTTAACCACAAGCGCCCATCAAGCTACTGTAACAATATGCATATATTTGCTATATACTCCCTGTATGGATCATATTTCTCCAAAAGCGGACACAAAGCATTCTATTTGACTTATTGGAAGCTAACTGGTGTATAAGCTATTATGTCATGATGTGTGTATACATGCTTCATGCATCAGAACACAATATTTAGCCCTCCACCACATGCAAACCAGCTGAAATCATCATCTCATTATGACCTATGTTGCTGAGCCTACATCATTCCCATTTCTTGACTAATTTTCAAGCTCAAAGGTTTTATAAACTGCAGTGATAAACACCTTTCAAATGGGTGCTTCCTCATAGAAATCTGATCTCTCCTCATGATGATATACCATAACTAATATCCAGCATCAATGACAGATCATCAGAAGGAGGTTTTGAGACTCTAGTATGGTGGTATCACTGTCTGTGTGGAAATATACACCTGAAATGTGTTTAGAATCAATATATCTTCAATTTAAAAAAAGTTTGAAAGAGATTGGCCAAGTGTGGCTAATAGAATGAGAGAAATAGTTAAAGAGAATACTGGTTGTTGTCAGTTCAGTGAGCATTGACAATACATCAACCTGAATTCTGGCACTCATTTGTGTCTCCAGCCTTCTACACTCACTCAAATGTTCTCAAATATTGTGTAAAATTCAATAATAGTGTATACCATTGCCTCTATGAGGTCTGATTAAATTATTTCATTACAGATCTTGTACAAATGGCTTATCAGCTGGAAAATAGTCATTTTTGAGAAGTGCTTAGAGTTTGCTGCCAGTACCCTTGTTTTGTAGGTGTTCTTGAGGCGAGTTCAGAACACTTTTCACCATTATGAAGCGGTCAGAAACGGTATAGATATGCCTAATATAGTATTTGGGGAACCTGTGAGACAGCATAAGGCTGTTTCTATATGATCTACAACTGTGAACACATGGTACACAGTACAGAACAATAGTATTTATCTTATAAGATATTATCATGGCCTTATTCTGTCCAAAATGAGAGTTATTAAAGCCTAGTGGGTCCGCTTTGGGTACAATTAGAAGCAAAAACAGACTTAATGCAGAATAGCTGCATTCCCAGCAACCTCCTTGGCTTCCATTTCTGCATACTGTGTATAATACATAATATACACCTGCATGTGAAATTATAGGCCGAGGGGTGGAGTGGTTGTGGAGAAATGGTGGCAGAAAAGCAGTGGGAGGAGGAGGAGAAGAGGTGATCAAAGAGTGTTCCCACGCTCTAAGACCCAAATGCGAAATGCAATTGCTCCCTCCCTAGACACAACATTTATGTTCTGATTTCAGATTCTTAATCTAGGCATTTGTAGCTTTCTGGTGATATACATATGTCCATATATAATTGCCCAGAAGCGGTGCAAAATGGAGCAGGAACAATGCTGATTCAAAATAGGGGCTATTTAAATGCCAAAAAAGCGCAGCTAAATAGTGTAGCCCCTACAGGGTGTATTGCAAAACCAAGGGCAGATCCTGAAACTAGACAATCAGGGCTTTCCAATGGTATATATGTGCACCAGAAAAAGTGCCAAAAAAGCAGTGCAAATGCAGCAGGAATAGTAGCATAAATGAATAGGGGCTAAATTGATGGGAAAAAGCGGAGCTGAATTGGCTGCTCCCCTGCAGAAATTTAATTAAATAAAATTCAGAATCAAATAGTAGGCAATTGTAGCTTTCTAACAATATATATATGTGCATATAAAAGAGCCAAAAAAGCGGTGTAATAAATGCTACAATAATGGTGGGGAAAATAAATATTGATGGCATTGATAAGGGGGTTTCCATATATAGCACAGATATAGATAAAGATAAGAACCCTGATTAATTAGATCTATTAGAATATTATCAGTAGAGTATTAAAATATCACATAAGAATCACTGTAAGCATTACCATAAGAATCACTATAAGAATTGTGTAGATAAGCATAATAATGCCTAAGAATTGTCATAAGAATCGCCATAATAATTGCAGAGATAATCATAATAATGTATAAGAATTGTTCAAGCAATCAATATAAGAATATCTATTATAATTGTAGTAAGAAATATCCCAGTGATTACTTATAAGAATGCATAAGAATTCGTCCGGTAGCTGGTTAGAAGGGTTACTGGTAACAGATCGGTAGTTCTTAAGAATTTTGGCAACTACAAGTCCCTCGAGTATTGTGATTGGGAGGTGGCTGGTCTTCAGGACCCCCTGGTGGTGGATGCCCAGCTTCTCTCGCTGTAGCGATCTTGTTGAGACCCACGATCTGGGATTGGAGTCTTGTAATGCTTGCAGGCTGCAGGTGCTGACTGCATGGTTGGGGTTGGTGAGGAGGAACATCCTCCAGGGGCAGTGTAGCTGTCTAAGTCTGAAGATGGCGCTTCAGGGAGCACCATCTCTTCTGGGATCATCAGGTTTGTCACCAACAAATGAGTATGGGGTCAGAACACAGGGCTGTCGGGCACCTGCAATCCTGTTGAACTTGGTGCACAAGGCACCCCTTCCTCGGACATTGAGCACAATTTGTAGAATACTGTTGAGTAGTTGTAGTGTTGTTGCCCAAATAGGAAGGTGGTGGTTCAGGGTCAAGAAGCAGTGTCCCAGCTTCAGTTTGTGTTACAGTAGCTTGAGGACTTTGCTGTTGCCCAGGGATTCCAACCGACTTCCGATTGACTGTCTGACTGTCAGTCAACAGTCAGTCAAGTGTCAGTCTAGTAATTTTTACATAAATGTGACTTTCAGAGTAGATTGTCACACTGATGGGGTTGACTCTCGACCGACTTCCAACCGACTTCCGATCAACTGTCAGTCTGCTGCCATTTTCCCTGCTAAAATTGGACCGACCATCAACTTTTTACATCAGATGTTCAACTGACTGTCAGTCAATGTTCAATTGACTGACCAACATTGTCGATTGACTGTCAGTCAACTTATGTTTTCAAGAAACCCTGTTGTGGGTATTTTCTAATTTAGCTCAATCTGTGACATGTATATATGTCACAGTTTTTAAAAATCTGATCTAAGCCAATATAGACTAGATACTATCTGTTACATAAGACTATGTGACATGTGACAATCATGTTAGGTCACATCTACATGTATACATACAGACACACATTTTACCTGTAATACTATATCGCATGCTGATTCAGCTAGATCTGTGACATATATGTCACATGTCACATGTAAAAATGGATCTAAGCTGAGATAGACTCTAATTTACTGTGTGACTACTCAATGTCATCTGTCACCAAAGACTATGTGACATGTGACAATTATAGTTGGTCACCTCTACATACATACAAACAATTCACTCATAATACTAGTGTCACAGCTGTGTTAAACAGTTTTATATTTATGTGACATGTGACAATATGTATAGACTGTCACAATTATTGTCACAAACATCATAAAAAAGATCCTGAGGGTTTCACACATGATAAAATAGAATAGTGCAATGTGTGACATGAGATTGTCACATCTTCTCACAGTACACAATCTACCCCAAACAGCTGTTTTTCACACAAAAACACTTTTTGCAAAAGTCAATCGACTTTCAATTGACAGTTGATCAACTGTCAATCAGATCACCTGGGCCAGTGCAAAGTACTGGATTGCCACCTGATGGTCTGTGCGCACTGCCACGTACTTGGGGGGTGGTGTTGAGGTCAGCAGCAATGGCTTGCTGCACCTCAGTGTTGTAATCCTCATCCATCTCTATCAGGGGAGGGGGGGAGGAGGGAGGAAGGGACCCTTCAACCAGGGGTGCCCTTATAGTAACATCACCGCTCTTGTCGAGGTCGTAAGACAACTCGAGAACGTTGTAGAGGGCCCTGACCAGTGGGGTAGGTTCACCAGTCGGGCGAGTGTTTGCCCAGGTTGAACTGGCCACATGCTCAACAAGTTGGAGTATCTCGCTGGCAAGGACTGTGGTGTCATTGGAATCTCCAAAGACAGATGGGTGCGCACCATTCTCCATCCAGTGCCTGATCTCTCTAACACTACAAATTGCCGCCTTCAGATCCCCACTGGCCTCCTGCTTCATACCAGCTGCTTTGAAGGGAACAGAGGAATGCCTTGAGTATTGTGATTGAGAGGTGACCAGTTGTCGGGACCCCCTGGTGGTGGACACCCAGCTTCTCTCACTGCAGCGATCTTGTTGAGACCCACAATCCGGGACCGGGGTGCTGTAACGTTGGTGGGCTGCAGGTGCTGACTGCGCAGTTGGTGTTGGTGAGGAGGAATGTCCTCCAGGGGCAGTATAGCTGCCTAAATCTGAAGATGGCACCTCGGGAGGCACTATCTCTTCTGGAATTGTCAGGTTCATTGCCATCCAGCACCTGCGATCCTATTGAACTTGGTGCATGAGGCGCCCCCTTCCCTAGACATTGAGCACAATTCATAGAATAATGTTGAGTTGTTGTAAAGTTGTCGCCCAAATAGGAAGGTGGTGGTTCAGGGTCAAGAAGCATGTTGGCCTCAGCACTTCAAGGAGTCTATGTCGGTTATCATTCCCAAGCCAAACAAGCCCAGCTACTCTACCCCCAAAGTGTACCAGCCAATTGTGCTGTTGAACACCTTGGGGAAACTCTTTGAGAAGATGATCTCCAACTGCATCCAGTTTGAGTCCATTGAACATGGTGTCTTCCACCCCAACCAACTTGGCAGCATTTGTCAATGCTCAACCAAGGATGCAGGGCTTATCTTGACGCACTTGGTGCGTGCAGGATGGGCCAGGGGCCTGAAAACGAGTGTTGTGCTTTAGACATTGCACAGTTCTTCCCCTCTCTTAACCACACAGTGTTGTTGGCTACCCTCAGGAAACAAGGCTTCTCTGCGCAAGTGGTCAATTTCTTCGCTTCTTACCTTTTTTTTTTTTGGTTCAGCAATTTATATACTGGTTGTTACATTGTCTTTTCCCTTCCTCCTCTTTTCTCCATCTTATCTTGTACCATCAATCCTTCTCATCTTATCATCATGTACTATTTTCTCTCTTATCTTTTCCTTCTCACTCCACTTCTATTCCTGCTGTCGCTCCACTTGTATCTCCTATCTCTGACTCATCTCCTTACTCATCCCTCTCACACTTATGACTCACTCCTTATTGTATTCTCATGCTCACTCCATTATAACTCCTATTCCGACTCATGGACTTCACACCTTATCTACTTGGCGTTTACATGCACAGCCTCTTAGATAGCTATATAAACCCCGTAGTTTATAACCTTGTTCTTTAGCTAGTTCTTTAACTTCAAATAGAGCAACAACTTCTACAATGATCTTACTCTTCTCGCTCTCTTCTAAGACAATACCAGCATAGTGTGCATACACAGTGGCATTCTTAGAATGATACTCGAACCCCATTGCATGACTGAACTGACTCTGACTAGCTCAAAGGCCTTAACTGCAAGCACCTGTCAGGCTACTGTAACAAAAGAACTAGCTACCCCAACATACACCATCCGTAGTTTACAAGACAGCATTCCTCATACAAAACAGCAACCCAGAAGAAGAAAACCAGCACCAAACCTCAATCAGGAACCTCCAGCCAAGCCAACTCCCCTGTATTGACTAGCAGCAGAGGATTATGATTCCCTATCAGAAAGAAGAAACCTTGGGGAAAACTAGAAACATCCAAGAA